>CAOKZL010000267.1:0-600000 GCA_948472985.1 Iguana delicatissima | reverse complement strand
TAGGCTGCTGAGCCGCTTTTTTTCCCTCCCAGCCCCTTGCAGCTCTGGAACTTTTGGCTGCCCTGCTAGCTTTTTGGTCAGCCGCTTGGCTCTGCTGCATTTTTTTTCCCTTTTTTCCCCGGGTTTCTAAAATTCCAAACATCAGACGAACTAAGAAGGGAGGGGGTGAAATGGTGCTCATACCTTCCAGTCTTCGCCGCTCACGGGGGAAAATCCCCAATTTCCCCGGAGCAGCCTCCGCATACCATTCTCCCCTCCCCATCTGTTTCCCCAAGGGAAGGACAGGCAATCAGGCATGCAGACGCCTGAGTAAAGAGACCGGTGGGGGTGAAGCGTGGCTGTCTTTTTCCCAAAGAGCTGCCGCTGCAGCTTAAAACCCTGTGGGGGCTCTCTTCTCTGTTCTTTTGCATTGGAATTCCCAAGGGGGGCCTTGGGGGAAACTTTTCCCGGTACTACAATTTCCCCTGTGTTCAAGATTCCTATGTCAACTGCTTCTCCAAAAACTCATTGTCAGATAGAGTTTTACAGCTTTTAATCCATATTCCTAAAATTCCCCAATTCCCCCTTTCTATTTATTGACTTAGAAAGGACTTGGGCCTTTTCCCGCTTGCAAATTGCACACTATTTCTTCCCCAAACTAGGCCTCTGTTTCTTTCTCTCCACTTGCCTCTTCCTCCTGCCTGCTTGGAGTCTCAACAGCTCTCTTCATCCCTTCTATCATTGCTTCCCCCTAAAGGGGCTTGATAATCAGTGGCATTTCATTGGTAAAAATTATTTGGATCCCACCCTGGATCAGCTAGGGGAACTCTGCATCTCCTCTGGTGCCCTCCTGGCTGGCTTTCCTCATGTTGAATTTATTCTCCTCCCCCTCCTCAGTAGTGGAAAAAGGTCAAACGCAACTATTGCAATCCTGCCAGTTGAGACATGTGAGGCCATGATTCTGGAGCAAAGTTCTATTATTTCTTGTGGCTTTTCCATATAAGTTGCACAGTGTGTCTTCCAATTTAGTAGGTCTGATATGATGAAGGGCGTATATTAATAACTCTGAACCTGCTGGTAGCCCCCTGACTGCTGAGCATCAACTACCAGCTGATCTGTCTGAGTGGGGCCACTACCTCTTCTTCTTGATCCTTGGGGAACCTGCATATTTATCTCCAAAGGGGAGGAAGTATGGGGGGGGGGGTTTCCACAGACTGTTGATTGATGAAGGGATTTGTTGAGCTTCAAGGGAATATCTTTGCCCTGGGGGCATTAGTGTTGGCTGGTTGCATTGGTGGAGGTCCAGCACTTGGACTTCTGCTGCTGCTGGCACTGCTAGAACCTTTCCAAATTCCTTCTGAGTCTTGTCCACCACTGCATACACAGCCTTAAGTGATGGTGAATGGATGGGAATTTGCAAACTGACAGCTCATTAAATATTCAGTGAAGTCTCCTTTCTCCTTTTTTTGAGACATAAAAATTTTCCAGGGAAAACCAAAACTTCGCTTCTTTTCATTAAAAGGGGAGAAGCTGCCTGTCCCCCTCCCCCTTTTTAGTGTTACGGTCTCCAGGCTGTCAGGTTTGTTTTTCTTTTTCTTTTTTTTTTCTTTCAACAGGGAGGGGTGAGGGGGAATTCCTGGTGAGTGCAGAGGTTCCTCTTTTTTTTCTTTCTCTTCCTTTTCAGATGCAGCCACCATTTATAAGAGTTTGCCTTTCCTCGCTCTTCCCCTTGAAACCCTTTAACTGCTAATTGCCGGCCCCCCTTTAAAACTCCATTGGGTAGACTTTTTAGAAAACGCCTTACTTTCCGTCAACTGAGAGTTGCTCCCACTGCCTTTAGCATGGGACAAAGGGATTCCTTTCCAGTTAATTATAGCATTTGACATAGTAATAGCTCTCTGAAGCCCTTTGGGTTGAAACTGAAAACTCCCACTGCCTGAATTGCAACGTCCCGGGTTTTTCCTTCACTTAGAGAAAACAATAAAATTTTGCATTGCTTCCTCACTATTTCTCATTAACTCCTGAGGTTTTTGCACTGACTTCATTTCTGCCATTTCCCAGCCTCTGGCTGAGTTAACTTCTGGCTTAAAACAACAGAGAGCCCAAGGAGGAGGGGCTTCAGGAAATGGTTTCAAACGTCGAGAGACAACTAGAGAGGAAACAAACCATTTTTTTTTTTACACTACAGCAGCAATAGTAAAGTTTCCACTAAATCCTCCTTTAAATTCTTTAACATACAGCCCAGAGGCTTGCCGGTTTTCTCCCCCCCCCATTTCCTCCCAAGTTCCAGACAAGACACAATGGGGATGGGATTGACGCACGGGTGAAGGGGGTCCCTTGGGGCCCACACAAAGGGGTTTTGACTCCAGTCACTCTGGTATTGACCTAGCCACCTGGAAGTTCCAACAGCATGGACGTAGGAAGTGCAATACCCATGCAACTCACACACGCATCTTTCATCCAGACGAACAACCTCCCCTCCATCAGGCCCATTAAATCCCCAACTGAGACGTCTCATTTTTTTTCCGCCATACCAAGAGTTTTCGGGGTTTCTCTCTCCACTGCTGAGAGGTACTGGCCGAAACTCGGGGAGTGACATTTCCCCCCTTCCCCCTCCCAAACATGAGGGGGGTTACTCACCAGAGGGCCATGGGAGGCTTGGGTTTTCCCGCTGCAACCCGAGGTCCATTGACTGGATCGCTGTCGCCAGGGATGCCACCACTCCCCCAACCAAAACCCCTTCCCAAAAGGTCCAGGGAGCCCTGGGTTTTGTCAAAAGGGGGCCGCAAACCCCAAAGTTTAAAAAGTCCGTCAAGGGGGACAGAATAGCCCCTTCCCCCGTTTCCCGGCCAACACACCAGAAATGTTGTGGCCAGGAAAAAGACGAAGACCAGGTTTCCAGGGAAAAATCAAAAAGCCTTTATTGCTTAACAATTTCTTGCGCAAGGACGACAAATATTCAGAAAAAGTCGTACCAATTAATTGAGGTAGCATCACTATATACCTTTTGCCTTCTATGTCAGCAATCAATCATTATTTTTCCCCCCATCACTGGAGAAAAAACTTTAGTTAACTTTTCCATTAAAATCATTGACTTGGGACAGAGGTGAACAAAGAGTTAGAAAAAATACAAAATGATGCATGTAGCCAAAATGAGGGAGTATGCTTACTCCCATTTAGTTCCCCAGTGTTGCAAGGCCATTCCTAAAATTTGAGATAAGACAAAGACATCTGCAATTTACTCAGAGGCACAATTCAATTCGCTTATTTTTCCTATGCAAGTGGCATTGGATTTAACCCCTTCAGAATCAAAGCTCTATAACAGTCTCGTGCAGAAATGGCCTCTGTCTACATTGTAAGCGGTGAACAGAGGCAGATATGTTGAGAGATAAAAGTGCCCTATGACAGACAGATAGACTGAATTCATTCTCCCACATTCATGCCACGTGGTTGCCTGCAGCAGGGAATCCTGCTGCTGTCGTAAATAATAAGGCCTACCTGCTTTTTCTGCTTTGTCCAGCTCAGAAAGCATGCTCGACACACAGAACCTTTGAGCTAAGGGTTGATCTAGCACTTGGGTCCTATTCCATAGCCATGCTAATGGGACCCTGGCTGAAGTTAAGCAGAAAGAGAAGCGTGGTGAAACACTGTTCAGAAAGCAAAAATCAGTTTGTAGGATCTCCTTAATATCTGAATTATTGCACAGTGGTTTGAGCATTGGATTACAACCCTGGAGACCAGGGCTCGGTTCCCTGATTGGCCATGGAAACCCACTGGATAACCTTGGGTGCATCACATCTCTCAGCCCCAGAAAACCTTTGATAGGTTCACCTTAGAATCACTGTAAATCAAAAACAACTTGAGGGCACACTGCAACAACAACTGAACAAATATTAAACATTGTTGAGCTATTTTATGGAACCACAGTATTTTTTTTAATCTGATTTACAAAGGTATTGAAGTCTCAGCTGTAAATATGTATTCAAGGAATGATGAAAATGTGAACTGTATTATCTCTTGTACAAACATGTAGACTCTGGATAGAACATGCCACAACAACTGTTTTGGAATTATCTAGTTGACTCAGGGCTGATTCATGCTTTATGAGGCAGACACATTTTCAGATGCTTGTCCCCCAGTGAATACATGTAATCTTCATTGCCTTAAGTCCTTCATATGTTTTGCTCCTCATGGAGGTACTCCAGAAACTGTGCCAGATGTAACTTGCAAAGTTGAGCTAACATGGGTTAGTAATATTCAAGCCTGATGTCTTTGAACCACAAATGACTTCATATTATTATGGGCCATTCCTGTTAACTGGGCACTTTGTGAAATTGTAAGCTAAAGACCAGTCATGGCCTGAGCTGCTGGCAAACCCACCATCCAGTATACAGTTATCTGCTTCAACTCATCTCTGGTTTCCAACCTCTAGCCCCCCACTAACAGGGCTCTCAAGTTCTGCTCCAAACATCTCATGATGATGTTGATTTCTTTTCCCTCCTCCTCCCGCTCTTCAACTTGTCACCATTGTCTTTATCTTTAGATCCTGCCTTTTCCAAAAACTGGGACTGAAGGACATTTCCACGTTTCAGCCTGACAGTTTAAACACTGATCACGTTTCATGGAGCAGTCCCTGCATAGGAGCATGGTTGGTAATCTTTACCTCTCCTTTCTTAGCATAGAACAGGTGGCACCTTAGATTGTAGACACTCTCTACAGTCAGGGAAGCATACAGACAGCATGTGAATGTCTTTCATTTCTCCATTAGCTCTGCAGACAGATCCCACTTTTCCCTAGCTCACACACACACACACACATCTTTGCACTTCATTTTACAAAATTTGTAGGTCACTTCCTATCAAAGTATGCCAACTATCTCTTTTGAGTTTTGAACTGATTTTTTCCCCCACATAGCAGCATGAGTCCTACCTCTCTATCTTTGGATCAAACATAAATGTGTGCAAGCCATCACAATCTCAACCAGCAAGGAGAAAAGTTTTCATATACTTCATTCTTGCATGTGATAATAAAAGAAGCAAAGGAGGGAGACAGGTTTATCATAAGAGTGGTGTACCACCAAGTTTTTGGTTTAGTACACCTTCCATGGAATTTGTGGAATCCTTGTATAAGCACTGTATTGGACAGAACCCAATGATCTCAGAACTAAATGTGATAAATCTGCAATCAGAACTAGGAGCGTGAATGTGAATTTATACGGATAGACAGACAAACAGAAAAAAAGACCAACAGATTTTAAGGAATGGTTTTTTCAACAAAAAAGTTGCTTGTTGCTGAAGCATAAAACATGATGAGATATAAATATTTTAGATGTATACAAATAAGAATATAATACTATAATACAATTAAATGCATAGCCAGGATGTTGTCAGCAGTGGAGGCCATTTTATGTGTGCCTGAATCCTGTAAAATCTATCTAGGGTTTTAATTGCTTCCTCTGTAGTACATGTATATCTAATCTTGTTTGAGTTTTCATCTCTTTCCCTTCCTACCTTACTTTTGCTGTTCTATTCCCAGGACAAGTAAAACAGAAGTCTTTCATCTTAACCCACGGGAAAAGGACAGAGCTTTTACTCAAAGTAATATAAAATCTTCCTTCTGCTCGTATTGTCTTTATAAACTAGAATCTACTATTTAAGTTTAGATTTCAAAACTGTGAGAGAAATTCAACTGGCAATCAGGCCATTGCCTTTTAAATGTCTTGTAGCACAGAGCTAGCTTACAAGCTATTCAGCGTGGAAAGAAATTGTTTTGTATTATTGTATTTTTTAAAAATGCAATAAAACAAAATGCATTTGCACTTCCTCTGTTCATATGCGAAATGCAATTAGCAGCATGCAATTAACCTTGAGGGTTTTTTGCATTCCTCTGAATTTTGCAGTGTAGTTTTCCACTCAAACATGCATCGAAATGTGTAGACTATGAAGAATTATGTATGAAAGTGCATAAAACTGGAGAAATCAAATGCAAAAATTGAGGACACAAGCAAACGTTTACAAAAATGCATATATTAGGGGGAAATGCTTACAGATTTCATATGTATGGAATAATGAGTTTTCATGTTACATTTTTTAAAAAGCTTTGTAAAATGATGTAGAAATGGGATGAACGCGCTTCAAAAAATGCCAATTATAAACAGATCAATTGATTTATCCCAACATAAATGCCTAGATACAGATACAGATTTCAGTGCATGCTCAAAAGCTATTTCATGGTAATTCACTATGCATGTTTCCTGCAGACAAAACTTCAATGCTTGATGTGTACTATATATATTTATGAAAAAGCTCTGTTTAAAGAAAGAATTTTGAACAGAGAGTGGGAGGGAGAGAGGGAAAGAGAGACAGAATAAAAACCCCAAGAGGAAAAATACCATTAACTGAAAGATGTTCAAAAAGAATTTTTAAGAAAACTAGTGTTTTAGTATCAAAGACTATTCTAGTGATGTGAGAAAAAGTAGCTCTGTTTATTGATCCATGAATCTTCCACAAATATGCCCAGAAAGCCAGAAAGACCAAATTACTCAATGCAGTATGAAGGAAAGGCTGTGACATCAGGTGTCCATTCATAATACAGAATTATAGCAGTATGCTTTCACTTTCACTGCCATAGTTCCATCGTATGGCCATTTCTTCATTAGACTGTTATAGTGCTATTATTCCACTTTCAGCATCCTATGGAATGCTGGGGTTGGCAGTGTAGAGTGGTGCATTTGGAATTCCTAGCCAGAACAGTCCAGTGCTTTGCCAAACTACAAACTCCAGAATTCCATAGGACAGAATCATTGCAGTTAATGTAGAATAGTAGTTCTATAAGTCTGCATTGTGAATGAGCCATTGGTCTCTCAACATCTGTTTCTTTGCTTGAAAGCAGTGACAGAGTATTTTTGGATCAGGACCACTTTGCTGCAGAACATTTTACTCCTTCCCTCTCAAATCATCCACTCTGCAAAAAAATAAAAAATAAAATAAATGTTCTTGGCCACAGAAGAGGTGAAAATCGACACCCCTTCTTTTCCCCTTTATGACCATCGTCAGCTTTGAGGGGAGAAGGGCACTTAAATTAAGAACATGATTTGAGGCAATGGAGTTATAAAACCCTTTTTCTATGTGGCTAATCTAAGGCCTTTTCCGCACTTTGTTTTTAAAATGGGGCAGCGTGTCCTCCAGCGAGGACGTTTGCACTTGGGGGCGAACTGGGTCCGGACTACTTTCTGTAGTTTCAGACTTCAGCCTGCTCCGGAACGACCAGAACTGTTGGTCCTCCATGCTATTGAAAGACCGCTTAAAAACAGGTCTTTCAATAGCCCGGCGCGCCCCAGTCCGTCGCTGCGCTCCTGTGTAGATCTGCAGGTTCTCACCAATGCGAGGCTGCAGATCTTCCGGGAGCGGGCTTCTGGCTGGGGAGCTTCTCCGGTTGGTGGAGAGCCTCCACCAACCGGAAGCCTCCATTTTCGTCCCTGGAGCAGTGTGTAGCGCGGGCATGCACTGCTCCGGATCAGCGTGGATCGTCAGAGGGAGTGCGCCAGTCTGGTGAGTAACAGACTGCCCCGTTTTCTTCCCAAAATGCGAAAAAGCCCTTAATGTCCCTTTCTTCCACATTGCGTGTAGTGCAGCAGATGTAGGAACTTTCATGAAATGAGGTTGACTTGAACCTCTGAGTGGTCGTAAAATGCTGCAGCACAGCTTAGAATGAGTTTAAGACAGTTACTTTACTGAACATGTAGTCAACAACACAAAGGGGTTGCAATTAATTCTTCAGCTTAAAATCTGAATGTTCCTGTAAAAATTTTGTACCAGTTATTAGCAAAAAGCCTTTGTCTTCTGGAGGGAGGGCAGTAGAGAGCAGGTTATTCCAGCCTTCCATGGAAGGAAGTTCCCCAGCTTGGTAAGCAGAAAAGCAGATGAGATCACATGGTTTCCTTAGAACTAGTGGGCTTTCCCCTTTCATCCTCCCCTAGCCAATGTTGTAGTTATTTGCCCCAATTCTCC
Organism: Iguana delicatissima; assembly: GCA_948472985.1. NCBI lineage: Eukaryota > Metazoa > Chordata > Lepidosauria > Squamata > Iguanidae > Iguana > Iguana delicatissima. The sequence continues at coordinate 592,012 of CAOKZL010000267.1, read as the reverse complement.
ATACACAAAGCTTTTAAAAGGAGAAGACACAGTCTTTGGCCCTTTCTCTACTTTTGGTAGCAAGAACAAATACTGGAAAGCATGTATCTCAATCAGCAAAGGAGAAGCAGACTAGGCTTCACGTGCTTGTAGATGGAATAAATTTTATTCTTTAAAAAAGCTCAACACGTTTCACTCTGTTTACATATTTTTGGCCTTCTTCAGGGGCATGAATTTTTGTGACACACAAATCTGGTTCTCAAGGAAAGTGCAGTAGCAACTCCAGAAATTTCTGTAGGATTCATGCCCCTGAGGAAACCCAAAAATATAAAAACAGGCTGAAATGCATTGGGCTTTATAAAAAAATAATTATTCCATCTACAAGTATGTGGAGCCTAGTGTCTTTCTCCTTCGCCTTTTTGCCTCCTTTGCCTTTTGCCTTTGCCTTACCTTTTTGCAAATCCAATGAGGATACCAGCAGTGGCTCTGCTGGGAGGGGAGTGTGACAGGAGTGCTCCCTTCTACACTAGCTAGCTCCCTGTGGAAGGGAGCATGATGGCCATGCCTTTCCCTTCTGCAGTGTATCTGGGTATTTTTCTAGGCTGCGCTGGGGAAGGAAGCACAACCATCACAGTTCTGCAGCTTCCGCAGGACAGATTAGTGCAGGATGGCGGTGCGATCATGTGTCATTGATGGGGAAAACCCATCAATGATTTAATCCATAATCGTACTGCCTGGGGACCAGAGGGTGCTGCAGAAAGGGCCTTTGTTTCATTATTTGGGCAACATATACAAGCCTCTACTTTATTGTGACACCTCTAGTTCACCCCCAGAGTGGGGAGGGGGTGCACACAATAAACCTAGGGACATGGTGGTCTCCAAACTGAAAATTCTTTATGGACTGATGCTATCCCTTTTGCTATGAAAGACTATTGCCTCCATTCAACAATAAATCTTCTTCTACACAAATGGCTCAGTCATATCATGATTATCCTCAAATACGTTTTCAAGCACTGGCCTGCCGCCACCCACCCCTGTTAATGCATCTAGTTTTGCTGTAAAGAAGTAGGTTAAAAACTCTCTGACTTATTCTAGCCTTCAAAGGAATCAATGCCTTTGTGGCAAGTTCACTACTTCTCAGCCATTTGTAAGCTAATATGTTGCTGGAGCATAGAATCATAGAATCATAAGAGCTGGAAGAGACCACAGGGGCCATCCAGTCCAACCCCCTGCTATGCAGGAACACACATCAAAGCATTTCCAACAGATGGCCATCTAGCCTCTGCTTAAAAAACCTCCAAAGAAGGAGACTCCACACTCCGAGGCAGCATATTCCACTGCTGGACAGCTCTGACCGTCAGGAAGTTCTTCCTGAGGTTCAAGTGGAATCTCCTTTCCTGCAGCTTGAATCCGTTGCTTGTTGTCCTGGTCTCTGGAGCAGCAGAAAACAAGCCCACTCCCTCCTTGACATAACATCCCTTCAAATATTTAAACATGGCTGTCATGTCCCCTCTTAACCTTCTCTTCTTTAGACTAAACATCTCCAACTCCCTAAGCCATTCCTCATAGCGCATGGCTTCCAGACCCTTCACCATTTTGGCTGCCCTCCTCTGGACACGTTCCAGTTTGTCGATATCCTTCTTGAATTGAGGTGCCCAGAACTGGAGACAATATTCCAAATGAGGCCTAACCAATGCAGACCTCATGATGTTTTGAATATCCCTGCCACTGACTTCAGCAAGAAGATTCTCAACAGTGTATTGACAAGGTAAGAATTCACTAGGGCTGTAAAAATTTCAGCATTTGGGCCTTTATTTATATAGAAAATTCACAAAATGCATGATTTCCTATGGAAAAATGCTGTGCTCTGCACAAAAAACCTACCATATTTGGTGAAAAAAACCCTCAACCTTTTGTGAAAAAAAGAAAGCAAGCTTTGCATACAAACACGTTTTTCTTCTGGAAATTGATTTTTTGAAGAAAAAGTAATGAAGTGTGAAGAACGACTAGAAAATGCTAGGAAAACAATTCTCATAATCTTAACCATCAGGTACAAAGCTTTTGAAAATGTTTATTCTTGCATGCAAAGATTAAATAAGAAACCATTTACATCCCAAGAGTTTGTTGATGATACGCTTAGGGCAGTGGAAAATCAATGCCATGGAAATGTCCTTCCCCATAGTGGTGGTTTCATATTGTCCAGACATAACTTTCGTCCCTTAGAATAAATGGTACTGTCAACCACTTTCTATAAAGAGAATTGTTCTCATTTATAATTTATTTAAAACAGTTTTACTGTACCTCTCCTGGAGCTTGAGGCATCTCACAACATATTTAAAACTAACAATGAAATAATTAGTCAATTAAAATCCCATCAATCAAAGCAGGAGACATAAAATCATCTCAAATTGCACTTGAATTATGTGAATGTCATTAATTGCCAATAGTGCAATAAATTCTTTCTCTGGATCGATCTTTATTAGAAGTGCATTCTGAGTGCAGTGTTATTTTATGCATCATTTAAATGTTTGACAATGAATCATATATCCAGTTCTGTTAAAAATGGGCAATAAAGCAGATATACCTTTCAGTTTCAACTATAGAAAAGTATGGAAATGTTTTCTGTGTATTTTCTAAGTACTGTATTCTACTCTTTTTTGGGGTAAAATACACAACCAAGTTAGGTTAAAATTTACAGAACACTATGTTATTTATTGTACAAGGGTTTCATATATTTAAATCAAGCTTTCTGAAAAATAAAAATTGGCATGCATTTTAGAAAGCAAAGGTGAGCATGTTACCATGCCATACACCCCTACTCCACGATATGATTGGCAATGAACATTATTTAACTGGCATGAAATATAGATCGCATATTTATAGCTGAAATGCCATGCTGACAAAGAGGACTGGCTGAACACATGCAAAAGTAGGTCAGAAAGGACCTCAAGGCATGGTCAGGTCATAAGTTCACTGAGGATTAGTTGAAGAAGATGGTCTTCTCAATGGTCCAAAACAAGAAAATAATAGCCACCAAAACTTCCAGACAAATCAACAGTGATCAACACCTTGCAACTTCCTTCATGCTGAACTTCCCCTTTTGTTTCCTCACCTGCCAAGACATTAAGAAGCTATCACAATTCCTATCAGTGCTAAGACCATTAGCCAGTTCCAGACCCTTTTGTTTGCTCTGCCAGAGAACCATTAGCACCATCCACCTCAGAGCAGAAAAAGGGTGTTTAAACCCTGGCTCCAAGCCAGGCAGTCTGTCATATACTGGGCGTAGGCCATCACTCTGTTTGTCAGAGTCCTGTGTTTTTTTTAAATCATTTTATTCAATTTCACATATAAAACAAACAATATTACTGTAATAGTACATGACATATTTCTGATCTTCCACACTGATCTAGAATTTATTTTCAATACCTCTTAATACTTCTATCTCAATTTGTACCGCATTTTAATGATGTTGTTACATGCCAGTTCTCATATTTCAATCTCTTCGTTACAGTTCCATGACTGAAGCCCTTTTCGCATGCCTTTTTTTTTGCGCAAGTGCCTCTTGAGCGTCATGTGAATGGGAGTGTCGCTCCAGATGACGCACTCCCACTCGCGTGACGCTCATGAGGTTAAAGCAGGACACGCACGCATTTTTTTATTTTCAGCTGTAAGCCGAAAATACTGCGTGCTCACGCAATGCTCGTGGTGCCTTCGCGCATTTACCTGCGTGCAGTGCTTCGGCGAGCCGGGCCGTCGTGCTTCCTTCCTCCAGCACAGCCTACAGCTCCCAGACTGCCCTGTGGAAGGAAGGGGTGGGGTGCTAGCGCGACAGTCACGCTACAAGGAAGCCGGTGCAAGAGGCAGAAGGGCTGTTGTGAGCAGCGAGCGTGAGCGCCTGCTCACGCGAGCGCCGCTCCCCACTGCCGCAACGAGGTAAGATGCGAAAAGGGCCTTACTACTGTAGCTTCCTCATTTCAAATCCTGGTCATGAATTACTCATTTTCATTCAACATTACCCAGTTATTTTCCATTACTATCTGCCATTTGTTTTTAATCTCCTCTTCTGATTTCACTTTTAATCTCTGTGACAAAATATCTGCATTTCTGTTTTCTATAAATGTTCCCCACCATTGTTCTATAGTTGGTATCTGTCGAGTTTTCCAAAGCTTTGCGTACTCTATCCTAGCTGTTGTTATCATATACAGAATTATTCTCCAATATTTCTTAGTATCAGTACCATCAAATACATTTGTCATATTTAACAAGCAAAGTTCCGGTATTTTAACAAATTGTATTTTCAATAAATCACAAATTTTATTATGTACATTGGTCCAATATTTCTTAGCTCTGGGACATGTCCACCACATATGATATATTATACCAACCTCTTTCTGACATTTCCAACAGAGTCCTGTACCAGTATTGTAAATCTTCTTCAACTTATTTGGTGTCATGTACCATCTATGGAACAGATTGTAGTAGTTCTCTTTCAATTTCTGGGCAGCTGTAAATTTTTGTGTCTTTTTCCAGATTCCTGTTTTGTGCTGCCCTCAGACCTCTAATCTGAGCCACATCACTTTGTCTCTTTTCAGGATAGGTAAATATTACCTACTTTGTCCTAATTCTTCACTATCCAATTTGTCCATCCTTTCCTTCAGTTAGCCTGCCTGAATCTTACATGTGGTTGTGAATTTCCCCCCAATAAAACATTCTTTTGATCTCCAAGTAGTGTCTCTACATTAATACCAATACACAAAGGTGAAAAGATCCCAGAAGTTACCCCCAGCTCCCTCACAGGCCTTCCTTTTTGAGCTAATAATTCTCCACCTTTCCACGGAGGCATTGGCACCACGGGTGGACCCCTGAGTCATCCACCTTTTGGGGTAACAATATACAATACATTGCTTACTTAGAGGAAAGTAGCATTCTAAAGGAATATTTCATATAATCAAATATAGAATTTGCAATGTTTCTGACTTGACTTGCCATTTCCCTATTATACAACATAGATAAGATATGCTGAAGAAAAAGGAGTATATGGTAATAATCATTCATGATTTCATTGTTGTTGTTTGCCATCCAGTTAGCTTCGACTTATGGCAACCCTATGGATTAGAGACGCCAAGAGCCCTGGCCATCAGCAGCCCTACTAAGGACTGTGGCTTCCTTAACTGAGTGAATGCATCTGTAATATGGTCTTCCTCTTCACCTTCTGCCTTCCAATCTGCCAAGCATTATTGTCTTTCCAATGAATCATTTCATTTCATGATGTGTCCAAACTATAATAGTTTAACCATTTTGGTTCCTAGAGAGAATTAATTTGTTTGACTGACTTGTTCTAGGACCAATTTGTTTGTCTTTTTGGCAGTCCACGGTATATATAGAATAATGTCCCTTTTTGGCTAATTATATATTATACGTACATGTACACAGATGTACAAAAACACTTACATACAAACATAAGTTTAGTGTTGCTATCATTTGTCATCCAGTTGACTTTGACATATAGTAGCCCTATGAATAGGACACTCCCAGGACCTCTTGCAAATGAAAAGCCATGGCTTCTTTTATTATTCCACTTCAACTTGTTACTACCTTTTAAGAAAACAACTGCAAACAGTAAGGCCAAAAATCCATAAGGTACAAGGGAAGTGATGGGCGTATCCCATCTTTATGGAGAGCAGTTCATATAATAACAGTGACTTATTCACAATCTGACTAGAATCTCGTTGGTTACTCCTAACTAGATTGGATTCATTTAATCACTTGTTGAATTGAAGGTCAACATGTGGGTTAATCCAATTGATTCCATCACTCTACTCTTAGAGATAAAAAAGAAAGAAAAAAAGAAAAAAGAAAGAAAGAAGGAAGGAAGGAAGGAAGGAAGGAAGGAAGGAAGGAAAGAAAGAAAGAAAGAAAGAAAGAAAGAAAGAAAGAAAGAAAGAGAAAGAAGAAACATCTTGTGTTACTTTTCAGGCTGCATCAGAGGAAGTGAGCTGTAGCACATGAAAGCTTTGTTGAAATAAACTGATTAGACTTAAAGAGGCCACAAGGGTACTTTTCCCTTTCATTCTAATACTGAAATGGCTATCTCTTTGAAAAATCCAAATTACTGTTACACTACTAATTTTTTACCTATCCAGTTCTAATTTACTACCTAACAAGAAAGAAAGCTGGACATCTGATTAAGTACAAGCTGAATACAGTCTAACTTGCCAATACATTCAGTTTACCACTCAGAGCTACAATATGTATTGTCTGGTGTTGTTTTCCATCCATCATTTTCATTATGCAGTCCAGGGGATTATTTAGGTATCTCAAAGAACAAAGCAACAAAGCATGCTTATTAACAATTACAGGATATGTTTTTCATAGCCCTGCCATTGGCACCATATGATGAGGACACAAAAGGCTTTTAATGAATTATAGAACAACCAATTAAAGAGGTAAAGATGAGACAATGACTCCTTTCTAACTCAACCAGAACTTCAACTCCCCTCCTCCAGCCCCGAGAAACAAAATAAGCGGGCATATCCAGTTACTGTGATCCAGCATTCAAGGTTTCAAGTGTGGTCAGATTTCCACACTAGACTGGCCCCTCCAACTGGCCCCTCCTGAAACTGCAAACTCCAGGATTCCATAGGACGTTGCAAGTGGAATAATAGAGCTGTAACAGTCTAGTGCGGAAATGGCCTGGGTTGGGAAGGAGGCAAGAGAAAGGGGGAGACAGAGAAATGATTGATGGAATAAAGTTCAAATCACCCATGTGAAGCTCAGAATGAGGCAAGTTAATGGAGACTGAACTGTCCATTGCACTGAGCAGAATACAGAATATAAACTTCAAAAAAATAACTTATTGACACATTTTAATTATTTACAGTGTTCTCAACAGAGAAACATACCCTAAATTCCTACCTTGTTGCCAGTGTCTACACACAAGCACTTTTTTTAACCGTCTTAATCAGTTGTAGTAAGAAAAAGAAGGAATTTATTTCATTTTGCACATGCTTTTGTGAATGGCAGCCTACTTCACTAGGCACGTTTTACTTAATCACATATGGAATAAAGCATTCCAGCCTGGAGAAAATGAATAATTACTTCTGTGGGTAAGAACAGAGGTGAATGAATCTCTCCATTTCATTTCCCCCATATTCATTTTTTTTTTTAAAAAAAAATCTCAATTATATCAAATTTATGAAAAATTGGTAGTTGGTAAATATATGCATATTTACACGCACACACATACACACACACCAAGTTGAACATGTATGTTACCCAAATTCAATCAATACAGCTGTTGCCAATATGGAGAACTGTGTGGAGTCTAGAACTAGACCCACTAACTCAATGGAAACTTGGTAAGTTGATACCAATGTTGTTTCAGTGGATTTAGTCCATTCAACTGCATTGATGTCTTTGTTTCACCTGCTTACTGGGCCATTTTTAATGATAGATAGCCTACTGTTGTGTTTTGTTGCGTTTTAACAGAAGGGAACTCTAATTCAGCACAAGGACACGGTTGTATACACAGGGATTCAGTGCTGAGTCTTGGATACTAAGTACAGTCGGCCCTCTGCTTTCACAGGTTTCACTTTCACAGATTTGATTATTTGTGAGTTTGTCCAAAACTTGCTGCCCCCCACCTGAAGCACTTCTTTTTCAGGGAAACCTTCTCTTTACAGCTTCGATCAAGCCACGCAGCCCTTTAAAAACCCACTTCTCGTCTTCCTCTTCCTCCATCAGTGACTGCTGGCCAGTTAAGGATGGCTCATGTCCTGATTTCTCAGCACCACAAACCCTCTTCCAATGCCCCGTACACATCCAAGGATGATCCAAGAGAGGACGTATAGGGCCATCATGCCAACCCACCTTTTCTCTCTCTTTTCCCTGACTTGGTTTGGACTCTGGATGCCCACTCTCCCCACCATGCCTCGGCCCCCTTCCCCCTCTTCACATTTTGATATTTGTAATTTTTCCACTTTTGGGGGGGTCCTGAGCCCCTAACCAAAGTGAGGGCTGACTGTAATCAAAGCATTAGATGGTACAAATTTTAATTCTTCCCAGTTTTGATTTTTAAAAAAGCTCAGATTGTCTCAAGTAAATTGTGAAGAAATTTGCTGATTTTGGAAAGTTCTCATTTTAAAAAAATGAATTAAACAAAATTTTAATCCTTCCCTTGGGTAAGAAGGCTTCTGATGCTATGATTTATCAGTATAGCATCCAATATTTCAACGTACTTAACGTGTATGATCTTATTTTCCCTGTATACTGCAGGTAAGAGACCTTTCCTAAGGTTCACCTAATGAAATTAGGGCTTTGATGAAGCTTGAACTGGGGACTACCCAGTCCGCACTCTTGGCTACAAGTTATCCAAGCTCTGTGCCGGGTACTGTTTCATTTCTTGCTAGGCCTACTTTCTACTTGTTAATTAATTCTTCCCAGAGCTGTTGTTGCTTGGCAGTGACATGCCACCATGCCAAACTAATGGCAAAATGGACTGTAAAACATCAATGAACAAAGCTACCTTTGTTATGTTGTGGTGGTAAACATTTGTGCTTACGTGCATCAGCGCCTCAGGAGCAATAACTGTCCTCTACCTGACCTCAGTGGCTTCAGGAACTTTCTAGAAGTGACAACTTCTATGTTGCCAAAATAATTTTTACATAACATGTCTCCTGCATTTGATCATTAGAGATTAATGGCACAATCATTGGACTTGCGCGCTCCACTATTCTGACACAGCCTTGTCAATTATAGCACCTAGCAACTTCCAAGCCATCATTTGTGAATTAGGTGAGTCGAAGAAAACCATTTCTCTTCAGCCAGGCTTTATCTCTTAGAACCAGAAAGCTTTATCTTCATGTCAGAAAACATTGCCCAGGAAAAAAAAAAAAGGTGGGGGGGGACAAAAAGAAGGCTAACACTTAAAAAAAATGAATTCATTATTATAGGATAATTTTTTTTTCTTCCAGAACAAAGCAGACAGATGCAAATGAACAGAGGAGCAGTCAGTGTGGAACGGCTGTGATCTAAAGCAAAATTTTACCAACTCCCCAAGCAACTGTTCTGAAAATGCTTTTGTTATCCAGCGATGGGATACAAATTTGAAATAACATCTTTCCAGCTCAGCAGTGGAATTAGTGAAAAGTAGTTCTGTGCTCCCAAGGCTATATCAAGGCTACAGTCCACTACTGCCCTGCTTGTGGGATTGTCACAAGCTGTTGGGGCTGCCCATGGGGTGAGCCATCAAGTCTGCAGGTTCAATCCAGAGCTGGCCCTATCATTAGACAAGGGGAGGCAACCACGTCAGGGAGCATTTTGTGGGTTTCATATTAGTTTATTTATAGAGCTTTGAAGTATAACATGGCAAGTACTATAGTAATCTACAAGTTTCTCTTTTCTAATGAGGCTTTAACAAACTTACATTCCAAAAGTAATGTGGGAACAAGTAGAAACAAAGGCTGGTAACCATATACAGGTGTTAGATCATCTCATGCCTGCTTCTGTCTTTTTACGATCATTGCAGGGGAGGTATTCTCTACCTCCCTCATGCAATGACCACTTGGCCACTGAACTCATCTGTCCGCTGTGACCCTTCATAGCCTTTTAGATCCCATGGGAAAGAGAGGGACAGATCAATGGATGTACCACCATAGCTGGATGCACCATTATGATGTCATCCTCTGGGAACTCCTACAAAAGTCCTCTGGAGGATGACATTGTTGTCATACATCCAGCTATATGAACATAGCCAGGTTCTATGTAGCTGCAGACCTCCCTGACCACTAAATAATTCAGGAAGGGCAGGAGATGGTTGAATTCTCCAAGCAATGAATGGAAGATCAGGCAGAGCTCTGTCTGAGATGAGACAGAATTCTGTCTCAGAGTTCTGTTTCTTTCAGAAGATGTAGTGCCTCAACAAAAGTTATTTCACCGGTGTAACAGCTAATAAAATCTTATTAATTTTTAAAGTTAAAGAGCAATTTTAGGTGGAGGATTTGGATGTGATTTTTTATGTCCTTCTCTTATCATGCTCTTGGTGTTTTCTAGAAGATTTTTAACTTTTACAAGAAATAAAACAAATAAAGGAACAGGTTATCCCCAAAAGTCACAAGTATTGACAATGAATTGCTTTCTAAACACTACACCAACTAATGAGAATTAATTAATTTTTACAGAGTAACTTTCTAAGCTCTTATTTTTACTGTCAGGGATGGGTGAAGAGACGCTTGTGGCTTCATGTGTCAAAATAATTCAGCTGGTTTTAAGTGGATGGATCCACATGGGTGGATGAGCCAATGGGCTTGCTATTTGCTATTGTGGCTTAGGCAGCAAAGTTAGAGTTTTTTTAATGGAACAAATAGTAATAATAATAATAACAACAAAAAAACAACAATGTTTATTTATAACGCCCTTTACACCAAAGGGTGGAACATCGACTTATACAATCAGGGACAAAGACAATAAAACAGAACACCACAATAATACATGGAATGAAATCCCCAACACCCAACCAGTTGCCACCCATTTCAGCACCATTCAACAATTCAATAACCATTCAACACTTAGGATTAAGTGACAGGATTCAGGCCTTAGTATCTCTTTTCTCCCAAATTATCATACCCCTGTCTTCATCGACTTCTGCAGTGGAGGTTTTAATTTTGTCAAATGAATATAGGTCACTTGCAATCAGGCCATATGTGATGCTCCTCTGTGTGAATGTTCCATTTTATACTAAATAAAGCAGGCATCTGTTTTAACAACAGAGGGTTTGCTATACCTGGCTGTTTTTTATTCACTTCAGGTGTCAAAAGACCTTGAAGTAACAACAACCAATCAAGGTCATATACATTGCCACTATTTTCAAGAAAAGATTATAGTTTGGGGCATAGTTATTAACAATTTTTTAGTCCACTGAATTCTGCTAACGAGCATGTTTAGATTCAGGTTGCATATCAGCTTAATGAAGGCCATTTCCACACAACGACACTCCTGCACATCATCCTGTTGCAGTCCTGGCAGTGCCTCTGCCAGGAAGGGAGTGCGCCAAGAAGGCTTCCCTCTACACCTAACCAGCTCCCTGTGGAATGGAGAGCAGTGGTCCCACCTCTTCCTTCCGCAGTGCAGCTGGGAAGTTTCCATTGCTACTCTGGAAAAGGATATGTTGCCAGCACACTTCCAGCCCTTCCACATGGCCAGGAAGGGCAAGAGCACCATGCGATGGCAGGTGCATGTGTGTCATCTGGGGACAAGATGGCGGTGGGCCAGCAATGATGTCATGTGGAAGCACAACCAGCCAACCGTTGTCATCCTGGCCCCACAGCGGCACAGTCTAGTCATGTGGAAATGGCCCTAATGTTGGTATATACTGGAGAATTCACTGAAAGTATGCTATACTGTTTTCAGATGGGTAGCTATGTTAGTCTGTTCCAGCATAACAAAAGAAAACTCTTTGTGGCTCCAACCCCACAACCAGATATAATATTGTCGACATGTACAGGGGCTTGGATATTCTATTCTGTGAATCTGAGGAAATGGATTATATCCACAAAAGCTTGTGCTGAACCAAATCTGATAGTCTTGGTGGTGGCAGAAGCCCCTCTGTTTTTTGTTATCATGCACAAAGTTTGTATGATGGACAAAGGGGTGAATTAGAACAAAGAAAGGCAGAAAGCTATTTCCTTAAATATGTTCTTAGAATTTGTGGTTTCTCAAACAAAGCTATGCTTTTCTGTTAAGATTGTATTAAGTGCCTTTCTTAATTTTTCCTATAGCCTGTTGATATTAAACTGAACTATACTGAACTGAACTACAGTCAGCCCTCCATATTTGCAGGTCTGACTTTCACAGAATTGACTACTTATGAGTTTCTCCAACTCCTGCCCCCCCACCTCAAGCACTTCTTTTCCAGGGGAATCCTCCCTCTCAGTGACTCCGACTAAGCTGCGCAGCCATTTAAAAACCCATTTCTGGTCCTCCTCCACCGGCTGCTGCCTGAGCAGCTAAGGATGAATGACAGCCCAGTTTCTTAGCACTATAAACTTTCTCCCAATGCACCCCACACACTCAAGGAAAGAGATGGGTAAAAGAGAAGCATAGGGGTTATCATGCTGACCCACCTTCTTTCCCTCTCTTTCCTTGACCAGGTTTGGACCCTGGGAGCTGTTCTTCCCACTGTGCCTCAGCACTCTTCCCTCAGACACGCGCACACACACACACACACATTTTGACATTTATGACTTTTCCACTTTTGCGAGAGTCCCGCAACCCTAACCCTAGCAAATGTGGAGGGCTGACTGTACTGCCTTTCAGAGTCATAAGTATTATCTGAGACCACTTGGAGCAAATAAGCCACCACCTTTCCACTATCTTACTCCAGAATGGTGTATTTGATTCTGGATGATATTTACCTAAAATCAAAGGTTCCAATTTCTTTTTTTCAATAAAGGCTTGACAATTGCCTCCCTTAGTTCAGTAGGAACAATGCTTTTAGAAAGGTGTTAATCATCCCTGAAGTCCAGACTGTAAAGCCAGCCCTGGCAGATTTTAATGACCACAGGCATGGACCCAAAGAGCACACAGCATACCTTAAACTAGGTGGAAAGAATACTCAAAAATATATATATAAAAGGGGCAAAAACATGTTTCTTAGATGTCAGGAACTCCTGGTGATGAGAATCCTGGATTGATGAGAATATTAGTGGTTGGAGACTTACCCTGTACAAAATTTGCATGTGGTTTTTGGGTACAGAAGACAGCATTTCCTGTGCAGGATATATCTGTGCAAAAATATTATCTTCTGTGCAGGAAATCTATTTCCTGAGCAGAAAATGCTATTTTCTGTGCAAAGAAAGGGGTGAGAAACTATATGCAAATTTTGTGCAGTATGTCCCACACTACAACATTTTCTGTGCAGGTCACCATTTTCTATATTATTATTTTCTGCACAGAAAATGCTGTATTTTGCATTTAAGAATACTGTGCATGGATTTTGGGCAGAATATATCCTGAACTATGAATAGTCTTCAAATGTATCATTTTTCAGATTTCATTTCAATGAGAAGAAAATTTCTAAAAATATTCTTCTCTTGTTTTGAGAACGAAATTGGCAAAGAATCACATCCCTACAAACAGTATCACTTGTACACATCACCAGGCTACTTGAACAACATAACTCTAGCAACATCCATCTCAGACTCTGTCAGACCAATAGGAGGGAAGCTCACATTAGGAACCAATGTAATATAGTAGTTAGAAGGCTGAACTAGGATCTGAGAGATGTAGGTTCAAATCTCCACAGAGCAATAGAATTCACACAATCTCCTTGAGCAGTCACTTTCTCCCAGGGTGACCTGAATATGGAGGATAGCCACATACACCATGCTGAACCTACTGTAGGAAAGGTGATATGTAAATGTAACTAATCAATGTCCAAATCTCACAATCTTTGCAGAAGGGATTTCTCTCCACCCTCCCAGGCTTAATTTGTGGGGACATGTGAGAGTGCCTTCTCGGTGGCTGCACCTGGGAGCACCCTCCCAAGACAGCTTCAATCTCCCGCCTCTGTGTTGTCTTTTTGCCACCAGGCAAAGACCTTTTTGTTTAAACGGGCCTTCAGTCTTGGCTGACCAGGGTGGAGTTATGTGTAACTGGGTGTGCTATTTTAATATGCATTGTGGTTTATTTCAGTGTTTTGTTTGACATTTTGATGCTTTATGAACAATGTTTTAATTGAATGAATTTTTAATGCTTTTTAAACTTGTACTTCATATCGTTTTAACTGCTCTGTTTTAATTTATACTGTAAGCTGCTTCAAATCACATTCAGGAGAACAGTGGGATGTCTAAATAAATAAATAAAGTTGTTGTTGTTGTTGTTTTTAAACGAAAACTCCAAAAAAAAAAAAATTAAAATATCCAATAACTTAATTCATTTCACAACTTTATAATACCAGTAATATCAGCCCCAACAACAATTAGTACCAAAGTGCAGCAAGGCAAGTATAAATATATTAATTATGTCCTCAAAGGGAAAAGTAAGAAATGCATTAATACAAAAATAAGAAAGTCTGTACAGGTCTAGAGTTCAGTTTAATACACGCTTACACAAAAGGTAGGCCCATGGAGCTTAGAGGATTAAAGATTACAGCCACAGTGATAAGCATGTGGATGAATTTAACACATATGGCACCATTATTGAAAAAGCCATTCGAACAGCAGAGAATTCTGCTGTGATCTGTTCCTCTAAATTGGTGCTTCTAAAGCTAACTGATATGGTGGACCAAGATTTTTTCCCCATGTGCCATATTGTTATCCTATATGCATTGTTTTCTGGAAATTTGCCATGGACCACCCACCAGTGGCTAATAGATGAGGCACCAGCCTGCAGGTCACCCATTTGAGTAGCACCGCCCTGGATCAGGTTTTTCAGTCCTAGTGCTCTCCACATTTAATGGTCTACAACTCCCATCTGACTTTACAACTAATGGGAATTGCACAACAACACAGCTGAAAAGCAGCAGGTTGGAGAAGTCTGTTGCAAACCTATGAGAATGTAGAAACTCATGTAGGTTGCCTAATTCCAGAGATAAGCCACCAATTTTAATAGTCTGCAAAATAACATCTCAGATTCCTAGCTCTAGATATGCAAAGACAATGTCCTCAGAGTCTTGAGCCAAGTGTGTCCTGTGATCTAGTAACATTGTACACAGATGGTGATGTCATGGCAGCATGCCAACATGTGGCATCGTCACCATTGTAGGCATCACAATTAATGGTTTCTCTAATAGCATAACATCTCACAAATCCACTGCACCACAGAGAACCTGTCAACAGTATTAATCTAGGAAATAATTAGCTCCTGAAAAAGTCCTTCCATGTCATTTTTACCAGATGGCCAGGGAAGTCTGTCAGCTAAAATCATGCTGGTGCAGCACCTAAGGAAATGCTGAATAGTTCTGTCTTGGTTAAGATAGGTAACATGCAGGTTTAAAAAGGCTGAGGTAACAAAAAGTCCTTATCATCACACTAGATTCATTTTTCAGAATAGTTATCACTCAGTTTTCATTTTATGCAATATGATTTCATTGAACACATCACCTTTGATGCTCTGTGAAGTTCAGGTGTACTTGAGTGTCTCCACATTTCAAAGCTCTTGAAGAGAGAAGCCACATTTATACTGAAAGACAGCAATCTTTGAGGCTTAAATCCCTGAGTTCAGTGGTACCACTCTGGTTGAAGCAATAGGCACGTGAAGCATAACAATAATAAAAGTTCAAAAAGGGATGCATCTATTTGTTTTATTCCCACTATCTGTCAGGGAGCAGAAGCTGGAAAGTTACTGTTAGTTTACACAACTAAATTGTGTTTAGTAACACTTAATAAATTACTAATTACTAAGAATTAGTAACAGTTGCAATTTGAGGGCCCTCCAAAATAATATGATGATCCCATCATTATAAGGCTTAAAAGTATCTGTTTACTTTTTCAAAAGAACAGTTAGAATGCTTACTTTTAATAGGCTGGTGTCCTGTTAAGTAGTTAAGAATGTGTAAGCTGGACTCACACATTTGTAACTGTTTGGTATTCATGTTTCTCATCATAACATTATTGCCAAGATTGCAAATGCTTCCCAAGCCATGTGATGACTGCTGGTGATCGAGATGACATTTCCAGACCCTTGCCACCAGCAATCTGCAATGTGGCAATCAGAAGTAGGACCTCTGTCTCAGCTCCTCATCCCACTGGCAGTAGGGGGCTGGAAACATCATCCTGCAATACCCCAAATGCTAGAAACAGACTTTTTCTCGATGTGACTGCTGGCTGTTAAAGTTAGTTTGGGGAGCCAGGTCAGGAGACAATACGGAGTTCTTAGGCGTAACTTTTAAACAAAAGAGCTACAAAATGCACTTTCCTCCTGTCCAACTTCATTGCTGGCCCAGCTCTTACAAAAAACTTGGTACAAGGCACAACACAAGACGCTACTTGAGCCATGTGGTATTCCTCCACACCCCTGTAACTAAGGTAACCAAAGAAATAACTCAGCCCTTGACCATAAAATATTTTCGAATATATTGGCGTAAAGAATGAAAAGAATATTATAGGATGTTATTCAGAATGAACAAAATCGTTTCCTCCCCAATAGACTGATCAGAAATAATATTAGAACAATTTTGAACATTATTGAATATTAAGAGAAGAATAACGATAAGAAATTAGCATTGATCTTTATTGACGCAGAAAAAGCCTTTGATAACCTCAGATGGGATTTTATGATAGAGGTGCTGGAAAAAATGAACTTTGGTAAAACCTTTCTGGAGTGGATTAAAGAAATTTACAAAGAACAAATAGCAACTTTAATTGTTAATGGGGACAGAACAAAACAATTTGAAATAGAAAAAGGGACGAGGCAGGGATGCCCCTTATCACCGCTTCTATTTATAACAACACTAGAGGTGTTGTTAAATGCAATCAGAGATGACCCAGACATAAGAGGATGTAAAATCAAAGATCATGAACACAAAGTAAGAGCATACGCGAATGACATGTTGATCATCCTGGAAAATCCAGAATCAAGTATTGAAACTTTACTACAAAGGCTGGACCAATTTGGAGCCGTGGCAGGACTGAAGATAAACAAGGACAAAACAAAAATCATAACAAGGAACATAAGAAAGGAGGAGGAAGAAAAGCTGGTTCAAAAAACAGGATTTAAGGCAGAGAATAAGATTAAATATTTAGGAATATGGATTTCAAAGAGAAATAATGAATTATACGAAAACAATTACAAAACAACTTGGAAGGAAATAAAAATATCCTTAGAAAATTGGAGTTCCCTAAGGTTATCATTGATGGGGAGAATATCAGCAATTAAAATGAACGTGTTGCCTAGAATAAATTTTCTTTTTCAGAATTTACCCATCATTATAAATGAAAAACCTTTTCAAGAATGGCAGAAGGATCTATCAAAATTTATTTGGGAAAATAAAAGACCCAGAATTAAATGGAAGCTGTTAACAGAAAAAAAGGAAAAAGGAGGCTTTGATCTGCCGGATCTGAAAATATATTACTATGCCAGTGGGTTCATTTTGGATCAAGGATTGGATAACGTTGCAAGATGAAAAATTATTAAATCTAGAAGGAGCGGGCAAACGAATGGGATGGCATGCTTAAATGTGGTATGAGAAATACAAAATAGATAGAGACTTTCAAAATCACTACTTAAGGAGAGTGCTTCTAACAATTTGGTTGAAATTTAAGAAAAAATATTATGTAAAAATACTGCAATGGCTACCCCCGCATGAAGCATTATACGGGAGATGGAAAGGACCACAAGATAAATGGATTCGGTACAGTAACATATTAACAGTAAAGCAAAATCAGGAATATACGTTAAAATCAAGAGAAGAAATAGAAGCAGCAGGGATTAAATGCCACTGGTTTCTACACGGACAATTGAAAGAAAGATTTCTTATGGATAAAAATTTAGAGGGATTCGAATCAGCAAGGAAAGAAGACCCATTTGGAAAAATAATATTTGAGGCAAAGAAGCAAATGATATCCAAGTTGTACAAACTAATGTTGGAAAGAGAGTTAAAATCAGAACAAATAAAAGAAGTAATGATTAAATGGTCTAAGAATATAGGTCATGAAATTCAATTGGAACAATGGGAGAAAAGTTGGAGGAACACAAACACATTTACGGCAGCTCAGAAACTGAAAGAAAATTATCTTAAAATGTTACAGATGGCATCCGGACCCAGCAAGACTAAATGAGATATATAAAACAAAAGATAATAAATGTTGGAAGTGTAGCAAAGACAATGGCACCTTTTTTCATCTATGGTGGACTTGTGAGAAGGCGAAAATCTTCTGGAAAGAAATCCACGGAAAGATGACAGATATGTTACAAATCAACTTACCAGAATTATTCCTATTAAACATGACACAGAAAATAGGAAAAGAAGTTGAAAGAAAACACTGGAGAGTGATTCTTTATATGGTTTCAGCGGCGAGATTAATTTATACGCAGAATTGGAAAAACAAGCAGTTACCTCAAATAGGCGAATGGATGGTAAAAGTGGCAGAAATGAAGGAAATGGATTGACTAACTGGGATGATTCATGGAAAAATGCAAGATAGACATGAAGAAAATTGGAGAATAGTAGATGATTATATGGAAACAGAAGGAGAGAATGGTGAATAAAAGGAAAGGGATTCTCAAGGGCGGAAAAAACAGGATTAAGTACGGAGAGTGAATAAAGACACGAATAAGGGATGATAAGAGGTTAAGAAAGAATAAGGCAACATGGTATGGAGAATATAAAACACAAATGTAGATATAAGAACTTATGTTTGATAAACAAACAAATAAATAAACAGAGGGTACACCCCAGATTGGGGAAATTAAGAAGAGAAACTTAGAAAAATAAGAGAAAAATGGTAATGGGTGAAGTCCAGGAAGTAAAAGTAGGAATATTAGTTCTTTAAAGAAAAGATGTAGATTGTAAAAGTGAATGTGAAGGAATGAATCAACAGATTGAAAGAAAGAGAAGAGAGAGTTAAGTTAGTATGATAGTAAGAGTGAAGTAATAAATGTTTGTTGTGGTATGTAATGGTATGTTTTGATGACTGAATGATAATACAGTAAGAATGTAAATATAAATTTCATGAGTGGAATACATACAAATGAAGTGGTAGAGGGGAGGGGAGGTGGGGGGTGAGTGTAATGTGAGGAATTGGAATTTTACTGTTTAATTTTAAATTTGAATAAAGATTATTAAAATGTTAAAAAAAAGAAATAACTCACAAATTGCACTGCAAAATAAGTCAAGTTTTTTTCTATTAAATTACAAGTGCAATATAATCAGAGCTTGGAAAGTTACTTTTAGAAAACAGTCAACAGTCAACAGTCTGCTACTTGTTGCAGTATTTAAAAGGTACCCACTAATATTACTCCTTACAACAATGTAAGCAAGTAACGTTGTGCTAATTCTTACACTATCCATTATTTTCCTATTTCTTTATGTTATTTTTGGTGGGGAGAAGAACAGTTAGAATCAGTAACAGAACAACATAAAATCTGAAAATTCTTGTAAAGATACTATGCCTTTTACATGGATCAAAATGCCCTTTACATGGATTATACATATGCAAATTTTCTCTCAGATGGGATTCAAGGAGCTAATGCATAGCCCCTTGTACCGTACCCACAACCTTCCATCCAGCAGCTGCCAGGCCCAGTAAAAAGCTGGGGATAGGGAGAGAAGGGGAAAGATCTCTGAGACAACAAGGCACTACCTGTTCTCAGCTGCAAGGAGAAGAGAAACAAGGACGCATTCTAAATGGGAGAGCATCCTTGTTTCTTTTCCCTGTGTAAGCTAGAACAGCCACTTCTTTGACATCTGAGTCACTTCCACACAGCCCTTTCTGGTTAGGACAGCAAATGGCTATAGTAGTATCCCCCTCCCCCTTTGCAGGGCTTGATAGGAAAATGAGAAGAGATGGAATGGCACAAGCAGAGTAGAGCATGGGCATTATATCCAAGTATAACTATCAGAACAAAAATCACAGAAAAACTCAGCTAAGCACAGGGCATATGCCATGGTCTATCATTCTGTTAAAAACCAGAATGAGGAATTGTAAACCATTAGCACAGGTACATGGTAAATCCACCAGGGAGACAACAACTGTTGGTGGGGAAAACAAAACAGGAAACAGGAAAACAATCTGAAATTCAAGCAGTGACATTCTATCTATGTCAAATCCACACTCCTCCAGTGAATATTGTAGTTGGCTTTACGGTTTCAAATAGGTGGACAATATGGATGATTTAACATGGCCCCATTACATATATTTTTAGTTTTTCTAGAACTATATTACACAAAGAGGATTACAAATGTAATGAAATGTGCAAGTTTCAACCATAGAGAATTAGCCATAACAGAGCTAAAGCAAAATAACCAATCGGAGATAAAAACCAATCCCACTTGGAGGGGAATTATCAAATTCCATTTAAAAATACCATTATTGGGTACAACCCTGCAGAAGGATTCCTATATCAATAAAACCAAATAATGATTGGGTGAAGAAATGGATTAGAGAACAAGTTCACGGCAGAACTCATGTTTTAAATGTGAATACATTTGGGGTGCCCAATCAGTTTACATTTCTGAAACTGTCATTCACTGCAACTAATTTGGAATGGGAGAAAACATGCCAGATTTGGGCTGTGTATTTTATAGGCTATAAATCCTAGCTAGGATATTAATAGTTCTATTTATTAGACCACTGCATTCCGAATGAGCCCATGGAAATTACAGGGTTGTGGCCAGCAGTCAGGGCATCACAAAATCTAACCTGTTTCTTTTTTATTTTTTTCAAACTGAAGAATAAAGATTGTTAAAAGTGTTACGTCAGTACAAAAGGCACGAAAAGGTCCCACAGAAATCGATGAACAGTTGCCCAGTCCACCTGTCTGGATGCTAGACATGCAACCTAGCTGCCAACAAAGGTAACTAATGAAACCATCCCCATTGGTATGAATACCCTTGCTTTGAAGATGCAGAAACAAGATTAGATTCTGTGCCTGCCTCTTACCAAGATGTACAGTGCCCAACCATGGCAACCTGAGACTATGCTTAAGGTTTTTATTACAGTAATAACAATAATATGTTTCTCACTAAAAACCAGCAGCCAAAGACATTTCGCCACTTGAGATCGATTTGCCAGTTGAAGCTTACTTTAATACTAGCAAATTGAAGAGCATCCTGTATCACCCTTGGGGGCAGCAGATTGATTAAGAGGATCACGCATAGTTTTGCACTCCAATAACATTACAAGAAAAACTGCAGTCCCCTTGCATTTTCCACCTCAGGTGCTTGTCTCAGTCTAGCTAATGGTAGGACTGGCTCTGCTAGCTGCAGCCTGGAATCATATACACAGGGGTGGTTGGAGGATTCTGCATCAGAGGTTCAATGAACCCACTCTGTTTTATTTCAGACTTTAAAGGATAAATTTAAGGGGCTGAACCCAGTCCCCCAAACAAGTTCAGCCCCTTGGATAGCTCCTTCACAGAGTAATAAACTCACAGCAGATTCACCATTTTCAGTCCCAGGTTTTGGGGCACAATATAATTGAATACATTGGCCTCCAACCTCTGTTTCTGATACCTGTTCACTCATCTGATTGTCTACCCAATGCAGAATGCATGAGCAGGGCCTATTTATGTTCATATGACACGAACTGGATCAAAGAGCACATACAGAGATCAAGACTGTAAGAGATAAAACCTGATATAAAAAGGAATCAGCATCACAATTTTTTTTTAAAAAAACACACATTTCTGTTCTTCTTATTCAGTTTTTGCCATATAATATCCATGCAGTGAAAGAAATGTAAAAGCAATGCTTGAAATGTGCAGGGGAAAAATGTTGATGGAAAGACCTGTTTTAGTATGAATAACCAATAATCCCAGGTTTGCAAACAATGTATAGTCATACATACTGGTTTGCAGATTATCTCACTGCATCTTGAACACGGAAAATCGATACAGCTTATTTCTAGCCACCTTTTTTGCAGAAATAAATACAGCCCATCTCTGATTTTATAAGCTGTGTCCCTCCCTTATTTCACTGACTAGCCAATCCTATTAGCCATAATGAGATGGGTTAGGTATAGCAGAGGACTTACACACTTGCTTTACCTTATCTCACAATTAATCTAAATACACTATCATGCCACTGTTCAAGCCAACATCTAACAACTCTGCAATGGTGAAGTCAACTTACATGAGGAAGTGATTGAATGACCTGGTGGTTAAGTTCAATATATTTTGAGCCATTTCCACACTCAACTGTTATAGTACTATTACTCCACTTTCAACATCCTATGGAATCCTGGGGTTTGCAGTTTAGAGAGGGTCCTCAAAGGCCCCTTCCTAAACTGCAAATCCCAGGATTCCATAGGATGTTGAAAGTGGAACAATAGCACTATAACAATCGAGTGTGGAAATGGCCTTGGTTCAGTGTTACAAATACCAATTTAGTTGTGAAAACTTTAGAAAGGAGAATTCATTACACTATTTTGACATGATCCAGAAAAGATTAAGCACCTGTAAAACTCAATCTCAATAAGATTTAAAAATGTGTAGAATGTTATTTAATTTGCCTGGATTGTGCTTTTGGAAATGCACTTAATTTGGACATTGTAGTCTGATTGCAAAATTTGGGTTCCTGTGGCTCAGAATTTCTACCTCATTCGGCAACAAAATGCATATTGCACAATACCTATAATATTTTCCATTCCAGTAATATGAAAAGATCCCCCATGCATTCTTTAAGACGAAAACATCTGATATATCAAAATAATTTAAAATATGACACAAAACACTGAGGTATATTAATACAATTCTTACAAAACCATTTTCTTTTCCCTATTATTACAATTCCCTGCCATACAATTTTTGCATTCCCTACAGCAGTAATTGTTCTTACAACTGACAAAGCCTAGGGAGTGTATTAATGGTATCAAACTACTTATAGCATTTAATCAGTCCAGTGAAGCAGGACCAACATGTTGGTGTCATTTGCCAGTTTTTCTGTAAGGATGCTAAGTATTGGGAATAGGCACTGAGAGCAATAAGCAATTGTCTGCATTGACCTGTAAGAATGAGCTGCGATTATTGTGGAATGTTACTCTTGTTTGCTCTATTGCAAGATTTGAATCTAAATAAAAAGCCCTAAGACATAGGGATAGTCTGAAGAAATACGTGTATTTCATCCTAAGAATGCTCTGATAATTACAAAATGAATTGCAGACTCTTAATACATGAACTTGCAGAGGTTGCAGTTTTCAAGCACTGTGCCAGATTAAACATAACGCTAACCTGTGGATTCCTTAAAAAAGGGGAAAAAAGAGGCCACCAAATCACAGCTTGAACTTGGCTTGTTTTAATTGACAATAGAATAAACCAATAAAGCATTTCTTCTCTATCTCTTCTTTTCCAGAGCTTGGAAAAGTTACTTTTTCAATTATAATTCCAAGAATCTCTCACCAGCATGACTATGCTGCTTAGATGATACCTAGAGTTGCAGGTCAAAGAATCATTTTCCCAAGCTTTGCTTTTTCCTTGGATGGAGAGGTGATGGAAATGCATAAATCTCGTGCAGGCTTGTTCCTGTAATGCTAAGCCATGGTTTGGATTACATCTCAATGGGACCTGAGGGTGAAGGAATCAATCTATGCCCAATCCATGTCATGTTCACATGATTCATCTGGTCCAATTTATATATTAATCAGTGTTGTTTTTTTTTA
Source organism: Iguana delicatissima (assembly GCA_948472985.1). Classification (NCBI taxonomy): domain Eukaryota; kingdom Metazoa; phylum Chordata; class Lepidosauria; order Squamata; family Iguanidae; genus Iguana; species Iguana delicatissima. Next base: position 568,721 of record CAOKZL010000267.1, on the reverse strand, counting down.
AAAAAGTTTTAAGATGCACATTTGAAATTCATGTTGACATTTTTCTCCATCCTTAATTGTAATCAGAGTTTTAAGAAGCTAAACCCTACTAAAAGACAAATTCATAAGGTTCAGCAATACATACATACATTAAAAAGACAAAAATGATGTGACCATGCTGCAGTTGTTCAGAGCCTGTAATGTTACTTCTGAAAAGTAATTCATTCCCACTGCTCCTTGCAATTCTGATAGTAGTTATTTGTTGCACTACACACTTTTCAAAAGAAATGCCTAGAGTTAGTTTGCTTGTTTTTTTCAAAAAAAATAATAATTTGCCAACTGACTGTTCCATTTGCCAAATGACAATCTTGTCTTTAAAAGCAACTATTAGCCCAATAGCCAAACTCAAACTCTAACTGCCAAAATGGAAATCCAATAGCATTTTGCTAAGATGCTACTAGTAGCATAACTTCCCTCATAATATACTACATTGTTAACAATAATATGTTAGTTTTGAATTTCTTTCAAAAAACACAATTAAAAGCACAACAATACAAAAAAAATGAGAAAAATTCCAAAAAAGTAATGGAAAATTCTGTTCATAGCACTAAAACTACAACTTTGTTATTAACCATTGTTGTTGTGAGCCTTCAAGTCATTTCTGACTTATGATGACCCTAAAGGGAACCTATTAAAGGATTTTCTTCACAAGATATATTCAGAGGAGGTTTACCTTTTCCTTCCTCTGAGGCTGAGGAAGTGTGACTTGCCCAAAGCCACCCGGCAGGTTTCCATGTCTGAGCAAGGATTCAAACTCTGACCTCCAGAGTCATAGTCCAATGCTCAAACCGCTACACAATGTTGTCATTACCTTTAAAAGGAATATTGTAACTACTTGTTATGAAAAGCATAACACGTTACAGGTAATGCTATTTTCAATGCTTTCCTTCCTAGTGCCGGTTTTGTTGTACTTCTGGAATGCATGAGATCTCCTGCTAGGAAGGTTAGAGAGCAGAAGAGGGGGGAAAGGGCATGAAACAGTTTCTCACTAATGGACAGAAATTGTAACACATTATCAGATGACACCTCATTCAGTTCTCACCACAATATTTTAAACAAATGAAACTCAGGGGGAACCTCCATCAGGGAGAATTATCCTCTGAGTTGAGCATGGCAGCTTAAAAATAAGTGGCCATTTCTCTCAAGTTCAATTGATGAAAGCAATGGATATTTTATTTCTTTAAGGCAAGCTGTTTTTTATTTCGGTAGAAAAATATACCGTTTTAAAACAATGCAATATAAGCACCAATAATTACCAAAAAAGCTATGCTGAACTGATCAGTAGAAAATGAAGAGTCCAGTTACAATGGTTTCAGCTATTTTTAAAAGTTATTCATTGTGCCTTAGCTTATCTCAAAGTTCTTCTCTGAGAAATAAACTCTTAGATAAGATGTTTTTTATAAGGTAATGGCAGAACTGGAACTGATCTTCTGGATACATACACTCAAATGCAGCTAGGGGCCATAATTGTATAGAAGCAGGTTTCTGGATACGTTTCCCCAGCCGGATGGGGAATTACACAGAGAAAAAGATGGTTCACGTATTTCCCTAGCTTTGATCCAGCAAGCAAGGCTGCATCCATGCAGCTTTCTAAAGTAAGTTTCAATTGCACTAATGAATTCTTCAAGGGGGAGGCAGGGGGGATTTAATCCCCCCATTCTCCCTTCCCTCTCAAACAGTTCACTGGTATGATTTAGGGTGATTACATATGCCATTTCACCAACAGTAGTTCATGATCCAACATGGAGGCTCCCAGTCTGCTATTTCACAGACAGACATATTCCCTCAGCAGACAAAAGACTAAGCCTACATTGAACAGATCGTTCTTGCTTTGATGGGCTGACAAAAGACTATGTTCAGTTTGTAGATGTCTTCTGTTTGTCTTCAGAACAGACTTTATCTAGACAGCTCTTCAAACAGTCTGTTCTGAAGACAAAGAGGGATGGAGCGGAGGTCTTAAAGCTGTCCAGAGGGAGCATGGACACAGGTCACCCGCATGCAGTCTTCCTCGCTAAGGTGGAATACACTATTTTTTGTTTCAATGATATTATTACTAAATGTGCATCTATACACATAAATCAGCATGTGCAACCTTTTTGCAGATCTGTGTTCTCTTTTGCATATCTTCATTTTTTAGAAATACATAAGTGGCCACTGTGAGAGCCAGAATGGTGTAGTGGTTTGAGCACCGGACTACAACCCTGGAAATCAAGGTTTGATTTCCCATTCAGCCATGGAAACCCCATGATATGTTCGCCTTAGGGTCACTGTAAATTGGAAATGACTTGAAAGCACATAACAACCACCAAGTGACCACTGTAGAATGATTCTCAGTTATTTTACATAGCTGTCCATATATGGATCCCATCAGTGGGCCCAAAATTCTTGGATTCAAACCTTGGAGAACAGAGGAGGAATCATGACGCTTTCTGACATTCTTGGATTGTAACTCCCAGCATTCTTCACCATTGTCTATGCTGGCTAAGGATTCTAGGAACTGCAGTCCAAGAATATCTGGGGGAACATCTGCTCTTAATCTGGTATGGGGAACATGTGAACATTCAGATGTTGTTGATTTTAGGTACCTTCATATCAATTCCAACCTATGCAAACCTTACCCTATGTTTTTCTTGGCAGGATTTCTTCAGAGGAGGTTTGTCATTGCCTTCCTCTGAGGCTGATGACTTGCCCAAGGTCACCTAGTGGTTTCTTATGGCTGAGTAGGGATTTGAACCCTCATCTATGTGAATTCTAGTCCAACACTCAAACTACTGCACTATACTGGCTTGTGCCCAGATATTAGTCAACAGCCATTTCCATCATCACTCACCGTTGGCTGTGAAGTTACATATGCTTTCAATCATCAGCCATTAAGATATTTTAAAACACAACTAAGAATTGATTATGAAGTCGAAAATGCTTTTTAAGACAACAACAAAAATAATCTTGACAATGAGAGGTCAAAGGAAGAGGCTGATGAAAGCAAGTTCTACAAAGAAGACAACAGCTCTAAGAAAGCCTACTCCAGATAGGTCAAACCAAAAAATTAGGAAACACAGCTGGGCTACAAATTGCTACTGTGCAAACACTGTAGTTGTATGGGTCAATACACAGGGTAAATGCTTTTTAAATGTGATGCTGGCTGTGTGGAACACCTACATGGATAAGTGCTTTCTGTGTGGTAGTGTTAAGTTTAAAGCAAAATACTGAGTACAAGAAGTTGGCTGTTAAAGTTTTATTCCTGCAACTCCAATGTTATAAAAGCTTAAATGAGCATCGGTTGGATCCAAAATCCAGGCATAATTCAAAGTATTGATCATGAATAACAAAACCCCAAAAGGTTAGGGAGTTAATGATCTCAAAAACTACATTATCTCATATAATTCTGCCTTGAGTTTTGTTGAAGAGGTGACAACATGTGAATAGAGTGAGATCAGTGCATTATCAATGAAGTCTGCAATTGATAATTGCTCCAACAGTAGCTGAGACTGAAACCTGTCTACCTAGTTTAATTGGACCCTGTTTCTTTTTCATATCTCTGATCCAGGCAATTTTCTGTTTTAGGGCGTTTCTGCACTACAGTGTTATAGTGCTAGTATTCCACTGTCAACACCCTGTGGAATTCTGGGGTTTGTAGTTTACTGAGGCCAAAGAACTCTCTGGCTGAGAATTCTAAAGGCCCCTCCTGGAACTGCAAGCCCCAGGATTCCATAGGATGTTGAAAGTGGAACAATAACATGATAACGGTCTAGTGTGAAATCTCTGATCCAAGCAATTTTCTGTTTTAGGGCATTTCTGCACTACAGTGTTATAGTGCTATTATTTCACTTTCAACACCCTGTGAAATTCTGGGGTTTATAGTTTACTGAGGCCAAAAAACTCTCTAGCTGAGAATTCTAAAGGCCCCTCTGGAACTGCAAACCCCAGGATTCCATAGGATGTCAAAAGTGGAATAGTAGCACTATAACAGTGTAGTGTGGAAATGTACCTGTTCATGACAGACATGTATGTAACCTGATGTTATGTGAACAAATGTCATCATTATTATTATTGTTACTACTACTACTATTCAGAGTGCACCCTCATGACCAGTAGCTTTCAAGAGCTGGAGTGCATTGACATAGCATTTTGCTGGCTGGGACTGGAACTGCCCAGGCAGCATGCAATCTTATGCAGGTGAGAGAAAAGAAGCAACCTTGTCATCAAGCAAGTTACTGGGGATTTAGAAGGGCAACCTCAGCATTCTTCCCCAGCTGCAAAGCTGGATGCTGCCTATTCAACTTCTCCTTCTTCTCCCAGGTGATAAATGGCACTGGAGCCATGTTCCGGCTACAGAAAGCTGCCTTTGGGGTGTGAGAGATGAGGAACTGCATGAGCAGAGTAAAGGATCATGGCAACACCTGTGTAATGTTGCAGTGAAGAACTCATAAAATCTGTTGTTGTTGTATGCTTTCAAATCATTTCCAGCTTATGGCAAGCCTAAGGCAAACCTGTCATGGGGTTATCTTGGCAAGATTTATTCAAGGAGGGTTTGTTTTTGCCTTCTCTGAGCCTGAGAGAGTATGATTTGCCCAAGGTCACGCAGAGAGTTTCCGGGATGAAACTTGATCTCCAGAGTTGTAGTCCAATGCTCAAACTAATACACCACCCTGGCTTCTTACTACACCATGCAGGATCCTCCACAAAATGCAACTATTAAATTAAGGATGCTTCCAAAGTTCAGTGGAGATCTCTTCCGCCTTTAGAGCACCACCTCTCACTAGCTCCAGCTGGAAGGTAAACATCCCAGATGCTGGCAATTTCACAGTTTACCAGATATTACCGACCAGAATTGTGGCCCATCAGTGATTCAGATTCTGACCAAGAATCTCAGAAATCAGTGAAGTATTGTTGGAAAATGTTCCAAGCAGTGTTATATTTTATAATTGCTCTGTTATGATCCTACCTATGGCAATTTCATTCAGGTGATTTGTCAGTCCATTTTGAATTGTTCTCAGAACACCAATCACCACTGAAACTACATTCATTTTCTTTTCCCGGGGGCACTGAATTTCAATGCGTTGGTGCTGATATTTCATAGTCTTTTCTTTCTCTTTGTCTTCGGTTTTGTTGTCCCCCAGGGTTGCCACATCTATAATCTAAGCTTTCTTTTTCTCAACCACAGTTATCCACGGCATATTATGTTCTAATTGTTTGTCAGTTTGAGTCAAAAAGTCCCACAGGATTTTTATGTCCCCATTCTTGATATTTTTTTCAGGCTTATGTTCCCACCAGTTCTTTGCAGGTGCTAATTATATATATAATTATATATAGAACTGGTGGGAACATAATGCATCACTCCAATGCAACACTATACTCACTTTATTGTGGATTTTCTTCCATTTTGTCTGTGTAATCTTGTTGTAGCCTTTGTCATTGTTATTAATCGACTGATATAGCACCATCAGCATACTTCTAATAACACAAGAAGAGGCAACACCCCAAAAGATGGCAAAAGAGAGCACAGATTTGCAAAAAGGTTTTACATGCTGATTTATGCATGTAGATGCATATTTAGAAATAATACCATTTAAATGGAAGTACAATGTATTTCACATTAAAGGAGAAGCCTAGAATCACAGAATCACAGAGTTGGAAGAAGCCACAAAAACCATCCATTCCAACCCCTGGTTATGCAGGAATACACAATCAAAGTACTCCCAACAGATGGCCATCGAGCTTCTGTTTAAAAGCCTCCAAAGAAGGAGACCTCACCACGCTTCCAGTCAATGTATTCCGATGTTGAACTGATTTTATTTTCAGGAATAATGTTTAAGTGGAATCTTTTTTCCTGTTGTTTGAAGCCATTATTCCATGTCCTGGTCTCTGGAGCAGCAGAAAACAAGCTTGCTCTGTCCTCCATATGGCATTCCTTCAACTATTTAAACATGGCTACCGTGTCATCTTTGACCTTCTCTTCTTTGGGCTAAATATAGCCAGCTCCCTAAGCCACTCTTCATAAGCAACGGTTTCAAGGCCTTCTTGAATTGTGGTGCCCAGAACTGGACACAGTATTCCAGGTGAGATCTAACCAGAGCAAAATAGAGTGGTATTATTACTTCCCTTGACCTAGACACTATATTTCTATTGATGCAGCCTAGAATCACATTGGCTTTTTTATTACCACGTCTGTACCCATGTTCTATCTGGACAGCTTCAAGATCACTACTCCACCCTTCTTTATCTTTAAACCAGCTTTTATCCAGACAGCTCTTTAAATAAAAGACAACTAAAATAGAACATTGTCTTTTGTCAGCCCTTCAGATCAAGAACTATCCTCTGTAAAATATAGGGCTGGTCTATGGTCTAAGAAGAGGCCCACTAGACCTGAATAAAGACATATCCACTGTAGAAATCTTCTGCTTTCACTAGCCAGTCAGACATCTCTCGGAAATCCATGAGTGGGATATGTAGGGAACTGGTGGGGGAGGGTTGTTCCCATTTCAGTGGGATGATAAATCCACTCTGAAGTTGAGTCTGAACTTTAAATAAGTTGTTTGAGGTGCTGCTCTTATTTGAGGGATAGAATTCAGCACTTTAGATATTTAGATTAGACTTAGGGCCTTTCCGCACTACACTGTTATAGTGCTATTATTCCACTTTCAACATCCTGTGGGATCCTAGGGTTTGTAGTTTATTGAGGTCAAAGAGCTCTCTGGCTGAGAATTCTAAATGCCCGTCCCTAAACTGCAAACACCAGGATTCCACAGGATGTTGAAAGTGGAATAATATCATTAAAACAGTGTAATGCAGAAAGGCTCTTAAATCAGAATGCACTCACTATCTCAGTGACATGGAAGCCACCAACTGCTGGCTCTTTAGCAGCTGGAATTCAGAAGCATGCTGCTTTTGACTGCAGAGATAGCATGTGATATAGTCTATTCAGTAATGGATGTGTATAATATTCCTAACACAAACCACAGAGGGTCTTTAACACACCTTTGCTTTCTGAAATTATCATTTCCCTCCCTTTTCTTTCCCCTATTGCCAGGAGGGTTGAAAAGAAGCAGCTTCTGGATCTGTAGATGGGAAGGTATGCATGAGGAAAGCAGAAGAAAGGGAAATGGAGTTTGGTGGAGCATTTTGACAGCAGCTGTACTGCACATTCTTTTTAAACTTTCCTTTGTGATGTTTTCTGATTATATTGTAAATTAGGAGCAGTAAAAACAGTGAGGCAGTGTCAAAGGGCAACTGAGAAAAGAGCTCGTCCCTTGCCGTTCTTTCCACTGCCACCTTTTTCTGTGTGTGGATCAAAGACAAACTCTGTTGTAGAAATATATCAAGTAAAGCTTTAGATGTACATCGCTAGAGGAAAAAAAGCAATCAGTCTGAAACAATGAGAAATGCTGGTTTATCTTTAGTGTTTTAAAGAATAAATGTATAAAGAAAAGGGAAGTGAACCCAGCATCTCTTGTATTCTTCTGTACCATCTTGTGCATGCAGGAAAGGAATTCTTGCTCAGTTACAGAGGGCAGAGCTACAGATGGTGTACTTCACCTTTGATACTGGGCTCCTATGGGGCCGGGAGCGGGAGCCAGAAGGACAGAAAGTTGAACAGGTACACTCATCTAAGCAAAAATGCACACAAAAATGTTGAAAGTCAACAGATGAAAAGCATAGCCTGGAAAAGTTATTTTTTTGGACTACAGCTCTCAGAGTGTTCCAGCCAGCATGGCCACTGGCTATTGGCCATGCTGGTACGAGTTCTGGGAACTGGCTTCCCCAGTGGCAAGATTGGATTCTGGGAGCTGTAGTCAAAAAAAGCCATTTTTCCAAATGGCTCTTTTAGACTACATACATTTGTGCAAAACGTACCAAAATGGAAACATTTGTTTGAAAACAGCATATACCAGATTAAAAAAAATGCATACAAAAATGTGTATTAGGAGATATGTGCATGAAAAAACGTGTTCTTATTAAGACAGGCATTCAGCATGTAATTACATGTGACCTGTCTGATAGAATGTGCTGGATATTGTGTTGCTGATGCGTGAGTTTTTAATTATGTATTTTAACATTATTTCTTTTTGATTGTTTAACTATATTTTAAGTTTTGTATACTGTGGGCTTTATCTATGTCTTTTTAACTGTTGCAAACCACTTTGAATCCCAACTGGGGAAAAAAAGAGGGGTATAAATAAAGATAAATCTTCTTCTTCTTCTTCTTCTTCTTCTCCTCCTCCTCCTCATATGCCTCTCTGGGTAATTAACTAATTAAGAGTTAAACATTCACCTAACCAATTAGTTGCATTAACATAGTGTATCAGCAAGGTTCCAGCCTGATACTACAATTCCTAGCATCCCCCAGCCAATGTCACCTCTGGTTAGTGCAACAGATTGAGAGGAAAAAATAACCAGTGGTATTGTTTTTCTTTATACAGATCTTATTCTGGACCATGCATCTGAATGCATGCACAGACATGTGTGTTTATGGTTACCTTCATCCCCCCTCTCCAGCACTGAATGACAGCTAGCCTATGTTAAATTAAATGGAATAATGATCTTTCAGAATGATATTAACACACTCTAAGAACTTCTACAATTTTGGAAATGCAATTGATGCCCTGCAGCACAGTAGAGTTTAAGAGATTATAAAGCCTCACCAGGGAAATACTAAACTTGATTAGAAACAGTCAGCACTGATTGGGATCTCGCTTATGCCAGTGGATATCAAGAGTAATTTAATGGATACCGCTAGATCCACAATTACACCTGAGTATCTGAACGCAGCATCTTAATCTTCCTCACAATTCTGAAGAAGGCTTTTAATTTCTGTAAATTCATGTTGGTTCATTCACAGTAACAAAAACCTACTCCCAAGTAAACCACACATTGCATCTCTCTTTTATTTATTGCTCTGTATGCCTAAGGTTCAATGCCACCATTTTAAGTTCTGTTTGTTTTTCACTCACTCAGGTTTCCGGGGTGCTGTCCAAGTTCATACAAAATACTCCAAAAACGGTCCTTGAGGATCTCCTGTTTCCCCACTCTCTTATTTTTACTAAAGAATCTCTATAGCCTGGGAGCTGCCATTGAAAAGGCTCCCTTCCAGGTTCTCACTAGCCTTACTTATGGGGTGAGGAGGAACTGAGAGAAAGCCTTCCCTCAAAGATCTTAAAACTCAGGTGGGTTCCTATATGGAAATACGGGCTTTCAGATAGCCTGGACTGAAGTCCTTTAAGGCTTTATAGGTCATAACCAGCACCTGGGATTCTGCCCAGAAACAGACAGGTATCCAGGGAAGCTATTTCAGGGAGAGTTATAAGCTCCCTATAATCTGTCTCCATCAGCAGTGTAGCCACAGAGTCTTGGACCTGCTGGAGTTTTTAGACAGTTTCCTAAGAATGTGCTTCAGTGCTGTAAATGGGATGTAATCAAGATATGTATTACCATGGCCAAGTCTGACTTCTCGAGGAATTGACATAGTTGGTGCACATAGAAGAACTGTGGAAATATACTCCTCTTCACCATTGAAACCTGGGCTTCCAGACTCAGGGTTGAGTCCAAGGGGACACCTAAGCTATGACTCTGAGATTTCAGCAGGACTGTGACCCTGTCCATCGCAGGCTGTATCCCTATTCCCTGGTCTGCCTTTCAAATAACCAGGAACATTCTCATCTTGTGTGGATTAGACTTCAGTTTGTTTGACCTCATCCAGTCCATTAATGAAACATCTTTCTTTAAATCAGATGGGAAGGAGAGGTAGAGCTGCGCATCATCAGCATACTCATGACATCAAACCCCAGATCTTTGGACAACCTCTCCCAGCAGTTTCATGTAGATGTTTAACCGCATGAAGGACAGAACTGAACCCTGAGGGACACCACAGACCAGTGGCCAGGTTGTTGAACAAAAGTCCCCCAGCACCACTTTCTGAGTGCACCTCTCCAAGAAGGACTGAAGCCACTGTAAAACAGTGCCTCCATTTCCCATCCCTGAAAGGCAACCCAGTAGGATGCCAGGGTCAGTGGTATCAACAGCTGCTGAGATGTCCAGCAGAACCAACAGGGACACACTCCTCCTGTCCAGTTCTTGGTGAAGATCATTCACCAAGGCAACCAAAGCTGTCTCTGTCCCATAACCGGTCCTGAAGCCAGATTGAAATGGACCTAGATAATCTGTTTCATCCAGAAACTGCTGGAGCTGGAAGGCTACAAAATGCTCCAGGACCTTGCCCTAAGAATTTGTTCCTACCCTACTGTTTCTGCTCTTGCTCCAGCTGGCTCTTCAGACTGTTGGTCTGCCTCTGCCCTGAGCCAGACCACTTGGTGTTGCCTCCTAAGGTATTCAGGAGACAACTGGTGTTGCAATTTTTTCCCACATGCTCATTTGCCATTTACAGTAAGCCAGATATAGCAATCCTGGGATCTGCTTCTACCTCACCGTGATCCCATCCAATGTGCAATCTTTTCTGTTGTTACTCAGACTGCCTGCTTTCCATCTGATACCCAAATACCAATGGCAACAGTGACAATGGGCAACTGGAATGGAGAGGAATAGGGTTTGCTATCTAAAACACATACAGATTAAAAAAAGGCAATCAAAGCACGAAGCCAGGCTATTCAACAAGAGAAAAGGAAATTACAAAGAAAAAGGCTTAGCAACAGAACCAACAATTGCCCATCCTCTCACTAGGGCTCTTTCTTTCACAACCTGCACAAACACAGATGCTTGAGGAGACAATATTATTTAACAGCCTCATGCAGTTCCTCCCCATAAACACTGAAACTGGAAAGTTCTGGTGAGATTGTTGTTGTTGTTGCTGTTGTTGTTGTTGTTGTTGTGTACCTTCAAGTCATTTCTGACTCATGGTGACTCTAAGGGGAACCTATCATGAAGCTTTCTTGATTTGTTCATATGGGGTTTGCCTTTACTGTCATCTGAGGCTAAGGCCATTTCCACACTAGACTGTTATAGTGCTATTATTCCACTTTCAACATCCTATGGAATCCTCAAAGGCTCCCCCTTAAACTGCAAATTCTAGGATGCCATAGGATGTTGAAGTGGAATAACAGCACTATAACAGTCTAGTGTGAAAATGCCCTAAGAGAATATGACTTGCCCAAGGTTACTCAGTGAGTTTCCATGGCCAAGCAGAGATGCAAGTCCTAGTCTCCATAGCTGCAGTCCAGTACTCAAACTACGGTGCCCCACTAGCTCTCATATTCTAGTGAGATCCTTGCCCTGAAATTGCATGATTGTGTTATCAGTGAGCAGAGCTCAGCTGCTCTCATTCCCCCTTTGCATCACATCACCTTGATGTCTTCCTTATAAGGTTGTGCTGAAGGTGTACTGTCTGGCTTTTTACCACTCGTTTTAATGGTCAGATCTCCAGATCGGTGCAAATTACTTTGGAACTGTGGTACTCTGCTCCAGAACTAAATCAGCAAATTCCAATCCACACTGGAATAATTATAAATCTGTTCAAATCATCCCAATTCACTTTGTTTCTTAGATTCAGCCAAACTGGTTGCACAGCCCTAGTTTGGTATGTCTTTGAGAGCTGTCATACCAATGGCATGTTGGGAATGGGGAGGCCTGGGAAGTTAATACCATATTGCTCAGCACTTTTAGAACTGGTATTGGAAAACCAATTTAATAAAAAAAAGAAATGCATTTACTTCAGGTGGAAGTTATATACTCAAGAGAATCCTGAAACATTCCTTCTGGTTCTCTTACAAGCTTATTCTAAGAATAGTGAACTCTCTCAGCACAGATGCTCTCAGCAGGAAATAATAATTGTCCAAAACAAGCAAGACAGCAGGTTCTCACTTCTCAGCCAACAGCCAGTTCTTTCTTCAGCTCCTTTCCTGCACTGCCTCCATACCTGGTAGCCTACCCCTTCTGTTACTCTTTCTGCAATTCACTCTTCTTTGTTCTCTGAAATATTCCTACTTCAGACCAAATACAGCTTTGCTAAGCTATTTCAAGCACAGGATTTCAAGCACAAGATTATGGTATGGTGCTCCCATCTATTATTTTATTCCCTTATCTTTCTCTGAATAAAAGCCAGCAACTTGACATTCCACCACACTTTTAGCATGTCCAAGGCAGGAAAATCTAGCCAAGGGTCAAGCATCATTATCTTGGCCCCAGTACAAACTTACAACACAGCACTTTTCCCATCTCTTTCCCTTAACTGTTTTGAAAACATTTGGGGTTGCTCAGTGTCCTTTAGCAATTCTGGATTTCTTTGTTTAAGCTCCTTAGATTTTTGGATACTTGACTTGCACTCACAGCCAGACATGGCAGTATGGCAGTTCTGGGAAGCTTCTGGTCCTCTAAATACTGCTGAATTGCAATTCAAATCTGTCTAAAGGACAAGGATGATGGGAACAGCAGCTCCACAACATTTGTAGGATGATACGTTCCCCATATGGCATGCACTTGGCACTCAAGTATTACCTTTTGGACACTGCATCTGAGATCTAGCAAGAGTTCTTGTGTTAGTTCTAGAAACCAGAGGCATTTGCTCATACATGTTCTCGGACTGTACAACTTACTGGTATTACTGGCTCCCACAGTCCATGGAATCTTAGCATTCTTGATTATGCTAGTATTGCTGCAGCCAACCAGCTGTGGGCTCCTACTCCTTGTGTACAGGAAACTGCAACACAAACCAAGAATCTCTGGAATTTCAAACAGGTATTATGACTCCAGAGGAAGAAGTAGCATGTGTATGAGGAATGGGGCTGCATGCGCTAGTCTGAGCACCGAGATCTTTGACTTTCCTATCAACAGTCAGCCTGTAGGAGGCTTCTGCTCATGTTCACTGGGGTAGGAGTGGAGTGGAACCCTTTGTGAAACCAGGAACTCTGACAAACCTCTGGTATTTCAATAGGTTCATAGTGTGGCATGACTAGTAGTCTACGTCAGGGATGGGAATCCGGGGGCCCTTCAGATGTTGTTGAATTGCATGTTCCAGCTTTTTCAATTATTAGCTTGGGCTGCTGGGAATTGAAGTCCAACCACATCTGGAGGGGTGCATGCTATGATGTTTGTGTTATACTACCTGTTATTTCCTTGTTGGTCTCTCTCTCTCTCCCTCTCTTTTTTTCTCAATTGTTCTCTCATGGTAATGAATATTTGTGATACAACACCAGAAACTTTTGAACTAATAATAGGAATGGGACATGACTGAACCATGTTCTTCTCATGTGATTTGGGATTTCAAGATTCATAACTATTTCCCACTTCACACATTTCACAGAGCAGAAACTAATTAGATGACACATAGCAGGCCACAGACAAATTTCAGTGTGATGCAATGTACCTTTTTTTTAGGAACACTGTTTAGTCAGTCATTTTAATTACACAGAAACAAAACACAACTCACTGGTATAACCTGGAAACTATAATTACATGTTTTGTTGTTGTTGCTGTTGTGCGCCTTCAAGTTCATTCTGATTTACGGCAAACCTAAGGTGACTTTATCACAGGGTTTTCTTGGCAAGATTTGTTCGGGGGGGTTTCCTTTGCCTTCCTCTGAGGCTGAGAGTATGACTTGCCCAAGACCACCCACTGGGCTTCCCTGGCCAAGGGAGGATTTGAATCCTCATCTCCAGAGGTGTAGTCTAATGCTCAAACCACTACACCACTCTGGCTCTCAATTACTTGTTTAGTTAAACTAACAATGACCTGCCAAGTTTGAGGAGAATCTGCAGTGTTACTATACTGTTGTTGTATAGAGTTTGCTTAGGTCACCAATGAAATTTAATTAGTGAAATCAAGGAACCAAATTAATGGTAAATTGCAAAATTATACTGAAACAAATAAATAATAACTTAATTAACAAGAATTTATATTTTCTGACCATCTTGGCTCCCAAAGTGATATACAAAAATCCTGCCTTATAAAAACAGAACAAAGTAAGACATCCTTTAAAAGCAGCCTGAAACACAATTTTAAAAAACCAAGGGCTACACAGAATAATAGAGTCCTGGCTGTCTATTGAAAGCTCAATAAGCCTGATTTCCCTTCTGTAATTGAAATGCTCCTACAGAAAAAGACCTTTCTCATGTAGTTGCCATGTGCATCTCAGGGGGATGGGACACACAAGATAGCCCTCTGCTAAAAATGTTAAATTCTGGGCAGGCTCAGATGGGAGGAAGTGGCCCCGAGACAATTTTCAGCAGTAGTCCCCTGTGGAAGGCAATATAATTGATGTTGTTGTTGTGTGCCTTCAAGTCACTTTTGACTTATGACAGTCCCTAAGGCAAACCTATCATGAGGTTTTCCTGGCAAGACTTGTTCAAAGTGGTTTTGCCTTTGCCTTCCTCTGAGGCTGAGAAAATGTGACTTGCTCAAGGTCACCCAGTGAGTTTTCATGAGATTTGAACACTGGTTTCCAGCATTGTAGTCCAATGGTCAAACCGCTATATCATACCATACCAACAGAGATCACTGTGGCCAGATCCACCTTCCTTAGAAAGGGGTGCCACTGGCACAGAACAGCTGAAGCTGGTAAAGAGAAGCCTTCTGTGGGCATATGCAGAAAGAGAGCAAGATTGTGCCATTCAGTCCACACAAATCCCAAAGTTCCCTGCATGGGAGACACAATATACACCATGGCTTCTCTTCTTTGAAGTAAATGTGCACAAGTTCTGAAGTTAAGTTGCAGCATACCAATAGAAGGCATATGCACAAGAATGTTGACAGTGCAGAGGCCAAGAGGAAAGTGCAGTGCAGTGCAGAGGCCAAGAGTTGCTGTCAGGAATCTCTCCCTGCCGAGCTGCAGCCAGCAAGGGAGGAGCAAGGTCAGGAATACTTTCAGGGAGAGTCCGAATATACCAAACACCAGGAAAACACAAGCCGAGCCAGGTCAAGGTCCAGTCCAAAGATTCAGGAGGCAGAGATCCGTCCGGAGGGTTTCAGGGAGCAGGAGACATGAAGGTTGTGAGGGCTTGCTAGTAATTTGCTGCAAGCAAAGAGCAGCCATGCTGGCCGACTTAAATAGCCACTGTGAACAGGTGCTGCTTGTTATTGTTTCCTCAACCTACTCCATGCAGCCTCCCTCTGAGCAGCCCTCTTCAGCCTTCTTCGTGATTGAGGGCTGGTGGGCACAAGTGGCTGCCACTCCTCTGCAGCACTGCTTGTTCCCTCTCCATCATGAGCTGGCTGGGGCAACTCTGTCTCTATTTGACCTTCCAGTGCGGGGGATGTTTGCAAGTTGGCTTGCTCACTCACTGGCCCAGTCCCTGGCACAATCAGTTGCTCCTCAATCACAGCAGCAGCATCTATCACACTTCCAAAAACTGCAATCAATGCTAAGCCAGGACTTACTGTTGAGAAATCAGTGAAGGAGATGGTAGGGTGGGTTGTTGTGGTATGTACACAGTGCTGGGTTTACACACAAGCTAGGGAAGATATAGTTTAGGGTCTCAGATTATGAGGTACCCCTATATATGAACAAAACAGAGCCCTAAATTTGTAATGCTCTTAAATCTGACACAGTTTAGGTCCTTTTTGCACCTTACACAGTTGCGGAGATATCCAATGTGGGTCCCGGTGTTGGTTCAGCTGGGAAGGGAGCATGACAGGAGCACTCCCCTCTGCACCATCTGCCTCCATGTTCCAGGAAGCACAATGGCTACCCTCTTCCTGCTGCAGCACAGCTGGGTAGTTTCCCAGGCTGTGCTGGGGCAAGAAGCGCAGCCACTGCACTTCCGGGGCTTCCGCAGACAAGGTAAGTCTGTGATGGTGGTGTGATTGCCAGTCATTGGCAGGGAAAGGCCATCAATGATGTGCAGCACTATCATGCTGCCTGGGGATGGGAGAAGGACAGGACCGCGATGACATCATGCATAAGCGTCACTGCAGTCCCATCCTTCTCCCATCCCTATGGTGGGTTGAGAGGGTGGAGCAGAAAGGGCCTTAGTCACAGCATATTTTAATCCATCCTAGATTTTGGTTGTACAATGCCTGCAATCAGAAATAGCAAGACGATGCAAACAGGGCTAAAGCACAGCTCTTGGGCAGAAGAGCAACCTGCCCATGTTTTAAGATGCTACAAGACTTAAACACTCATCTTCAGTATCTTAAAAGGGAGCAATTGGACATGTTCCAGCCCCTTCCACACAGAAAAATGGATCAAAGAACTCTTAGGGGTGGCAGTTAGAAGATTGCATTCCGAACTGGCAACACTAGATTCTGAGAACTTTACTCCAAAAAAAATATGTAATTTTTACAGGTTCATCTCAGCAAAGAACCCATTCCCCATAATTTTCATTGCTCCATTAAGTTTTTGATAATTTATTACAAAAATGTCATTCTCCTTCTTTTACTCCAGGAAAAGAGACACCTAGCAGCTGAATAAAAATTGAATCAGAGGTAATAATTGATATTCAAAGGAGTATGTGTTCTTTTTTTCTTGTTCTTTTTTTAAGTCTCCTCATTTGAATAGCAAAGATGTAGAAGAGAAAATCCATTAGCTGAGAAAGAGGCTGAAGGATTTGCTCCACTAAAGTTTGCTTTCCTGCTACATTCCAATATCATGTTCTAGAAACTTTTAATTCTAACTTTAAATCTTCTACCGAGGCTTTGGTGTGGAAAAGACAATGGGACAGTATTTAAATTGCATTTAATTAAATCAGTTCAGAGCCCCCTGGAAACTTCCGTTCTGCTAGCCCCATGGAAATGTAACTGATTCAGGTAAAAGCACTGTGCTCTTGTAAACGTCCAATTCATTTCAACCACTTCTTGCACAGATAATATATATACACACATACAGTGTGTGTGTGAGTGTGTGTGTGTGTGTGTGTATACACAATGAGGTGTCACATGAAACATGTGGCTTGAGAAACAGTTATTATAAATCTCAAAATATCTAATTACATGACTCAATAACTCATCTTAAAACATGTTTGCCTATATAAAGTGCAAAATGTTGTGATGGTGGGTGGGGTCCCCGCAGAAGGAGGCATTGCCTGCAAACTATGGAAATGGATGCAAACCACTGGGACCTTCGACCATGAGAGCAAATTCCTATACATATTCTAAAGGCAGGCTTTGCTCAAAGTAAGAGCAACCCAAATGGAAACACTTTAAAACCACTCACTTTCATGGGAGAAAATGAAGGGGGTGCATTCACCCATTCACTGGGATAGGTATTAAGACTACACATTTCTCATGGCAACTTCCCAAAATACGAGACTCATGTCTATGGGCCTTTCTGCACTACACTGTTATAGTGTTATTATTCCACTTTCAACATCCTGTGGAATTCTGGAGTTTGTAGTTTCCTGAGGCCAAAGAGCTCTCTGGCTGAGAATTCTAAATGCCCCTCCCTAAACTGTAAACACTAGGATTCCACTGGATGTTGAAAGTGGAATAATACTACTGTAACAGTGTAGTGTAGAAATGCCATATACCTCAAGATGTTGCTTATCTTGCATTTTAGTTGTGTCACATTAAGCCATTCCATAAGATCTGCTATACAGCAGCAATCTGAAACATCCTAATGTAGGAGCAATTACCATAACCCAACTGTAGATTCTGATTTTTTTTTAATTTACATTTTGGTCATACTACAGCAGAAAGCCCAGAAAGACTACATCTCCCTCAAACCCCCAGCCATCATTCTGGGAGAATGGATATTGTATTCCCCACAGCTGTGTGTGTGTGCGTGTGCATGCGTGCGCATGCATGCACCTTCCAGTCACCTGTTGACTTATGGTAATCTCATGAATTTCATGGGGTGTTCTTAGGCAAAGAATACTCAGAGCTGGTTTTGCCAGACCCATCCTCTGAAATATAGCCTACAGCATCTGGTATTTAATGGCAGTCTCACATCCAATTACTAACCATGGCCAACCCTGCTTAGCTTCCAAGATTAGATGGGATCTGCTGCCTTTAGAGTATTTAGGCCTTTCAAGTTGCAGTGTGGCATTATTGTGCTTAAAGGGAAGGCAAGTAAACAATATACTATCGCCCATAGTGTAGAAAAGTACATAGAGTTAGGTTTCTCATAATACTAGGAGTGGTATCATCCAGTGAAACCGAATCTTAGCAATTCAAGATACAGAAGAAAGGCACTTCTTCACAGAGTATGTGTTCTCTCTCGCTCTTGCTCTCTCTCCCTCTCTCTCATTCTTTCTCTATTTCTAATTGAAAGAGAACTATGATTTCCTAGGGAGTGAAGCACAATTCAAAGGTTCCAGCCTGCTTTCCAGCATGAAGAAACAGATTTCTATTTAGCTACAGTGACACGAAATGCTTCTTGTGTCACATTGAATGATTCCACAGGATCTGCTATACAGTAGCAATTTGTAGCATTCTGATTTAGGAGTAAGTGCTATGCACAAACAAATGTTGGTTTACACTCTAGAATCAACCGTCTTCTACTTACCTTCTTCTGACGCTTCAGAGTGTGGAACACTACTGAGCAATCACTTGTTCTATATGGACAGCTCTCTGCTCTACATTCCACTAAACAATATAAGGTGCGTGAGATCAGATTCAATACAACCAGCATACAAGAGCTACTAGCTGGAATGAGAAGCCCACCATGCAAGGTGAAATTCTGCTTTAAGAAATACCTTTAGTATCATACCCCATGCTGTATGATAGTCTATAAATATATCCCAGTCTTATACCAGGGACCAGAAACACAAGTGAGGCTTTTTTTTAGCATGTAAAAACAGAGCTGGACTACACCGTAGGCTTAGCCTTCAATCAAATGTCTATAAATACATCCCAATCTTATATCAGGGACCAGAAGCACAAGTGAGACATTCTTCTCGGTATGTAAAAGCAGCACTGAACTAGCCGTCAATCAAGCACCTGCCAAAAATAACCACTTATGCTTTATTGCTAGGATGCTGATAGAAAATATCAGTTTCAAACTTTGATATAAAAATGTTGAATAAATATAGCAAATCATTTTGCCTTGAAGTCTGATAAAGAGCTACAAAGCTCTGCATTTGAATGTGCTCTTTCAGCAATTTTTTCCTTAAGAACATTAAAGTTTGGTCCTATTAAGACAGAAGTGGGTGACTGTTGGGGGGCTGGGGTTTGACTGACATCCAAGGAGATCTTGGAAGGTCTCACCTACCACTGGAGCCCCCCCCCCATGCATAAGAATTTTAAAAGCTCTGTGCCCCCAAATGCCCTCTATGTTGGGTTGGGGGCTTTTGCCATATTTTTGGCTCCTCTGGGCAGTTTTGAGTTTTGCAGAAGCCTTTTTTTTAAATAACAGAAGTGGCTCATATTTTACTTTGTAGGAGGACAAAGTCATGGCAAAGTTGTCCCTATGACTCCTAGTGGGCTTTTGGGGCATTTGGGGTCAAAATATGCTTTAAAAAAAAAAATAAAGAAATGGACCCTGGGATGAGGCATGTGGACTCTGGGCTTCACTTTCTCCAAACCTATGTTAGGAAATAGCCAAAATACAGAGAGAAGCAAGAACAGCCCTCTGCCATCACATCACACATTACAGAGAAGCTGCCCTCCAATATTTCATATATGAGAACCACGACACGCATGGTCAAACAACACCATGGAGTAGTCAAGATGGCAAAAGTTATTAATGAAGAACACACAAGCTAGAGAGGTTGCATCAGTTTGCTTTTGCCTGAGCCTATTGCAGGGGACAATATTCTGCTGTTTTCTTCTCTCTTCTCCTCTTCTTAATGAGTTAACTGCATGCGAACTATTTTTGCACTTTGAACTCAGTTTGCAGAAACTGAAGTAAGTGGAGAACAAAGGGGGGAAGTGGGAAGCAGAGAGAGAAACCAGGACAATTTAAAAGCAGCTGGAAAAAATGGAAGACAGGGGATTAATTTGACTGTCTCTGCCAGATCAGGACATTTAGAAGATATGAGAGAGGCCAACACAGGTTTGTACCCAAAGCATACTCAGCGGCACTATACTTTCTTTAGCTTAGTTCCACCCTTATGTGTGGAATCGCTTTCCGGTGACCTTGCGAACTGCCCCTTCTCTTACTGTTTTTAAATCTAAACTGAAAACTTTTGTGTTCTCCAAAATCTTTGGAAGGTTGGATTAGTTTTATTGTTATTTAGATACTGTGCTTTATTGGCATTATAGTAATGTTATGTTGTACTGGTTGTAATTCCGTATACCCTGGATCCTTTTCGTTGTATATCTTCATTTTATTATGTATTTATTTAGGGTAACTGTTGTATTTTAAATTTGTAAAGTGCCATGTACATGGATGGTGCTATATAAATAAAGGATAATGATGATGATAATGATGATAATGATGATAATAATAATAATAATAATAATAATAATACATGCAAGACCAGCCGCAAATATGTTATTACTTGAGCTTAAGGCCAAGATGGCAACCCCACCCACATTCCAGTGTATACAAAGCAAGCTCACTGACAGCTAAATCTCACTTCAACAGTTGTTATAGGACATGCCACCTGAAAGAATTAGGGTAATAGTGGAGAAATGCCCCTCAGTAACCTCAGATCATCAAAATATGAGAACCAAAACATGGCAAAATTGTTCCCTACATCCTCTAGGGGTGTTGGGGTGCACTTTGCGGTGAAGATGTCATATTTTAGAGCATATGACAGGGGTGTGCAGCCCTCTAAGGCCCCCTGGGAGACTCTAGCCCTTGACAATTGTCCACAACTGATGTATGATGATATATGATGTAAAGGCTTGAGTGTTGGACTATGGCTCTGGAGACCAGGGTTTGATTCCCCACTGGGCTATGGAAACCCATTGGGTGACCTTGGGCATATTGCACACTATCAGCCCCAGAAAAGCCTGTGATAGGTTTTTCATAAGTCAGAAATGACTTGAAGGCACACAACAACAACAACAACAACAACAACATTGTATTAAGTATAAAAGAAAAATCCTTTCAGTTTAATATGTGTGCACTCAAGATTCAAAATAGCAACAAATTGCACTCAGTAAGGGACACACCTTTAACAGGCACATTATTTAGGCACTATGGATGTGGTATAGTATCTATCCAGGAAAACATAAAACATGCAGCTCTTTTACACATATATAACATCTTCAGTCTTTCTTCAAATATCTCTCGCTAAATGGCTTCTGGGGGTAGTGATAAAGGAAAGGGTCTTATTAGTGTGGTCACCTACCTCTGGAATATTTTTACCACTGAGGCTTTCCTACCTATGACATTGTGATCTTTTCAGTGTCAGAATAAGACACTTCTCTGCTCCCAGGCATTTTATGCAAAGTGATTGGTCAACTGTTGATCATTAGGCACAGGCCAGTTTGCTATCTCTATGAAACTTTGGCGGCGGGGGAGGAGGAATTTTATAATTTTAATTTTTTTATATATTATATATTGTTTCTATTGTTTTATAAATTTTGCATATTTTAATTGTAAACCATTTTGGCCTGAATTAAATGGGTCTACTCCAGTTAGGAATAACAAATGGATTTAGGTCAGGGATGGGCAAATGTGGCCCTAGTAAATGTTATTGGACTGCAACTCCCATCACTCATAACCAACATAGCCCAGATGCTGTTACTCCCAATGAGAGTAGACCCACTGGATCAATGCAATTTGCATATATTTAATTTACCGAGATCCCACTCACTCACTAATAACAGTTGGATTGGCCATAGGGCCTTGACTTGTTTTTGTTTAGATATAAGGCATCTCAGAAACAGCAAAAAAAAAAAAAAAAAACAACAGTTACATCTCTTTTAAAAAAAAATCTTCACACTGAGAAGAGTATTAAATAATCATAATACAAAATCTATGGAGCTAAATGGATTAAACTAGAACAAATCGAACTCAGTTAATCTGGATAACTCCTGAGGTCTCAAACAAACACAAGCCAAGATAAAAGGCAAGCTGTAATATCTGTGGCTGAGATCCCTTGATGCTAAAGAAAGCAACAGTTCTCAAGAGAAATGTGTCTTATGGGGGATTTAACATCACATTCTCACTGGAGGTTGTAATAGACTATATCTGAATTTTTAAGCATCATTCCATCTACAGAGCTGTATCATTGCAGTTGTTAATATGGAAAATTCTTGTCTGTGTCCTAACTCTAATCCATGTCAACCCCTATTAATGATCCAAAGCATCATTCACTTATCAGCATTTTAATTTCCCTGAATTATTTTAATTGTCTAGGTAAGAATTGACTTCAGAATACTACAGCATGACAATACTAACTTAAGATGACATATATCTTAAGATAACCTATACCTACTTTTTAATGTTATTTCTACTTCTGGTACCAAATTTTCTCAGGAAGACATCTACTTCATTAACTGAAGCCTATCTGTCCCGGGGAGCTAGTGATCAACAAGACCCTTGCCTCAGACACCGGAAAGTGGCTGCCAGTCACAGCAGCTAATACTTTGCTTGATAGACAAGTACTTTAACTGGCACAAATTAGTTCCTGTGTTTCTCAGAAGGAAGACCTCTGTATCATACCTTCCTTCCTTCCTTCCTTCCTTCCTTCCTTCCTTCCTTCCTTCCTTCCTTCCTTCCTTCCAACTATTTATAATTAGTAGCAACTATTGTAGCAGAATCTCTATACAGTGTGCAGAGCAGCACTTGACAGAAACAGAGTTCTTCCCCCCACCTTTTACCAGCAGCCAGCACTTGGATAGCTGGCCAGCAAGAGAAGTTGGCCTTGAGAAGCTCTTTTTGGTCCGCTGCACATTTCTTTGGCAAATGCCACCAGGTGTGGCAGAGAGACATATGTGTGAAAATACAGGGGAGGAATACATCTAGGAGAACTGGCCAATCACAGCTCCAGGGCACATATTCAGTGTGCCTCCTCTGACATTAAGACTAACTACTTGGATCACTCAAAGAGAGTCAAAACATCTGTCTATCTGTTCATCTATCTATCTATATCATTTATATCCCATTTTTCTGCCCAGTGACTCAGAGATAGCTAACAACATGTGAAAGAGATACAAGAAAATTCATTTTAAATGTAGTGGTGATTTAAAGAGGATTAATGGAAAAATACAGACATGAATCACACAGAATAAGATAACATGAAATTGTTGTGATCTGCATTTGGAGGAATACTACTTGCATTTTTAACATCACAGGCCATCAAGATAAGTTGAATTTTGATGGGAAAATGTCCTTCTTTGGGCCTCAGATGTTGCTGCTGTCAACTACTCATGACATCCCACTGTTCTTTTCTCACCTTGGATGGTAGAAGACTCATCTGCATGTCTGCTTACTTCAGAGCAAAACACTTCTCCTTCCACATCCTCTGCAAAAAAAGGAGAGCTTGGGAAGAGCTCAGCGAACACGGGGCCTATCTATTGCTGTCCAAGGTCCTGAAGATTCTGCTTCTGCTAACCACAGCTGGGTCTCAGTTATCTTGCTTCCTTGCTTCAGGCATATCTACCACCCAGATGAAATAGATCAACAAAATGTGAAGCAGCCCTGAGGTTGTGAAATCTCTGCTTGTTTTGAGGATTGTGGTGGCCATTATTTGTGCCAGACCCTTGCAATAAGGCAGGCTACAGATTTAAACAAATTCATAAAAACAAATGTGGTATGACAATCCAAAGACGAGGAAAAGAGTGGTTATTCAGGTTTTTTGCATTTATTCAGGATTTTTCAGAATTCCTGTTCACACATGGAAGGCCACTGGGTCACTTTGGGCAAGATAAATCTCTCAAGCTACGAGGAAAGCAAACGGCAACCCTCCCCCTGAACAAATCTTGCCAAGAAAACCCTGTGATAGGGTCCCTATAATTCAGAATCAACTTGAAAGCACATAACAAAAACAATAGACTCACAGAATTTCAAAGCTGGAAGAGACCTTTGATATCATCTCTTCTAACACACTGCTCAGTTCCACGAATCTTGTAAGCACAGCATCGCTCATATAAATAATCATTGTAAGATGGTTGTCCAGCCTCTGGTTAAATATTTCCACATTTGTTTTATGAATTTGTTTAAATCTGTAACCTACCTTATTGCAAGGGCCTGGCACAAATAATAGTTTGTTCTACTGTAAACCATCCTTACCGTTAAGAAGCTGTTCTTGAAATCTGCTTTTATTTCTTCCTATACCCTTTCTGTTTTATTTTCTTTTGTCCTTTTCTTTCCTTCTTCTTTTCTTTATTTTTCGCCTTCCTTCATCACCATGATAAAACCCTGGAATAAGTGCATCTTTCAAAGCAGTACATCAGCAAGTGTAACTGTTGGAATCGTGCACTGATTAGTGCAGGATTCTGGCCAGAGTCTTGGATTTATCCCTTGATTGTGAACAAAGAGTTTATTCAAAAGGATTAAGTTACCTTAAAACAAGCCCGTGGCCATAACTATGAGTTAGTCTAGAATCCTTAATATTTTCAAATTAAATTGGCACCTATCCTTTCCCACCTTAAATATCTCCCTGTCTTGACCACATTATATTTCATTTAGCAAGCTTCATGCTCTAGGGCAGCACCATCTTAAGGAGTAAAGAAGAGTTGTGTTTCCTTGTTGGAAATACCACAGAATAGTCTGAACTGAATACTCCTATATTTAATAGGAATATTCTCTTCACCTCATCTTAAACAACAAATCACCAAGATAATAAAGGCTTAATTTGGAACAAATGCCTCATATCATTGACCCATGGAAGTTTTTTTTTTATACATAGTGAGATAACAAGGGAAATGGTTAAAAAGAGATTATTTGCCACAGGCCATGACTTTCTACTTCTATTCAGCCCGATATTAAATAAATTGCATTTACTATAAAGAGCTAAAATGAAAAAGAATGGAGACTATAGCCTCCGTTCTTAGATCTGCCAATGAATATCAGTCTCTCAAACTTTTCAGCTGGTCAACTACTATCCCATTTGTCTTATCTTTTGCAGCAGACGGCTGTACAAATCCCTTTATCAAGGCAAAGTTAACACAGTGCTCATTTGGCTTTCCTGTCCTCTTTAACCTTCAATAGATCTTGAACAATCCCATAAAGGCATCCAGAAATTCTCCCCCTACAACACACACACATACTATGCAATAGGAAAAAAAAACCCCACTCACAGTCATGCCAAACGATATTTCTTTGTACCAATAGCCCTAGTTCTCTCAAGTAGAATGGGAAAAGCAAATCAAGTGGCATAAACTCTGAAATAATGAGGCCACAAGTCCCACTGGTTCTTTCATGAAGCCATTAAAAATGCAGCAGCAACTTGGAACTGGTGATTAATATTTTGTTATTGTGTGGCTTCTCAGAAAGGTAACTGGTGCCAAAGTCTAAGAGCTCTCTCGGCCACCTGAGAAATATTCTTGTGAAAAGTGGGAATAGTTTAAACCAGAATATAACTGTAGTATGTTGGCTTGATTGAACCAAGACCAGGAGGTGGGAACTGAGCTCCCTCGAGACTAGATTAGGATGGGCTGAGCCCTTCCCTTAAATGATCGTGCAAAATTGGACCACCCAATTCCCCACGAATTATCTGAAGTGTACTTCATAGTCAAACAATAAGAAATTTTAAAACAAGTTATTCTCATTGAGACCTCCCAGGAATAACAGGCTGTCTGTAATTTATGCACACTTACTTGAGAGCACATGAAAACATGTTGGGCACTTTTGCACACATACTGTGCTGTCTTCATATTTAAGGATATTTCAGTAACAATGTATAACAAAAGTAATTTGCCCTCCACCTGCAAGTACCTGCAGTTAGGTGAAATTAATAGCAACCTTCCTGCCAATGTTGACCCCCCCTCCAAAAAAACAAAATAATTCAGTTCTGGGGTCACTGGAGTAAAGTATCTATACTGTATAACTAGGATCTTTCTGAAGGCCTCAGAACAAGGCACCCTGGGACTTTGAAATGCATTCCAGCTTTAGTTTGATGGCCTTCCCAATCAATTTGGCCATTTTAAAACTAAGGACAAATAGATTTCTTCTGTGCTGTCTGTTTTTTTGTTCCATGGATTTGCTCTGAATCTCAGCGAATCCCTCCTGAGTCTCACTGGATAATTTCTAAAATATTGCAGTCTTGACTTTGTCTGCCACCTCCTCTATTTTTCTTCTACTTTCTTCCATCCCTGCCTGGCAATGGATGACAAGCATTCCTAAGTATCTGCCAAGGCAAAGTATGCCTTTGAAATCTGTACATTATTGTGTGTGGCTATGCACAAAAGTACTTAGATTGTCATATTTGTTTGACTGAAGTCCCAAACTACTATAATTAAAAGAGTAATCAAATAGAGCTGATGAAAAGTAAGGGGATTGAAGAGATTTTCTTTCAACTATGTACATAAACAGGTTGTATAATATGACCACTTCTCATGAGCCTCTGAATTGCTTGAGTAGATCTGCCCTAAAGCATTTGCAGGCAGTCCAGGCAAAGAGAATATGCTTTGCATGCACAAGGAACAAGGTGTTTCAGACAGAGCTTGAAATAAACACCACCCCCAAAGTCCCATAGAACTGCTGCTTGTTTGTGTCAACAATGCTGGGCTAGACAGACCAGCCATCTGACTCAGTATAAGGCAGCTTCTTATGTTCTCTCCCAAGTTGTCCCCCAGAGACCTGTAAGGCTTCACAGAACCATTTGTTAGCAATTTTTTGCTAGATTATATCCACGTATATATATAACAAAAAATTGCTGATGTTATTTTCCTGCATAGGTAAGAAACTATTTGTGACAAGGAAGCACACACTGTTTCTTGTTTTGAACACTGCATATCCAAAATGTTATTGGGCTGGATTCCATGTACAAGAAAGAAAGAAGTTCAGTTTCCGAGAAAGGAAGGTACAGCCATAAATATACATAGAAGAAAAGGCATGGTGTAAAAAATAATTAAGCAATAAATTCCTTCTCTCGCTCTAGCTGTCCCCAACACTTCCCTTGAAAATGCTTAACCAGGTGTCAGGCATCTAAGATGAAGTGGACTAAGTGGGGAGGAATACTGCAGAAATTTAGACAGAGGCACATACAGCATTAAATAACTTAAGCATCTCTCTCTTTTTTTAAAACAGCAAATTAAATAACTAAAAATTCATTACTCTTTCATGACAGATTAAGCAGAGCCAAAAACAAGAACATCTGCATAGAGTCTCAAAAGCTAGTAGGAAAAAGGACAAGTTGGCCTCTTCTCATCCTCTTCCATGGGCAGATCTACGGATTTGATCCATATGCTGTGACAATTAACAAGTTGTTGACAGTACCATTCCAGCATAAGAACTAACAGGGAACATATTAATCTTAGTTTAACTGGCAGGCAGCTTTTTTCTGTATGAAAGAAGCCAAGATTTTATGTCCAATTGTAGCACAAGTGGGCACTCCACCAAATGAGTCTTTCAAAGACACCTGCTTTTCCTAGGAACATTGTGGCTTCAGGCCTTCTTCCTGAGGTTCCCTCTACGATGCAGAAACAGAGACTTGTCAGGTGTATGTATTAATCTTCACTAGTCAGACAAATTAATTACACTAAGTACATGAGCTCTCAAGAACGTAACCCCCACTCCACAGAGAATGAATATGGTGTTCATCACATTTGTCATTTTATGCAACCAAGAAGGTGGAATATTTTTCAGAACAAGTTTTAAGTTGGTAGAGTCCCCTTGAAAACTCCAGAGATGAAGAGTGAGCAAGCCATACCCTATCCTGTCTTAAAACTGTATGGCACTGAAATTAATAGGTATCTGCAGTTAATTGCACTAAAAAACTCTGCCTTTGAGATGAGATGAAATGACAAGAAAGTTTTGTTTCAGGTCATTGCCTATGGAAGGCACTTTTTGGTTTACAAGTCACAGAACCCCAAGCCAGCATGGCCACTGGCTTGGGATATCCAGGTTGAACTCCCCAATGAGTCATGAAGCTCACCACTTGATTTTTGGTCCACTCAGACTCTGAGCCTGACATACTACACTGGGAACAAAGCAAGCAGAACTGATAACTTTTTAAAAAAGATTGTGGTCTGAATCCTGTTGGTTTGTTCTAACAAGATTGGACTCATCAAATTGTTGGATAGCGAGTCAACACATAGATAAGTCTCATAGGTTCGATGCAACTACTCCAGTTAAGACTAACAATAGGATTCAGGCCATGGATTTGTTTTCTTCATTCTAATTTGTAATGCAGTGCTGATGATAACTGCAAGCTAGTGGGGAAAAAGAACATTTTATTGTGCAATGGATTTCATTTTCTAATTAAAGAATCAGATCAAGTAGTCAGAAACGCTTTGAAAGCTATGACAAGTAAATTATCTTGGGTGCTCTACTATAAATCCAGTAAATAGACTTCTAGTGTATCTACAAAAACTAAGTTTTTGTGTTTTTGACAATAAAATGAAACCATGTATTTGGGTTCTTGATACTTTTTAAGGTGTTTTGCTTTTCATGGAATGAAAGCTATACATTTTTTTTAAGGGTCCACTAAGTTTAAAGCTTTTTATGAATACATTTGCTGTTTTTGTACCTTCAGAATTCATTAGCAACAAAAGTTATTCCACAGATGTTGTTCCATGAGCACTGCATACACAACCATCTTGCTGTATTCCTTGCCTTTCCATTCCCGTACAAGCATGTCGCTTTAAGGTATTATTAATGCACACACTTTCTTTTTCCTAGAAAAGAATGAGCCCATTAGTTAAACAATGAATTTGTAATAGGAGATCTGTCTTTCCAGCTTTCCGTACAATTTATAGAATGTTTCAGTTTTGACCACTGAGTTCTGGAAGTCATGGACAAGTCTTTTAAGGAAAGATGGACAAGTCTTTTAAGGTTCATCCAGGGAATCCCACTTCGACAGATGTTGAGTAGTGCTGTGGCAACAAATTAATGGTAAAATCTAAACTGAATGGGATATAGAGCAACGTTCTGCAGTATTTTTTTGCAATGAGGGAGGGAAGTGTTTCAAAGTCACCATGTGAAGCTGATATTCTGAACAGCAATGTGGGGGAAGTGATAAATTAGAATAGCCCCAGGCCTCCTACCAAATCTGCACGTAAGAGACATTTTTAAGAGAGCTTCTAAGATTCTCCACAGTTATCTTTGAGGACTAAAGGACAAACTACATCTGACATTCAATATGTAGCCTGCAGCTATTTCTCTCCTTTTTCTTGAGGCTGATAAGATTTGTTTTCCCAATGTTTCTAACCATGTGTGTGGGGTGGATGGGTATTGTTGTTGGGAGAAGAAGAAATTACTCTCACTCCCTTCTTGTTGCAGTCTTCTTAAGGACCATATCTCACTATACTTGTTAAATGTGTGTGCATGCACCTTCAAATCACCTGTCGACTTACGGCAACCCTACAGACTTCACTGGGTTTACTTTGGCAAGTAATCCTCAGAGGTGGTTTTGCCAATTCCTTCCTCTCAAATATAGCACCTGATATTTGTTGGTGGTCTCTTGTCCAATTGCTAACAAGGGTTGACCCTGCTTAGCTTCCAAGATCAGACAGGATCTAGTGCCTTTAGGGCCTCTTAATTATGTAAAGAAAATTATGGAAATGTAGCCACAGGCTACATATTAAATACCAAGTGTAGTTTGTCCAAGAATGTCAGGAAAAATTCAGATGGCCACTAGATTATGAGGAAGCCAGTAAGTGGTAAATGCAAAAAGTGCATGGCAGAAGGCTGGGCTGCACCCCCTTAAACTAGCCTGCTGTTTTCACATATGCCAAATGACTCTGTTCCATTGTCCCAAACACTGAAGGAAGATTCAGCTCTCTGTCTGTTCAGCTTCTGTACATAAAAAGACAACATTCTGTGTTATCTTCAACCATTTCCACACTAGACTGTAGTGCTATTATCCACTTTCAACATCCTATGGCATCTCAACGTTTCCTAGAGCCTTTGGGCCCCTCCTTAAACTGCAAACCTCAGGATTCCATAGGATGTTGAAAACGGAATAATAACATTATAACAGTCTAGTGCAGAAATGACCAAACTTTACTAGGAGCACTGAGACCAGCTTTAGATTCAGGCTTCTTGTCCACCTGAGAATTCCATCATTATCATCACTCCCAAGCAGGAGCATCACAATCATTGCTCAGAAAAGTATCTCCTAGTGGTCATGTTTATTATGGGATTCTGGAAGCTAAAGTCCAAAGAGTATCTATTACAAGCAAGCAGAAGATATGAAGAA
The DNA here is from genome assembly GCA_948472985.1 of Iguana delicatissima. Lineage (NCBI taxonomy): Eukaryota > Metazoa > Chordata > Lepidosauria > Squamata > Iguanidae > Iguana > Iguana delicatissima. Next base: position 538,602 of record CAOKZL010000267.1, on the reverse strand, counting down.
AGAGGAAAAGGAGGAAGACTGGAAAGCCTTCCTTGCATTTTGGCAGAAGTGTAAGGTTTTGCTCCTAACTGCTGCTGCTGTCTGAGAAGGGAAACCCTTACAACAAAGCCAAGTTTTACTTCTCCATCTTACAATTGTGCAAAGACAGAAAATGAGCTCACTGAACAGGAAGCACAGTAAGTGCACCAAAATTAGAAAGAGACTTCTACTACTGTGCACACAAAATCTCAGTGTTCTGCTGCTGAAGTGATAACGTTGCTATGGAAATAACCTTAATTACTGCATAGTGAGTAATAAGTTCTGTGCAGAAGAATCTTGGCAAGACATCTTCACTTTTAAACTTTCAAGGGTTCTTTCCCCTCTCATTATATATTTTATACAACTCCATGGATGATTCCTGAAACAACCTCTGAGAGGCAAATGACCCACATTATGGTAGCTGCAGTGAGGTATACAGCAGCTTGCTGTTTTAAGTATAGTTCCATTATTCAAAGAGATTCTATTCCTCACCACCAATTACCACCACATTTGCCTGAATGCCTGGGGACATCTCCAGTCGGTCCAGGGGCCAACTTTTTGTCTCTGGGACTCTGAAGGGCCCATACAGACTTCCAATGATGCCAAAAAAAACACACAAAAAACCAACAATGAGGAGGAGTTGAAAGTCCACTTTTGGTTATAAATAAAATGTATTTTTAAAAATGTTAATTAGTATGGCTGGTGGATGGAGAGTCTGCAAACCTAAATATTAGGAAGAACTTCCTGTCAGTAAAAGCAGTTTGACAGTGGAATACGCTGCCTCAGTGTGTGGTAGAGTCTCCTTCTTTGGAGGTTTTGAATAAAGGCTGAATGGCCATCTGTCCAGAATACTTTGACTGTGTGCTTCTTCATGGCAAGGAGATAGATTAGATGGCTCTTGGATGATTCTATGATTTCAAAACGGAAACTGCTGCTGTTGCTGGAGGCTCCCAAGAGAAAATTCACCATTTTTGACAAAAAAGAAGTCTTGCGAAATCCAGAGTGTGTTTGGGGTGTAAATGAAGCCTCACGGTCAAACTTGGACTGTTGTTGTTGTGTGCCTTCAAGTTATTTCTGACGACTCTAAGATGAACTTATCACAGGGCCTTCTGGGGTTGAGAATGTGTGACGCACGCAAGGTCACCCAGTGGGTTTCCATGGCCGAGCGGGGAATCAAACCCTGGTCTCCAGGATCCTGGTCCAATGCTCAAAATACCACACCACACCACACTGGGTCTCAAAATTTTGGCTACCTGATGTAATGGAGGGATGGGATTGTATTTAAAAACCTGAGGGTCACACACTATAATTGTTAAATTAATCAGCTCAAGATTTAAGTGACTGATTTGCTGAAAGCCACATTTAATGTAAATATATGGGGCTCCGAGTTATGGGTACAGATGTCTACAGCTGAATGCTGCTTTTGTTCTGGATAAGAACACCTTGCCTTCTAACAATCAGCCCACATAGATTATTGTTTTAGTACATATTCTGCCAAGATACTTAACAACAGTAATGTTTTCTACTACCTTTCAAGATGTTGCAGAGAAGCAAGCTATCCCAAAACTTCAACGTTCATCTTGTAATATTTTGTGCATTTGCCATCAGCTTAATGATTAATTCGTCCCTGGAAATTGTTCATTTCATTTATAGCCCACTTTCCCACAGTATGAGTGCTCAAAGTGGCATGCAAAGTAAATAATCATATAAATATACGACAAAAATGTAAATAGTTAATCATTTTGTCTTAATACTAGCATCAGCAAATTAAGAGAATTTAAAGCCCATCTTTAAAAAGGGAGTGCAGAAGCCCTTTGCTTTACCCCAGATGGACATTTCAAAGTTGTGGTGCCAAAAGGGCCTGGCCATTGTGTTTCCAGTGTTACCAAGACAGAAAGCAGCAGCTCTGTATCAAGACTTATAGTTAACAGTAGGTCATACAGAAGAATACAATCTCTGGGTCCTGAATAGGGATGGAAAGAATCTTCAAAAAAATATGAAAAATTGTTGAAAACAGAAACCCAAATGAGAAGAATCCTGGACTGATTATTATTTTCAAGATGTGGGATTTACTCTGTGCAAAATTCACATGTGGTTGCTTTTCAAAGACAATAGCATTTTCTATGCATTTCTGTATAGAAATATTATGAAGAAATATTATTTTCTATCCAGAAAAGATGCTTCCTATAGTGAAAATCTCTTTTTATGTAAATCTACCATGCACAAATTTTGCACACAATACATCCTCAGTAACACCATCTTCTACACAGGAATCAGCGTTACTGTGCAAGAAACAATATTTCTACACAGATGCTGTTTTCTGCACAAAACAACCACGAGCAAATTGTGAATAGACTTTGAAAATTTTATGATTTTTGAAGACATTTTCCACAATGAGAATAAAATAGGTAAAATTACTTATTACTTCCATCAAGAAGAAAATTACTGAAGAATCAGTCCTGAATCATGAAGAGGCATTATGAGTACTCAGCAAGCTTCCTGTCTACTGAGAAGCCTTCAGTGAAAACATGTGGGTAGCTATAGGTGAGAAAAGTCAATATTTTGGGCCTCCAGCCTCCATAAGCCCCCTGCTAGCATGGACACTAGGCATGCTATTTAGAAGTTTGGGGAGCTGGAGTCCAAAGAAATGTAAATTTACCTGAGCTTTGGGTAGCATCCACAGGCACGGGATGTAATGTAGGGGTGTTGTTGTAATGTGGCCTTGTCATCTCTCCCCATCTCTCTCTCTCTCTCACACACACACACACACACACACACACATACATATACATACACACCATGAAATGTTAATTGCATGACAAGAAATACACCCTAAGCGATCAGTTTCTACCACCTACCAGAGTATGCCATTGTTATTTTTCCCTCACATCAATCAAGCTGTCAGATCTGAAGGCCAATGTATATTTAAAAACTATATGCAACCAAAAAATGGAGTTAGCAATCCAAAGTTATTTTGGCAAATTAAAATAGCATTTGCTCAATCAAAAAAATTGTCCATGTTATTATATACATCTTAGGTAGAACAGTTCTAAGATAAGCCATTAAAAAGTTGAAAGTAAAATCCCCCAATGTGTTTTGATGTTAGTTTCTTCACCGAATCCAAAGGGTGCTCATCAATGGTTGCTTTTCATCCTGGAGAGAAGTGGGGTGCCACAAGGTTCTGTCCTGGACCCAGTGCTATTCAACATCTTCACCAATGACTTGGATGATGGAATAGAGAGCATGCTGACCAAATTTGCAGATGAACCAAATTGGGAGGGGCTGCTAATACAACAGAGGACAGGATCAAAATTGTTGGGAAATATTAAAATTGAGAGATTGGTAGGTCTTCCAACCAGGAGAGCATTTAGTAAACACACAAATGGAAGTTGAACAGATTTACTAGCCCCACTTCGATCACTCCACCCCAGACACACTTAATCTAGCTCAAAATAAAACACAAACAGTTTGGTTAAAAGTACATAAAAAGGATTTACTCACATAATCTTGTGCAAATTTTACACAAGTTCCAATTCTTGAAGAAAGGTAAGAAGAAAAATAAGCAGTCACATGCTTACAGGGAAGCATGCCTGCTAGAGGATCGAAGGGCACATGCTTGCAGGGAAGCAGAAGAACAAAAGGGGAAGAGTTCATTCAAAGGAAAGTGGGTGTTGACCAAACAACAGGAAGTTTACTCTAGGCAGTCCCTTCTATGCCTACAGTAAACTGACTAGCCAGTTAATTAAGCATGCAAAGGATGCCATGCCCAACAAAAATGACCTTAACAGATCGGAGAGCTGGGCAAAAGCTAACAAAACAAATTTCAACAGAGAAAAATGTTAGGTCCTACACTTAGGCAGAAAAAATTAAATGCACAAATATAGGACGGGGGACACGTGGCTGAATGTGAAAGGGATCTAGGAGTCTTAGTCGACCACAAGCTGAACATGAGTGAGCAGTGTGATGTGGCAGCCAAGAAAGCCAACATGATTCTTGGTTGCATCAAGGGAGGTAATGGTACCACTCTATTCTGCTTTGTTTAGACTTCATTTGGAATACTGTGTCAAGTTCTGGGCACCTCATTTCAAGAAGGATACCGACAAACTGGAGCATGTTCAAAGGAGGGTGACCAAAATGGTGAAAGGTCTAGAAGCCATGCCCCATGAGGAGTGGCTTAGGGAGTTGGAGATGTTTAGTCTGCAGAAGAGATGGTTAAGAGAAGACATGATAGCCGTGCTTAAATATTTGAAAGGATGTCATGTCAAGGAGAGAGCGGGCTTGTTTTCTACTGCTCCAGAGACTAGGACAAGGAGCAATGGATTCAAGCTGCAGGAAAGGAGATTCCACCTGAACCTCAGGAAGAACTTCCTGATGATCAGAGCTGTCCAGCAGTGGAATATGCTGACTCGGAGAGTGGTGGAGTCCCCTTCTTTGGAGTTTTTTAAGCATAGGCTGGATGGCCATCTGCCAGGAGTGCTTTGATGTGGGTTCCTGCATAGCAGGGGTTGGACTGGATGGCCCCTGTGGTCTCTTCCAACTCTGTGATTCCATGATTCTATGATTCTATATATTTGTTTCATAGCTGGTCAGCTTATACCCAGAAATGCAGATACAGGCACTTGACTGAGCAAAATTAAACGTTTAAGCAAAATGAGCAACTTGAGTTTTTTTTTAAGAGAAAAAACTACCCAAGGCTAGTTTCTCATACTTTTATTTATTTGCTAAAGGCAGTAAAAAGGAGCACATGTAGTGTCAAAGACAATTAGATTCTAAGTGAATGATGTGAAAACATTTTATTCTTACCACAATCTACATTTTACACTTCACCGGATTCAGAAAGTAAAACCAGCTGTTTTTCCAGCATGATCAGATGTTTTGCCTGCAAGGGTTCACGGTGGAGTATTGCTCGATGAATTGGTTCTGCTCTCAATGAAGAGATCATTTCATTTCATTCCCAATTGCCTGCTTTCAATTTAATCACAACACTTATGCTGGCATAGAGAAGAATCAAACACAGGACATCTGAGGCTTCTTTATGCTGGTCCCTTTTTTCCATATGAATGTTGTCTTTTCTTCAGTTGGAATTTATCTAAAAATGTGACAATCCCTTTACAGATCTCACTGTAATGTTGATACAGTAGCACATGTTCCCACTTTAACATTCCTATACTGCCATCTTTTCACTCTTTCCTCTATGGAGGTGTAGGGAAGTTTGGGATATGCACTGTGGCCTTCCTCCATACACAAATATACCAGAAGTGTATGATTGTGCCATTTATTTATTTATTTCCCTTTTTACACATCAGGAAATGGAGTGGAACTTTGCTGTTCCACTGAATGCACTGGGACATATATTATATTAATGCAATATATTTTCTCCTTTACTTGAGTTTGTATGTATGTGTGTTTTGGCTGCACACCTATAACCATAAAAAAACCATCCATAAAGGTTGGTAGACTGGAATCTGGTGCTGTGGTAGGGCACAGTTCTTTTTAAAAAGTCAAAAGTTTTTAAATAAAAAAAATGAAAAAGAGAAAGAACACAAGACAGATCACCTAACTATGGAAGGAGGAAAAAGACAAAAAGGAGGGAGAGAAGGAGAATGGAAGGAAATCACAGAAACCACACTAAAAGATAAATAGGTACCTGATCCTTCTGAGAAGGCAGCCTTTTCAGAAGTGCTGTGCTCTTTTATTTACATTTAAAACAAAAGAGGAAGGAGCAAGACATACCAAAAGAGGAATGAGAATGAATTAGAGCATCACAGCAGTGCAGGGCTTTCCCACGCATGGGGGAATATAGGCCACCACCAGCATAAGCCATCCTCTGGATTCCCTGTCTGCCTCCCCAACTAGGAAAAAAAACTGGGAAAGTGTCACTGCAGACAAAGGGCAAAGCACCCAGCAAGCCCATGCCATTTAGCACTTAGCACTTCACAGTGAAAATCAATCAATAAAACTTGCATGTACCAGAAAGTGGGGGTAATTATAATATAGTACTGCCAGGGCTAAGTAGCTGGTTGTTTTTGGAGAGAAAATAAGCGGGTTTTCAACAGGAGACAAAGCGGAGAACCACAACATCCCCTATTCAAGACTATGACACTTCCAAAGTATTCCACTAGAGATGCCTTGTAGGAGTAAGCCTCTGGAAATGACCTCAGCCACAAGCAAACAATTATTTCATACCCAACTTACGTTATGGACCTTTCCTCCCTCCACTGTTTTAGTGCTGTTACTCCACTTTCAAGATCCTGTGGAATTCTGGGGCTTGTAGTTTACAGAGGCCAAAAAGCTCTCTCGCTGAGAATTCTAAATGCCCCTCCCTAAACTGCAAACCCCAGAATTCCACAGGATGTTGAAAGTGGAATAATAGCACTATCACAATATGGTGCAGAAATGGTCTATGTCTACAAATCCTCCTTGCTCACCTGGTAAACCAATTGGATTTTGCAAGCATTGGAAAGGAATGCACTCAAACTCTATATGATTCTGACCACCTCTCCTCTGCTGATTCATCCTGCTTTGCAAGCCAAGAAGGAGCTAAGTAACCATCAACAGGAGGGAGCCAAGTCCCTTTCTTGCCATCCTGGTGTGTTGGTTTAAATATACATGAGGGATGTTAGAAGAATTGCCCTCTCATTAGTGTGATTAACAAGAATATTGATTAACTGCTTCCATTGGCATATTATATAACTAACTTCTGGTTTCTTAACTTCTTAATTATTGCTGAAATTGGGAATACCTTTGTTACATCTGTCACAGGCTTGTTTGTGAACATTATGATAGTTACACACTGCCCCAGACAGCCGGCGGAAGCATCAGATAAGAAATAACAAGTAGTCAGTTTAAAGCAGAATGCTAACCTTGCTGATATATGTTTTCTTCCACTTCTCTCATCAAGAAAATAGCATAAACGTGTGAAGCTTGAAGAATAAAATTCTCTTTTGGAGCATTACGGCTATAGTAGTTGGACTGCTATAGGGTTGGACTGAATACAGTTCTGATTATCAGCAGGATTCTTTGGCCAAAGAAAACTCTTTGGTGTGTTTTACTGTATTCATACTTTGCATTCCATGTTGCTGCTTCAATTCCTACCTGGTTTCAGAGCTCATCCCAGCTCTGTGTCCAACCCGTTTGGATACAGTGGGTACTAGATTTTGTTCCATTCACACTGGCATCCTGGTGGAGCACATGCTCTGCAGGCAGAAGATGTCAGGTTCAGTCCCCAGCATCTCTATATAAAAATCCAGCCTTAAATACTGAGGATTCTTCACCACCCGGTGCTAACAATACTGTACTGAACAGACCAATGGGTTGAAATTATAAGTCGCCTCCTCTGTTTATAAAACATAGTTCCAACCCTGCCCCTTCCCTGGAAAGAAAAGGAAACTTCTTTTGACATAGGACAGAAGGTGAGAGAATGCTCCAGTAAGGAAAAAAAAATTACAACATTCATGATTGCTGGCAGAAAGTTTCACACATAATTAGAAAACAATCACAACATTCCTCTTACACAGGGTGCTAGCCATGGGAGTGGATAAGCCTCCTCCAAATACGAATACTGCTCTCACAAATAAATTTTTTCCTTCAGTCTCTATATTTCTAGCTTTGCAGAGACAATGAAAACAGTTCAAACCTAGAATTCTCATACTTGCTGTGCCTGCATTCTCTTGATAACTTCACCTGTCCCTTTTCTTTTGATGTCTAAGCTGTATTCCTAAAAGCTCAAGTGAAGTTTTAAGTCACTGACATGTTAGAAATTTGGGGACTACTGGGAAATTTCAGTGGCCAGAATTCTTATTTGGGGGAAAATGCGCTCATTTTGCCCCCTTTAATAGCATTTATTTTATTTCTATACCGCCTATCAACTAGTGTTATCTAAGCGGTTTACAATGTATTTTAGCTAATTGCCCCCAACAAGCTGGGTACTCATTTTACCGACCTGCGAAAAGATGGAAGGCTGAGTCAACCTTGGAGCCTGGCAGGATTGAACTCACAACCTTGTGGTTGCAGTACTGGCATTTAACCACTGTGCCACCAGGGCTCCTAACTACATCCATGCTCTCACATAACTTCTCTTACTTAATGCTGGCAATTAAGTAAGTGTCAGAAAGTATCTGGAGCACAGGTCTGTCAAGGAGGCCTTCCTCTGTGTCCCATCATTGGGAGCAATACATTGTGTGGAAACACAGGAGTGGGCCTTCTCTGCTCTAGCTTCCAAGTTGTGGAACGCTTATCCCTTGGAGTCCTGATTAGGGCTGAATCTGGCCTCATTTCATTTCCAATAAAATAAATGACTGCTCAGTGATCATGAATTAGTTCTGGCCTGCTGGATTCTTGGGGTCTTTCCACACAACATTGTTATAGTGCTATTATTCCACTTTCAACACCCTGTGGAATTCTGGGGCTTATAGTTTACTGAGTCCAAAGAGCTCTCTGGCTGAGAATTCTAAGTACCCCTCCCTAAATGGCAAACTCCAGGATTCCATAGGATGTTGAAAGTGGAGTAACAGCACTATAACAGTGTAGTGTGAAAAGGTCTTTGGTTTTGTCTTCTGTGTGTGTTTGCTCTTTAATTGTGATCAGCGGCTTGTTTAAATTGTTTGCTTATATTCTTTCTTTTGCTCTTGCTTTTACTGACAATACCCCATCCTAACATCTCTTAAAAGAGAATGCAGAAATGTTTTAATAAATAATTACAATATTTAAACTGATAAATTATGGAACTGTATTCCAAAGCATCCCATTAGGAATGGAGTCAGCCAAGGCTGCTTATGATCACCCTCCCTATTTAACTTATACACAGAACATATCACATTGAAAACTGGATTAGGTTTGGAGAAAGGAGGCATGAAAACTGGAGGAAGGTACATCAACAATTTCAGATGCATAGATGACTCCATATTATTAGCAAAATATAGGAAAGATTTGGAATGACTATTGAGGAAAATCAAGGAAGAAAGGACAAAAGCAGGATTACAGTTCAATAGTAAGAAAACAAAAATAATGACCATAAGTGTTTACATAACATTAAAACAAATGTAGAAGACATGGAAATAGTTAAAGACTGTCTATTCCTTGGCTTATTCATCATCAGAATGGAAACTGCATTCAAGAAACTGGAAGAAGACTAGAGCTTGGAAGAGCAGCTATGAAGGAACTAGACCAGATCCTTAAGTGTCAAGATATCTGAATACTAAAAGTTAGGATTGTCCATACCGTCATATTTCCACTTTTGATGTATGGTCGTAAAAGCTGGATAGTCAAGAAAGCCGGATGGAAAAGAATCAGTTCATCTGAAATGTAGTGCTGGAGGAGAATTTTATGCCAAAATGACCAACAAATAGGTCCCAGAGCAAATCAAGCCTGAACTCACCCTAAAGCCAAACTGACCAAAGTGAGTTTATTGTACTATGGTCTTATCATGAGGCAACATGAATCAGAAAGGACAACAATCTTTGGTAAAGTGAAAGGCATTAGAACAGTGGTTCTCAACCTGTGGGTCCCCAGATGTTTTTGGACTTCAGCTCCCAGAAGCCCTGAGCATTGTAGTTGGGGCTTCTGGGAGCTGAAGTCCAAAAACATCTGGGGACCCACAGGTTGAGAACCACTGCGTTAGAATAAGAGGAATGGGGATAAGTTCAATTAAAGAATCTCTGAGTTGGAAGAGCTTAGCAAGGCTGTTAATCATCGGACATCTTGGAGTTGTCTCATTCATAGCATTGACATAAATTGAGGTTAACATGAAGGCAATTAACAACAACAACGAAGTGTAAAACATCTGGAAGGTACCATGTTGCTTATCTCTGGAATAGGGTATCAGTCTCTGACCACACAGTTCCTGATTTGATTACTGCTTTACCTACCTGTGTTAAGCATCAATACCATGTAAAACGCCATAAATTCAGCAGAGTTCACAATATAGGCAGAGACTAACCTAAGTGCAAATTGTAATGGATTTTTGGAGACTTAAGGGCTGAAATGAGACAATCCAGCAAATGGTAGAAAATAGATAAGACTTCTTGTCACAGGGATAAAGGAGAAATTAATTAGGTGAGTTCTCCAATACAGTCACAAAGGGAAAAGTGCCTGCATACTCTGCACAATTTCTTGGGATTCAGTCAATAGTTAGAAAGGATGTATCAAGACACCAGCAATACCAGAGCCTGGCTTTTTAAAAATTAAATGAAAGCAGAGCTCTAGGTACTGTTGATGTCAATAAGATTGTGTACAGCTCTAGTAAGTGAGTACTGAAAACTTGCTCAAAGATTACCTATTGTATTATTGTAGGAAATTAAAGCACCAATTCTACAGGAAGTAATTCAAACTTGGAGGTGAGGCAGAAATATACCCCTGGTGTTTTCTACTCTTGTCCTCTCCTCCTTTCTTTGAGCTCAGTATCTGTCTGTCTGTCTGTCTGTCTGTCTGTCTGTCTGTCTATCTATCTATCTATCTATCTATCTATCTATCTATCTATCTATCTATCTATCTATCAATCATATCCTGTTTCTTCTGCATAACTGTTAGGGTGAGGTGGGTCAAAAAAAGTACAGGGGTATCTTGGAGGATTCTGGAGATGTGATTTTTCATATTTTGCAAATACAACATTTAGGGCTACATGAGGTCTGTGGGGCACATGACAATAACCCCATTTTAAGTGGAATTACTTCCTATATTGTACAATCTTTCAGTGTTCTTTACTGTGGGTTTGCTGGATTAAGGGGTTAAGCTACAGGGATGGGGCAAAATGAGGGCATTGCCTTTTAAATATGAATCCCCCCCCATATTCCTTCAGGCTCCAAATTTCTAGCATTGAAATAATTTAAAACTTCAGTTCAGCATTTACAAATATAGTTTATGCATCCAAAGCAAAGGGGAAGGCAAAGTTCCTAAGGGAATGCAAAAACAGCAAACGTAACAGTTCTAGGTGTGAACAATTTTCAGTTTCTCACTCTCTATAATGCTAGAAATTTGGGGGGGGGGAATGGAGAAATTCATTTGTGTGGGCAGTATCTTTACTTGGGAGGGCCCACTGCCCTCATTTTGCCCCCCTTGTAATTCTATCCCTGGTTGCATTTTAAACAAAAACAAAAAAAAATTCTGATTGGATAAAACCATTCAAAAAAAGAAAAGATTACTTCAGGTTCCTTCCCTTCAATATGTAGCCTACTTTCAGTGGAACACTGTAATTAAACCAAGTGAAGAAAGGATTACCCCACAGCCACTTTCCCTGAGAATGTGGCTAGATTAATCAATTTGATGGCTTTTGTAAGTGACACAACATATTATATGATGTGTGTTCTGTGATGGATGGATTGATTAAAAGACTTAATAAACAGGCTTATAGGAGTAGCAAATCTTTGCTCCTCCTCCCACAATCCAAAAACACTTCATTGCTGGAAAGTTAGAACCAGTCTATCATTTTAAAGCACTGCATACCCATAATTAAAATCTGTGTCTAGTGTTATTTTTGTAACAATGGAAGCTAAGTGAACTTTGACAGTGATGACTTTCTTTTCCTTCCAATTAAAAATAAATAAATGAAAAGAAGGCAGTAGCATTGCCTCTTGCTAGTGCAACCAATTTCTCTGACCTCATTTAATAAATAACATGTAGATGATGTACACGTATGTCCCAGTAACCCCAGCCATATCTCCTTGCTAATTAAGTAGTACATCCACCTACCTTGGGAGAAAGAAAGAAGTCCCAATCATAAAAAATTAACAGATCATTTCAGTTTCAATATGCAGTGCTCTCAAGCACAGTTCCATCCAGTTAGATGAAGACTCCAAGCAAGTGAATATATAGATCAGGGAAAACAAGCCATTATTTAACTGTAGCAGCTTGCTAAAGCAAGAGTTTGCACTGGTGGCAAATCAAGTGTTTTGTTCTCTGATCTGGCCGCAGTGGGAGCATTTTAGTTCATTTGGCAATACTGCCTCCAGAGAGTAGCAATTACAAAGACTTTCTGCAGCTGAGCTTTTCAGCTCCAGAGTGTCCCCCTTGTGCCAGCTCTTGACATTACTGCTTTTTTCCTACTGTGTTCCAATCAGCTAGATATTTCCATGTGGAATACTTGTTATGATACAATAGGTCTGTGCAGCTCCCTCCATGAGTGAGTGATTTCTCTACTGTAAGCCAACAGCTAGGAAAGATGTTTTGCCCAGAACTTAGAAACATTACTTTGTGAGAGTATATATCCCCAAAGTAACCTTTTTTTTTCATAGCACTTATATGTTCAGAAAGCTCTCTCAGCCTTTATTTTGGAACATGGGGCACAATTTCACTGCATTGTTCCTGTGCTTAGTCAAGTATAGATTCACTTTCAGAGGTAATTCAAAGGGGATCTCCAGAGAAGCCCCTCTTAACTGGCAGGCTCTCCACTTCCCCTGCTTTTTGGCATGGGTTCTTTATTCTGTCTGCTTACATCAAGAAGCAGTTTGGAGCACACAGCGCAGGATGTTCTGTTCCAAAGCAAGGAGAGGCAGCAGCAGTTTGCTTATCCCTTAGCCTACAGGAAAGGAGAAGACTCCTCCCACTACTCTCGCTTCCATCCTGCTGGTTAGTTGAGTAAAAACTACTTATGCACTTTGAACTCAGTTTGCAGTAACTGACAAAAGCCAATGACAGGTGGAGAGAGAATCTGGGATATTCTGAAAGCAGTAGGGAAGGGGAGTAGTAGAGGACAAACTGGGGCCATGCCTGCACAACAGGGACGGTTGGAGGACATGCAAGCCATGGAAAGAGACAGTATCACCTGCACTCTTGCCATGGTGCAGAAAGAAGAAGAGGACACAGGGTATTGCCCACACTCCTCTCTGGAGAATAAGAAGGCAGTGTCCCTCCAACACTAGGACAAAAAGAAAGACATGACTGCTGAATCTCAATATGCCAGCAGCTGGTTCTACAACTGAAATAGCCAGCTCTTGTAGAACCATCATCTGACAAGATAGAGGTAGACGCAACCATTCTTCTCAGGGCATCACTGCTGTTGTATTTTTCTCTGGTATGGAAGGACATGGTGCCACCACTACCACCACATCTTTCTGGGGCATTGGGGAAAGGTCCTTTTTGGGGAACATCATAAATTCCACTAGAGCAATGGGAGCATCAAACATGCCACTGTCAGTGCCCTCCCACCTGAGTAAACACCTCACCAGGCCTAATGGCTGCACTGGCCCTGGACACCAATGTAAACTAGTAAATATATGAACATCTTGTAAATATGGTATCCGTCATTCTAAAAGAAAATATTCCATAATCCGTTTGTCCAGAAAAAAAGACTTTAGAAAAAATGGCCTTCTATGTTATGGACTTGAACAAAAGCATTTCGGTATGTTATGGCTTTTTTAAAAGGTAACAACAACGGCAGTTACGGTGAGTCACTGAACATGACGAAGGGAAACGCATATAGCTTAGCAAGAGTACACACTGGACAGCCATCGAGGTTAACGCACTGCACGGGGATTTAAAAGATCCAAGTTCAAGCAGTCACTGAACCATGAAGGTTAGTGGGTAATCTTAGGCCAGTCATTCTCCCTCAATCTGACTGGCCTCACAAGGTCAGAAAGGAGAAGAACCACACATGCCAGTTTAAGGTGCTTCGGCAATAAAATAAAATAAAATAGGTCATAACTCATCAACAATCCCTCACTATCAGGCTCACACAGTTTCCCTGTTCAACAGCTCCACTGGCTGCTGGTCCATTTCTGGGCAAAATTCAAAGTGCTAGTGATGACCTTTAAAGTCCTACATGGCTGAGGTCCAGGTTATTTGAAAAACCATATTCTCCCTTATGAACCAGCCCGGGCTTTGAGATCTGCTGGAGGGGCCCTTCTCTCCATCCCACCACCTTCATAGGTACACCTGGTGGGAACACAGGAGAGGGCCTTCTCAGTGGCTGTCCCCAGGCTCTGGAGTTCCCGTCCCAGAAAAGTCAGACTGGCACCCTCTGTACTATCTTGCCACAACCAAGTAAAGACATTTTTACTCAGAAAGGCGCTGGATATATGATTATATGTGGCCTGTCTGACAGAATGTGCTGGATACTGTGTTGCTGATAAGTGCGTGCATTTTTAATTATGTATTTAAACATTATTTTAATTCTTTTAGATTTTTTAAATTATGTTTTAACTTTTGTCTTCTGTGGATTTTAACTATTGCCATTTCTGCGCTATGCTGTTATAGTGCTATTATTCCACTTTCAACATCCTATGGAATTCTGGGGTTTGCAGTTCAGAGAGGGGCATTTAGAATTTTCACCCAGAGAGCTCTTTGGCTACAAACTACAAGCCCCAGAATTCCAGTGTGGTGAAACTGGAATATTAGCACTATAACAGTGTAGGGCGGAAATGGCCTATGTCTTTTTAATTGTTGTAAGCTGCTTTGAGTCCCAACCTGGGAAAAAAGCAGAGTATAAATAAAGAAGAAGAGGAAGAAAGTTACAAGGTCCAACTGAATTCTGTCAAACAATTCATTGAGCTGCACATTTTCTTTTGAGAAAAGATAGAACAAGTGCAAAATGTCATTGCCTGCTCCAACTTCCTTACAAATAAAATTACGCACACCTGAGCAGTATACAAAATACAACAGGAAAGAAAGAGAAAGAAAGAAATCAGTCTTGTAAAGTGTCCTGTTACATTTTCCCAGGCACGTATATGAACTTATATAGAAGGCCAGATAGGTAAATATATAAGTTAATTTCTTCTGGCACAAAGATGTTGGGACAAGGTAGTCCTAGAACAGAGTATTGATCAGAAAGTTCCATTCTCAAATGAATCTTTGTGATGTCTGTTGCTTTTATGTGGATCCACCATGATTAATGGGGCACAGGAAATGGGGAGAGGATACAAATGTCTAAGAGAGGAATAGACACAGGAAGACTCATCCCATAACAGCGAGGCAGCTGTTTCTGCTCAAGGGAGAATTTCCAAAAATCTTTCAGAAGTACTGTAACATTTCTTTTTTAAAATCTGAATTGGATCTTGGGGGTTGGGGCTCCGCTGGTTGGGAATGAATCTTTCTGTGGCTTTATATTTTTGCCTGCTTAAATGATAATATATTTTAGCCATTGGGATCACTTAATGTGCTTAAAACAAGAGAAGGGGTTATTTGAAATAAATGAGCTTGTAAGTGGAGTACCCCTATACAATAAAATGTCTTAAACTGAGACCCTAACAATAAAAGAGAATATTACATTCAGCAGATGATACAGCTCTTCTAGATATGGGATATAGCTAAGCTTCGTTTCTTGAGCTGTATGAATCATGATGATATACTGTCATAAATGATGCACGTTATCTCTGTGCTCAGAAGCAATTATCATCCCCCTCTCTCATTTCTCTCTCTCGCTCTCTCTCGCTCTCTCACACACACACATACACACACACACTTCTTCAGTTTATATATTAAGTCTCTGTGTTTATCATTAAGTTAGTGAGCTATCCAATGTAATTTGGGTAGTTGGAGTGAAAAATGGGTGGGAAAAATAAGATGGAATGGGTACAGGGTTGGTTGAATTGAAAACTCAATCAACTTTGTAAAAAAATGAAATAATAGTTTTAATAAAGCATTGCTCCCTTTCCCTTGAGTTTCAATATGTTTCATTTATCTTTGCTTTGAACAGAAAAGCACTTGTACCCATAACCCTTCCACTGTACTCCAGCTTTTCTCTGCACAGTGGAACAGGGTGTACAGTTCCAAACAGTTATTTGTTACATGCTTCATACCCTTCTATTGACCTGAATACATTTGAGGGAAATTCTTTTTGAATTCCTTATGTTCACACATTATCTTCTGGCTGATTCAACTCCATCTGCAAATTTAATTAACCTGTTCTTCATTATCACAAATCATTAGTTACAGCAACCAGTTCCAGTGAAACACAAGTAGATACCTGGTTATCATCATGCTATTGTTGTTTACTACATTCTAACTTTTGCCTTAGGCCTAAATTGAACAGACTGGAAAAACAGGCCAAAACAAACAATATGAATTTCAACAGGGACAAATGTAAGCCACCTACAAGTATTCCTTGCCTAAGAAAACCTTATGAAATTCATGAGGTCACTATAGGTCAACAGGCAACTTGAAGGTCCATACACACACATTATATTTGGGCAGGAAAATTCAGATGCACACTGTTAGATGGGCAGTACCTGGCTGGACAGCAGCATCTGCAAAAAAGATCTAGGAGTCTTCGAAGACTGCAAACTTGACATGAGTCAACACTGTGACAGCAGTGACAAAAAAGCCAATACACTTCTAGGCAGCATCAACAGAACTATAATCTTCATATCCAGGGAAGTAATAAGGCCACACTGTTCTGGTTTGGTCAGGCCCTCTAAGGGAGGAGAAAGAGGTCTAACTTCATAGGGCAAAATCTTACCTCAAAACCTCCCTCCCAGTGAAGGTGAAAACTTCCATAACCTCTGATGCTCTGGCACTGGTCGAGTCGTATTGCTGACAGACTCTAGGAAGGTTTGGATCTGTAGGTCCACAGCCTCTCAATTTACTCAGCATGCCTCTAGAACTGGGGGAAATTTATGCTACCCTTGGAGCTGATATATGTACATACAATACCTCCCCATTGCACCCTCCCCACAAAAAACAAGGAGGCAGTGAGGGTGAAAAGGGACTGGAGCAGGGAAAGAAATGTGCTACTCTGACCTTTCTTTCACACTGCTGTCATGAACCCACCAGTCCTTTGGAGAGAGGCATTCTGCCACCTCCAGATCTTCCATGAACTCACCAATAGGATTGCTGTGTTTATGGCAAACTTCCGTAAGCATTACTCCATACATGTTCAACCCATCTACCTCAATTTATGTTAGAACAAGAAAACCTCAGGGAAGGCAAACTACAGAATTGCTCCTGGAGTTGGCAGCTATCTGTTCCCTAAGCCTTTCAATAACATATAATCTGGCAGGTAATGATTTGCCTTTTGCAAATGGTTGAAGAGATTGCAGAACTATTTTACTAAGGATCCAAGTTTAAAATTATTCAGGAATAACTGCTACCATTTAACTCCTTGTTTTTTTCTGGTGGTTAATACTTCCCTTTTTGACCTTGCTATGCTAACATAGGATTCTACCCTCCTCTCTGTTTTGGTTTACTGTGCTCAGTTAGTAAGGTGAACTTTTTTACACCATGTACTATTTAGTATGCTAGACAGTTCATGTAGTTCCTTGTATACTTCGGGTTTCTGTAGAGAGCTTTATTGTTCATTTATCATTATCATGCTATGCTCTACAATTAATCAGAAATTCATTACAAAGAAAAATAGAATTTCTGGAGAAAATGCCAATGGTTTTCTTTTATAAACATTTCTAAGTGTATGTCCATATACACATGCACCTACTCCACACACTTTATAACCATGTATTCCTACTCTGGGTACAGGCAAAAGGTAACCAAGAGATTATATAAAGTGGCACTGTTCCAGAATAAACAGAGGCCCATAAATGAACATCTGACCACTTGGATTTGTTGTCAGCTATGTCAAAAACATACACAGTGTAGTGCACTTTCATGAAACAAATGAGATTGTACCGGGGAAAGTGTGCACCTGCTCTGGTTTTTGAGCATCTGTATAAACCCTGATGGCCAGCTCCCTTCCACAGTGCTTTCCACTGAAGCCTGGTGCTGAATTTCATGAGTGGATTTTCTAATCTATTCTTTCCTGGTCCATTCAACTCTGCACATGTCGATTTCCGCACAAGCACATGCTCTGCACATGCACGGAAGGTCTGGAGAACTGACATTGTTTGACCACAATACCTACAAAAGACGAAGGCCATTTCCGCAGTAGATTGTTACAGTGCTGTTATTCCACTTGCAACATCCTGTGGAATCCTGGGGCTTGCAGTTTCGCGGTTCTTCCCGAAACTGCAAACCCCAGGATTCGATAGGATGTTGCAATAGCGCTGTAACAATCTACTGCAGAAATGGCCCAAGTTGGATTGTTCATCCCTGAGCTCAGACCACTGCACTTCTCATTCTCAATTTCAGAATATGACAGAGAGGGGAAAATCTCAATCAGGGTTATGCAAGTGTGTCAGCCATTTTAGTAGAACAATTTTTAAAACCTTTAAAAAATAATAATAACTAAAATGCAATCTGAAAAATCAAAATGTAATTTTGGAATCAACCAGAGTTGCACTCACTACAGAAATCAGATTTCAACCATGTACAAGTGTGAGAGCCAGTACTTATATTCTACTTTTGCAAGATGTCCCACAGCCCATTACACACAACATCCTATAACCCACAGAAAGACTCATTAGAATTTTGTTGCATTAGTAGAAGTAGTTGTTCCACTAATGCTTACCCTGAGCAGAGTAATGCTCCACCTCTACTTTTCCAACTAGCATTATATTACATGCAACCATCACTATATATCAGGGTAGGGAATGTGTGTCCTAAAGAGATGTTGTTGAACTACAGCTCCCATCATTCCTCAGAGTTGCTAG
Source organism: Iguana delicatissima (assembly GCA_948472985.1). Taxonomy (NCBI): domain Eukaryota; kingdom Metazoa; phylum Chordata; class Lepidosauria; order Squamata; family Iguanidae; genus Iguana; species Iguana delicatissima. Next base: position 520,114 of record CAOKZL010000267.1, on the reverse strand, counting down.
TTTAGCAGGGGCTAATGAGAGCTGCATTCCAATAACAGCTGGAACAGCCATGTATAATATTAATCAAGAATGCATTCAATATTTAAAGTTTGTTCATCTCCAGATTAACGTACTTCATTCCTATATATAAAATCTACCCATTTTTACAACAGTTATTGCACTGTATAATATTCTTCCAAGCAAAAAAGTTGATTTTTCTATTTATCCAGGTCTGCTATATCATCCTTCTCTCCTTTGGTAAACATATTGACTGGGATATATAGAGTAGAAATATGAAACTTGGGCACATGTATGACTGCAAGACTGGTCTCTGGATCTTTTTCTGTTTTGTTAAAAGCAAAATCAAATGCCACCACTGGCTATAATGACAGCTCTTGCCTGCAAAGCTATTATAAGATTAGTTAGCTAATGCTTTCATTGGCTTCTAGAATAGGCAGTGACATAAACAAGACTAAAATAACACAGCATAGCTCACACTGTAAACATACATGAGCAAGAAACACTGTTGTAACGGTATTCACTAATTCACAGCATGGAACACAAAGACACACTGGAAAACGCACCAGGACTCAGTAACTCACAGCATGGTATGCAGAGACATTTAAGAACATTGATTTTAGGCAAATGGCTTGCAATCGTCCAGATGAAAACTGAAGCAGCACCCAAGAGAGAACACAGGACTTTTTCTTTATACACCTGTTTTGACTAGCTGAATTACCAATAAACATTTTGCAAGCATGGTGTTTTATTTAGATGATGGGGCAGAGGGAATCCTTATCAAATTTGTAGATGATGCAAAACTGGGAGGGGTAGCTAGCATATAGGAAGACAGGATCAGAATTTAAAAGGATCTTGATAAACTAGAAAATTGGGCTGAAATTAATAAAATGAAATTTAATAGAGACAAATGCAAAATTCTACCTTTAGGCTACCAAAACAAAAGGCCCAGGTGGGGGATACTTGACTTGCTAATACTACATATAGAAAGGATCCTGGGATTATTGTTGAACATGAACCAAGATTGCGATGCTGCAGCAAAGAAGGTAAATGTCATCTTAGTTTGCATTAATAAAAGCATAGCTTCCAAGCTGAGGGAAAAATCTCCTAATATTCTGTGCTGGTCAGGTCTGATTTGGAATACTGCATTCAGTTCTGGGCATATCATTTTAAGAAGGATATAGACAAACTGGCGGAAGTTCAAAGAAGGGCAATGAAGAGGGTAAAAGATATGGAGAACAAAATATATGAGGAGAGGTTGAAGGAGCTGGGCATGCTCGGGTTGCTGAAAAGAAGACTGAGGAGTGGCATGATGGCACTCATTAAATACCTCAAGGGCTGTCACAAAGAGGAGGGTGAAGGATTGTTCTCTATTGCCTCAGACAGTACAACTAGGTCTAATGGTTTTAAGTTACAGGAAGATAGATTTTGAATGAACATTACAAGGATCTTGTTGATAATGAGAGCAGTTCAGCAATGGAACCAACTGCCGAGAGAAGAGGTGAGGTCTCTTTTTCTAGACATCTTCAAAAAGAGGCTGGACAGCTATCTGCTGAGGATGCTCTAGTTGGAGATCAGGGGGCTGGACATGATGGACATAGAGCCCCTTCCAACTCTACCATTTTATCACTGTATGATTCTATAATGCCTACACCGCAAACTAACATGTAGTAGGTAGTAAGATTCCTCCCAATTGTGAAAGATTAAAATTTACAGTTACTGCAGTTCTCATCACCCATAAAAACATTGACTATGCCTGTAGAGGTCGAAGAGAGTTAGAGTCCATCACCTTATGGACAAATAGTTCAATATACTTCTAGATATTCAAAATTATTTTTAATTGAAATTGTTTTAATTTGTTTAAAGAGACTTTAAACAAGAGGCCAGGAATCGCTCCGTACTGTTACTTACTGATTCTTCTGGGCTTGAAACAACGCAGACTTTCCCTTAAGCCCTTCCGCAGGGCTCCTCTGTTTGTTCCAGGGCGACTCGGAGATCTGCACTGGTGAGGCTGACAAAATGGCAGCTTCCTGTTGTTTGTGGGTCCAGACCAACCGCTGAAGCTGACCATGCCCACAGCCTGCCCTCCGCTGATCGCAGGCTCGCATTGGTGGAATGAATTGGCACGCTCCGGAAAATTTAAAAACTGCTTTTTTCCGGTCTTCACATAGCGCGCAGGAGGACCACTTGGGGGCGTATTGAATCAGGCTTAGGTGCGGAACTAAGGTAAATAGTCCAAACCTAGTCCAATCCAAGGTGCAGATGACCTCCGTGACAGGACACATTGGCCCGTCTTAATTTCCTCATGCGGAAAGGGCCATAGATAAATAAACCAACCAGGAGGCCCTCATGTTCCCTTACCCTGTCATAGCTATTATACAGCAGTGGAAGTGCAGGTAAGGAGAATTAGGGTACTACAGGCAAGCCTCTTGCTTAAGTGCTGGCTTTTTTCCTTTTCTTTCTTTTTCCAAGGAAGGGGAATCAAAATCTGACAATATTTTTAAGCTGTCACACGAACAATGTGGAGCTAGTTACTCCTACTGACGCCTGTACAAATCTAGAGTAAGTTTTGTACACTTAATTCCTTTGCAGGAGAACTGAAAGAGTTTGATGTTTTACATCATTTGCAATAAAGTACACTCAAAAGCGAGGTGGGAAGGAGGTGATGGGTTCAGTTTGTACTTCTGAACCTTAAGTCCTCTAGCCTTTCTAAAGGACTCCTGCTTCTTATTGCCCAGAATCCTTTTTTTAAAAAGAATGTCTTAACATATCAAACTGAACCTGATCCTTGTTGTTTCCCATCACTTGTGAACTTTGAGTTAGCTGTTCTGACCTATAAAAGACTCAGTCATTGATCTGATCTTTTTATACTTCTAGAGAGGGAGCTTTGATCTTTACGTAGGCTTGAGGGTGAATAAATACAGGGCAGCACATCCACTGACCCTCCAAGGGGCAGGGCTAATGGTTTGGCTCCTATTCCAGTTGCCAGATAAAATGGTTAACACCAAACTAATAGCCCCCAAATTGACAATTCATGACATGAACCCTCACCCCTATCATTCATGGTGAATATGGATGGATGGTTTGACTGCCTGATAATCTATCTTTTCAAAATATTGGAAGCCAAGATGTCTCATAACTTGATTAAAAAACAATCACAGCAAAAAAAAAAAAAAAGCAAGTTATGATACTAAAATACAATTAAATAGATCATCATATTAAAACAGTTTTTCAAAAATGAAAAATACATCAAGGGAAAGGAAGTACAGTACCTTCAATTAAATATCCCATCTTCAGCAAACAGATGCCAAAAAGTCTGCCTGAATAAAAATATTTGATAGCACGGCCATCACCACCACAAGCATACTTGGTGAAGACATAAGAGAGGGCCCTTCTTTGTGACAGCTCCCAACTTGTGGCCATCCAGCCCCACCGAGGTAAGAGTTGTGGCATTCATTTACCGAACAGGACTGTGGAAGGTGGTAGTGGACTTCTGTGGAGAAATGTGGTCCTAGTGATTATAGCAATTAGACTGCAACTTCTATGACTGGTAAGGCTGTAATAATCAATAGGAGACTGTGTAGGTTTTATGTTCTACGGGGGATGTCCTTCTTTCTGCACCACTATCACCACCGCAAGCATGTTTGGTGAAAACAGAAGAGAGGATCTTCTTGGTGACAGCTCCCAACCTATGGATCTTCCTTCCAAGTGGAGTTGGGATGGCCAGGTGCTTAGAGGGTCACATTTTCCCATCCTTGGTTTCAAATATGATGTGGCTCTCAGTTATGACATTCATACCCCCTGACTGTCATGATTTGGCACAGATAACCCTCTGTTACCCCACTTGTTACTTCCTCTTTCCACTTTTCCCCTTTGTACTTGGCTTACTTCAATGGCTACAAACTGAATTCAAATTGCAAAAGTAGTTTGCATTCAGTTAACTCAGCAGGGCCAAGAGGAAAGAAGGGGGACAGAAGTTGCCCTCCCCAGTAAGCTCAGGGAAAAGCAAACTGCTGCAACCTCTTTCTTCTTAATAACTTTTGCCATCTTGGCCAGACTCTGCTGTTACTTGGTCGCATATGTCCCTGTTTTCATACATGAAATGTTAGAAGGTATGACACAACCCAAGAAAGGGCCAAAAAAAAAACAAGAGAGAAGAAAACTCCAAACAAATTTATCAGCAAAGTTTTAATGAAACAATGAGTAATACTTTAAAGATAACAAAATAACAGAGACCTATAGGAAATATGACAATACAATCTATAACAATTTATGGGGATGTATGCAAATGGATAGCAGTTATGTAATAGGAACAGTTCAGAATGCTACTAGGTAATCCTTAAACTTCACATGAGATTCATGCATGAGAGCCACGCAAATATCCAAGCCTATTCAAATCCATATGTGAGCTGGACATGCAAAGAAAGCAAAAATATCCAAAAGCCTGTGTACCACAGAAGAACTGATTTAGATTACTACTCCTCGGATTGGTTCTTGTTAGTTGTCATTTACCTACACTCACGCCCCCCTCAGTGGGTTTACCGAACAACGACACACTTCCAGTTCAGCATAACAATGGAGCTTTCCCTTTTCTTCCAGGTGTGGATGGCAGCAACTCCCACTTACTTATGAGCAAAGAAAAGGGTGTGTTCATGGTCATTTTTGATATAAAGTCTATCCATTTCCGCACTACACTGTTATAGTCCTATTATTTCAACATCCTGTGGAATTCTGGGGTTTGTAGTTTAGTGAGGCCTAAGAGCTTTCTGGCTGAGAATTATAAAAGCCCCTCCCTAAACTGCAAACCCCAGGATTCCATAGGATGTTGAAAGCAGAATAATAGCACTTCAACAATGTAGTGCAGAAGTGGCCTAAAAGCTTACTCTCTGATCTGGGCAGCAGATTTGACTAATTTCATTTGTATCCTATTTTCCTCCCAACACAGGGCCCAAGGCAACTTGCAATACAGATTACAACAAACAATGATTTCTAAAAAGTTTTTTTAAAAAAAACTATCCTGTTAAAACCTCACTAATTTAAAAAACAATATAAAGTCATTTAAAAACATAAAAACAAGAATAAAATCATGGCACATACACCATTAAAAGACCTTTCTACACAACATGGCAACTGCCAAAAACCTGTTTAAATAAAAACCTGCTGGTGGAAGGGGAGCTGATATAAGCCCACCCAAGTCTCCTCTGGAAGAGAATTTCATAGCTTGGGAATTAAGATTAAATGCGATATGACCAATACTATTGATCTGCAAAGGCCCATCTTGGGTTCTGCTTCTTAGAATGTATATGCACTATACAATTATAGCATTTTGTTGCCAGTTTAATTGCTCCATCTTACAGAATCCTTTGATTTGTTGTTTGCAGTGGTACTTGGGAGTGCTCTGTTGGAAGAAATGTCCCACAAAACTACAAATTCCAGGATTCCTTGGGATAGGACTATGGCAGTTAAAGTGCTATCAAACTGTTATAACTATGGGCCCATTCATGCCGAACAATTATAGTGCTACACTCTGCTTGTTACCACTGTATACTGGCCTGGCCTTTGGTGAACCAGAGATATCATTTTGATATCGCAATTTCGGCCCTGCTTTGCCACCAGCCAAGTGTTTGTGAGGCCACTGAACAAGCGCGAAGCTAGGCATGGCTACTATTTGCTGCTCACACCAAACCAAGCCGGAGATTGCCAGATCTGCTTTAGGGGACCTCCCGAAACAAACACCCTCTGCCCTGAGAGGGAACCCTGGCAAGCTAAGTGCTTAACTGCCGAGCTAGCTGCATTTACATACCAGCCATACTACTGTCAATTCGGAACATAACTCAATCATGTAAATTCTGACCTTTCAGAGGCATTGTCTCCAACCCAAAATTTATTGTTTTCGCCCAAGACCAGACTAGCCTATGGCCGTTCTTTCCCTGATAAAAACCCTCAGTTCTGAGAGCTCCTCGGACCACTCAATGGACTTGCATTCGGACTGCTCTCTTGCCTTGCTGCTGCCTCGTTCTGCGAGCTTCCCTTGGCTGCCACGCCGAGTCCTTCTACCCTCCATTGGCTTCCCCAGGACTGCAGGATTGGTGACGTATCACCCATTCCCCAAAAAAACTCTATTTCCCATTCTAAGTTAGGAGTGTGTTCGTGTTTTCTTTAATAATTGTCTAATAAATCCTAATTGCTATTTTGAACTACTTGCCTGCTCTCTGACCTGATGCTGTAGACATAGGGTAAAAGATCCCCGCTACGTTATCCTGCCTCTCGTTAGCCAAAAGAGTGCTCCAGCTAATTTCTCCATCTTTGCTTGTTGTTGTTTGGTTGTTTGGGCACCCCTCCCGGGACCCCCAATTCACAGGGTAACAGCTTTAATTGCCATGGCAATGTCCCAGGGAATGCTGGGATTGGCAGTTTAGGAAGGGACATATAGAATTCTCCGCCATAGAACTCTAGTATCTCACCAAACTATTGTCCCTTGGATTCCAAAGAAAGTTGCCAAGGCAGTCGAAGTGGAATATAACGCTGTATCTGTGTAATGTGAATGTAGTGTAGATACACTCTTCATCACTCCAAAGTGTGGCAGAATACTGGAAGACTTGGGTAGAATGTTGTCAACTGATTTACATGTGAGCATAGGAGCTTTGAGCCCCTTCCTCTAGTATGAAGTTGGGGCAAACTACAGTCATGCTGGGTTGGGGATGATGGAAGTTGTAGTCCAACACATTGAGAGGCCACTATATGGCTTACACTGAGCAATCATTCTGATTATGATAGATTTAAACTCCTTCTGATTGTGAACTCTGGGCAATGATGAAAGAAAATGCAACAAAGTAAGTGAAACAAACCATTAGACATGTTGAAAAATATATACCAAGCTTGCTTCAAATACATGTATCTCTATATATTTTCTGAGGTAATGGCAGGTCAATTTATAACTCAATTTTCAAATACTGTGCTAGATTACAAACAAATATAGAAAGACTATCATTTTATCCTCAGGGGTGAAAAAAAGAAATCTGTTTTCTAGGTCCTGAGCATCTTAAGACAGTAGCAGTTATTTTATAGATGTAAAAAGAGCAGGCATCAGTTTCATTTTGTGGATCAATTTGTAAAAGCCTAGTACTAGGAAGTAACACTAAGGAATCACTGTTTAAACTGTGCATCAGTAGAAAATATCCAATAGAATTCTCTCAGGATATGCTAGCACAAATCCACACCCATCTCTCAACACCCCTCATCCACTCCACACAAATTCTCTTATTGTCTCATGCTAACACGCTGTTCATAAGGCACACAGACATCTGTCAGGCTTCTTTTTGCTGATTTCTTACCCCACTGTAAGACAAATTACCCTCTCCATGAGCAAAGTGCTTTCTACAAAGCAATATAAAGCCCCCAGTGAACTTAAGGTAGCACCTATGGGTCCCCAGATGTTCTAGTTCACTAGCCACCATGCAAGCATAAAGTGATAAGAATTCTGGTCCAACTAGCATCTGGAGACCCAAGCTTGGGAACCAGTAACGCTAGAAGAGGAGCGAGGAACCTTTCGAAACCCATATGTTTTTTATTTCAGCTCCCCAAGTCCCCTGCAGCATTGGATTGCATAGTTCTCCCATGCCCATCCATATCTGTCCAGCAGAAATTAACCAAAGAAAATTTTCAGCAGACTTCCATGTATACATTTTGGTTCCTATGAACTGATTGTACTGCCTAAAAAGCCTTGCCTATGTGCATGAAATTTTACTATTAGTAGCAGTAGTAGTAGTAGTAGTAGTAGTACTAGCAGTAGTAGTATTTGCTGGAGTATAAGACTCACTTTTTTCCCAAAAAAACTGTGTTTGAAAATGGGGTGCGCCTTATACACCAGTATGTCTTATATGCTAGTAAATAGTATTTGCTGGCATATAAATGGGGTGTGTCTTATACGCTGGTGCATCTTATATACTGGCAAATATGGGACTTGGCACCATCCACATACACAGTGCTATACAAGTAAAATAACCAAAAAGAGTGAGTCCTGCTAAAGGTATACAGTCTCAAACACAAGTGTACACACACACACACACACACACACACAAAGAGGAATAATAAAACTATACAATTAGGGATGGGTCAACCAAAGCCTCAAACCTTCAGATCCTGGGCAAGGATCCAAGATTCATGAATCCAAATCCCTGTGCCAAAACAGGCAAACCAAATCCTTTTAATCCACCAACCAAACAGTTTGTTGAAGACCGGGATGCCTGAAAACCTGGGAGACCGGAATGCCTGAAAATCTTGGTGACCAGACACACAAGGGGAGATGGCAAATAGCTGAGTTTTTCCCTTGGAGTAATAATGGCCTTTGCTAACAATTTCAGAAATTACATCTGGGGGTTGTATTCTAATATATTTAAACTGAACATTTAATATTTAAGTTCAGCACTTGACTGGAAGGTACAGGCTTGAGATTTCAAGGACAGCTGAAACATTCCTTTGCATAGCTCCCTTGCAAAGCTCTTTCATACACAATTCTGGGGTTTGGAGTTTTACCAGGGGTCACAGCCTTCTCTGCCAAAGTGTGTGCTGGTACATCATCAAACTACAAACTCCAGGATGCCATAAGGAGCTATGCAAAGAAAATCCAGTTTTGACCTGGGTTATCTCTCTACTTTAGTGGTCCTGTTCACACAGGCAGGAAAATGTGGGATTAATCCACATTTTCCTGCCTGTGTCCAAAGGGCCTTCATGTCATTTTCAATCTGGGGAGATCCTGAGGCAAAACTATGACAATTGTCCTGGCCACATTTCTTCAGAAGGAGGTTTGCCTTTGCCTAGGCTTTTGCTAAGGCTAAGAGAGTGTGTCTTGCCCAAGATATCTTTCCTTCTCTTGCTTTTTAAACCGTTTTTTAAAAAAGGATTTGAAAGATTCGAGATTCATGAGATTTGTGGATTCCCAGAACCTTCCAGGGATTTGGATTTGGAAAATTTTGGATTCATCTCATCCCTATATACAATACAATTGTAAAACAAATTATCCAGATAAAATAAAAAATATATAATATAAAGCAACTGACAAATACATGTAATCGAAGTATACAGGATTATAAAGTAAAATTCCAAAAGCTTTAGGGAAAAAAAGTTTTTAACTGAGATTTAAAAATAACGAGAGAAGAAGCAGTCCACAAATGGTCAAGGATTCCAAGAATATGGAGCAGCAAGTGAGAAATGGTGAGGCTGAGCCATGGAAGAGGAAAGCCTAGGTTGGATGAGAAGCCTAGGGTTCCCGTAACACAGATCTCAAGTAGGCTGGCAACGAGAAGGAAGGACTGAAAGACAGGGGGAGCTGGGCTGTATAGGGCTTTGAATATTAAAACAAGAAGCTAGTACTGAAGTAATCTGACAATCTTGCTACTGCCATCCACAGCCACCTCGATTTGCAAATTTGTTTCTTACAGCTTCCTTCCCCAGCCCACCCCTAGGCCATTTCTGCACTAGCCTGTTATAGCGCAATGATTCCATTTTCAACATCCTCTGGAATCCTGGGGTTTGCAGTTTCGGGAGGGGCCAGCTGGCCCCTCCCAAAACTGCAAACCCCAGGATTCCATAGGATGTTGAAAGAGGAATTATAGCGCTATTAACAGCCTAGTGCAGAAATGGCCCAGGTCAGGGGAAAGAGCAGGAAAGGGGGTGGATTGGAATGGTGGCCTAGACTTCCTCTTTCTCATTCATCTTCTCCCTTGGATGTGGGGCGGGGGGTGATTGGGACAGGGTTTTGCCGTGCGGAGAAATCTGGCTGTGATCCATCCTGTGATCCAGGCAGTGGCTGGTGGAAAAGGAGGAGGACCAGAGCCAGGTTTTTAAAGCGGTGCACAGCCTGATCCGAGCCGCCGAGAAGAAAGGTTCCCCTGGAACAGAAACACCTGAGATGGGAAGACAGCAGTTGAAGAAACTTGCAAAAAATGAGATTGATAAAAGTCACACTCAGAAAACATGGAGGGCTGACTGTAAAGATTAAAACAGTGACCACTGGAAGAAGTAACATAAGTTTCTTCCTGAATGGCAAAATGAGTAACAGTAACATATTATTTCACCCAAACACACTACTTTAAAATTACTTTAAAACACAGCTTTACAAACTCTGCTGAATACACAGAGGTAGAAACACAAGCCTTGAAGAGTCCAGCACTCAGTGCCTTGGGCATGGGTGGATTCAGTTTTGGCTTCTCCCAGTTTTTTTTTCCTAATCTCAACTTCTTCCATCCCAAATATTAAAAAATATGCAAGTTTTAGTCATTCTTATCAAAAGAGAACAGAAATGAAAATCTCCACCACCATGAAACAGTCTCCTCTTCTGCGTACCTCCAACAGTAATTTACATCTATAGAAAAAGAAATTGAAAATATTCAAATAAATCTTCATGCACTTGTCATACACAGGTATTGAGGACCAGGAGATTCAAGCACATCTTTTTTGTACTCTTCCTGATGTCCTTCCTGCTTCCCAATTAAGACTGAAAAACCAGAAATCCTTCCCCCACCACAAAAGAAAAGAAAAGAAACAGAATAAGCCATGCAAACATGGAAAAGATAACTCAAAGGGGCAGACACTTCATAGCATCAGTGAGATGATTCCCGCAAAGTGTACTGCAGTGTTTTGGATTAGGCATCATTCAGTTTAGATCAGGACAACATAAAACACCCTAACCTTACCTTGAAAACAAAATCCTTTAGTGTCAAAAGAGCCTCATTTAATTCACCAAGAACTCAGCTTCAGACATTTTAGAGTGGAGACACAAATGTCCCACGTGCATAAGACCACACCTTGGCCTACCACAGGCAATTCTGGTCTATGAGCGAGAGTTTTCAATAGATGTAGCTGGAACTTGTGCAGTAGAGGGGCCTCCCACCACTGGAAGAAAGCAATTCCACCCCATTCCAAATCCCTTGGATAGATGCACAAGCTTGGCAAACTTGCTTTCTTATGTCTGTAACATTTTTAGTTGAGGCAGGGCAAGGAGGAAGATGCAGGCGTGGTTCCACTCAGTTGCCCCATGTTAATTAGACGCTGGCTAGCAAGTACAAAGGCAATATGTGCATGGACACTTATTCTACACACTGTGGATGAAATCCAATTGCGAGTTCCATTAGAGATACAGAATCAACTGAATAATTGAATTCATTGAAGCAATTGCTGAATAATAAATTCTTATGCAAATTCTATTATTTCAGTGGGTCTACTGTAGTTCAGACTAGCAACTAGATTTAAGCCCATAAATGTAAACTGTATCAAGATCTGATACCATTATATAATTTTAACACATTAGAAATGTGGCAATTACAACAGTTCCACACTGTCTTGCTACAGGTGTGATTCAAAGCATGGGCGGGAATCGTATGTTCTTCCAGATGCTGTTGAACTGCATCTCCCACCCTTACTCACCACTTGTTATGCTAGGTAGGGATGCTGGGAGCTTTAGTTCAACAACTTCTGAATACCTGCCCAGTCCCCACCTCTACAGTACAGGGTAGAAAGTGGAAATAGTAAAGAGCAAGAAGGGCCATTTCCACACTAGATTGTTATAGTACTATTATTCCACTTTCAACATCTTATGGAATTCTGGGGTTTGCGGTTTAGTAAGGAGCCTCAAAGGCCCCTCCCTGAACTGCAAACCCCAGGATTCTATAGGATGTTGAAAGTGGAATAATAGTACTATAACAATCTAGTGCAGAAATGGCCAAGGTCTTCTCTCTATAGCTTTACCCTCTTGATCATGTTGATGTGATTCCAGCTGCACCATGCTCCCATTTCTATAAGAGATGGGGGGACTGGATGCCTTATAATCTTCTGGAGTTATCTATCCGACAATTTTAATAAACACTTCTGTCATTTTCCAAGAGGCATCTTGTATATTCATAGATTTGCATACTACCACAGTCTCCTTAAACATTCATTATAGATAACAGGGCTTTCTTTTCCACTTTCTGTTGATGTACATTGTGACTCTTACTTTCAAAGCTAAATTATGCATGAGGATTTCAAGCAAAAACAGGGCCCTGTTGCTCTTCTCTCCAATGCCTGCACGTCAGATGTTCACCATGAAATTATAGCAAGTTTGTATTCTCATCTCATTTTTGACAGAAAACAGAATGTGCTTTTTGGGCTGAGAGATGTTCCTTTCAAGCAGGACCTATGTTGTTTTTACATGCCCACTGTGATCAAAACATTCTCCAAGTTCAGAGTTTATTGGGGAGGTCTCTGAACTCAAAAGGCTGACAATAGTCTGCCATTTGATTAAAGCATTTCAGATTTCATTTCATGCACACTCTGTCTGTATCTGTAATTCATCTGCAGATGGTTGGACACATATTGCTCCTGTTGCGTCTGATTGTTAGCCCAGCTGTTTCCCTCCAATGTGTTCTTTCGTGGCGTTGGTAAAAACAGGATTTTTTCATACATTTCTGCTGTGTTGTTGCTGGATCAAACCTTGGGGACTGTTTGCATTTGGAGAGTAGAAATGCCAGTTCCTTCCCAGAGGAAAGCTTATGCTGATTCAGTGTTGTCTCCACAGGGCCTGCAATGCAGGTTAGGACATTTTCCCACCTACTCATTTTTACATCCATGTCAATAAAGAAACATTTGTTTCTTAAAGTCAGCAAGGGCAACAACAATAAGAAGAAGTTTTATTTCTTACTAGCCTCTCTCTAAGGTTCAAGGCAGGATACAACATAGATTAAAATACAAATAGAAACACACAAATATATATATATATGAATGAAAAACATTTAAAATTGACTGGGTAGGTCTATCAGAAGAAATACATCTTTAGTACTTTTTAAAATTCAGACAGCATGTTTAACTTTCAAATTTCTTCCACCAGGTCATTCCATAGTCTAAAGACAGCCAACAAAAAAATCTTCTGGGTACTGGCTGATTTAACTAAATGCCCCCCCCCAGAGGATCTGAATGTATGAGGTGGATTGTACAAGAGGAGGTGATCCTGAAGGTAACTTGGATCCAAACAATGTAGAACTTTAAAAGTAATAAACAACACTTTGTACTTTGCCCACAAACTAATTGGCAGCAGGGGAGTGATTTTAATATTGGTGTGATATGCTCATTCCTGGATGCATCTGTAACCACTCTGGCTGCCATTTTTGGGACCAGTTGGAGTTTCCAAACTTGGTACAAGGTTAGCCCCATGTACAGTGCACTGCAGAAGTCCAACCTTGGGGTTACCAGCACATGTATCTTTAGGTCTTCCAGTTCTAGGAAGGGGTACAGTTGGTGTATCAGCCAAACGTGCTAATATGCTGATAATATCATACAGTAAGGATTAGGAACTGGGGGCTTTAACCAGAATTTTAACCAGCCTGCCCCAAAGGGTGCCACCTGAACCCAGGATTGCCAGTTCAAAGGCAAAAAAAGGGGGGTGGAATCAGTAGTAGCAGAAATGTATGAAAAAACCTGCCAGCAAGACTGTTTGAGGAATGAAGAATGGATCCTTGGTCCTCAAACCCATTGTTCTAATCTCAGAGTGGTTTTGCCACAAATCCAACCAGTTAACCAAGATCCAAAATAAGTTAGGAGGTTTTAAAAATAACTGTCAATAGTACAGAGAGGAAGACGGACGAAAGAAGGAAGGGAGAAGAAAGAGAAGCAGGAACAGAATATTTTTTGAAAAAGATACTATAGATGATCAGAGTAATGGATTCATTTTAAAACAGAAAAGAAAAAGACGTTCAAGTGGTTAGACTTTAAAGACCTTACAGATGAGTTGACATCAAGACAGAAACACAGAGACCCGGCCCATGAGATCAAACAAGAAGAGGGCACAGAATATGTACTGGAGGGGGCACTGAGGCCCTACGTCAAGCTTCCACACATTTATAGAATCATAAAATCAGATACTGGTAGTTAAAAGGGACCCTAAGGGTCATCGAATCCAACCTCCTACCAGTATTGAAATTGACTGCTAAAACACTCCTGCAGGGTAACAATCTAACCTCTGTTTGAAAACCTCCAACAAAGAGGAATCCACTAACTTCTGAGAAGATCTATTCCCCTGTTAATCAGGTCTTATTACCCAGACAATGTTCCTAATGTTATTGGGAGGTTTGGGGCCAATCCTCTATAGCAGCAGAAAACAAGCTTGCATCATCTCCCAGATGACAGCCATTCAGATAGTTAAATATGGCTATTCTAGCAGCTATATATCTTCCCCAAGCTACATTATGCTCACAGTTTAGGGAGATGCTTTTAGAATTCTCAGCCAGAGAGCTCTTTGGCCTCAGTAAACTACAAACTCCAGAATTCCAAAGATATTGAAAGTGGAATAACAGCACTATAACAGTGTAGGGCAGAAATGGCCTTAAATTTTAGATCTTTTGCCATCCTGTTCACCCTCCTGTGGATACATTCCTTGGTTTTTACGCTCAAAGTCTACCAGCATACAGCTTGTACACATACATATTCTCTCTGTGCCATTGTGCACCTTGTCAGTGGGATTCCACTATGTACCTACCCTTTCGAATTGACATCTTTAATCTGGATATTTGAACAGATCTGGACAGCCACTCAGAATGCACTCTCTCAATCACATAGGTTTATTGTTGTTAACAGGTTTAGGTTCCCTAGAGAGGAACTTCCAGCAAATCTATTTTAACTGTGATAGATATACTTGGGGTTGGTTCAAGAGCCACTGAAAGTAAAGTGAAATGGGTAGGCAAAACACATGTTACACACTTCACTGTCTGTTCTCAAAATACAAACTAGGCAATCTCAACTTTTGGCCTTCCAATTTTTTTGGACTCGGTAAAATAGTCAGTTCCTGACTACTGGTAACACTGGCTAGAGTATTTGGGGGCTGAAATTCCTGGAGAATCAAAGTAGACTGCCCTCAATCCTTGGTTGTCATCAAGCCAATCTTGGACCTAAGTCATATACCCAGACATTTTTTGAAATCAGACTTTTGTGCTGAGAGCAAGTCAGCCTCAAATCATATGCTCAGGCCAACCTCAGAAAACCTCTTTAATTCTGTCCCTCATAAATTAAAAGTGGGCAGGCTGTATGGGCTGACTGGAAACTTAGAGTGGGTCAGAGATTAATCTTTTACCCAAGGCTGATGAAGCCAGTTTCCATTGTTTCTCAACTTGCCTGGTTGCCACACCCCTCACTTCCATAACGAGTCTGCCTGCTTTAGAAATCTTAGAAGCATGAAGTTGGGACTGATCAGGAGGGGAACAGATATGTTGTCTAATTTAATGATCGCTGTTCTCTCATTCTGCGACACTGAAAGCAGAAAAAAATTTTGTCCTTGGTCAAGGTTAAGTTTTCCTTCTG
The DNA here is from genome assembly GCA_948472985.1 of Iguana delicatissima. Classification (NCBI taxonomy): domain Eukaryota; kingdom Metazoa; phylum Chordata; class Lepidosauria; order Squamata; family Iguanidae; genus Iguana; species Iguana delicatissima. The sequence continues at coordinate 504,793 of CAOKZL010000267.1, read as the reverse complement.
CATTTTTTTTAACAAAATGTTTACACCGCCCGTTATCTTAACAGATCACAAGCAAACTTATTAAAAATCTAAACCAGAGAATATATAACAGATATGCAATATGAAGAGCATGAACTATTTTTAGAATGCAGGATGGTGGAGAGGGGGAGAAATCAGCTTCAAGAGCTGCTTCCATGATATCAAAGACAGCTTCCTCAAATGAAAGGTGCAAACCATAAAACTAAGAACTAAGCAATTACTCTTTTCAACGTACCTTTTGTTAAATTTCTAGTAACACTCTTTTAAATGTCTAGTAGGGGGAGGAATATATGGGAGGGGGAATACAGATATCTAATATATCTCTTTATATTCCCAACACACTCTTTGGGCCAATCAGAAGCTTAATACCAGTCATAGTTCTCTGCTATTTCTTGATTAGTTACATTTTTATTGAAGTCAGTCATGTAGGGACACGGGGGCGGGAGGGGTGATTCACTCCGGGCGGCAATGTTTCTGGGGTGTCCTGGCCTGTAGCCACACCCTCGTGCATCCTGGCCACGCCCTCATGCAACACAGCCACACCCCCACGCACCCGGGCCATGCCCCTGTGCACCGTGGCCACACCCCCTCCCGCCCCCCCACACACTTCAAGCTCCGCTACTGATCGAAGTTCTGTCCATTGAGCTCAAAGTATGATAATGGTCATTTCCGCACTAGTGTGGAAATGGTCAGTGGTCCTCCTCCTCCCTTTGATGCTTACAATAGCCATGTGAGGTAGATCAGATAAAGAGAGAGTGACCTGATCAAGGTTTTCTGGTGTCCTCAGCTCAACAACTGGAAGCTACTTGTCTTATACAGGAGGAGGGGGATTTTAAACAAACAAACCAAAAATACATGGAGTAGAATAGAACAGCTCTTTCCTCACACCTAGGGTATTTTTCTTTTCTTGATCATTGTAATCTACAAAAAAAAGTCATTTTTCAGTGAACCACCCTGAAGTAAAGCATAAATTATAAACTCTGGTTGTCAGTAGGCTTCCCACATGAAGGGGGTAGGAGCAATCAGGAAGAGTATTATACCTGAACCTGACCCTAACCCTAGCCCTGACCACCACCCTAATCCTAAAGTGTTTGGATCCTCATTGGAGTCAGAAAAATACTGCAAAATTCATCCAGTGAAAGCTTTAATAATCCTGGTGCATGTGGGTTAATACACAAATACAGTATGGTGGTTAAAAGCTACAACGGTCTATGTTTTGGTAACCTCCAGTAGGTTTTATTTCTAACCAAAATTCCTTACAGCTTAGGAAAAAGAGTAAAAACAGCCTAGCAGAGGATACAGTTCCTGTTCTTATATATAGCTAATTTCAGGTTGACTTTGAAGATTATAAGTGAATAAAAGCATAATGCCATCGACTGATTTAAAAGGGCTAAAGCAGCAGAGAGAGAGATGTAAAAGCCTTCTATTAAGAAATTTTCAAAATATTATTCAATGGCTTTGGCAGAAAAAAAATCCCATTAAAAGAGAAACATTTATAACAAAAGAACCACCAGCGGCTTAACCTACCAATATTAACTTCATTAAAGGAGCTAATTATCAGGATATATGATATTCAATTTTTTGCTGCTACTGCTAATAAATAAAACCATCTGAGACAAAGATTCTTTAACAAAGAGATTTCCAGCATTGTAAGAAATTCATACTTGATGATTTCTTAAAAGGTAGTTTGTAGGTCTAATTATGGTCCAAAGTTGCTGAAGTCTAAGAAAAATGAAGCAAGTTCTAACTTACAGTTATTGCTTAATATCATGGGCCCTGTAGCTTAAATTGTAGTTAATATTGTAGGAAAACTCTTTCCCCATCCCCCAAAAATTGAAGCGGGAAAATTTGCACTAACCAGTAACATCACTAGAAGAGTACTTTTGATTTATCTTCCTTGTAATCTTGAAAAAGATTGATATTTGAAAAACGATTTTCAAAGTTTCCTGGGCATACACATCTCGAAAAAGTGGGATGATAATTTGCATTAGAAAAAGAGGAAAGAGGGTGGCATCTCCATGTGCCTTAAAGTCAATCAAAATAACCTCACCCACCAGTTGATTTTCCATTTAGTGCATGTTCCTAGACTTGTGCTGCAAATTGAGATTGATGTAAATGGGAGGAGCCAGTCCCATAAGGAATCATTGGGGAACGGGGGTTTGTTCTACCACAACTTTAGTGGTTTTACTTAAACCACTACCAATTTTAAAGCATAAAACATCACACTTTACCTTTTCCAAGCTAGAGTAAAATGCAGATGCTCTCCAGAGGTACCACAAGAGGCAACAGTTGCTGATCCCAAGAGGATTTAGCTGGAATGAGCTGGCTTGCCATTAGATGACAATTCCTTGGGACTTTCTGCACTACACTATTATAGTGCTATTATTCTACTATCAACCTCCTGTGGAATTCTGGGGTTTGTAGTTTACTGAGACCAAAGAGCTCTCTGGCTGAGAATTCTAAATTCCCTTCCCTAAACTGCAAACCCTAGGATTTCATAGGATGTTGAAAGTGGAATGATAGCATTATAATAATGTAGTGTGGAAAAGCTCCTTGTCAGAGGAGCAACTGGTACAAACTAAACCCTGTGTTCTTCTCCTACACTTATCTCTATCAGGCTTCTCAAGTGGAAAAATCACATCAGAGGAGAGAGTGTCTTGTGTGCAGGTGTAGAGGGCACAACAGAAAGAGAGTGGCACATCTTCTGTTGTGCCTTCTCCAGCAGACTGCAGTTGCTCAAACCCCAACTAAGCAAGCAGAGGAAACCCTTTTCAGCTGCACCAAAATTCCAAGATTCCAGTCTCTTCCTCCTTTCTTCCAGCAGTGCCAAGACTGCAGCTACTTCCTCCTTCTCCTCATTCCACCAACCTGGGCTGGTAAAAGAAACCCAGTCCAGTCACCTTTTCTTATCATTCAAAACTACCATTTAAAAAGTTCTTATGGCTCAGAACTCCAAACAGTCATGATAACTGCACAGGAATGCTGGGAGAGCTTTGCATGGTGAGCATGCTTTCATCTATCCATCCATCCATCCATCCATCCATCCATCCATCCATCTATCTATCTATCTATCTATCTATCTTTCCATTCATTTATTCTTTTTTGGAGAAACAGTGTAGCTTTGAAATGTTGCAAACTGGGCAAAGGAAATTGAGATTCACCTTATGCATTTCACTAAAATGCAGAAAGAAATACTGATTTTTTTAAAAATAAGCTAGTATATAAATCATACTAACAACCTGAATGCATACTGATCTCTTATATTGTCCACACACACACTAACCACGGAATTGGGTTGTCTATGGTTAATAATGAAAAATAGACACAAAAATATCTTGTATGTTATTCATAATCCCAGCCAAGGTCAGCCATAGTTTTCAACAGAGGTAATCTTTTTCAAGAGAGCCAGCATGGGGTAGAGGTTTGAGCATTGGACCATGACCCGGGAGATGAGGACTTGGCTATGGAAATCCACTGGATGACCTTGGATGGGTCACAAACTCTCAGCTCCAGTAAATCCTATGAGAGGTGCACCTTAGGGTTGCCGTAAGTCAAAACAAAGGCACACAGCAGCATCAACAACGATCTTTTGCAAAACAATAAGGAACATCACATTTCTGAATCTTGTCTGCAAACAAGAATCCAATCCTCTATTGTGCTGAACCAACTTCTAAAAACTTGAAGGACTTACAACTTTTTATTTACAGGTTACTTTGAATGATGCTGTATGTTATAACTACAATGCAAAAGGCAAATTCCATGTTGGGCATAATTGTAAAAAAGAACTGAAAACAAGCACTGCTGACATCCCGCTGCCCTGTGGTACAACCACACTCAAGATACTGTGTTCAGTTCTGGTCAGTGACCCTCAAAGTAATGATGGTAGAGCTGGAAATTGGCAAATTTTTCCTTCAGAAAAAAAATGTTATAACGTTTAGGGTCATTTAGCTTAGAACAAAAAGGTAAGGGGCATATGCAAGAGATGTATAAAATTATGCACAGTGCAGTCTAAAGGGCCAAGGAGAAAACTTCTTAGTTTATTATAATCTTAATTCCAGGATTATTCCACTGAAGCTAAATGGCATGAGATTCAGGACAGATAAAAAGTGGCCCTTCTTTGCATAGCATGACCAAACTACCACATGATGTGATGAATGCAACCAATCTGGACAATTTTAAAGAGGGATTTGACAAATTCCTAGAGAATGGGGATAACAGTCCTCCACAACAATAGGCAGCACAACTTTTGAAAACAGTTGCTTAGAGCATGAGTAAGAGGGTGCTATTGCACCCACATCCTCTTTGTGGACTTCCCACAGAAATTGAGTTGGCCAGTGTTGAAACAGGGTACCAGACTAGATAGGCATATGGTCTGATCAAGCATGAATCTTCAAATAATCCATCCTGGTGTGTTCTGCAACCTGTTGTCCCATTATTTCACTTTTGAAAATGATTTATTGTTATTTCTTTGTATTTTTTTAAAACATGCATAATCTTCCTTTCCTCCAAGAACTACAAAGTCCTCCTTGCCATTTTCATGTACACAATTGCTCTCGTGGTAGGTTAGGCTGAAAATGACAACAAAAACAACATCACCCAGTAAGTTTTGTGACTGAATGGCGGTTTCTACCCAGGGCTCCAGCCTTCAGTGCCACCTTATGACCTGAGGTGGGCATCTTATGATCCTCCAGATGTTAATGGACTACAACTGCCATGATTCCTGAGCATTAACTATACTGTCTATTGCTGCTGAGAGGTACAGTCCAACAGCTTCTGGAAGACTATAGTTTGCCCTGGTAAAGGGCCTCCATTTTACCAATTAAACCATGCTGCCTAGGAAGCAACAGATAAATTTGGTTTGGGCCATTATTTTGTTGCGACTACACAAATAATCTCCTCCACTAGCAGGATCCCCAGCTAACCAGGAGATTTATGCAAGCCAGAAATTGCCCTGAAAGGAAATGTTATAATATACCAGAGGAGAAAAGCATCCAGAGCAAACCCTGGACTTTCTTTACATAGCCACCAGCAACATCAGGATATAAGATGTTATTGAACTATTTAAAAGATCGACAGTTTCAGTGTTGTGGCCAGCACCATCTGAACAAACATCTGTGGTTCAGAAAGCAGGAAAAGAGTGAAGGCCGGGCTGATCTGAAGCAATACCAGTTTGTCAGGTAGTTAACAATACCAATGATACCTTAGAATTTCAGTCTAGACCCTTACAATTCCATTTTGGCATTTCATGCATAATTTTCATCATGTCTACTTTGCTTGACCTAATGTGAGTGTCACCAGTATGTCGATAGGATTTCTACTGTAATCCAGTAATAATTAACTGGGTTGACTGTTAACAGTGTTATCACATGTCTCTTTGTAGCAGCTGTCCTTAGCTACAAGAGCAGCAGAAAGCCATTAATCTTTGAGTCATTTTATCAGCTAATTACACAAAGATACAGAAGTAGTACTAAGCTCTTGACCCAGATCCTTGTATGTGGAGAGTACAGTAACCTAGCACATTAAAAATGACATTATTATTCTCCTATCATCTTTCTTAGCTGATGATGTTCCAAGCTGGTTCTAATTATGTGTTGTAGCATCAGACGCTTTCGGCAACACAAATCAATTGGTGCCGTGGGAATGGGATTCTTTAAACGAAAAGAACATTTAGCTTAGAAGCTTTTTGGCCCATAACAAATGTTCTGTGCAAAGATGGAAAACCCAACAGTGTGATTAAGAGTATACATATCAGGCTCTGAGAGGTTCAGGTTCAGGTCTCCATTCATGTATGAAACTCCTGAGGTGACTTTGAGCCAGTCTCTTTTTCTCATCCTTATTTACCTCACAGGGTTGTTGTAAGGATACAGTAAGGAGGAGGAGGGCCATGTACTTTGCTCTGAGCTCACTGGACAGACATGAGATATAAATGTAACTAACTAAATAAGAAAAGCATGAAGGCATATATGTACCTCAGTCATCATTCTCTGTAAATTGTGTATAGATGACCCAAAATAATTTGCTGCTAGTGGCAAGGACAAGATGTTTTTAATGTTTTTTAACTTTTTTGAAGTTACCTTCTGTCCCACTCTTGGAGAAAAGATGGTTTATAAAAGCAATAAACAAACAAACAAACAAATATAAGTTGGCACCCTTTCTGTTTCACATTGAAAAGTTGATAATTGAAACATCCTTCAAGAATCACTATAGAACAGTGCCCTCCACCATATCCGACAGGAGCATTTTAACTTGAGTACGTGTACAGAAAAGCTTTAGGGCATATATATCTTTTCTTTTCTGCCATTTTCTGTTTCTACTGGCCAGTAATTGCTATGGGAAGTGGCTGCTGCACTCTGTTTAATGGTAGAATCATCCCTGTGTTCAGGAAAACCAGGATTGTCTTATCTGTTTACTATACTATTTTATCTTGAGACAAGGACATCTAAATAAAAGATTCTGGCCTAAATCCTAACTCCAACTAGACTAGGCCATTGAATCAACAGGAATCTGGTAACTCTACACAGATGCAAGTTCCACTGAATCAGTGGGTCTACTCTAGTTGAAATTAAGACCCTTTCCGCACCTTACCTGGTTCCGAAGCCATTGCATGGGGATCCAGTGCATTCCCTAACCCAACCTCTGTATATTGACAACTCTGAATACAGATTGGATTGGGGAATTTGGGGCTAAGTTACAGCTAGAGGAATGGGCCGGTTGCTATGGACATGAGACCTAGCAGCAAGGAAGAGGACAGTGAAATCCCTCAGGAACCCAAACTGTGTATGTAAATAACTCTGAATACAGATCGCATTGGGAAATGTGGAGCAAAGTTACAGGAAATGGAGAAGACAGTTTGGTGAGTTCTTAAGAGGAAAATAAAAATCCCAGGCAACATCAGGTAACTACACTTGTGTTATATAAAATTGTTTTTTCAGCAGATTTGTCTCCACATGGAGGGAGATGGTGCCTCTGTATGGGTGATATGTGAGAGCACCAATCTTGTATTGTTGCATGTGTCAGCCCACTGCTTAACAATGGGTCAAATTTTAATCTGCAATTAAAGCTTTAATTGATTACTCTCCCCAATTAATTGATTAAAGCCCCAGGCACTAATCAATTGTGTAAAATGTGTGTGCTTTGGGTTTTTTAACTCTTTGCTATCAAGTAAACAAGCAATAAGGAAGAAAGAGGTTGTTTGACATGTGAGAGACATTTTTCCTTGAAGCATGTTCTCAAACTCAACACCCTGAGCTATCGTTGTTGTTTGCCATGTAGTCAAAGTTGATTCAAAGTGATCTTATGGACAAGAAATCTCCAAGTCACCCTATCATCAACTACCCTGGGACATGTCTTCCTTGATTGAGTCTATCCATCTGTAATGAGGTCTTCCTCTTTTCCTACTACCTTCTGCTTATAAAGCATTATTGCCTTTTCTAGTGAGTCAGGTCTTTTCATGATATGGCCAAAGTATGACAGCCTCACTTTAGGCATCTTGCCTTCTAGGGAGAGTTCAGTCTTGATTTGCTCTAGGACCAATTGATTTGTCTTTCTAGCAGTCTAGGGTATCCATAGAACTCTTCTCCAGCTTCACATTTTAAAAGAGCTGGTTTTCTTCCCATCAGTTTTCTTCACTGTCCAGCTTTCACAACCATAGAGCCCTCTGTTGTAGCCAGTGGGAAATGGCAGCTACCAGCAACACGTATGGTGGGCAGAAGTTGTGGCAGACTCCAGAAGCAGGAGGTTGATAAGGGCAGTAGCAGTGGTGAGCAGCTGTAGGAAGAAACAGGGACAGCAACCTCCTTGAAGATAAGGTGTTCTGTGCAAATTGAGAATGCAGTCGAGATACATGATGTTCCTGAGGGCAATTTCTTCCCCAAAGAAGTTACAGTTTAAGTGTTACCATTTTGGTATGGAGCCAGCATGGTATAGTGGCTTGAGTGGATAAGCACTCTGGGAGATTAGTGTTCAAATCCCCATTCAGCCTTGACTACCCACTGGGTGACCTTGCTGAAGTCATACTTGTTGGGGAAATTAAAAAAAAATATTTAATATTGAGAGACTTTGGTAATGAGACTCTCAATCAACAGAGTATTTTAGTAATTGCACAAAAACGGAAGTTGAACAGATCACCAGTCCCACTTCTTTAACTCCACCTCAAACACACTTAATCTAGCTCAAAATAAACACAAAAATGGTTTGGTTAAAAATATAAAGAGTTTACTCACAAAATCTTGTACATAGTCTATACAGGTTCAATTCTTGAAGAAGGTAGGAAGAAAATTAAGCACTCACATGCTTGCTGCCAATGATCCCTGTTGGGAAATCTCAGAGCATGCTTTCAGGTCAAAAGGCGAAGACAAAAGGAAGGATAAAATGGCAAGAATACCTTTTAAAAGAACAAGGAATGCTGGAGGAAGAGGTGTTGACCAACAAACAGGAAGTTTTCTCTCTAGGCTATCTCTCTATGCTTAACAATAGACATGCAAACAAACTAGTCAGCTAATTAGGCATGCAAAGGTTGCCACTCCTAACAATACTTTCCCCATTATTTGGGGGAAAGAAGTGAGCGGTGTACCAGATGTAAAGGTTTCACGTCATGCTTCAACCAGAGACCCGATGACATCAGAGAGCTTCTTCAGAATTTCAATCTGGGGTATGCATCTCATAACCAAGCAACAACTAATAAACCAGTCGTGCATAACCTGTACTCCCAGGGTCCAGATGTATGCCTCAAACTCCCCCCACTTTGATGGTATCTCTGCCTGCTTTTCACTCTGGTTATGCTTTCATGTTAGAATGATGGCCTCACAGTTTTGGGCCAAGGTAATTCAGATCTCTAGGAACAAAAATTTCCCACTCATTTTCTAGAACAAGCCTGGAAAAAGAGAACATCTTGTCTCCCTTTTTCCATATCTTCATCTCAGAGGTATGAAAGCTTGTGCATTAAAAATAAATCAGAGCAAAAATCAGAGTTATACTACAAGAGGCCTTTGGCCAACAGCAAAGTTTAGACATAGCTAATTATTTGCAATGATTGTTTCTCTAAGAACAAAGTTTTACTAGCACTGTGACTTAGTTGACAAGGGATACATTCTTTCCTTTTGTAATGTAACTATTTAGTTACTCTTATAGTTATGGAGTTATGATTTCACTGAATGGTGAAGGAGGAATACCACATGATCCAAGTGCTGGCTCAGACACCTACTTTCTGCTGTATTGTGAGCACTGACACTATGGATGGGAAGACAGTGTCTTTTGCACCATAGGCTAGCATGTTGTAGTATTCAGATATGAGTTTTACAGTAACTAAAAAAGTAATTTTTAAAAACTTGCTAGAGTTACCTTTTTAAACCTGTAATTATAACAGTACTTGGGTGTCTGAGAACTGTAATTTTTTAGCTCTTAAAATACCTAAGTGGGTAATATCTTTATTAGGATCAAACAGTAGAACAATGGTGGAATTATTGTGGAATGATAATTTGGTTCTAATAACAGTATTGACCATATGTGGTTTTCAGATTTTTTTTCTTGTGGATTAGCATCCTTCTTTTTTTTTTCTTTTTAAAACTTTCCAAGCTGCAATCAGCTCTAAGAGCACCCAGCTTGCAGTTTTCTCCTGCAAATATAATTTGCTGAGTCTGCTAGTACAGTTCTCCTTCAAAAACCTTTCACCCCAACATCCCTCCCTTAATATATACACATACACACAAACATACACACAGAGAGAGGGAGATAATCCCTCTAGGCTTCTACTGTTCCTCACTTTCCAGACAGGACAAGTTGAAAAAAAAAGTTGCTTTGATTTGTTATGTAATAAAATTTGGCTCATGACTTGCCCAAAACATCTGAAGACAAAGGCTATTGCATAATAAATAGGGGGGATACATATTTGCTCTGGTACCAACACATTGCGGGAGGAGGAATGCACTAATAAACGCTGAGCATTCAGAACTTACAAAGCTTTCATTTTCTGAGCTTGTCAAGATCTTCTGTTAAAACTACCGAGGCAGAAAATATAACTTAAAGGCCTGTTCTAATTTGTAGTGGAGATGACCCGGCTCTTGGCCAGCCTCTTAATAACTAGCAATTCATAAAAAGAGCATCACAGGAGTATCTTTGCCTCGACATCGTCCCTGCTCCCAGAATCCAGCTCAGGCAGACTCAAGAGTCAGAATCCTCAGCCTTTTGTTGCTTCAACATCATGTTCCTCTTCCCAGCTTCAAAGGGAACTGCTTGCATGAGTCCTTTAAACTTTGCTGCCATGTAGTTAGTAGTCTGTGAGCTTGCACTGCTCCAGTTTAATACGCTGCTACTTTGATCAATGCATGATCTAAGTTTCAGCTTGCAATATTTCTCCTGTTAATTATCTGCTGTGTGATAAAAACATTACAGAAACATTCTGCTAGACTTGTTTAATCACACACAAGACATGGCATCTTCAGCTGATAAGAGTGCTATAGCTTCTATCAAGAAAACTGGGTAAAAGTTAAACAGTGTTCACTAGGCAGTTCAAGCCATCCTAGAAGTCATGTGTATTTTCTTACATGGAAGGATATTTTTCTTTTGCATGCTGGTGAGAGAACTGTACTCTGCAGGTGTTTTAAAAATCCTGATTATTGAGTAGTTACATTTCTATACCACTTATCAGTGCTAAGCACTCCCTGTTTATTGATGTATTATATAGGCCATCCCTATCATTAGGCAGAGGGAGTCAACTACCTCAGGTGGCAGATGTTGGGAGGAAGCAGCAAAGTGCTGTAGAAGAGAGCTCTGTGCCACAGGACTTGTTCTGCACCCCTTAACTAGAGGTCAGAATCATGCAGCCCTTCATATGTTGCTGTACTACAACTCCTAGCAGCATAGTCAACACTGAGAAATTGTGAAAGCTGTAGTTCAACAATATCTGGAGGGCCACACAATTCCCACCCTGAACTAACCTGCTGCCTTCAGGTGTATAGGAGAAGAATGCTATCCCATCATCAGTGTTGAAGCAAGATCCAGTTGCCAGTCCAACAAGGTTTTGAATGTGGAAAGGGAGGAGATGTCATCTTGATTTTCACTTCATAGGCCAGATACCTTTTTAAGATGGAGAGAGACCCAATGTTGCATGTCCAGGACTGGAAGTGTAAAGAGATTACAAAGTAGTAGAACCTATGAGTTTTCCATAGTGAAAAAAATGATGGTTTTGAAGCTATGTTAGCCTGTTACAGTAAACACAGGAAGAAAATAAAAATAACTAGGAATAAAATATTTTGGACTACAGCTCTCAAAATCCCCAAAGCCATCTTGACTAATGACTCTGACAGTAGTGATCCAAAGAAAGAAATGCTTCTAAGTTCTGGGAGCAAAATGTCATGTCATCTTAAGGACTAAAGGCTGGGTATGGCATAAGCATTTCTCAACCAGGCCCTTTCCGCATGGCATTTTCCATGCGAAAGGGCGCCTAGAGTGTCGCGCAACTGTGAGGAGCAATCTGCACGAAGCACTCACAATTGTGCGATGCTCCAGGGGCTGGCAGGCACTGATTGCGCACCTTTTTATTTTTGGCTAGAAGCTGAAAATGATGTGTGATCATGCACTGCTCCTGGGCCCCACACGTATTTACCTGGTGTGCGGAGCCTTCAGAGCTACGCCGGTCGCGCTTCCTGCCCCAGCGCAGCCTGGGAAACTCTCAGGCTGCACTGCAGAAGGAAGAGGCGGGGCTCTCGTGCGAGCAGGCAGCTCATGTGGAGCTGAAGCATCAGGGACGCGAGAGCCTCTTGCCAGAGGCTGTTCGCACGATCCCAGCACTGGAAGAAGGTAAGGTGCGGAAAGGGCCTATACCCTACTTGAGATGTCCAACAAGGGAAAAAAATGTAAAACAGTAAGGCCAAAGGACCATAACTGTCCCAAGCGCCAGTCAGCAAGCAACCCACAAGTCAGGTGGTTAGAGTACAAAAAATGTAGGGTAGTTAATCCAGTCCAGGTCAGTCACATCGTCACAGCAAGACGAGGGGAGAAACAAGAGGATGGTCATCAACCAGTACAGAAGTTGTTACAGCAAGTCAGTAGTCCAGATAAATAAAGCCAGCCAGGAGTAACACAGTCATCAATCATAACCAGTCCAAGGTCAACCAAACACTAACACCAAAGAGTACTGCCAGGCAACAAAATAGAACAGTTGCAAGCAACAAAGATGCCTTGGAGCTGCTGGGAGATTTATAGGCAGCTATTCTCAGACGCTAGGTGCTTAAAGCGTCTCCTCTTTAACAGCTACTGGGATCGGCACAGACTCTCCTTATCTCTTCTACAATCTTCAGATGATGGCAATGTGTCCTCAGTGTCAGCCACTTCCTGCTGGGAAGCAGTCCCTCTGCAATTGCTTTGGCCCCAGCTCTCTGGGCTTTTAGAGGCCATGATCATCAGGAGCTATAAATTCCTGGAAATCTGACTTCTCTGTATCTGAATCTTTTGACAACAGAGGCTGAGTTATGACATTAATGTGCAAGAAGTTCACTATAGGCTATTTCTATCTGAAGCTTTAAAATGCATGGGGTAATTATAGTGACTCAAAACAGCAGTCATTCATGAATGTAGGAAGAGCCATTCTGCTGGATCAGAACAAAGAGCCACCAGTTACACCAGACCTACGATAGTTGTTGCTGCATGAAATGGAGCAGCAATTGTTACACCTCCTGGCCTGCCCCTCTCAATTAAGATGCATAGTATTATGGATCCAGCCAGTTTCATGCAACTAAAACCAGTCAGTTTTGTGCAGCACCTGAAGCAGAAAACCCACACAAGCACCTCTCCTAGCCTATATAAGAACACAAAAATATAAATTAAATGCATAACTATTTGCTGCCAATTCATGATACCCAAATGCTTGAGTCAACTGCCTCATCCTGTCTAATGAAAGGCCAGTCCAACACACATCTCTCTTTTTCCTTTCTTTTCCTCTCACTCTCTTTTTGCATTTCCTCAGGGGAAAGCAATGAAGCTATTTCAACTGAGCAGTATGGAATTCAGATCAAATGCAATGTCAGTCCAGGTCAAAAGCCCTTGCACTGAATGCATGCAGCAGCAAAGGCTACATAAGTTTGCCATAATTCTTTTTAGTTTTACATAAGCAAACTCATGTTATAAAAAAAAAAAATCTCTGTCCATACAAAAAACACAGGGATTTTCTAAATGGTATTTTGAAAATCAGATGTATGCCAAATGTAGCCCTGACAAAGGACTCTGAAACTGAATTTAGCTCTGAGTATTGGGATACTGCTGGTGAGATTACTGAAGTAGGAAAACAAGCTGGGAAAACAGGAAGAGATAGAAGTAAGGTTTTAAAAGGGGGTAAGAAAATGAGAGATGGTTCTCTGAGGTATTGCTGGTAAGATTACTAAGATAAAGAGGAGAGGAATGGAAAAATATGGGCTCCATGATCCCATTTGGGGATATTAATCACTACTTTTCCATGGTGGAAGGATTATATGCTCCTTGTGAAGCAAGAGGCTTTGTTGATGGTAGCACTGCTGTTGGTAGGCCTTCTTGCCTCAGAGAAGCTTTTGCTGAGGAGTCGGACTAAACGTGCCAATTTAGCACTACGGAAAACAACAAGAAGGGGTGACACTGGCAGAATGTCTCTCAGAGACAATGGCAGTGGCACCATAGCAAACTCATATTAGTATTACATAGAAGGAGGAACCAGTAATCACTCCTGGATGTCTGTTACTGTGACAACCTTGTGATGGAGTGATCTAAAATGAAGCAAGAGGTAGTCCTAGAAGATGAGACTCCAAGGTTGGAAGGCACTGAGCCAGCTACTGGGAAGAGCAAAGAACAGATATGAGTAGCACTGTGTCTAACGATGCAACTGTACTCAACCTGAAAGGATGTTCAACTGCTGATGTGCCCAGAGGAGAAAGGAAAGTCTGAAGCTGCACAACACGTATAATAGGAATACGGAATTTGAGGAGCAGGAATTATGGGCAGCTAGACATTGTAAAATAAGAAATGGAACATCTAGACATAGTCATACTTGGTATAAGCAAGCTAAAGTGGACGAGAATGGGTCATACCATTCAGAAAATTAACCTTTTGGACCTTAAAAATCTCCCAACTGGCAGCTGGTTGGAAGATTCTGGGAGCTATAGCCAAAACATCACTTTCTCAGTCTTTGCATCTGGTGCACTACTGTAAGTTATGACTGATAGCAGCTTGCCTGTTCCATTTCCTGCTCCTGGATCCTTTAACTAAAGGTTGCAGAGGCTGTACCAGGGGCCTTCTGCCTGCAAAACATAGCACTAAAAGAGGTTACCTCCTCTCTTGCACTCACCTGCTAAATGAGCACATTTCCTCCATCATTCTAATACTCTTCCTTCACTCCCTCCCTAAATTCCATTGCAAAAGAGTCCACAGCAACTTTACCTTAGAACACATGCTAACATGTACATGTACGTGGGTGAGTGTTTATATACACTCACATGTAGAAGTATCCTTCTCCCCTGCCCATGATGATGAAACACACTGCTCCAATCTTTTGAAATGAATAAATAACTGTTCCCTGCCAGGCTGGTGCACTGGAGGGATGGTCGCACTGGGTATTGAACAGAATGTGTTTTGAGTGGGACTCCACGCAAAGTTATTCTGAGAATAAACAGAGGGAATAAAAAGGAAAACAGAAACAGAGTCTAAATAAAGTGCAGCTTCATTAACACAGTGGGTGAAAGGCTAGTAGGAACATTATGACCTCCACATGGAGGCTGGATTAAATAGCTCAGTGTGAAGGAAGTTATTTGCATCCAGTGGGTTTTCCAGTGCCACTCTAGTCTCTCTCTCTCTTTCAGGGGCTGTTTGGGTGGTGGTGGAATTGCCCCACACCACTACCCCCACACCCCACAGGAAACACTTTAAAGGGAAGGGCTCTAATTACTGGTTCATGTAGCATCTGCATGATCCCCGAGTGCTAGATAATTAGGTTGTAGCACTCCAAACATTTGCATATCACATAAGGCAGACATATGTGCTGCCCTGAATTCATTTAACTCTGCTGTGCTGTAAAGGAACATAGTTTTAAACACACACAGAGAGAGAACATTTCATTTACAATGCTTCCCATATAACATAAATTAAAATCTATTCCAGACTGAGAGATATTAGTATCTGATCATATGATAATTATACCAAGATATCAAGAAATATCCTATTCCACACCACTGAAATGTACTGTAATCCACTAGTCTTTCTCTGTCATCTCATCTCAATTGTCCTGTTAAGGCCATGCATAACGCTTAGAAATCAATTAATTTTCCAATGACAAGGATGACCTGTGAATGCAATGTATGATATGTCAGCATAGAAAAGAAAATGTATTGCTTGCATACAGAAAGAGCTGGGGAAAAGGCAGAATGGCATTATGCTGGAAGGCTTATGTCATGAAAAGGAAATGATTAAAAATAAAATAAAATTCAAGGGATCAAACATGATAACTTGTTCAGTTTAATAAAACATGTTCAAGGAACCTTTTGTTCAGGTTGTTTATCCTTAAAGTATGCAGCTACTTTAATCATGGTTCCAAACACATGCTGTCAATCTCAGCACTATTGATTTCAACAGAATTTACATCCTAGGAAACATACTAGGCCCTTTCCACATCTTACCTTTTTTCAGCTCTGGGGTGCAGGGATTGTGCGAGCAGCCTCCAGCGAGAGGCTCTTGTGTCCCCACTGCTTCAGCTCCACACGAGCTGCCTGCTCCTAAGCAGGCAGTGCAAGAGCCCTGCCTCTTCCTTCCTCAGCGCAGCCTGGGAGTTTCCCAGGCTGCGCTGAGGCAGGAAGCGCAACCGCCGCAGTTCTGGAGGCTCCACACTCAGACCAAGTGCGCATGGGGCCCTGGAGCAATGCGTGATTGCACATCATTTTTGGCTGAAAGCCGAAAATGAAAAAGTGTGTGAGTGGCGCTTGCCCTAGCCTGGAGAGTTGTGCGATTGTGAGTGCGTCGTGCAGATTGCTCCTCACAATTGTGTGACACTCCAGGCGCCCTTTCGCATGGCAAATGCCATGCGAAAAGGGTCTAAGGCATCATAGGCTTGGTTTTTAGGATAAGTTAACCTGCAGTACAGTACTAATGAAAGCCAGGACAGTGTAGAACATTGGACTATGACTATTTCTGCACTATACTTTTATAGTGCTCTTATTTCACTTTCAACATCCTAAGGAATCCTGGGGTTTGCAGTTTAGAGAGGGGGCCTTAGGCCCCTCCCTAATCTGAAAACCCCAGGATTCCATAGGATGTTGAAAGTGGAATAATAGCGCTATAAGAGTGTAGTATGGAAATGGCCCATGACTCTGGAAACCAGGGTTCAAATCCCTGCTTGGTCACGGAAACCCACTGGATGGCCTTGGACAAGTCTCATTCTCTTACTCTCAGAGGAAGGCAAAAGCAAACCACCTCTGAACAAACCTTGCCAAGAAAACCCTTAGGGTTGCCATAAGTCAGAAACAACTTGAAGGCAGCCAACAACAGTACTTACTGTCAGGAGTGCGATCTTAACTGAAAGATGTGCTGGTTATAGAGGGCTTGAGGGTATCAATCTGCCAGCAGAAATGTCAAAAGAATCTTCTTCTGCTAGCTGATCTCAAAAATTTCCCGAGATCTGATCACAGAGTAATCCTGATAGAGTAATCTGCAGACAGAACTGCACTGTGAGCTAGGAGAAGTAGTGGGGTAAAGGAGGAGCCAGTTATGAGATAGCCAGACTTCCTCGTCCTAGAAATACAGCCACAATTCTGGCACAAAGTTTTACATCAAGTAAGTTCTAAATAACTTCTAAGATCCTTAAGTTAAGAGGGTATTGGATTCAGGACAGCTTCCTCTAGCCTCCTATTGACCCAGCTGGCTCTTGGCTGTTTTTGAGTGCAGTTCTGGACCTACTGCTGCCACAGCATCAAATTTGGGTGGCATAACAACACTCAAAAGCTGCATTTTCCTTTAAAATTGTATTGCCTGGCAGAGAAAGCAGCTGTTTCCTTTAAAATCAAAGTGGCCAAGGAAGGTGTGCCTTATGTGATTCATGCTTCTGAGACATCTCAGAGTGTGAATCTGCTTTAACACAAGGTGGATGCTCCCCACATGACTTGTGTTTTGGGAAATCAGTGTTTTATTTTTCTACCACCACACTATTGAAATTCAACAGCATGGCAGAAAATCTGGCATCCATGGGGACTAAGTAGGCCACAACACAGAGTGAGTAGCAGGATATATGTGGACTGCAGATCAATTTTTGGGGGGAAAAAAGATTTTAACTGACTAGCAAGATTACACTACCCAACTGGTTGCCACATTCTCAAAATATATAATTTCAAATTCAAGTGCTTATTTCTAAAGGAACAGTAGATGACAACCATCATCTTTAAATAGGTCTTCTTGTGTTACACTCATGAGAAATGCCTCGTAACTTTGCTATAACAAATTGCGCTGCATGTAAAAAAAAAACATGCTTATTGCTTCAGAAATATGTGAAAACTGTAGTCAACAAATTAATCGAATAAATTTTTTCCTGATTAATTACTGAAACTTTCTTTAACTAGATTGCACCTCTAGTTAATATCAAAAAAGATATCTTAAAAAATACTATCATAATGTACTATCTGTTCAAAGCACTGGGCTAGGGTTCAGATCCACATGACACAGCTCTTCCATTAGGCATTAGAGGTTGGGGGTGCTGGGTAGAGAGAAGAGCAAGGGCGCATTCACACTACGCAGTCATAGTGCTGTGATCCCACTTTAACTGCCCTGGTTCCATCCTATGGAATCCTGGGGCTTGTAGTCTGGCGAGGCACTGGAGCGCTCTGGCTGAGAATTCTAAACACCTCTCTCAGGATTCCATCCCAGAGTTCCATAGGACAAAAGCATAGTGCTTAAAGTACATTAGTGCTATCGTTCTGTAGTGTGATTGGGCCCCAGCAATCAGGACAGACAGATGGAAGTCATGCAGCCTGTCCCATTGCCAATATTCATCTGCAAGGGTGGTCACTTTATGTACATGGAATTAGAAGTGAAAACTATTTTGTCTCTTGCCACAGGCCATATGTCATGGGCCAGCCTTGATGGCCATAGAGTCCATGGGGTGCCTTTGGGGCAGTGGTTCTTTCTCAGCCTAACCTATCTCACAGGGTTGTTGTGAATATAAAATAGAGGGTAAGAAATTATACACAAGTCTCTCCAGAGTTTACTAAAGGTAATACAGACTGGGGCCAAATTAGGCCCTTCACATTGAAACAGACTTGCAGGTGGTCAGACTGAGACAAAGCCAGTTGGTGATTATTGAGGCAGCAAGTGTTTCACAGCAAAGAAAAGCAGCTGCAGTCCTTTCACTCAGTGCTATTCAAAGCTGTGGTCCACAAACCAGTGCCAGTACCCAGCCATCCTCTGCCAGTCCATGATGAACTTTCAGGAAACTATGCTAATATGATACTATGGCATAAATATAATACTGGTCCCTGGCACACTACAGAACAAAAGCGGCCAGTCCACCACATCAGATAGTTTGAGAAGAACTATTTTAGCTGATAGAGAGCCAGAATCTCTTTGGAGCAGATAGTGGGCTGAGGGTCCCAAAACAACAAGTCCCATTCAGACCACCCAAGAGCAACACAGGTTCTCTGGGCCAGGACATGCTTCCCCCTGCCCCAAGTGAAACCAAAATACAGGCATTAGTCCAAAGCTGAAATATAAAAGGATGACGCAAAGAAAGCTTTACTGTGTCAATACAGCCTGTCCCTTCCCCCATATCTAGAAATCGCTAGATTAGGAAAAGTAAAGAGCTAAAGTAAAATCACTCCTACGCACTTCTCCCAGCTAGCTGAATATCTTCACAAGAGAGCACACACTTAGCTGTTGGAATGCTATGCCAGGATGAACAGTGAGGTCAGACTCCTTAGCAAATGCAAAATAATCCCTTCCATGCACTGGGCAGCTATGTATCAGTTGTCTGTGATGCTGCCCACCACCTGGTGTCAAATGCCACACCCTCTAGAAGCAGACATAGTCAATAATTTTAAGAACCTGTACACTTTTACGTGTTCATAGGTGAGGCTATGCATGGGCTATATAACATGACAGCTTCCCATACAAATCTTATAAACGACACCAGACGGATTCTAGCAATTAAAATTGTTGGCATCTCAGATCTGGTCTACATCAACCAGCACATGACTTACCCTTAAACATTTGACAGAGCTTTGATTACACAGTTGCATCTGTGAGGTTCACAAACAACTGAACAGCCAATATAGGTATAAATTTAGAAACAGAGTCTCTTGGTCCATATAGTTCAGTGTTGATTTAAAAGTACCATCCAGAGGTGTATCTAGGGTGGGGCAGGCAGATTATATACCCTGGGCATCATTGCCAGAGGGTGCAAAATCTGTGCCAGAAGATTTTAACAGTGGTGGTGGCAGCGGCAGAGGAGGAGGGGAAGGGAGAGGAGGAGGAAGAGACGGCCCCAGAGGCAGGGACACAACTGACATATTTGCCCTAGGCACTGTTTACATTAGATACACCTCTGGTGCCATCCCAGGGTTTAAAAGGAGAGTCTTTCCCAGCTGCACTTAGGGATGGCATGGAATGAACAAGGCAACTCATGCATGCAAAGCAAATTCACTCCCTTCCCAAGCATAGATAAATCAACTGAGGTTATTTGCATAATATTCATGTGTGAAACTAGCCTTTACACACTACTCAGTCAGTTTTTAAAAAAATGAAAGACTTGCCTGCATGGCCAGAAAGACTCGTACACCTGATCAAAGTTTAGGCTTAAGAGAATTAAAAAAAATTCTATTGATAAAATATTTCCTTTTGGGAGCCTCTTCTATAGAAGAATAAGAGATCTGAAATCAAGTCCTGCGCCAGCCCTCAGTTAATTATTTTCTCTCTCTCTCAGCTTCAATTCCCAATCTATAAAATGCTAATAAGAACAATCTACTAGCTTGGACAGAGTTGATTTCAGGACTAAATTATTAGCATTCTCACTCCTAAAGAAGCTGCAGTATAGAAGAGAGTTATAGTGCAGTCTAGTCACATTAGATGAAAATCCCATTCAATTTAGTAGGATTTACTCTCTGGTAAGTATTTACAAGATTGCAGGGTTCTACCTAAGCTTAACTCTTCTGTATCTCAAGGGCAACGTCATAGATTAGACTTTTTTTCTGCACAGAAATAATTGCTTTTGAATTTGTTTGCTTGTCTTCAGAAAGAAGGAAGGAAATAAAAGAAAAAAGATTTGCATAAAAGATATGGAAAATAGAGCATAACTATTTTTCCTGAGCTGGGTAGCTGGTGTATGAAGCAGCTACTCCAACGTACAAGCGTGTTGTTACAATGGGAAAAATACTTGCAGGCAGTTCACTGGATATTTTCAAATAACAGGAGCAACAGTAATAGGAAGCAGAAAAAGGAAGAGGAGGAAGTGATGGATAAGTATGTAGAGTTTTACATATATTACTTCAGTAATCCTTACACAACCTTTTAAGGCAAATCAAGACATATTATTATTCTCATATGGTATTCTGAAATAGCAGCTTGCCTAAAGCTAGCTTTATATGGCTGTCGTGGAATTTGAACTGAGGGATCTATGTCAGGGATGCACATGTTTCAAGGCTGCAGAGTCTACTTTGTTGTTGTCGTTGATCCACCAGAGTCATGGCTACCAATAGCGCCAGGTACAAAACAATGGTTCTGGAGTGTGTGGATGACTGGGGGAGAGAATAGAACTGAGGACCACACATTAGAATTAAGAGACAAGACTGCCTCTGGGCACATTCACTGCCCTGAAATTTGTTTTCAGTACCAGAACTGAGCTCACACAAGCATGTCATAAGAAAACCCACTCTTGGATCCCTGCCGAAGCTTTCTTCCATCTCAGCAGGCAAACCTGGAAGCCTTTACTTTGCTGCTATTGTTAAGTCACTGGGTACTGGAAACCCTTAGCAATTCAGTACAGATCATCCAGAAATCTACCACTTCATCTCAGTCTTCATTCTTTCCCCCCAACCCCATGGATCCATTTCGTTCCACAAGAGGTTATCTCTGCATAGCTGGATAAAGGCAAAGAAAAACCACTTTTGCAAAGCATTTTCAAGTCACTATCACTCTCCCCCTCAGATCTTTATTTCAGAATTGGGAGATGCGCCGTTTAAAAAAAAAAGTCTGCACTAAAGACCACAAGTCAGTTTACTGGTGTGACGTGTCATCTGTAAACAATCTTCACAGGTAAACTCAACTGGTAAACATTTGGAGTTAGTGCCCATTGCAGACAGAGCCAACAAATAGAGCATTTTTTCAGCCTCCTCCCCTCTCCTCATCACCAAGAAGGACAACCCTGTCTTGGACTGTCTTCTTGGACTGTCCAGTCCAAGAATAAAGTAAAGGCAACACTTTGATGACCAGACCTGCTCCTCGATTTGGTTCCCCTGCTACAGAAAGACTCATCACACAGGGAGCATCTATCCTTCCTGTGGCCCTGTGGTGAAAACACATGGGAGGCAGTGAGCATGGATGCTAAGGAGAGGTAAGAAGCGACTGCAAAAGCTGCTGCCGCCGCCTTCCCGTCCCATCCCAAGAAGCTGGGGAAGTGGCCGATTATTGCAAGAGACAATGTGCCCGCGGGAGGGAGGCGAGACAGGCGTGGGTTTGTTTTGCTTCTGTTGCTGTCTTTATATGTCCGTTCGGCTAATTTAGCCTTTGGCTGGCAGGACCGTCTTGGGCTGGGAGAGGAGGAAGAAGAGATCACCTAAGTCCCTTCCTGAGAAGCCTCAGTCACAGCTTGGGGGTCCTGAAACCACCTCCTCGTGCGAGGAAGCGGGTGACTGAGGCGAGGGATGAAAAAAACGCCCAGCAAACATGGCTTTAAAAACTTGCGCAGGAGAAATAAATATTCCTAGGAGCGGTCGGGGGAGTTGGGAGGGGCGCCTAGGGAAGGTGGCAGCCCAGCCGCTCTGAAGGGACCTGATCCCCCCTTCTCAACGCCTCCTCAGACCCCTTCCCACATTTCTCTTTCAACGTGGGCACCAGAAAAGACCCCCGAAGTAGCCCCTCGTCCTCCCGTCCAAGCCCGGCGCGCGGTTGCTGAGCTCCCCCTCCTCTGGCCGCGGCGCTACAGCCTCGCCAGGGTGGCTGGTACCCAAGCGAGGGGAAGGGATGCTGGAGAAGGGCACCGGCTTACCTGGATCTGCGACGGCGCTGCCTCCCGGACGGTCCTCCCTCGACAGGACAAAGGGACACCAACCAACCAACCAGCCCGCCGCCCGCCCGCCGCCCGCCCGGTCTCCTCCACACTTGGAGGGGTGGTCCCCTCCCTCTCCCGCTCGCTCTCCGGCAGCTTCACATCCCGCCCAGACTGATGACAGCGCCAGCGGAGAAGAGACGCGGAGGCTGCTATATACGCGGGGGGCGGCCACCCGGCGGCGCCCGCTCCCTCGGAGCGCCTCCACGCACGCGCGGGCACGCGCACGCAAAGCGCTCCGCTCCGCCGGCGGGTTGGTCCCCCGCTGCGGCGGCCGGAGCGGGGAGCCGCGGCGCCCTCTGGCGCCAGAAAGGGGAAAGGGCCTCGGCTCAGGAGCCGTCGTTTCTGACGACGGCTTGGGGGTCTCTTTTTGGAGCCCCGTCGCTTCGAACGTGGAGGCGGGTTGTCCCCGTTCATCGTGAACTTGACGACCCCAGCACTAACCCTCGTCTCGTGCGCGTGGTTAGTCAGGACCTGCGGAGTCCAGCCGTCCAGGGAGCCGACGGGACGGGACGATGCAGGTTGGGAGTGGGGGGCCTCGGAGAGGGAGGCGGGGGAGGGCTGCCGCCACGTGCGAGGAGGCCCCCGGCAGATGGGCGTCCGAATATGGTTCAAGCGAGATCCGTGCTGGGTTAGTTGCTATGGCAGCGCAGCGTTGGAGTTTTTCGGAATATTTCAGGGCTGTGAAAGAGAAGGGAGTGCGCCTTGAAAATTATGCAACCAGGACTTGCACAACGTGTGTCAAAGCAGCTCCTGCCCTCTTGAGAGCAAAGGAACTTACAGTCATCCCTCCACATTCGCTGGGGCGAGGGCCACAGGACCCCCGTAAAAGTGAAAAAATCCTGAATAACTCTAGGCCCTTCCAAACCATATTTAACACACGCACAAAAAGTATGCTCACCATATTCAACCACTGTGGATTCAGTGGTGGAAATTGGGGGGGACTATGGCGGGAGGGGCATGACCACTGTGTGCGGGGGTGTGGCTGGGGCATTCAGGAGCACGGCCAGGACTCGCAAGAGTGTGGCTACAGGGTAGGATGCCCCAAAAACATTGCTGCCCCCGGAGCGAATCGCCCTCACATCCCTACACAACTGCGTGGATTCCTTTGAGGCATCAAGGTTCCTTCGGAAGGCAGAAGTGGGTGGCTGGTGGAGCTTACTGCCACCTCCACTGTTGCCCCACACCATTTTTAATAGGGACTTACAAGCCTCCTTTGCAGTTTCTCAGCCTCAGGAGGCTTGCAGTCCCTATTAAAAATGGAATAAGGAGGCAGCAAAGGTGACAGCAAATAACCCGTGAATAATCAAATCTGCAAAAGTGAAACCCACAAATGTGGAAGGCTGGCTGTATTTCCAAGACAGAGGTTTGGACTACAACTTCTTGAATCCCACCACCATCGCAGCGCGGCTTGTGAATACACTGGGTAGGGGATTCTGGGAGTTGTAGTACAAAAAATAACTTCCCCTAGCTCTCTTCCAAGGAGTGTCTTTAAGCTGAGGGTATAATCTGAACCATAATGGATACTATCTTAAAAGATTTGGGAAGACATTGATGGACATTGTAATAAATGTAATAAATTGTTATAGTATATTATGATAAAGTAAAGGTGTGTAATCTGGAGTGAGCAACTATTTTAAGATGAGAGACGCAGAGGTTACATAAGTTATAATATGGTTGGAGAATAAACCAGACAAAGACAAGTAGGAAGTAAGTGGCGTGTAAATTTAATGTAAGTATGTCTGTATGTATAGGTATAGAGTAATGATTAGGAATTCGGAATCAGAGTTAATATAGTATGAGAAAGCAGACAGGTGTGAAGCAAGATTGGAAGATTATATGTTTGTTTGTTCTGCTCTATGTATTTGCTTGTTTTATTCTTGTATTTGAATTTTTAATTAAAAAAAAAAGATTTGGGAAACTTCTCAGTTCAAGTCCAGTTAACTGAGTGCCAACTTCTGATATATAGCGGGAAAGGTATGGCGATAACAAAAGTAGAATGAGCGGGGGGAACAGATAACCAGAGCACTGAAAAGACATTCAACTCAGATATATAATATGATGCTCATGTAGCAATCATGATCATACACGTGCCACAATCCAGCCACCAAGTTATATTTGCTTAAAGCTCTGGGCTTTTAATAGCTAAGTTAAGAAGACTGTCATACTTTAGTCATATCATGACAAAACATGACTCACTAGAAAAGACAAAAACTTGGTAAGGTAGAAGTCAGTAGGAAAAGAAGAAGACTGCATTACAAATGGGTAGACTCAATCAAGGAAACCATGGTCTTGAGTCTGCAAGACCAGAGCAGGGCTCTTGAATACAGGGTGATTTGGAAGTCTACTCATTCATAGGGTCACCATAAGTCAAAGCTGACTTGATGGCAACTAATAAACAAAATAAGTATAATAGAAATTCCCAAGCTGTATTTAATATGCACCTATTTTAATCTATATCATAACAAAAGGGGGAGAGCTGTGCTGGATCAGATCAAAGGCCTATCTAATTCAATGTTCTGCTCCCTCAGGATACCAGAACCTGTGGCATCCAATGATGCTGAATGGCAGGAAAATTGGAACCAAGAAAAGGAAACACTTCTGCCCATAAGTGAACTGTGGTGTTCCAGAAGATGCAGTGGTGGCCAGCAACTGGGACAACTTGGAAAGGATTTAAATTCATGACTACCTTCAACATCAGAGCTGGTGGGTTGACACTGTTGCTCTCACATCCTGCTTAATTTAACCTGGATTGCTGGTTGACCAGAACAATATGCTATAGTAGATGGCTTTTGGTCTGATTCATCAGGACTTTTCTTATGATGTGAAATTTACAGAACTGTATGCTACAAACAAGCTACTTACTGTTATAGTTAACAGTTTTTTTAAAGTTATTGTTTTCCCATTTCTCAGAAGTAACTGAAATAGCTACACTGTTGTCATGTGTTTTTTTTAAAAAATCTGAGTGCTATAAACTGCTGGCCCTTGGTCCAAAACACATCCTCCTCCCATCACCACCTCAACACATACAGCAGAACAGGAGGCAATATGTCACATCATACAGCAGCACCTGAACTATGTGGTATTCCTCCACCACCATTTAGTGAGGTCACACCCTATAAGAAAAAAAAAGAACCTAAAAAGTTGTTGTTCCATTGTATAAAAGGAATGAAGTTATGTCTCATCAAATTAGAATTGTCATTTGAAATTTTAGATATTATGGAAAGAAATTAATTATAAGTAATTATTTCTAAGTAGCTGCTTCCAAGTTCTGGCCATGGCATCCTAAGAGAATATTTATTCTAGGACAAAGAACTGTTGGCAGCTCTTATCTTACATGTCAAAGTACCAGTGAATTTGTTCCACTTTAAAAGAGCTGCTCAAGGTCCTGAAACTACCCTCGAAATAGGGTCAGCACTTTGGAGAGTTCCTTAAAAAATTTCAATTAAAGCCCAGAGCAGATTTACTGCTCTATTGACAAGCCATCAGCCAACACTACAAACAACCTCATTGAAACCGTGTGTATTAATATCTCAAACATGGGGCTGTATCTGAAAGTGTATACTCTTCAAGCTGTAGCTTTGCCTATTGGAATGCCTAATCAGGGAAAAAGCAGCAAGTTCAGGTGAAATAGAAAAGACCAAGTTTGGTACTCAGCAGAAGATGTTCTTTATCAAGCAGGAGCCAAAGCTTGTGAAACAGGAGTTCAGTATTCTTGGGCATCTTGTCACAGCAGGGGTTTAATCTAACACAAGAAACAGACAAAAGCTATGTGGACTGAAGATACAGTTTTGCTTGCAGAACAGCTGCTCTGCTATAGTAGGTAGTGTGTCCAGTCAGGTAGTGATTAAACTGGGGGCAACTCTTCCCATTATTGCTATGGCAGTTGCTCACTGAAGTACCACTAACTTGGGTCAAAGTACAAAGAACTGAAAGTAACCAAATGCGCTTTTAATATTCACTCAAGCTGAAGAGCAAAGACTGTGTTGTGGATTTTCTGCAGTAAGGAAGAAGTATTTGAAAACTGTTAAGCAGTGGAACTGTCTGAGGGATTCTGGGAGTAGTAGTCCGAAAGAGTAACATTTCCAAGCTCTTTTGTAGCATAGGCCCCTGGGCCCCCACAAACAGCAGCTTTTGTTACAGCTTTGAAACAGCTTACTGATGTTTAAATTAAGAGTGGGAATTATATGGTCTTCCAGATGTTGTGGGGCTGCAGTTATCAGTATGCCACACCATTGACTATGCTGGCTAGGACTGATAGAATCAAATAGTCCAACAACATCTGGACGGCTGCATGATTTCAAACCCTGGGCTAAATGCAGTTGCTAGTCCTATCTAGACTAGACCCATTGAAATCAATGGGACTTATTCATTTATTTATTCTGTCCCTTTTATCCTCTCTGTTTATTCTATCATGATATCTCAGGGTAGTGGACAGGTCAAATTAAATTATTTTTATTGGGTTAAATTGTTTTTAAACAAAGGATATGAAACAATTTATCAATTAAAAAAAAGATTAAAATGGTTTAAAACCATACGCATATGGTTTAAAACCAAACACAGTTTGGAGTGAATCAGTGAGAGCCTCAAAGTCTTTAGTGAATAACTATCTTTTTACTTTGTGCTGTATTAAGCCAGAATTGTCACCAACTGGGCCACCAAGGGAAGGGAATTCCACAGTTGAGGGACTACAGCCTAGGAAACCTTCTCCCATGTCTTTCCACACTGTGTTTCTCCCCACTAATGAGACACAGGCCATTTCCACACTAGATTGTTATAGTGCTATCATTCCACTTTCAACATGCTACAGAATCCTGGGGTTTGCAGGCCCCTCCCTAAACTGCAAACCCCAGGATTCCATAGGATGTTGAAAGTGGAATAGTAGCACTATAACAGTCTAGTGTGGAATTGGCCATAGAGGAGAGACCCTCAATCCTTGGACAAGTATATGTGGGGAGAAAGACATCCTCAAGTATCAAGGTTTGAAGCTATTTATTTAAGATAGGGCTTCCCAAATGGTGTGCCGTGACATGCTAGTGTGTCACCTGAAGTGTGTAGCTGTTGTCATCTTCCTTGGCTGAGAAAGACCCCAGTCACCTTAGCCATTCCTGCTGCCGCTGCGCTCGCTGCAGTCTTTCCTTGCCAAAGGCGAACGCAGCGGGCCAGGGTTGGGTAGCGGGGGCTGCCTTTCCTGCTGCCATCCCTGGGGTCTTTCCTCAGCAAGGGCAACAGCAGCGGGCCAGGATCAGGTAGGGGGGCTGCCTTTCCCACTGCCGCCACCCTTGACACGGTCTTTCCTGGCAAGGGTATTGGCAGCAGGCGAGGATCAGGGAGACTGCCTTTCCCCACCCTAGATACGCCTTTGGGTTCTGCACATGTGTAATCAGTTCATTTAACCTCTGGTTTGCTAGTAAAAAACTGAATTACTGTGTCGTGAAATAATGCGTGTCTAAAAAGTGTGTCACCAACATGAAAAGTTTGGAAAGCTCTGATTTAAGGCTTTCAATGTTATTTAGGGCTTTTGAAAGTCATCATCAACACAATGGATTCCAATCAGAAACATATTGCAAACAGTACAATTCCTTTAAGACTGATGTTATATGACATTTATGTGGTATTCCAGTCATAATTCTGACTGCTACATTTTGTATTAGCAGCAGCTTCCAAATCATATTCAAGAACAGCCTCACATAGAGTGCATTACAGTGGTCTAATTGGGCAGTTATTAGTACATGAACTATTGGGGCTAGGTTATCCCTGTCCAGGAAACTCCATCACTGGTGGACTGGTGAAAGCTGATCTTACAGAAAGAACTGATGAGCATGTAGTGGAAGTAAGCAGAAGACAGAGCTCCATGTACTGCTTTATTTTTTAAAAAGCCCAATGTGTTTTGGTCTCTGTCAAAGTTGACCTTCTTCAGAAGCTACACTAAAAAAATACAAAGACAACACAAAATTAATTATAATCCCTAAAAACATATAAATTACATTACTCTCCAAATCAAAAGGTATTTACATACCTTTACATGGAAATTTCTGGAGTTTTATAAGTATCCAAGGATATAGTCTCTAGTTCCATTTGCTCTATGGTCCATTTCTTTGGAGAGTGTATCTTACAAAGCAAATGACCATCAATCAGCATGTGGAGTTCTGTTGCCTGTTTATTTCCAAAGCTGATCTTAAGCACCTCAAGCCACAAGAGTCTATCTGGGCCTCCAGTGTCAAAGGCAGATTCCAGAGTACTCCCAAGTTACCCAAACTCAACCATTCATCAGCAACACAATATCCAGCACATTCTATTAGGCAGGCAAGATATAATCATTCATCACACATCAAACAAGTGAACTCCTTGAGCTGCTATTATAGTTTTGAATGATGAGATCAAACTCCTTCCTAGCCCAGTTGGCCAGCAGCTAACCTCAGCCTGTAAGAACATAGGAAGTATTAAAATGAGAGGGAGGGAGGGGCAGAGGGAGGGTGGAAGTGTATGGGGGCCTTCAGTATCAGCTGGGGTTTAGTTCCAGGATACACACACACACACACACACACACACACACACAGAACCATGGATACCAAAATCCCTGGAGGTCCAAGGCCTATTATATACAATGGTATAGTAAAATTGTGTCCCATATATAAAATGATGAACAACTCTAATGAGTGTCAAAGAGAACCTAGGAGTCTGTAAAATAGTGGGAGGCTGTAGCAGGGCATGCCTACAGAACGGAGCAGAGTTCAGCATGTGGCAAAATCAGCATTTGCTTTTTGTTTTGTTTTGTTGTTCAAATATTTTGAGCTGTGTTTAGTTGAACCCATGGAACCTGTGGATACAGAGGGCCAGCTGTAATGTTGAAGACACATTCTTTATGGTCTTATGACAGGAATGGGCAAAGTGTGACCATGGGGTCCCATGCAGTTCTCCAAGGCTTTGGGGGGAGATCCTCAGCCCCTCCACACTCCTCCAACTGCTCTTTTTCTGGTCAAAAAAAAAAAAAGGAGGGTGAATGACCTGTCCTGGAACACTTCTGTGTTTATTTATTATTTACTTATTTTATTTATTATTTATTTATTTTATTTATTTTGCCCCCTTCCAAAAGATTTCAGGGTTGCATAGAGGTAACATCCGTACAAACAGGTTAAAACGTTGAAAATCATAAAAATAATTGAAATAGACTGAAAACACATTAACAGGTTAAGACAGTTTAAACAACAATTCACTGTTTAAACAGGTTTCACACTGTTTAATATTTTTTTAAAAAAAACTTCATAAATTAACAATGGATTTCTAGCTACTTCTCCACTCCTCCTCCTTTTTTAAAATTTTTTGGCATTGTTGTGGTCTGTGAGCCCCCCGCCCTGAGTCCCCAAGGACATAAAATTGTCCCCCATACCCAAGACAGGTACCCTGGCATCTAAGGTGACCACAGTGAGAATGGTGTCCCTCTTGTCTATCTCTCCTAAGCCTTGTCCCTTCTACAGTTGAATAGTGCAGCTAAATTATGTCACTAAGCAGGTAGCAAGGCCCTATGCTACCAGCTGTGTGTCTGTGTGTGTGTATGTGCTGTCAAGTTGCCTGTTGACTTAAGGCAACTCTCTGAATTTAATAGGGTTTTCTTAGGCATGGAATACTCAAAGATATTTTTGCCAGTTCCTCCCTCTGAAATACATCCTATAATATCTGGTATTCCATGGTGGTTTCCCATCCAAGTACTAACCAAGCCTGGCTCTGCTTAGCTTTCAAAATTAGATGGGATCAGGTGCCTTTAGGATATGGGTCAAGGTTGTATGAAACAGGATTCTATTGTTCCTCCTCTTTCCTCCCCCACATGACTGGCATAAAGGGGGATCTGGTAAATGGAGAGATAAAGCTTCACTACATATGAGACTTCTGCCACAGCCCAGGAGAAACAAAAAGTCTAGCTTGAAAAATCTTCTATAAGCATTAGCTCATCCTATATCAAGGGCAGCATGGACTAAAAACAAAACTAAATGGTTCTGCGTGCAGGCGACTCAAATGCAGTGATTTGCTTATTTGTTTGTTTTTTTAAAAAAATAGGGTTTCCTTTCTCATAAAAAGGGGAAAAGGCAACTCATACAGAAATAAATGCAGTGATAACAATGGTGAGACTATTCAGCACAGTCCATTAGACTATTAAAACTATTAAACATCACCCAAAGAACTGCTGATCAAAGCTGTATTCTTTGACTTACACAAGTCAGGGATCTTGGGGTTGTTTGCATAATTTCTCTTGCTTTGCATAATTTATTCTGAATTTTTAATAATATATAATTTATTCTGGTTCTGCAAGGGGCTACAGAGGGTATCCCACTGGAATTTCATTTACATCCCTCTGGTATTCTAAGATTCCAGTGGCTTTGCCAACGTGGTTTCAACATATCTAGCCACAGGACTTGGAAATCTAAAGAATTTTCAGTTTCTCAGGAAACTCAATTCAGGATCTGATATGAAATTCTATACTTTTCTTCACAGAGGGTGTGGAATCAAAGAATGAAGTCTATTCCCTTTTTTTCACTTGCTCACAGTATGTTCCAAAACCTCATTTATAATTTCATTGCTTTTGCCCACTGCAGAATCATGCTTTGTTACTGGTCAGCCCTGAGAAATTATTTCTTAAGCTTACATTATAGGAGAAGCCTTTATCCACTGACAATGAGTTTGTCAGGAAAAGTCCCTCCTTTGCAAATGCTTCGATCTGAAATCCTGGAATTAGCAGAGTCAACTGCACAAATGAAAAGGTGCATTATCTCAGGACCAGGCTTGGCTCTCAAAAATTCATCCTAGTAGAGCTTGCAGATATGTTCCATCCAGCTGGGATATTGCCTAGGTAACAAAAGCATCTGTTTAAGCCATCCTGCATACAAGTCATTAATCTTTAGCTGGTGGCAGGAGCACCAGTCACCCCTAAAAGCATCGTTGAATTTTTAATGATGAAGCTTTACAGGGAAAGCAATTGTTCACAGTCTTCTGGCTACAAGAGATCCAGAGCAGAAATCCCTTCTTTAGCCAAATTAAAATAAAGAGACTGGTTTTTATCAGTCTGACTGAAAATATCTCCAAGCCCACCAGATTTATGAAAGACAACCCTGGATTGCCTTTGACTATTGAGTTATTTCTCCAGGACAGCAGTTTAGCTGTCGATTATCATCTACTTACAATATTAACGCTTTTGATCACCTCATGCAGGCATTGCACTCCAGAGGGCAATTAGCGCTCTCATCCCATCTAATCAAACACTATGTAAATGCAGGAAGGAAGGCTTTGTTCCTCTGTTTTATAATGCTGTGCTGTGTGTGCAGCACACCCTCCCTTAAAATCAATGTCAGTGAGAATTCAGATGGAGGTGTCTTCTCCTAGAGAATATATATTTTTTAAAAAAAAATCATTGCGGAACATTGCATGCAAGTTTAGAGTGGGCAGTTTCAGTGGCACCTTTGCATGACTGGAGACAAAAAGCAAATGGAAAATAAATTATGTTCCTTCCTTTGCAATTTATATTCATTCCTTTCTTGCCCACCCTTAACATATCTGCTACAGTAGAATTAAACAGGGCAGGTAGTGGGACACATCCCTGATAAAGGCTTAGGTTAGGAGCTGGCAAATGGTAAATGGGACCTGCTGAGTGATCTGCAGTAGATCACCATGGATTTCCAGCCCTCTTTTTAAAAAACAATCATAGCAATAGAAGTAACACACACATACACACACTGCAGGCTAACTATGCTGATGAAATGAAAAAAAGTCAGGGACCAGAAGAAGATTTGTTTGTTTAGTGGGCCATGTAGTCCAACCCCTGCTTAATGCAGAATCTCTAGCTAAAGCATCCCAGCAGGTACCTGACCAACCCCTTTTGGAAGACATCCAGAGATCAGGAGATCCCACTACCTCTCTAGGCAATTGTTTCCTTTGCAGAACCACTCTCACTTTCAAGAACTTCCTTCTAATATGCAATCAAATCTTCTCTTCTCTAATTTCAAACCATTGTAGTTTACTGAGGTGAAAGACCTCTTTGGCTGAATATTCTAAATGCCTCTCCATAAAGTACAAACCCCAGGATTCCATAGGATGCATGGACAGCCTACAGCCTGAGTTACATGGTTTAGGTACCTGGACACACAAAAGGAATTTAAGAACATGCATTACAATAGATAGGAAGAGCAAATGAGAATGCCCTAGCTGAGAAAAACAGAAGCGTTTCACATGCAAGAAATTCTGTCCTATCTAAACCCCAGTTGCACTAACAACAAGAGAGGTGAGGGAGAGGGAATGCTGGAATTCCCTAATATAGTGAGGGAGAATGCTGGAATTTTTCAACAATCGGATGTCATCTGGTTTTGGAAACTAAACAGGGTCAGGTCCAGTTAGTACCTGAATGGAAGACCACAGGTAAGGGTTGGAAAGACTCCTGCCTGAAATCCCGGAAAGTCACTGCCAGTCAGATTGGATCTGTAATCTGACTCTGTGCGAAGCAGCTTTTTATCGATGACTTTCTAGAACAACAAAACATGCTTCTCAGCATTGCTGGGTATTTTCCTAAGCCATGTCTAAATATCACCTAGCTAGTAAGACCATTTACCCTAACTTCTCTCTGACACCTTTACTGAAGATAGAGGTTCCACCAGGAATGCATGCCCTTCTCCTGAAATATAACAAGAAAACAGAAATCTGAGGGATTGCTAATTCTGTGAACTTCAATGTTTACTTAATTTACACAGTATAAGGTTGCAAAGAAATCATATGCCACAAAGGTTTGTTGAATCTTTCAGTTCATCATTCCAGGGAAACCAAACCCTTGCAACCCCAAAGTTGTTATCATTCAGAGAATTGGAGTGCAAGAAACAGTATTAAGATCAGGCCAGTAGTGGGACTAGTACTCTAGTAAAACAAGAACAAAAATAGTTTAATCCTCTTTTAATGTTCACTTTTTGTGTATGTTTCTATCTGTATTCTGTTTTTAAATTGTAAACCACCTTGAGTCCCAATTTTGGGAACAAGGCAAGATATAAATAAATACTATTATAATAATATAACAATTAAACCAGACTTCTAGAATGATTCACCAGTGGTGTAGCCGACACTGATGAAAGTACTGAAAGACGCATTGAGAGTTCTCTTTATAGCCACACAATGGTGGACCATTTCCACCACTGCTAGCAAAAGTAGCTGTGCAAGTGAAAGATTTCTTAATTTCATATGGCTAGCATCTCAATTTATATAGGGCATGGATGAGGAACAACATTAAAATGAATCCCAGATGGCCAACGAAGAGATCTCTGCATTGTTGCTATGTTCAGAGATGGTGGGTTGCCAGTGAAAGTAGAATGCCAAGAAGATATGATGAAATTGTTGATGCCTCGTCATCTGTGTCTATGTGTGTAGGTTGCCTGTCAACTTACGGTGACTCCATGAATTACATAGGGTTTTCTTAGACAAGGAATACTCAGAGCTGGTTTCGCCAGTTTCTTCACCTGAAATATATTCCCCAGCATTTGTTCCATTCTTTTTAGGAGTTGCTTGTAGCCATTTCCTGCATTTGTATTACAGGTCTTCCAAAGGTTTTTTTTTTAAGTCAGTATGCAATTTGTTGAGGTGGTCCTATGGTATGAAAGACATATTTTCTCCTCTCTATTCTTATTTCTATATTAATTTACTTAGCTTTTATAGTAGCATAGTGCAAAAATGTCATTTCACTGATCAACTGATACACCATAACTCAATCTAAAAAAATTCAAAAGAAAAATGTGAACGATACTTTTTTGTTCTGGTATGTTTCAAAATTAAAAAGAAACCTACTTGAAGATGAGAATAAAATATTACAGCTGGTGTGAGGTGTTGTCAATATATATATATATATATATATAAAAACAAGCAGAACTACAGAAACAAACACTGCAAGCTCCTAACATCTCCTAACATAGTAGGCCAGTGCCTACTATCATCATCTTCATCACATTTTGAAAACTTCATCTGTTGATTTCAGGTACTGACCAAGGTACTGATAAATAGCCAAGACAAGGCCAGTTCTTCTTATCCTGGTGAACTGCGACCACAGAACAAAATACGACAAATGCAGTTTTGCACTTATAAAAAAGAAAATCCAAGAGAAATATTAAGAAATCATTTTAGACATTCTTTGCTGATACTCTTTATAATGAGTTTTACTTCTTATACTTGAGAGAGCCTTTTGCAGACATTCTGTAATGAGTAATAAGCCTTTCATTAGCACTGTCAAAGAGGAAGTCAAAGTGAGAGACGGACGAGGGAAAGCAAACATTTTTTTTAAAATCCACTTCAGCATGGCAGGGCCTTCCAGCTTCACATCCTCCAGGACTGTTTTCCCATGTCTATTGCCAGCTGTTTTGTGTGCCTTTGATAAGCCGCTGCTCTTGACAGTTTGGCCAAACGCCCTCTTTTGCTTCCGTTCCTTGGATCTTGTGGCAGCTCAGCTGATCCTCAGCAGCCATTTTTGACTGATATGGAGCATAAGTCTGTTCCACAGCCAGCAGTGCCAACGTCGAGCCATTCTGCTGCATGCCACCTGCTTTGCTACCGAAACAGCAGACGCAGGCAACAGCTGTTTTGCAGGGCACTTGAAGGAAGAGTCAATGTTGTTGGGTAGGATAATAATTCTTATGGGCATTATTTTTAGTCACTTCCAGCTGTAGGTGAAAGAGGGCTCTTCTGACATAATACTTGAAACAGAGTATCTCAAGGCCCCTATACCCCAATACAATCTATTTGTTTGTGTCTTCATTGTTCAGTCAGTTGATTCAAATCCAACTTTTCTTTCAAAAATGGGATTCAGGGATGCTCAAGCTTGTTATGGCATAAAGCAGGGGTGGGCAATTTTGCTAAACCTTGCGGCTACTCTCATTCCCCTGGAGCCCATTTTCCAAACATTGAAAAAATTCTGCAAGGTGCTAAACCTACCTAAGGGACCAGCACCTTGCATACCTCCTTGAAAATTAAGACTAACCCTCAGAGAATATTCACCAGCCAACTGATATGGAAGCCATTAGTCACAAGCTGCTAGATCTTGACCAGTGTATGTACAGAATGCTACACTAGATAGGTCTTTGACCTGATCAGTCATGGATCTTCTTATGTTCTGATGACCTATGGACTGATTTGGTAAAAGCCAGCTTCCTATGTACAGTGGATCCTGTTTGGGGCCAGAACCCTCATGAAAGTGGAAAGAAACACAAATAACTCCCCCCCTTCATGATCTCCTTCCCATTCCCTTGCCTTTTGCCCTGGCTCATGAGCTTTCTTTCTCAGCACTGGGGCCAAAGGCAAGAGAATGGGAGAGAGGAGTTCCAGAGGGGAGAAGGAAGGCATACACATATCTTCCCCCATTCCCTTGCCTTTTGCCCAGGCGTGCTTGCCTTCCTTCTCTATGCTCAGCAAAACACAAGGGAGTAATAAGAAGATAATAAGGGGGAGGCACTCATGTACCTCATGAATAATCAAATTTATGAAGGTCAAACCTGTGAATGTGGAGGGAGGACTGTATAAGAGAGAGCTGGAAAATTTGAGGAAGTTATCTTTTTTTTTTTTTAACCACAGCATCAAGGACCTCTCTCCCAAACCTTCATCCAACATGGCCAAGCTCTGGTAAGAAATAATTGTTTAGATTTCCTTATAATGTATCTCTACTTTTCTACTGTTTTGATTTACTGTGTTGTATAATGCTCTTATTCTCATAGAAGAGAGTCACAGCTTATTAATCTTTTTGCAGGATTAATACAATATTTTCATACTGAATGTCTCTCTATAGTAGGAGCATGCAAAGTAGCAGCCATGAGGTGTGTGTACCCACCCAGATTTCCCCACTCCTATGTAATGCCCCCTTGGACAGAAAGAAAATCTGTAAAAAAAAGTGGTGACTTTTACATTGGATGGTGTCAGCCTGTCCCTGAAACCTCCAATCCAAAAATTAAAACCAGAGGTTATTATTATTAACTTCACTTATGCCCTGTTTTTTCCTACAATCAGCAACAGCCTGCAAATTAAAACAAATACAGTATGGTAAAAACAAGCAAAAAATTCATATTCAAATAGAATTAAATTATCAGCATTAAACACAGTTTAAAACATACAATTAAAAATGATTAAAAGCAGTTTAAAGGCATGAATCCAGCTAACATTAACTGTTAAAGGCAGTTAAAACAGTCCAGGGTCATCATAAAAGCTCTTCTTTTCAGTTCTCTAAAATCTGCAGGAATAGGACTGGTTGGCAACAGAAGGACAGCAAGAGTGGCCATTTTGGTCTCCCTAAGAAAAGAGTTCCAACTTGGTGTCCATTCCTTCTTCATTTTCTTCATACTTTTTTTTTTGCATTGCGGGACCTGGTGTATCCCAGAACAGATGCTGGGAGAGTGTGTGAAGATTTGACCCCAGCCCTGCTAGAAGATCAAGGGATTAAATGGAGAGAACATATGCTTCCAGTTCCTGACTTAGAGCCAAAGTAGACATTCCATGGGAACTATCCAGCATGCTGAACAAATCTTTAGGATGGTGTTCAAGATGGTGTTTAAATATCTGAAGGGATGCCATATAGAGGAGGGAGAGGGCTTGTTTACCGCTGCTCCAGAGACCAGGACAAGGAGCAATGGATTCAAGCTGCAGGAAAGGAGATTCCATCTGAACCTCAGGAAGAACTTCCTGACAGTCAGGGCTGTCCGGCAGTGGAATATGCTGCCTCGGAGTGTGGTAGAGCCTCTTTCTTTGGAGGTTTTTAAATAGAGGCTGGATGGCCATCTGTTGGGAGTGCTTTGAGGGTGTTCCTGCATGGCAGAGGGTTGGACTGGATGGCCTGTGTGGTCTCTTCCAACTCTACATTTCTATGATTCTATGATTCTAAGACCATGGATAGTTCCTGTACATTCTTTAATCCATATATAAGTTTACTAATTGGTCTAAAACCTTGAAGGGATTTACCATCACTGGCATGGAAGCAACCCACCACCATTGATGATTACATTCCTTCTGAAAACAAATTTGGCGTCCTTTCTCTTTCCCATGGTCCCAGTCCAAAACGTGGGCTATGGATTATTTTTGAAGAAAAAAATATACATTTGTTCTCAGTCTTTGGACACATTATAAACCAAATACAAGAACAGACACCTCTAGAGATGCCCTACCTTTTGTGGCCCATTATCAAATATTTCTTTTATTACTGTACTTTTATCACTTCAGGGAGTGGGCAGAGAAGTATAATTTGAATTTTCTGCTTCAAACACAAAATGTCTCACAGAGTGCAACAAAAGACATTATGAAGCTACTGGGAGCTAGCAGCACCTCAGACATCCCCTCGAGATTTTAAGAGGTCTCCAAGCAATAAACAACACAAGACAATCACCAGTTCTAGGTTATATTAGCTCTCTATGTGGTTCATGATTAGTGACACCTGCTCTCTACATGATAAGTGATCATTGATAATATGTCAGTCCTCAAGGCTTTATTGTGCAGATAAAATGATGCAATTGTTCCCCACTTCATCTATTTAATTAGAACTAGTCATGTTCAAAGAAGAAATCTGGCCTATTCAGAATATTAATTTTTGACAGGAGAATCAAGACATCAAGACATCATCTTTAATTGGGTTTTCCTAATGAAATTTTGAAATGAAAATTGCTTCAAGTTCTTGAAAATGACTCACATCTCCTCATGCATTGTGGCAGTCTAAGAACTCTTTTCTTCCTCTTAAAAGAGGCTGAAACTGAATGAAATATGATTGTATACCCTGTACGTGGGATGCTAATTGACTGTAACTGCACATATTTGAGTTTCTATAGTGTTTCCATAGTATCCACCCACACTTGAACACTGAGTAGAGGGCTGGTCTACACAAACAATGGATCATATACCCTTTTCGGGCATTCTCTTTCACACATCAGGACAAGAGTGGGCAGTGTCCTTGCTATACCTGCCCCCACCACTGCATAGTCATACTCTGTGTTGCAGAGCCATAGTGGAGGAGAGTCTGTTCTGTATGCATAGGCCAGAGCTTTCCAAACTTTTCATGTTGGTGACACACTTTTTAGACATGCCCCTCCACCCAGGCCCGGCCCACCGCCACCACTCTCACTGGAATCTTCCTCGGCCCGAGGCTGTGGCAGCAGCAGTGGTACAGGCAGCTCCTCCACCCAGCATTGGCCTACCACTGTTGCCCTCACTGGGGTCCTCCTCAGCCCAGGATGGCGATGGAGGCCTTCACCTGGGGCCTGGCCTGCTGCAGCCACAGAAGAGGCAGCCCCTCCACCTGTTACATTAATGCGACATATCTACATACTGCAGCCGACACACTAACGTGTCACGACACGCAGTTTGGAAAGCTGTGGCATAGGCCATTTTAAAATCCTAGCTACAGCTCTATCTTTTAAGATGATGCCATTAGTGTAGTAACTAATGTATTATTTCAAAGATGGCAATCAGGAATCAGATAATTAAAAAAGCAGATTGTGGGAAAAATAGATGAAAGGGCTAAAGAGAAAGAGAAACTGTGAAGACCTTTTGCTGAATCTTTTGCTTGTTATTGATGTTGTTACCTGCCATCAGGTCAACCTCAACCTATGGCAACCCTATTGATGAGAGATCTCCAAGCCACTCTATCATCAACCACCTTGCTCAAGTCTTTCAGGTCAGGGATGTGTCTTTCTTTATGGAGTTTATCGATTTGTGATTCAGTCTTCCTCTTTCCCTACTGCCTTCTACCTTACCAAGCATTATTGCTTTTTCTAGTGAGTCATGTTTTCTTATGATCCAGCCAAACTATGATGGCCTCATTTTAGTCATCTTGGCTTCTGGGGAGAGTTCACACTTGATTTGCTCTAGGACCCACTCATTTGTCTTATTAGCAGCCCAGGGCAGTGATGTAGACTTGAGTCCATTGATTCAGACTCAAATTGAACTTAAGTTACCTCAGTGACTTGACTCAGCAATAAATGAGGCACTGACTTGACTCAACTGGAGACTTGCATATTTTTATTGACTGATTTGCTGCCCTTGGTTCAGTAACATAACACATTCATCCAGAACAGCACTTCCATTTCTTTTTGCCTACTGATCACATGATGATCCATCTCAAGCCCAAAGCGTAGGCATATTTCTCAGAGGGAACAGCAAATGGGTTAGAAAAAGGGCTTGGGGCAGACTTGAGGTTTGCTTAGCAGCCTGTCCCTACTGTATGTCAGAGGAGCCTTCTAAAACTTTTCCTCAGAGCAGAAGACAAGACTCGTTCCCAGAATGTAGGGTGCATTTCTCAGAGAGGAACAGCAAAAGTATTAGGCAATGGGCCTGAAGAGGAAGGATCCTTCCTTCTAAAGCTTTTGAAGCTTCAGTAATTGGAAGTAAGAAGGATTCTATTCCCCACTTCCTAAGCTGCAAACTCTTTTATGCCCTTTGGAACAAAAGCCTCTAGTTTGGAAATGGGGAATAAGAAAAATCCTGTTCCCCACTTGACTTGACTTGACTTGACTTGACTTGACTTGACTTGACTTGACTTGAATATATCTTCAAGGACTTGAGACTTGACTTGAGACTTGAAAGTAGAGACTTGAAACTTGGAATAAAAAACTTAAATGCATCACTGGTCCAGGGTATCCAAATGGGGCTTACCTCCAACTAAAGAAGCTTGACCATGGAGACAGGTACTCTAGGGCTGTGCTGCAGAAGAAAGAGCATTTTTAAATTATTATTTTTTAAAATTTCATTTTATGCTAGTCCACCAAATGATAAACAGCATCTCATTCCAAGTAAAACTAATCTAAGCTAAACTACACTAAACAACAAAGGCAGAAACAAAAACATTTAAAAAAATGCACAAGGAAAAACAAAAACATTGTCGCGTTACTTCTCTATATCTGTATCAGATATACCATTCATTATAGTTTACCAGTCCTTTGCTTTTCCAACTTATATTTCCTTTCTAGATCTTGGTCTCATTACAACTATTTAAAAAAAAAATCTTGGCAAAGATGAGCGATGACTTGGAGGTCCTGTTTTTTCTGTTTCTATTTGCATGCTGACTAAATGGATACCACTTTATCCAGAATTTATCATCTCTCCAGTTTTCTCTTATTGATTTTAACAGTACATGTTAACTTTTCCATTAAGGTGATTTATTAACATTTAAATCTTCTGTGGTGAGTTCCAACAACATGCAATTTCTTTTCTCGCTGGTGGAGGAAACATCATTAAAGTTCTATTTTACATAACCACTGTATGCATAGATCCTAGCACAGGAGCAACTATATGTAAAGGTGACATTGTGAAGGAGCAGTTTACCTGTGAGATGTTGTTTTTGTCAGCTGGTCTTATGCCTTACCTGGAGGAGTTCTTGTGCTCAGAAGAGAATAGTCAAGGGGACAGACCCAGCAGGGCAGGGAGTGGGGAATGGGGAGCAGGGAGTGCAGAGCTCTGGCCACCAGCAATCCTCTGGGATGAGGGGAGGATGAGGCAGAGCCCAGCCCTTCAAGAGCCCAGCCCTTCAAGCCCTTCTCTCCTTCAAGACCAGAGAGATGACTGATGCTGAGACTCCCCAGCCAAGAGAAAGATGTTGACATAAGTGATAGCTTGAAATGAATCAGTTGTAGAGAAGGGCTAGACTTCACCAGAGACAATTCTTCAGCTGGATAGATATAAAGCACCCCCAACATGGGATTACTGGATTCAATGCATGCCTTAACCAGCTCCCTTGCATTCCGGACTCTTGAATTCCCTTAGTTGCTTGATCTAAGCATACTCTCTGGATGCATCTCTGGCTTGCTCCATGGAGGTTTCAGAAGCCAATAGAACTGCTGATTGCACCTGACTTCAGGCTGCTTCTTGAACAGTCTCTCTCTGCCGACTCCTTTTAAATGCTAACATCTCGCGACTTCCCACACGCAGCCCCAAACTGACTTCTCATCTTCTAGCTGTCTCCTGCTCTGTACCTTCACTCTGTGTAGGGGCACCTGTTGCCCAAGAAAAGGACAACTGGGTAAAAGTGGAAAGTCATTTTCTGACCAGAATTTTTCGCCACTTTGAATCATATTGCACTGTTGCATCGTGGAATCTGTTACTCCTGAGATACTGATGGGACTAAGACCCATGGAGAAATGTTAACTCTTTTCAAAAATGAAAATGAAGTACAGCATTCATATTCATATTAACTGGTCTTGGTTTACAAACAATACTGTATGGTTTTAAGTTATGCTCTTTTCTCTGGGAGAAAGATTTCCAGAGTGCATTGTCTGATAGCATTTCAAATAGTATTTCATAAGCAATAATTAAAAAGCCAAGAGAGGAGAAAGCAAAAGCTTTGTTCTTTTGTTTTCAAGATTTGCTCTTAATATTGGCAAGAAAGAAAAAAACAGTCTAGAAATATTGGAATTGCACTTCCACTTGTTCATCAAGAGATGGCGCCTGAGAACAAGATTATTGTAAATAAAAAGGAATTTTGCTTTGGCTTTTAAAACTAACAGATTGATTAAAACATAAATTTGACAGATTAGAGTTGATTTTATCAGACTAGGAATATCAGTTTCAGCTGGCAAACAAACATCTACACATACAAAAGGAAGGAAGGGAAAAGGCAGAGGCTAAATTTAAGAAACCATGAAATGCGGTGCAGCTTGTTAACTTGAAACCATTTCATCATCTGACAAAGCAAGAGTGGAAATCGTACAGCCTTCCAGAGGTTGTTGTACTAAAACTCCTAGCAGTCTTGGCTAATAAACCAACGCGAGGAGTTGTAATCCAAGAACATCAGGAGAGCTGCCCAGTTCCCTCCCACCCCTGTGATAAAACCTGCTTCCATATGCAACTGGAACTTCTGCATCTTCTGTTCCGCATTTGCACTGTAACTAAAGCAGATTCCATTTCCTGAATATCAGCCTCCCCCCCCTTTTTCTGCTTTTTTATAATTATTATTTCTGATTAAGAATCCTAGTGGACTCAAAAGCTTATGCACTTTTCTGTGACCTTTATTCTTGTTCTAATAAATTTCTCTAATACAAATTCTGGATCTTTTTTTCTTATGGTCAACATGAACCAACATAGGAAAGGATATTTTGGTCAGGAATCAGACAGCTGAAAGAGATGGTAATTATGACATTTCATCTTACTGGCATCTCCTTCCCCTCTTCTTTCTTGCAGGATGGTTGACTGTGATGAGAGCACTTTAGGTGAAACAGGCATGGTTCCCCACCCCTATATCTTTCAACTGAGGGATTGAGGATCCTTTACCATTTGTCTGCTAATCTAAATCTGTTTGGAGGTCCCTCTTATCACCCTCTGGTCACTTGGGCTCCCAGCCCATAACCAGTGGTACAGTCTAAGTGGACAGAGTTGGCATTAACACCCCACTTAAGCATTCTTAAGCATTGGAATCTCACAATATTGAATATGGGAAAATAAGCAGACTCTCTGTTATTCTTTTAGGCTATTTTATTATATACAGTCATAGATTTACAAATAAAAACTGCCTTTGGGGGAAACATAGACTTCACAGTGTCTAGACTAGCCTTTCTCAACTTTGAGAAACACATTGCATCCATTACATTACATTGTAAGTAATGTATTATAAGCATTGGACCATAAGCATTGGACCATTATATCTTCTGATTTTCCCTACCAGGCATCTCTGTACTAAACACACAGAGGAACTTAAGCCTAACATCTGTGGAGGAAATACACAGGCATCCAAGGAAGATAACAATCTTCCACAGGCATTGCAACCTGGTTATTGCAGCATCCATTACAAGTAAAACAGGTGTATATCTATTCAAATAGGGAATATATCATTATTACAGTTTATATCTTGCCAGCACTGTACAGATTTTTATCAGCTAGGAACAACAAAACTGGCATGCACTGACACTTGGTTAGCCTAGCTTCTGTCTCTTCAGAGCTGATTTTATAGTATCCCCATCCAATCAGAGACAGATCTTTAGTTGTTGTTGTGTACCTTCAAGTAAGTCTGACTTACAGTGACCCTAAGGCAAACCTATCATGGGATTTTCTAGGGCATGTGACATGCCCAAAATCACCCAAGGGGTTTCCAGGGCTGCATGAGGAATCAAACGCTGGTCTCCAGGGTCATAGTCCAGTGCTCAAACTTCTACACCAGGCTGGCTCTCAATTCTTTATTGTTAT
The DNA here is from genome assembly GCA_948472985.1 of Iguana delicatissima. Classification (NCBI taxonomy): domain Eukaryota; kingdom Metazoa; phylum Chordata; class Lepidosauria; order Squamata; family Iguanidae; genus Iguana; species Iguana delicatissima. The sequence goes on along the minus strand of CAOKZL010000267.1, from coordinate 461,364 downwards.
TGTTTTGTGCCTTCAAGTCATTTCTGACTTATGGTAACACTTAGGTCATTTCTGCACTAGACTGTTATAGTGCTATTATTCCACTTTCAGCATCCTGGGGTTTGCAGTTTAGGGAGAAGCCTGTAGAATTCTTGGCCAGAGAGCTCTTTTGCCTCAATAAACTACAAACCCCAGGATTTCATAGGATGTTGAAAGTGAATAATAGCACTACAACAGTCTAGCGCAGAAATGGCCTAAGGCAAACCTATCACAGGGTTTTCTGGGGCTGAGAATGTGTGTCACGCCCAAGGTCACACCCAGTGGGTTTCCATGGCCAAGCGGGAAATCAAACCCTGGTCTCCAGGGTTTTAGTCCAACATTCAAACCATTGCACCACACTGCCCCCCAATGGAAACAATGTTAATTTTTTTATATAAATAATTATTTTAATCCAATCAGATCAAACATCTTACTGGCCTCAGTAACATATTACTTGGAGACCAGTGGTTCTTAGCTGCCTTCCATATGATTACATTAGCCATCAGGTTTGTCATAAGTCAATCATCTGCTTATGCTCTCTTTCTTCCTTTATCAGTTTGTTCATAGTTAAGTTGGTTTCCCACCTGGAATTGGTCAGTATCAATGCCCTTGGCATTATATGAACATTCTCACTTTATGCTTTACAAACACTCTTGTTATATTGTTATTCCGGCTTCAGAGGTTCAATTTTGCAAGATATGACCCAAAATCGGGCTCTGCCTGCAAAATATGGAACTAAGAATGTAAATCTTTGCATTCCTTAATCTCATAAGTAAGAACAATAACTTCTTCACTTTTCTCCTTGCTGTGGAAGAATAAAATGATATTTGTGCCATCTTAAAGTGCTATTATCCTATCTATTGGCTTATCTATCTATCTATCTATCTATCTAAATGTTTCTGTCCTATTTATATCAAAAGATCTCAAGGCAGTATACAAGTAAAATCAAAGCAAACAAGTTAAAACAATTTAAAACAAAAAAGCAATTTAAATAAATTAAAAATGTATTAAATATGATGAGTAAGGAAAAAAAGGTGTAAAAGATTACAACTGCTTAAAAACCATGTGTATTTAAATGTTGAGGTAAATCAGCAAGGCTCAAAGGCTTTGGTAAAAAAGACATGTTTTTGCTTGGCACCAATCATGCCTCCAAGGGGAGGGCATTCCACACTTGGGGTTCCACAACTGAGAAGACTGTCTCCCACACCCTCTATTGGCTATTCACACTTTTGGCACTCAGAAACACACATGGGATTTAGGGGCAGAAAATACGTTTTGGATTTTTTTCCCCTGTTCCCTGTGCAGAAAACATGTTTTCCATGCAAAAAAAGAAAAGAAAAGTGTATTTTATGAAGACTAAGATTTTGCTTGCAAAATATGAAGAATCTTGTAGCTACAGCTATTCTACCTGATAAGGGTTCTTGAGATCTTAGTTGGAGGCCATCTCTGGGTATCTCCACCAAGTAGTGTGCAATAGCTGGCTACTAGTGACGGAGCCTTTTCATGGGTAACAACTAATTTAGGAATGCCTTCTCCAGAGATGCTCATCTGATTCTTGTGTTGCCATATTGCCCAGTTGGTCAAGTTTTACCCAGATTCTAAACAAAGCCTCCAGTGTCCATTTAGGCCATTAGCTGGTATGAAGCTTTATAAATTTCTAAAACAAATTTCTAGCTCTTGTAGAAGTAGAAATAGGAGATGAAATATGCTGGTACCATTTGTAAGAAGCTAGTCTGTTACCACCTGTCAGTGTGTTTAGCCAATGAATGAAGTTATCGACAGTTTAATTTACACTTTCTGGGACAGTCCTTATGGATTATCAAGTGCTGAATGATCAGTTGGGGTCTTCTCTGAAAACACCTAGCCTAGGCTTTGATATATGCATTAAGCCCTGTAACATCTGGGAGAACTCTGTGGTAAGTCTAGTAAAGCAAAAGGAAATGAAATAAGGGCTTTGATTTAAGGCAAATGCTAACAATGTATGATTGAATTTCCATGGCTTATGGGCAAAATCTGTCTTCTCAGAACCTACTTTTTGTTGTTTCAGCAGAATATGGTCTTATTGGTTTGGTCAGTGATATATTAGTAAATCAGGAATGAGGAACCAAGTCCCTACAAATATTATTGGACTGCAATTCCCTTCATACTCAACCATTGTCACAGGTCTGGGGATTATGGGAGCCCAGCAATATTTGGAGGGTCACACCTATCTCAGTCCTGTAAATACTTGCTCTAGAAGGAAGGACCAATAATATTCCTTGGTCTCAAGTGAAACTTCTAAGAGCCAGAGGGGTTCACTTAGCTAGAGCATGGAGTTCTGAGATGCAGATTTTGAAAGCCACAATTCAGGATAGACTATGAATTATTGCTGTGTGTCTTAAGTCATTTCTGACTTAAGTTGACCATAAGGCAAACCTGTCACTGGGTTTTCTGGGGCCTGAGTGTGTGTGAGAGATGCATCCAAGGTCACCCAGTGTGTTACCATAGTCAAGAGGGGAACTGAATCCTGGTGTCCAGGGTCATAGTTCAGTGCTCAAACTACTAATCATGCTGGTTCTCTATGCACAGTCAAAACTGCTGTTTTCTTGAGAGGAGCAGAAGGAGGTAAAATCTTAGGGGAAGACATAGGTGAAAAAGTTACTTCGGTCTCCTCACAAGAAAGCTTGGAGGAAGAGCTGCAAAAAATAAAGCAAAAGGATTTACCTGAAGGAGACTCTGTAAAACAAGGTAGCTTTATGACATCGATACCGTTGTTAACTGAGTGAGATGACTCAATTGCATGAGAACACAACAATGGTGGAGTTAAAGGTTTGGTCGTGGAACATTAAGGGTATATGTACACCAGAAAAAGACGAAAGATTTTCCATTATCTGGGCAAACAAAAGATGGATGTGATTTGCCTACAAGAAACTAGAATTAAGCAAGCCAAGGAACACCTTTTAAGAAACAGGAAATTTGGGAAAGAATATATGTCATTGTCCAATGAGAAGAAGCGAGGGGTAGTTATGTATGTAAGTGAAAGAATCCCATTTAAAGAAATCTTTCGAGATGAAGATGGCCGATATGTAGCAGTAGAAATCGATTGGCAAGTGCAAAAACTGCTGCTGGTGGGTGTTTATGGTCCGCATAATGGAAAAGAGAAATTTTATAAAGAACTCCGAACCCAGATTATGGATAGAGAATATGACCAAATGATTCTGATGGGTGATTGGAATGGAGTGGTATTTCCATCCCTAGATAGAAAATCAGATAAAAAAATAAAGAGTCAAGGCAAGCTTTTGAAAATCTGATACGAGACACAGAAACAGTCGATTTATGGAGGTTTCTATATGGGAAAACACAAGCATACACCTTTTACTCTGAACCGCATGCATCTTTTTCGCGAATTGATATGTTTTTTGTTTCAAAATCTTTATGTGCGCAGGTAAAATCTATGGAAGTTCAACCTGGCACATTTTCAGACCATAATGCTATTGTTATGAACTTTAAAAGAAGGAAAACTGAATATAATTGGCGTCTCAATGAGCACTTATTGAGAGATGAGAAAATTGTGGGAAAAGCTAAAGAAGTTCTACACAACTATTTTTTGGAAAATACTCCAGGAGAGGTTAATCTCCAAATGATATAGGATGCTGGCAAAGCGGTTGTTAGAGGTTTTTTTATCCAGCAAAATGCAGAAGTGAATAGAAAGAGAAAAGAGAAGATACAATGGATAAATGAATCAATTCGAAGGAAAGAGATAGAACTACAAAAGAAACCATCAGAGAAAAAGATTAAAGAGGAAATAAAAATATCGCAGAAGCAATTGGAGTTGATGATGACAGCAGAAGTAAGCAAGAAATTGAGGATGTGGAAGCAGAAACATTTCGAATGGGTGAATAAGCCTGGAAAATGGCTGGCCCTCAGACTGAGATATAAAAATCCAGACCCACCTATTTTGAAAATAAGCGATGGCAATAATATATATCATGAGACAGAGAAGATAAGAAAAGTATTTACACAGTTTTACCATAATTTGTATCAGGAAAGAAAGATTCAAGAGGAAGATATTGCAAAATTTATATCATCTGTAAAAATAAGAGAGCTGTCGGAAGAGCAGAGATTAAAACTGAATGCATCTATTTCAGTGATGGAGGTTGTCGAAGCAATAAGATGTCAGAAGAAAAATAAAGCTCCTGGTCCTGATGGATTGCCCTCAGAATACTACGTAATATTACAAGATGAATTAATTCTACATCTTCAGGCAGTAATGAACGAAGTTAAAAATGGGAAAATACCAGAGTCCTGGAAGCAAGCTTTTGTAACTTTGATACCAAAAGAAGAACGAGATCCAAGCTTTCCGAAGAACTATCATCCGATTTCACTCTTAAATGTGGACTATAAATTATTTATGTGGATAATGGCAAATAGATTGAAAATAATTCTGAAAGATATAATATCTGAAGATCAAGCAGGGTTTTTGCCAAATAGACAGATAAAAAATAATATGAGATATATATTGGATATAATTGAAATTTTTGATAAACAACCAAGCAGAAAGTTGGCCATGTTGTTTTGGGACATTGAAAAAGCCTTTGATAGTGTAAATTGGCAATACATGTTCAAGATGATAGATAAGTTGAGAATGGGAGAAAACTTTACTATGGTTATTAAAACTATTTATAAGAATCAATATGCGCAAATTTTGATAAATGGGGAGAAATGGAAAGATTTAACATAGAAAGAGGTACAAGGTAGGGGTGCCCATTATCTCCTCTACTTTTCTTGGTATGCATGGAAGCTCTGATTGTAAAGCTTAATGAAGAAAAAGATGTGAAAGGAGTGCGAATCCAAGGTATGGACTATAAGATTAGAGCTTTTGCGGATGATGTGGTTCTGATTATTGAAGATCCCTTGGAAAATATTGGAAGATTTAAAACTATACTGGAAGATTTTTCAGCTGTCTCCGGCTTAAAGATCAGTGAGGGGAAAAAAGTACCTTATGGTTAAAAATATTTTGAAAACAGAGGGAAAACAGCTAGAAGAAATTACAGGCTTTTCAATAAGATCCAAAGTGAAATATTTGGGAATTTATTTGACGAATAAAAATTCGGATCTATTTAAGAACAACTATGAGAAGACCTGGAAACAGATAAAGGAAGATTTCAGGAGCTGGGAAAATAAAAGTCTTTCGCTGCTAGGTCGAATAGCAGCATTTAAGATGGTGGCATTACCAAAAATGCTTTTTCTATTTCAAAATATCCCAGTAATATATAATGAATCGATATTTAAAGATTGGCAAAAGGATCTTACAAGATATATTTGGAATAGAAAGAAACCTTGATTTAGATTCAAAATACTTTGTGATGATAAAAAACGTGGGGGATTAGCGTTACCTAATCTGAATTTGTATTTTCAGGCTTGCTGTTTAGATTGGCTTCAGGACTGGATAAAGTTAACGGACTGTAGACTCCTTACATTGGAGGGGTCACAATTAGCCTTTGGGTGGCACGCTTATTTGGGATTCTTTAAAGATAGAGTACTACAAGACTTTAATCAACATTTTGTAAGAAGATCCATACTTAAGATATGGAACAAATATAAATCTAGATTATATCGTAAAACTCCACTTTGGCTATCCCCCCATGAAGCTTTTTATAAACAAGAAAACATTCTATATGGGAAATGGATGACATATGGGGATATATCAGAAATAAAAGGTAAAGAAATTAAAATAAAAACGTTGGAGCAGCTGCGAGAAGAAGGCCTGAATTGCCACTGGTTGTTGTATAGACAACTGTATGAAAAATTTAAGATGGAAAAGAAACTGACTGGCTTTCAAATAGAAAAAAACTGGTTTGATTTGCTGTTGGGTGAGAGAAATAAAGGGTCAATTTCTACAATATATCAACACCTGTTGGAATGGTATACAGAGGAGGAGGTAGTCAAAGAACAAATGGTTCGATGGGCCCAGAATGTGGGCAGGGAGATAAGCTTAGACCAGTGGCAAAAAACTTGGCAAAAAAGAATGAAGTATACTGTTTGTCAAAATTTGAGAGAAAACATCTATAAAATGCATCTGAGATGGTATCTCCCACCTGAAAGATTAGCTAAAATGTATAAGTGTGATGATAGATGCTGGAAGTGCCATACAGAAAAAGGCACCTTTTACCATCAGTGGTGGCTCTGTATTCATACACAGAGACATTGGAAATCTATTCATTTAACCATGGAAAAAGTTTTAGGAGTTAAATATAGGATGATTCCAGAAACATATTTATTGAATATCTTGGAAGATGTAATGGAAAAGAAGCATGGAAGGATTATGTTTTATATGATAGTTGCCAGAATCGTATTTGCAAGATATTGGAAATCTCATGAAATTCCTATGGAAGGAGAATGGGAAAAAGCCCTGTGGGATATGATGATTATGGACAAAATAACTCTTAATAATAAAAATATAGGGGAATTTAATAAAACTTGGGAACCATTAATATCTTTTTTTAAAGAGAAATGGAAAGGAGAAATATTTGCAGAAAGATGAGTGGGATTGTGATATGGAATCTAATAGATATGCATATATATGTACACACACACACACACACACATGTTTAACCTACTCTCATTGATAAAATTCATATCTTTTGAGATAAAAAGAATTAACGCCATATTGATTAATAGATACAGAAGTCGGGATCCAGATTCTGAATATAAAATATTGTAATATCAACAAGTCTAATCAAGTGGGAAAAAAAATTTTCTTTTTCTTTTTCTTTGTTTATGTTGTTTTAGTTTAAGTTGTATAGTGTATTCGTGAGTTTTGTTTCTGTAATAGATCTGCTGATGCTTATTTTGACGTTTGAAACTCTTTTAATAAAAAAATAATAGAAAAACTGCTGTTTTCTGTCCCCACCCTCTCCTTGGCTTACAGAATAAACATTCCCTTGGCTAGGCTGAAGCATCCTGTGCCTGCACTTCAGGGAAGATACGTGCTGTCCACCACTGGGACGGTGTTACTGTATGTGCACATAGGCGGTGTAGTCATGTTCAGAGAAATATTGAACAGGAATCCAGCAGTGTTCAGATGCCGTAAGTCAGGAGGAAGGACTTCCTATATTTTCTTTTCTTCCAGCACAGCAGGCACGTAACATGGAAATCAGCAGGTAGCTCCTTCTACCTTCTACTTCTGGTATGTACTATGCCTCACATAAAAATCCAAAGCCTTTATCCAAACAATCCCAATTTCTTTAATACGTGAGAATTACAGATAATATATTTTTGAAGCAATGCATGGGAGTCGAGGAAAATGCACAAATTCCAAGGAAGAGGTTTTGGTGGGAAGGAATACGAGTTGATTCTTTCTTTCTTTTTTAAAGTCTTCCCAAAGTTTGCTTTTTTTTTAACTTAACTTCTCAGAAACTGGATTGGCACCTTTTCAAAATAAATTTCTGGGTTTTGCATTGTTGATGGCCAGGAAAAACAACACTTCCTACTGAATCAAAGAAAGAGACTCATCAAAGGAAGTTTAGGCACAAGGGATTCAAGCTTGGCTGCCTCTGGAAGTTTATGCAGAAATTCAGAGGCAAATGAAGACACCCCACCAAAGGCAACCCAGAAGCAAAATGTTGAACTGCTTCAGCTCAGGCACCAAGAGCAGCAAGAAAGTTAGCTGATGTGAGATGTGTGGCACAACAGTTTGTATTCTGTATGGAAGAACAGCGCAAGATGCAGAAACATACATACATTGGATTAATCACTAAGAATTTTGTAGTACCATAGTACAATCACTTTGAGAGCAAATAAATTGAAGCTTAATCCAGGCAAGACAGAGATGCTCTTGGTCAGTCAAAAGGCAGATCAGGAAATAAGGATTCAGCCTGTGCTGGATGAGGTTATACTCGCCCTGAAGATGCAGGTCCGCAGCTTGGGTGTGCTACTGGACTCAACCCTGAGCCTGGAAGCTCAGGTCTCAGCAGTGGCCTTGAGTGCATTGGCACAGTTAAGGCTTCTGCACCAGCTGTCTTCATGGTGACACATGACTTAGGTCATTACCGCACTACACTGTTATAGTGCTATTATTCCACTTGAACATCCTATGGAATCCTGGGATTTGCAGTTGAGGGAGGGGCATTTAGAATTCTCAGCTGGAGAGCTCTTGGGCCTCAGTAAACTACAAACTCCAGAATTCCACAAGATGCTGAAAGTGCAATAACAACACTATAACAGTGTAGGGCAGAAACAGCCATAGTCTCAGTGATACAAAGTGCTGTGAGGTAAACTGATAGGATTTTTTTCCCACCTTTTCTCTTCCTGCCAGCTCATCCCTAAAATAAAGTTGATATAAACTCTCCCACTCAGTGCTGACTTCTGCCCTTGAATAGGAAACAGGGACTTCCCAACTTCTCTTAATTAAACACTGCCACCACCCACTGGATTAGCCCTTATCTTAGCAGCACAGTGGGACGCTCCTTGGGAGCCATCAATCTCTAAACCTAGAGATCCCTTTCCTCCCCTCACCTCCTCTGGGTGAGAAAAATCCTATCTATATGTGTTGCCAAGAAATGCATGGGAATGGAGAGGAAGCAGAGAGGTCTTTACAGGAAAGCATTTATTCTAAGACATGATATATATAAAAAAAATTTTGTTATTCATGACAGGCCCTTCCTCTCAGGCTTGCTTGGTAGTTAAAAGAACAGATAGATTCCTCAGATCAGCCAAAGTTTTCAAAAAGAACAGAAAAATCCTAATGCGACTAACTACGTAACATTCTAAACTACTCACATCGTTGGTCATTTTCTGAGTAACTTTCCCATCTTAGAATGGAATTCCTATAATAAAGCCTTGTTTGCTTTTCCAAGCTACTGGTGTCTTTGGTCCTCACAGAGGATCTTTGACCGCTGCATGCACTCTTTATCACACCCAATTTTGCCATGTTTTTGGCTCCTGCTGGGCTGTTTTAAACCCTGGAGAGCCATTTTTTTCAGTCTAAGGATAATCAGGATATTAACTTCTGCTTTATTTCTTGGTTAACAAAAAGCTTCTGCTAGACTGAAACATGGCCAAAAAACAAGGAGACCCTGTTAGCAAAATTCTCTCCATCATCCCTAGAGTTTTGTTAGTGATGTTTAAAAAAAATAAAAATAAAAGGGAGGAGTGTGTTTGTCCCATGGGAGACTAATGTGGTGTTCCAACATCTGGCAGTTGCCCACTCCTGCCCTATATAGTATATTTTAGGGTCTTTCACCCTGAATCTTCCAAAAACTACAGTACTCTGAAAATTAACTAGAAGTGGCCAGAACATCACTTCCAGCTCTCCAAAATATCAGTGCAGCCTGCACAGGGCTAGAAGAAGCCAAAAATAGTCCTTTGCCTATGCATGCATGCCTCCTGTGGAAGTGAATGTGCCTGTCACTTAAGACAACTCCACGAATTTCACTGCGCTTTCTTAAGCAAGGAATACTGAGAGGTGGTTTTGCCAGTTGCTTCCTCTGAAATATAGCTTCCAGCACCTACTAGTCGACCTCTGCCCTAAGATAATACTTATGCATCTTGTGAAGCAGATTGCAATTCATGAAAGCTAATGCTGCAATAAATCCGTTGATCTTAAAGGTACCATACATAGCTTCTGCTCTGAAAATTCCATTTAAGGATGGGTTACTTTTTATTATTTGAAATGCCAGGACCACAGCAGTTTCATATGCTCTCTGAATTTGTTCACACAAAATCTTCTGTGTGATCTCTGAAATGAATCAATTTGCTTCTATTGCAATATTCCCCCTTTTCTTTTCATGTGAAAGCTCCATTTTCTCCCCCTCTGGTTCCCCAAGCAACTGCATGTTGAAGTTTCTGATCTTAATGCATACAATGAAAATCAGCAAAAGCAAAATCTTATTTTATTGGGGTTTTGGGGGCAGGTACCAGCACAAGATTAAAATGCAGCCCAAAAAGTCATGGCATTTTTTGCTGAGGAAATGCTTGGGATCAAACTTCAGTTTCTTTTTCCTTCCTGCCTATTCCCCACCCCCTACCCCACCCCACTTTTGCAATGAGATGGGAATTAAATAACCCATTATCAGTTTCCTACAGAATCTCTGAAAGTAGATCTCATTCATCATGAAGCCTGAATTACGGAAATGTTCTGTAAGGGATACTGTTCCCATCTGTAGCCCCTGCTGTGATATGATTCATGTCTTTTTTCCCCCTGCTCTGCATAGAATCTGGGGATGTTTACAGAAGCCTGCTCCAAATGTGACTAGTGATTATGCTCGTGTGCTCTCTCTCTCTCGCGCTCTCTCTCTCTCTCTCTCTTTCACACACACACATCTCAGCTCAGCAAGGAAAAAAAAGAATTGCATCACACAGAGTACATTGGCTCATTTTCATTTACGGTGACACAGCTGGCACTGTTTTCGCCATCCCAGAACCAATATGAAAAGCACATTAAAAAACAGAAAAAGGGCCCAGCCAGACCCCACCGGACATATTTTGTAGTGTCGCTTTTAATGGCTTTCGCAGCCCAGATTCCAATTTTTCTCCAGTGGAATCTTCAATGCAAATGTGGATGTGAAGAAAGCCTGAGGCGGAGCCCTAAAATGTTTATGAGGCTGCTGAGGAATAATGCCTATGAATAATTTACACATTATGCAGGGCAAATCTTATTAGCAATCCTGCTAAAGAATTCTGCCCGATGAAGCATCCTATGTAACTGGAAAACTTGTATCCTCATTCTTTATTTATGTACTGTATTTAATGCTGGTGTTTCTATTAAAAAAAAAAAAAGGAAGGAAAGAAGGGAGGGAGGGAGGGAGGAAACTATAAGAGAATTTCCAAGCACTGCAGTCAAAATATTTAAAATTCATTTAAAAAAAACACCCAAAGTTCAATCTAGTAAAAGCAGCAATAAAACAGTAACTCATCATGAAATCTAGACTCAGACATATCAGTCTGGAAATACTTTTTTTAAAAAAAAAAGAAGCTAGCTTTTGATGGTCTAGCAAAAAACAGAAAAAGATGGAGATTAGTAGCCCGTACCTGCGAGTGGTTTCTCAGCGTGTATATTGATGATGTCCTATTCATATATAGTTCTTTTTCTCAAAGACTGTAATCCCAGACATAAACCTGGAAAAAATATTTTTTACATTCTTTTTTTTTCTTAAACTACAGTTCCAAGCATGACCCATGGCTCAAATACACTTACTACAGCAAATTTTCTCAACTGTGGTGCAATTCCCAGCCTGCATGGCCATTGGGCATGCTGGCTGAGGATAATGGGAGTTACAATGCTGGACACCTGTGTTACCAGGCCATACACCTCCATGCTTTGATATAGTCTAATAGGCAAAATATATTAATTGGCAGATGTATATAAATTATACATATGGCTGGCAAGGCCATGTGGAAAGGGACACTGGCTGAGAGTAGGTCAGAGATGACTCCACCATGACCAGGTCAAAAGTTTGCTAACATTAGCCAAGAAAGCCTGACTTAATGGCTCTGAGCTAATCCTATCAACTGCCAAAATCAGAAAACAATAACGTGCCCAGATGCAAAGGCAAGGACCCCTACTGTGTGTATATCCTACTGCAGCTAGCCCAGAATCCCCCTCTCAACCAAGACATTGAAACCAATCCATCCATTCCAGACCCCATTGTCTGTGTTGCAACTCCCATTGTTCACTAGGCTGGGAGAGCAATCAACTCACACCCCTTCAGGGAGGAAAAGAGAGTATATAAACCCTTGGTTTTGAGAAGTCAGTTGCAGTCAGATGAAATGCAAGACTCTACTATGTCGCTCTGAATCCTGATCTGTCTGCCCTTAGACAGAAGTCTAAGTCACATTTCAAGCTCTTCACTACTCTTCTGGAATGGTAACTATATAACCCCCCAAACCCTCAGCCTCTCTATCCATAATATTTTTCCTCCCTTTCTCCTTCAGTTAGCTCTTGTGTGAATGCTTGACTGTACATATCTTGTGTGCATGCATGAGTGAATTCCCCCAATAAAAACACATTTTTAGCTTACTTTTTAATCTTTGGCTGGTTTTTGCATGGTCTGACCCCGTAAAAATTGGGTCGAAGGTCTCACTAAGTTGCCCCCCTCTCGCTAGCCTCCTCATTGAGCTAATTAATTCCCCACCATGGCAATGAGGTACTCGCATTATGGGTTGGCCCTTGTGGCACCCACATTTTTGGGGTAACACCTGGAAGGCATCATGTTGGTGCCTTCCAGTTGAAGGATATGGTTTTTGTATCATTGAGGCAGCGAAGCAACTCTGAGTTTTAGTACAGGCTTTAAAGGATCTATGCCTTCATCCAAGATACAGCACTTTGGATACCTTCTTTAAACATCAAGATAAAATCCAGTGTGGATCTTCTATCCCACTGATATGCAAGCCACTAGCTGCCATTAGGGAAGGCTGTATTAAAAGTAGAACCTCATTGAACAGATGAGCAACCAGAAGCAAAGGAGGACAGAGGTGTGTAAACTACATATTCACTGAAATTCCATCATCTACTTGACTGTTACAGGAATCTTGTTCTGTTTTGCATCTTGCCTTTCTACCCAGTAAATACTTGAAGAACTTGTTGAACAATTTTGTCATCTATGGTGCAGAAAACAAGGTGGACACAGAGCCATGTGCATGCACACACTTGCACACATGAGTCACTCAATGCCCACCAAGTTACTCTAGCACTTCAAATCCTCGAACACCTCTCCTCATCCTTGAAAGTAAAATTGCAATACAAACATGTAAAATATCTGACAATTTGCTGCCCTTTCATGACACTCCAAAATGGTTGCCTGAGGCATTTGCCTCATTCTGCTCAGAGCTTGAGGCTGGCCAAATATTGGGCTGCAAATGTTGGCATTTGGAAGTGGCTATCATCCCCATGTCTAAGAGCCTGCGGTTGAATAGAAGCCTGGAGGTGTTCTTTAAGATAATTTGGGCTGAGGCCATATGGAGTTTTGGTGGTAAAGCCCAGCTGCCTTGAATTGGTTCCATAAGCAATCTGACAGCCATTGCAGCTCAACCAATGCATTAACAAGGTTTAATCTGTTAACAGAGAGAGACAGAGAAAGAGGGGGACGTTCTCTTATTATTAAGGGAATGCTGGTGGATACTTGTGACAGGGCTTTCTCTGTAGCAGCACCCCAACTGTGGAATTCCCTCCCAAGCAGGAGGTTGGTTTCATCCCTTCTGACCTTCCAGTGAACAAGGAAAACAGTGTTACTCAGATTGGCTATCTGTTCTTAAAACCAGGGGTGGCTGCTTTGGATGTGTTTAACTGTTTTAACCTCCTGTAGTTTCAGAACTATTTTAAAGAGAATCCGGCCACCCCCACCCACGTGAAGCGGGTGGTGGGGGGTGACGCCATTTGCCGTCCTCTCGCGAGAGGAGAGCACAGGCTGAAGGGGGCGGGGCGCTGAGGCTCTGATTTAGGGTGGCCCCGCCTCCCCTCCAGCCTCTTTCTCTGAATCCCTGTGAGGAGGACGGACGTTGCTTCTGGGAGCTCAGCCGACCGCATGATCGGCGAGCGCCATTTTGGGCCGCTTTGCGGCTCAGCGGCGGCACGGGACGGGTGGTTATCCCCCCCAGCGCCACCTCCAGCTTCGGGAGGCATCGTTGGCCGCTTAGGGACTTTCGTCGGCGTGGCGGCGGCGCGGAGCAGCCCTCGCGGGAGCCGGACGAGCAGCACGCAGCCGGCGTTCCTCCCCCTCCTTGTGGCCCAGCAGGGCTGAAAAGGACAGAGGCGGAGGGAAGGCCCTGGGACATCTAGTAAGGGGTCTGGGGCTTTAAACGTTTGTGTGACGGGGGATTACTGTAGTTGGGACTTAGAAGGTCCAATGGCCTCTAAGCAGGCTCCAGGGGCTTCGGGAAGCAAACAGCCCGCCAAGAAGGCCACCCCGGCCAAGGGGGCTGCTGCAGCCAAGGGAGTCACGCCAGCCAAGAGGCCCAAGCGGGCTAGGGCATCCTCAGCTTTGGTGCCAGTGCCCTCATCTGCAGATGAGGATGCAGGTTCGAGCATGGTGGCTGCCATCTTCGAGAAGCTCCAGGCTATTGAGAGGAATAGGCAGGCAGTTGGACGGGGTGGGGAAAGTGATGAACAGACAGTACCCATGCCCGTGTGTGCCATTAACCAGATTTTGGCGCGGTTAGATGCCATTGAGAAGGACAGAGGGGGTGAGAGGCTGAGTCCATCGCGTCCAGAAAGCCGGGAACAAGTTTGGGCTGCGCCATGCAACATTTGGGAATCTGGGCCATCGGGAGAGGCGACAGAGGAAGATGTATCGGGTGAGTATGGTGGCTATGGGGATTACAATGTTGGTTGGGCATGGCCATGGACCTTTCCTACCCCCCCGAGGAACATGGTGTGGGCCCCTCCTGGAGGTTTTCCGGCGCCATTGGCATCCTCCTCTCCTTTGGCCTCAGGGGATAATAGTTCACCCTCACAGCAGCAGGAAGGGCAGGTGGGCCAGTCCCAGGAGGTCACGGGTTCTTCCCAAGCAGTGGTTGCTGGATCACATGACTCAGACAAGGACAAGGACAGGGCTGTGGGCCCCGATCCAGAAGCTGAGGGACAGCTAGGGGTTTTGGATGAACACCTCGCTACTGCTACGGTTGAGAAGATACGGAAGGGAGAATATGTTGATTTGTTCTCTCTTTTGTATCGGGAGTTAGACAAAAAGGAGAAGGACGAGTTGGATGCGACTGAAAAGGAGAAATTAAAGAACCGTAGGATTGAGAAGAACTGGAATAATTGGTTTACGGGCTATCTTATTTACATGGACGTTATTGTTAAGGCCCAGCCTTCCAGGGCACATTCCATGTTGGTGTATTTGAATACGATTTTCAGGGCGCAGGCTGACTTTTCAGGGAATGGATGGCTCCATTATGATGAGAAGTTTAGGATGCGGGCGGCAAAGCAGCCCAACCTGCGTTGGGACAAGATCATAACAGAATTATGGATGCAGACATTAACACCGGCTCGCCCTGTTTTCGGGGAGAGGTCACAATCAGGACACCTGGTGCGGATTAACAAGCCTGGGGGTGCCATCCGCACCCAGGGTTCACCGGAGCAGACACAATTATGCTGGGAGTTTGGGACCCAAGGGTTTTGTGCCAGGCGCCCCTGTAGATACAAGCACCTTTGCGGGATCTGCTGGGGACCGCATTCCGCCCGCAACTGCAACAAGGGGAGAGGAGGAGGGACAGGTTCCAAGGAAGGAGGTGGAAAACGGGGACTTGGACCTCAGACATCGGTTCACAAAGGGTCCCAGCCCAATTAAGGTAGATAGGCTGCTTGCCTGGCTCCGGGATTACCCGGACCGGGCTGCGGCACAATATCTGTTGGTGGGTTTTACCGAAGGTTTTAGGATTCCTAGTGTGGGGCCTCGTAGGTTCTTTACGGCTAGTAACCTTAGGTCAGTGATAGGTAGAGAGCACGTAGTTAGGGAAAAAATTAGGAAGGAAGTAGCAGAGGGCAGGGTTTTGGGCCCTTTCAATCAGCCTCCCACCCCCAATGTTAGGATTTCCCCATTAGGTGTAGTTCCCAAGAAAGCACCAGGTGAGTTTAGGTTGATCCACCATTTGTCTTACCCCAGAGGAGACTCTGTTAACGATGCTATCCCTGCTGAGTTGTGTTCGGTCAGGTACACTTCCTTTGATGCAGCAGTTCGAGTGGTGCGTAGGCAAGGGCAAGGAGCAGAGTTAGCTAAATCAGACATCAAATCGGCCTTCCGCCTTCTCCCAGTTCACCCAGCTGATTTTGAACTCTTAGGTTTTGCATTTGAAGGAAGTTTTTATGTCGATCGTGCCCTCCCTATGGGATGTTCAGTGTCGTGCTCTGCCTTTGAGACGTTTAGCACCTTTTTAGAATGGGCCATCAAAAAGAAGTCAGGCCTTCGGGGCATAGTACATTACCTGGACGATTTCTTGTTTGTTGGTCGAGCGAGTTCAGGGCAGTGTGGTTTCCTGTTGGCCGAATTCACATCTCTTATGGGTGAGTTGGGTGTACCTTTGGCTCACGAGAAGACAGAGGGCCCTGCGCAGCAGCTTACTTTTCTAGGCATAGAATTGGATACAGTCAATCAGTCCTGCAAGCTGCCTGAGGCCAAGGTGCGGGATTTGAGGACACGGGTAGCAGATTTCCTTGGCAGACGTAAAGCAACTCTTAGGGAATTCCAGGAGATACTTGGGCATTTGAACTTTGCCTGCAGGGTAGTGGAGCCCGGCAGGGCGTTTCTTAGGAGGCTGTGCGATGCCACAAAAGGGGTCACCAAACCACATCATAGGATTAGAGTTACCAGGGAGATGAAATTAGACTTGAAGGTGTGGGAGGAGTTCCTGGAGGGGTTTAACGGGGTCTCATTTTGGCTAGACGAAATTAAAGTTAGGGATGCTTTACAGATTGCATCGGATGCAGCAGGTTCCATCGGTTTTGGAGTCTTCTTCAGGGGTAGATGGTGTGCGCAGAGATGGCCTGAAATTTGGGTGGAGGCGGGCCTCACGTCAGATCTCACGTTTCTGGAATTCTTTCCAATCCTGGTAGCAGTTCACATCTGGGCACGCGAGTTGGCGAATGCATTGGTGCATTTCTGGTGCGATAACCAAGCTACAGTCAGGGTTGTTAACTCTCTTTCCTCTAGGTCACAGCGTGTCATGCGCTTGGTCCGGGCTTTCACGCTGCAATGTCTCCGTTATAACATAGTCTTTACAGCTGTACACGTGGCAGGTGTAGATAATTCTTTGGCTGACTCTCTCTCTCGTATGCAGATGGATCGTTTCAGAGAGCTGGCACCGAATGCAGCACCTCTTCCAGAACCAATGCCCTCCGAGCTGTGGACTCTTGGCGGGGTGAGGTAGCATGGATGATTGGTATGTCAATTGCACCCAGTACCAAAAAGAGCTATTTAAGGGCAGCAGAGGAGTTTACTAGTTTCCGGGGGGCTGAAGGGTTGCAGGACTTGTGGCCTATCCCGGTGGATCACATTTTGCGATTCTGCGTCGCCCTTGAGCAAGCTAATTTATCTCCGCAATCTATTAGATCGCGATTATCGGCCCTGGCTTTTTGGTCCAAGTTAAAGGGAGTCCCTGACCTTACCGGTGATTTTGGTTCCGCAAGTTTTTAGAAGGATGGGCTCGGCACAAGGGGATGGTCCGGGACGGCAGACAGCCGCTTTCCCCGAACATTCTGAAGGGTTTGGGTGACGCATGGAAGGTATTATGCTCTTCACCGTACGAGGCTACATTGTTTCATGCAGCGGCTCTTACGGCCTTTTTTGGGGCTCTACGGGTGAGTGAGCTGGTAGTCCAGAGCAAAAGGGACCAGTCGGGCAGGGCATTGGAGTTTCGGGATTTGACCTGGGGCGGCATTGGGTAAGTCTGCGCATAAGGTGTTCCAAGACGGACCAGACCAAGCGGGGCATTGTGGTCACATTACAGAGGTGCTCTGACCCGGCACTATGCCCGGTCAGAGCTATCAGAGCTTACACTGCTGACCGGGGAACACACGAGGGGCCTCTTTTTTGTCATGCTGATAAGTCACCACTTACCAGGTACCAATTCTGGACCATAACGAAGAAAGCTTTAGCTCACCTCGGTCTGCAGGGCGTTAACTTTGGCACACATTCATTTCGAATAGGGGCGGCTTCCACTGCGGCCTGTATGGGCTTAACGGCCGGAGATATTCAGAGGATTGGGAGATGGAAGTCTCCGGTATATCGGCGCTATGTTAGGCCGATCCAACAGCGCTAAGGTTTTTTGTCTTTTCAGAGCGACCTGCTTCGGGGAGGAAGCGAGTGCTGATCTGTGGCCACAGTTTCATATTCTGGGCGGAGCGGCATGCTCGTGGCGGTCACCTGGGTTCGAACCTGGCATTGGGAGATTGTGCTTCCATACAATGGCTGGGCAGGAGGGGCCTCCGGTGGCATGGTTTGTTACCTACGTTGTATGGGGAGAGCTGTGGGCCTCTGCCTGACGTGCTGGTCATTCACCTGGGGGGTAATGACCTTGGACTGTTGAAAGGCAAGGCCTTGATTCTTCAGGCCATTCAAGACATGCAGCACATCCAAGACACATGGCCTCACACTTCCATCGCTTGGTCAGCACTGGTTCAGAGAAGAGTGTGGGGTGGGGGAGGTGATCCTCGGCCATTAGAGTTTGCCCGCCGGCGGGTGAACCGAGAAATTCGCAAAGCTATGCGGCAGGGCTTGGGTTACTTTATTCCACACAATGACATTGTTTTTGACAAATTGGAGCTCTACAGGCCAGATGGGGTACACCTATCATCCAAGGGCATTGAAATTTTTCTGTGCGATTTGCAAAAAGGAATTAGAGGCATCCTGGAGGGGAGTTGGGAGGATAAGGACTAAGCGGACGCTTGTCCTTATCCATGGCCGGTAAGGGGGGGGGGTCCATGGGTTTCGGCGTGTACCTATGGCACCCTTTGGTGTAGGATAAGGACTATCCTTGAGGAGGGCCCGGGACTAGCCCTTACTGGCTTGGGCCCGGGGGACTCGATTTCGGGCTCACCTTCCAGACAGGGGCCGGCCAAGGTCATGGTCCACGTTCTGGGCGTGACTTTGGGGCCTGGTATCTCGTCCTGCGGCCAGGGGAGATGGTCTGAGGCTGACTCTTGCCCTGGTCCACCCAGGTTGGTGGCCCCCTCCCTCTTTTAGAATAAACATCATTTGCACGCTCAAGTTCAAGTTCAAGTTCATTACCATGTATGTTAATTAGGCATATTAATAAATTGCCCTTAGTTCAACCCAAGCCCTGTGTGTGGTCTCCTCATTTCGTGGGTGGGCGGCAAAGGGTTGTTGTTGTTTTTTACTTTCTTTTTAAGTTTTAGTTGTGTATTTACTGTTTCAAATGTTTTTATCCATGTACATCACTTCAGGGACCTTGGTGGACTGAGAGGTGACAAACAAATGCCTTTAAATAAAATAAAATAAAAATTAACCTTCTAATAAATGTAATTCGTGTGCTTCTTTCCCCCTGCAGATCATTAAAGTTCAAAGTTAAAAATTCCAATAGTTAATGAAGTGACCTTTTAGCGTCCAATGCTGTTGTCTGGTCTTGTCATTTCCTAGCTAGTAAGCAAAATACTGGAGTTGTCATATGTAGAGATGAACAGCTTGAAATGGGACTGAAAGAAGCATTTGCCCACTTTCAAGGCATTCCTTGCCTTTTAGCTCTCTGAACAAAGGCCACAAACATGAGTATTTCCCCCCCTTTTTCTCTGACTGTGCAGATCTGGTCATGAATTTTGTAATGACAAAATCGAGCCTCATATAATATCATGTGACTGTAAGCAATTCTTTGTTTTGGGTTTCCAACTGAAAGTTAATCATTGCTGCAACGCCACTGTCACATGAGCCACACAGTTAGGGACATCAACAGACAGCATAGCACGGCAAGTCCAAGACAACAGGGTGCTGACTGACTGGTCTCTCAGGGCCTGTTCTGGTTCACTGATGGCAAATCCCTATGGCAAGTGTGCCAAAGTTCAAAGTGTGAGGAAAAAGCCACAGCAGGTTTTATCCTTCTATTCCAGGGATGTGGAAGTATGGTTCACAGGATGCAGAAGGCCTCTAAGGGCCAATCTGGCAGTACTGGAAGCCTCTCCAGACCACTGAAGCCTCCAACGCCCTCATTTGTTTGTTTGTTTGTTCGCAGTAAAAGTGTGAAAAACCTCATGGCTGAAAAATAGCCAGGGCACAATACCTCAGTATTCTGAGTCCCCTTGACACTCACTACCCCACAACTCCCACCCCCAAACAATAAAAACAGGCCTTATTTGGGTACCTTACTGGAACTGAAAGTGGCATGATGCATAGTTTCCAATGGTCCTGATTTCATTGGGTATTCATTGTGTTGTGGTTTGAGGCTGGACCACAACCCTAGAGAGCACAGCTTGGTTCCCTGCTTGGCCATGGAAATCCGCTGGGTAACACTGGGCACACCACACACACTAAGCCCCCGAAAACTCTTGTGATAGGTTTGCCTTAGGGTTGCCGTAAGTCAGAAACGACTTGAAAGCACACTACAAGAAGTCCCAATTATGCTAAGTTCAAAGTACAAAATTAGTTTGCACTCAGTTTATTCAGCAGGGGTAAAAGGAGAAGAAAGGCAAAATCTTGCCCTTCCCAGTAGCCTCAGGCAAAAGCAAACTGCTGCATTCTCCTCATTCATCTGTTCTTACTAGTTAATAACATTTGCCACCCTGACCATACTCTGATGTTGCCTGACACCAGGTGTCCCAGCTTTCTTCTGTTAATTGTTTGGAGGCATTCCTGATGTCACTTCCAGTTGTGCCAGGGGCAAGAGTGATGGCCCACTCCCCTTCCCCTTTTGCCCTGCCATGTTGTGTTCCTTTGGTGATCTGATGAGCAGGAGGCAGTGCTACATGGAGAGGCAAACAGAAATTCTGGGCCTGATTTTGGGCTTAGAGAAGGAAAGTGACACATTACAGATTACACAGTACTTTGTAGTAAGTACTTTTCTTGGAACATGGAAGTAACATGTAACAAGTTACAAGTAGTCACGTGATGTAATGACTAGTAACATTGCTATTTCTTGGCATAAGATGTAATATTCACTTGTTATTCCTAACCACTACTTTCAGGGTGTCATTTTCTGGAACCTTTGGGTATTTTTTGCAATTGAAAAATAGATTAAAAGCTAAAAAGGTAACAGGTACTCTTAAATAATGAGCAACAAGTATGTCAGTTGGAAAATTAATTAGTGCCCAAGGCATTACTTAAAAAAATCTAATTCTGTTCTTTTCCCAATAAAGATATAACTAAATTTCATAAAGATTATAATTTAGACATAATCTCATTCCAGCATAGCTATACATTTTCAGCTAGTTTTATAGCTATGTGGACACAGCCACACTAAATGGTGCGGGAAGAATATCAAATGGTTCAAGTACTGGCTCATGCTGCTGGCGCTTGCTGTTGAGAAGTGCTCTGTTGTGGGCATAGAACCAACAATTGGGTAGACAAGAAAAGAATGGCTTTGAATGTGAGGTCAGTAACTTGTAGCATTCAGCTGTATTTTTTAAGTAACTCTAAGATAACTATTTCAGTTACCTTTAAGAAATAGGAGAGGCAAATGTTGCTTTTAGAATTGACACTACAGCATTGGCTAGCTGGTTTTTTGTTCTTACTGCAAGCAACAAAATTACTTTTCCAAAGCAATTTGCCAAGCTCTCCACTATTCTCTGTTGCAGGAAACATTTTTAGGGGGAGTTGTGTTGGCCATATAGCAAAATACAACAACATCCAAACTCCACAAAAAAGTGACATCTTTATTGATCAACCAAAATCCACAAATACATCATGCAAGTTTGTTCTTCTCCCCACCTCCTGCCAAAGGTGGTTTGTTTTTGTTTTGTTTGTTTTGTTTTGTGACTTTGTTTGTTTGCTATTTCTGCAAACTTTGGGGTTTCCCCCAAGTTGTGCTCTTTTCACAGTATAGTAATTTTAAACAATGGTTCTCACAGAATGAGTTTGCAATTGACACAATTAGAATAGGAACATTTTACTGTGGCCCAGCTTTTAAAACGTGCAATTTGTAATTTGCTTCAAAAGCTTGTATGTGTGCTTTGTGCATTTCAGCTGGCCAATAACGGTATTGCTCTTTTGTGGGTTTTGTTATATTATCCTTCATTGTTGTTGTTGTTGTTAAATTCTTAGTCCTACATGTGGGATCTACAATGGGCACATCCCCTTTTAAAAAATGTTGCCAGTGGCAGAAGACCACACTGAACAGCGGTGAACTGCCATTTTGATTTCCTGCAATGCCTCATGGAGCCACTAGACCAAAACTATAGTGGGAAGATAAAATAGCTTTTCTCAGACATCTAGTACTGCACGATGCTACCAGTTAAACTTGCTAAGGTTCACCAGAATTGTGCAGGACAGACAGGGCAGCTGCATCATAGCAGGCAGACCTACTAAGAGAAGAGGTGACTCAGCAGAAGACAGTTTGCTGATGAGTCACTAAAACCTGGATTTGACCCTGCAACTGTTCCTCTTCAAATGGGCAATGTGGTACAGAAAGGGGATGTAAGAAAGATGCAAGTAATTTTAGTGATGTCCTAATAGGATTCTGTGGCTAAGGAAGTAGGCTGACCAATGATTCTGACTTAAAAGAAACAGGAGAAGAATTGCATCTCATTGGCCCCTCAAGATCCTGTGTGCAAATGATAGCTGACAACTGTACCAAGAAGAGCTGGGATAAAAGCAAGGCTATCATGAGCAAAAACTTCAAAGTAAGAACAGGTAAGGGATTGGGAGGAATTTCTTCATTTCCTTCCTGTCCAGGCTTGCCTGCAGATTACTGGAGAAAGCTATAATAACCTTGAAAGAAGAGAGACATTATAAGTAAATCGTTCGTGCCAGTTCTCTTTTTTTTAAAAAAAAACACCTAATGTTCAAGTGGCATGCCCTTTAATGACAACCATAGCATCCCAAATGACAGTTCCACATGTCGTGCAATGTGACGGAGCATTCCATCTGTGCTTGAAGGGCAAGGGGGGGGGAGTGTGCATTTAACAGAAAGCTAATTCACCCACTTAGCCACGCTTCAAATGTTCACAGTTCCATTGGTTCTATTTGGATCACTGCAGGAAAACAGATGACAGTTCAAATCAGAACATGTGCACGTCCTTCCCTTGGGTAAAGAGGAAAGTCTAAACACATGAAATAAAAATCAAAGGACAGAGGGGTAAAACCCTCTCAAGGTTTTGATGATATGCACATTTTCTGAAGAATAAGTCACATTGAATATAGTAGGACTTACTTCTGAGTAAATATATAGGACTATGTTACATGATTTAGAAGTGCAATGCTTCTAATGTTGCATAGCGCACATAATGTGTAGGCATTTGTCAGTTCTGAAGAACTGACAAGCATAGTAAAGAAACAGAATATATTTCTCAAAGGCCCATAATCTTGGCTTTATAATACCCAAGTAATTCTGCCACCACCCTCAGTGTTTTTTTGGATTAAAGAATCTAGCTTAAAGCTCAAGCTAGCCTAGCCTAGCCTATGGTGAGGAATGCTGGGAACTATAGTCCAACACCATCTGGAGGCATGCACAGCTTCCACCCAGAACTAAAGAGACAGGTTTTGTGGATTTTGTGCACTAAAAGAGTAATATGTAACCTGCATTTAGCCAGTTAGCCAGTGGGTAAACATACATGGACAAGTAAAACAGATTATGTCTAGTCTGAACTGTAAGTTAGTTTTTAAAATCTGTGTATGACATATGGCTAGAGATTCACTTCCTTGATTTGAAATTAGGTATGTTTATCACATAATGAGTTAGCTATTATTCCAAATTAGGAGGAACTATGTGTGTGTGTGTTACTATGCCTTCCTCCAGGTTATTCCACTCCATTTCCTCAATCCTTTCTCAGCAGTCAGCCAGTATTCTGTGGGTGCTGAGCATGATGAGTCCTCACTTGTGTGTGTGTCAGGGGGTACAATTCTTCTCCTCCCCAATCTTTTTGGCATTTTTGCAAGCTTTGGGGTTTCCTCAAGTTACTGATGCCTTTTCTTTGTGTGTAGGCTGTGTAATAATTCAAAGGGTGAGTCTCACAGAATGAGCTTTCTATTAGCATAACTGGGATAGGAACCTTTTAGTATGGGCCAGATTTTAAAATGTGCTATTTGGAATGAACTTATTAATTTTAAAGAAATTATAGAAATCGGTTGAAAAAACAAATTGTCGGCTGTGCTTATGGGATAATACTGAAAGCAAAAGAAAAGAAGAAGAAAAAGCAGAAGTGTACATAACGGAAGCTTATTGGCTGAGGAATCTTTTCCTGCATTGATTTGGTTGCTTGCATTTTCATGATCGCTCAACTGCAGGACTGAAGCTGCTGACACAAGCTGGCAATCATCTGCTGACAATCTCCAGCAAATATGTCACTGTGATTCCCCCCATCCCCATGCACCTTTTGACAATAGCTCCCTAACAGACAACAGCTGTTGAGAGAACTTGTGACAAGTAAATTGAAACTATAATGGAGACAACATTGTAGTCACATGCATTACCTAATTGGTACTTGACGCACTCCTGGGGGAATTTAAAGCATCCATTAGTCTTCACCTTGCTGAAACAAGGGGTTTTTCTCTCCACCTGCAACCCATACTCCCTGCTGGGAGCCAAAAATGCTTTCTACATTAAAAGGGAATACATAATGGGTTGTGAGCAAAGCCAACCCCTTTGGTATCACTCAAGCTGTTTTGTTTTCCCAGGATATATTCTGCCCATCACAGCTAGATGTGTATTTCAGCTATCGCCTTCATGGTTTCCTCAGTCAGCTAATGAAGTGTATTCAGTTTATTTTACTGTGTTATGCAATAAAGGTTGGGGGCTCCAATGGCAGTAGAGCAGTGAATCTTTTCTGGTCTCTTAGTCCAAATGTTAAAGAAGCTATTCAAAGCACTGAACCTATTCTGGAGGATAGGATGAAGCACGTTGGATAAGTTAGGAGGGGTTGCTAGTAAGCCAGAGGACAGGATCAAAATTCAAAATGACCTTGACAGACTGGAGAGCTGAGCCAAAGCTAACAAAATGAATTTCAACAGAGAGAAATTTAGGGTCCTGCGCTTAGGCAAAAAAAAAAAAAATGGAATGCATAAATATAGGATGGGGGACATGTGGCTGGATAACAGAACGTGTGAAAGGGATCTAGGAGTCTTAGTGGACCACAAGCTGAACATGAGTCAGCAGTGTGATGCATCAGCCAAGAAAGCCAATGCGATTCTTGGTTGTATCAATAGGAGTATGGTGCCTAGATCAAGGGAGGTAATGGTACCACTCTATTCTGCTTTGCTTAGACTTAATTTGGAATACGGTGTCCAGTTCTGGGCACCTCAATTCAAGAAGGATATCGACAAGCTGGAGCATGTCCAGAGGAGGGCGACCAAAATTGTGAAAGGTCTGGAAGCCATGCTCTATGAGAAGGAGCTTTGGCAGCTGGGTATGTTTAGTCTGCAGAAGAGAAGGTTAAGAGGGGACATGGCTTGTTCTCTGCTGCTCCAGAGACTAGGATAAGGAGCAATGGATTCAAGCTGCAGGAAAGCAGATTCCACATGAACCTCAGGAAGAACTTCCTGACAGCCAGAGCTATCTGGCAGTGGAACATGCTGCCTTGGAGTGTGGTGGAGTCTCCTTCTTTGGAGGTTTTTAAACAGAGGCTGGATGGCCATCTGTTGGGAACGCTTTGATGGGTGTTCCTGCATAGCAGGAGTTTGGACTGGATGGCCCCTGTGGTCTCTTCTAACTCTATGATTCTATCATTCTATGATAACTCCTTTAAAGTTCAGACTGAAATCCAGAACGGATTTCCCATGCTATGAGTACGGGAAAGGACTTAAGCTGCTTTCAGTCTGAAATCAAGGTCTACTACCATTCAAAGCCTGAAAATTATCATCATCATCATCATCTTATTCATTTATATTCCGCCTTTCTCCTGACAATGAGACTCTAGGCAGCTAACAATATTAAAACGATACAAATTAAAACATTCATAAAAATATAAATATAAGATCTTAAAAAACAATTAATTTATAAAGTTAAAACATTATACGTTAAAAATATTGAATACACTAAAATACACTTAAAAAACTATACTGGCCTAAAAAATGGCTTAGGACCTCAGTACTTGTTCTTGAGTACAGCTGCCCAAGGACTGAGATCTGCAGAAAGGGTCCTCCTCTTTGGCCATTTCCGCACTAGACTGTTAGAGTGCTATCATTCCACTTTCAACATCCTATGGAATCCTGGGGTTTGCAGTTTAGGGAGGGGCCTCAAAAGCCAGGATTCCATAGGATGTTGAAAGTGGAATGATAGCACTCTAACAGTCTAATGTGAAAGAGCCTTTGCCTCATGGAGACAGGAGCAACACAGCTGCCATGACACAGTGAGTGAGGCTGTGACAGGCGAAGGCCGTCTGTTGTGGCAGCCCCGTTGTGGAATACTCTCCCCTCAGAGGCCTGACCGACACCAAAACTGTCATCACTCCAGCACCAAGCAAAAACACGGCTCTTCACTTAAGCCTTTGTGGCCTGCTCAATTTTATCTACATCTGCACGCGTGCATGCTTTAAATTGTCTTCATAGTTTTAATCTGTCGTCTTTTAACTTCTAAATCTATTTAATATGATTTCAGTCTTTTAAAATAATTCTTATTCTTTAAAATTGTTATAAACTGTTTAAGTTAATCCTTATGCAACCCTGTGATCATTGGATATAAGGCAGACCATAAGCATGTTATAGCTAGCAGGCCAATAAGGGAAATGTGTGTGCCTACGTAGGTTGTAGAACTACAACTCCCATGATTCCCATCAATAGCTGTTTGGGTTAGGATTTATGGCCATGATTCTGCTCACACTGACCCTTTGCTTTAAGTCCCATTAAATGTTGTAGTCTTTCTCCTTCCTTAATGTGAAGAGCTGTTAAGTCTATTAGGCATGCATATAGGCTTATAGCAGCTTATATGAGAAAGAGATATATAACTTAAAAATAATGTTATCATTCTTTGGGAACCTTCACCAGCTTCGTCTCTGGTTCTTGGGGATGATGGGAGTTGTAGTCCAGCAGCACATCTTCCAGGTTGGGGGAGGCAGTTCTGTGCTGCTCCTAGGACAAAAACAGGCAAAGTGCAGCCCTTTGAATGATGCTGGACTGCAGCTCCCAGCATTCCTCTTCATTGACTATCTTGTTAGGCCTAATGGGATTTGCAGTCTGGGAACACCTGGAGGACTATGCTTTGTCCCTTATATCCTCAGACAAAGGTATAATTGGGGGCTCCCTTCTAGCTTAAAGATTACAGGGTATCAGCATAGTCTTATTATCTTCTCCTGTCTCATGATAGATGATATTCAGGGAAAGACATGTTCACCATTAAACAAAAGTTAAACTCTAAAATATACATTGGCTAACCAGCAGATGCCTCTGTGTGTGCGTGTGTGTGTATACATGCGCGTAGTATCTAGACTGAGGGAAGTGATAATACCACTCTATTCTGCTTTGGCCAGACTTCACTTGGAATACTGTGTCCAGTTCTGGGCACCACATTTCAAAAAGGATATCAACAAGCTGGAATGTGTCCAGCTTGTCAAATGGTAACAGTTCTGGAAACCATGCCCTATGAGAAGCAGTTTAGGGAGCTGGTATGTTCAGTCTGGAGAAGGTTAAGAGGTGACTTCATAACCATATTTAAATATTTTAAGACATGCCATATGGAAGACGGAGCTATCTTTTTTCCTGCTGCTCCAGAGACTAGGGCACAGAGCAATGGCTTCAAACAGCAAGAAAGGAGATTGTACCAAAATATTAGAAAGAATTTCCTGATAGTAAGAGCAGTCCAACAGTGGAATACATTGCCTCAGAGTGTGGTGGAATCTTCTTCTTTGGAGGTTTTTAAACAGAGCTTGGATGGCCGTCTGTCAGGAATGCTTTGAGTGTGTATTGCTTTACGATAGGGGGTAGGCCTGGATGGCCTTTGGGATCTCTTCCAATTCTATGATTCTAAGTTCCCCCAAGACTGGCGTACCTGGGGTTGCCATATGGCACTTCCTCAAATCCAAGCAACCACTTTGCAAATTCTAATTATTCTAATTATGCAAGAGAGGTTAGAATGCACCTTCCTTGCTAAATTTCCACAGGCAAGTAAAGACTTTTTTTTTGTTTTGACAGGCCTTCAAGGTCTGACTGGTGTGAGAAATAGCTGAAAAGACTCATAAAAATTTAGCACAGGATCAGCTGAAGCATTAATGTTTATTAAAAGTATGTTTCTGCAGAAGCGGGTGCTCCCCAGAGGCCCCAGTATTGAATACATCATGTTTTATTCCCTGTCCCCGCCGCAGGTTTTCTCGCCCCTGGGATCCCATTGGATAAGACCCCAAAGGTTACAGCCTATCAGGATCGCCTAAGAAGTTACATTTCCCCTTCCCCATATTTATGGTATGAGTGATCATGCACTGATCATTCATTTCCCTCATGTATCCTTAATTCTCATGTTACCTTCAAGGTGTCTCATTAGCAGTTTCAAAATGCCCCTTTGTGTTCTGGTATGTCCCCATCAATCAGTTTACTCCTTACAGACAACCCATTTCCGCACTAGCCTGTTATAGCACGATGATTCCACTTTCAACATCCTCTGGAATCCATCCGGCCCCTCCCGAAACTGCAAACCCCAGGATTCCAGAGGATGTTGAAAGTGGAATCATCGTGCTATAACAGGCTACTGCGGAAATGGCTTTTGTCCTGTCTGGTGTGTTGTTATCTACAAGGTCTGAAACATACCAGCCACCCTAAATATCCAAGGTCTTGGAGGCCCTCTTTTGTTCAGCTGCCAATTTTAGAAAGCTGTTCTCTTAAACGTGGTGTATTACAGAAGCTCAAATATAAAATACACTGAAATATACATGTAAATATATCTAAAATATGTGTTATACATATCAGCTAATATATATGCTTCTAATACATGTTATTAATACTGTATACCCAGTGCAGAAGCTAAAATAGATTTCATTTCTCTCACTGGGGACAAGGCATTGCATAATATGCTGGATTTTTTATTTGCTGTTTTTTTAATTGCTTATATTTTCAAGGAGTTTTAATTTTTTGATAGTTTAATTATTTTTAACCTTTGTATGTTGTGAGTTTTTAGTGATGATGATGTTATCAGCTTCCCACTCTTGCTTCCCCAGGGTAATATATTTTGTGACCCACCTTCCTCTTTATTACTGCCCTACTCAATCTTAACCCAAAATGTTACTGCAGGACGGGGGAACCAATGACCATCCAGATATGGCTGAATTATAGCTCCCTTCTTTGTTATCCATGGTTCATGCTGGCTGAGGCTGCTCACAGTTGGAGGCCCATGTTACACCTCAGAGTAACCCTAAGAGAGGGCCCCTAAAATTGGCATGACTTCCCCCATATTGGATATTGGCTAGCAAAGGTCAGTTGCAAGTAAAAATTGGTTTTGAATTAGATACTTAAGACCAACAACGCCCTTTGCTGCTGTATGGGAATGTAGACAACGTCCATTAGGCTAAAAGACAACGACCTATAGTTCCAAGTCACGTATCTCTAGGCAGCCACAATAGACTCTCTCCTTGATTAATAAATCGAATCATTAAGGTTATCTCAGCCCCAAGCCACGCTGATGAACTTTGCAAGGATAGACAATCAAAGTCTATCAATTTGGAATTTTAAACCTATCATGTACCTGGACTTTCCCGGGAGAAACAATACCGAGGAGAGGTCATGATATTCGCCTAGCATTATGTTCTGCAATCATCGCCCATTAACGCCACTTTCCTAGCCTATACACAGCCTGAGGACAGAAATTGGCTATAAAAATCCTCACTTTTTGAGCCTCTTTGGGGAGCCTCCCAGACATGACAAGGGCCTGTTTTGCTGCTACCGAGGTGTCCCACTCAAGCCTCTCAGATGCTGCTGAGAGCTAAACGTGACTCGTGTCTCTGACCTGCCGCGAAACCCCACTGCTTCCAGCCCCGGGATCCAGCCTCCCCTTGGTGCTATACACCGAGCCCTCGCTAATCTCCTCCTTCACCGGGACACCTAGGCTAAGGTCCGTATGCCCTCTCTCCCAACTGTCTCTTATTTCCAACTTCATTCCATAGCCCTTGTGTGATTGTAGGATTATTTGTTAATGTGTGTTGCAACCTTCTCTGTTAGTTTTAATAAAGTTACTTTAGATTGTTCCTCTGACTTTTGCGTGGTTCTGACCCCGTAGACATAGGGTTAAAGATCCCTTGCCCTCACCTCTCGCAAGCTTTGAGTTTCTCTGTTAATTCCCTTAATTTGAAGCCTGTTTGGGTGTCCTCGAGATACCCCCAATTTTCAGGGTAACACCCACAACATCTGGAGGGCCTCGGTGTTATTTTATTCTGTTCCACGTGTCTCACTTTCCATGGAATCTTGGGTTTATGCAGAAGCAGCCAGTAATCCTGGCCTACTGCAGAAATACATTGAAAGAGGAAAAGTGATTGCCCCTTCTCCCCTTTTGCTTTGTTCTAAAGGTAGGCAATGTTTCCACTTTCTTTGAGGATCTTTGAGGCCCCTCCCTTAACTGCAAACCGCAGCATTCCATAGGATGTTGAAAATTGAATAATAGCACTGTAATACTCTAGTGCCGAAATGGCCTAAATCAACTTGCCCTCATGTGAATGCTGCCCTTAACATTTATGCCAAGTTCGACAGCAATTAGGTGCAAACACTAGTTAACTTGTAATTAATTCTGTTTCCAGTAACAAAGGTTTAACTAAGTTCCATGGGTTGGAATCTTGTTGGTATCTTACTGTTGCATAAGCTTCTCTATCAAAAGTCATTGGACGTGTTGCCTGATGTGGAATGTCTACATTCACATTTAAAGTTGTACAAGAAGAGTTGGGCACACAGTGCCATTGTGTATGTGCAAATATGTATTGAGGCTCATTCACACTACCCCATTATAGCACTATGACTCTGCTTTGACTGCCATGGTCTATCTTGTGAAATCTTGGGACTTGCAGTTTAGGGAGGGATGTTTAGAATTCTCTGACAGAGAGCTCTAGTGCTTCACCAAAATACAACCCCCAGAATTCCATGGGATGTAGCCCTGGAAGTTAAAGTGGCATCACAGCATTAAAATTGGGCAGTGTGAAAGAGTCCTTGGTTGGGCATTAATTTACACAATGCTGCATACTACAGACAATGTATAATTCCATATGCAGATGTAATGCCACATACTAATGTAGGATCTCAGCCAAAATGGATGTACATTAACAAAGGATAGTTTCACTCATTTGTGGGTGTTATTTTCACACTTTTATAGTAGAACTGGGAATCATGCAGCCCTCTTTACTGAATTACAAGCCCCAGCACCCTTCTCAGCATAGCCGGTGGTGAAGAATGCTAGGTGCTGCAGTCTAAAAATATCTCCAGGACTGCATAATATACCTCCTTGATAGTAATGAGGGCTTAACCTCACTAAATGGTGAGTTCAAGAGTTCCCATGAGTTCTGTGGATGTTGATTAAATGATGAGGTGGACAGGAGGAGAATGTCCTTTGACTACAGGACAATGACTTCTAGCATGCAGATCTTTCTGAAGAAGTCTCTGTTCTAGTTCCTTTTGAGTAATGACAAAGTAAAGAGTTACTTTAATAGGGCATACATATGAGCAACTAACTACTTTGGGGAACATTTTTGGCAGTTCGTTACCATAACTGTAGCTAATTACTTCCTAAAACTGTCTCTCCTAGACTAGCATATATGTTAAAGCAGAGTCAATAAAGTCTCACTAGGCTGCACACCATCTCTCTGCAGTTTTTCTCCAACAAATCATCCAAATGAGACCAGGCCATGTTATGCAAAGGGCTCAAAACTCGCACTGAAAAATACTTTGTTATTCTGCTTGATATTCCTCTGCATCACAAGATGCTGACATGTCAAAAAACTATGCTTACAAATTAAACAAAAAAGGAATTGAATGAGTCACTCTAGAAAGGGAAGACAGATAGGGAAAACTGATTTGTCTAATTAGAAACAGCATGTGCATATTATCCTGGACTCAGTCCTCCTCATCTGAAGATGTCTCATCCTTAAACGTACTTTTTGGTCACATTTTTTAGCCCAGCTTTCCTCCAAAGAGTTCAGCACAGTATATATGCACTTATCCAATTTTATCTTCAAAGCAACATAGAAAAATAGCTCTGTGTGGGACTGTCCTCACAGTGAGGCAACTGCCTCGGGTATCTGATTTTAAGCATTATGAGAAGGCAATACAGTGTTAGTTATTATTGTTGGGAGCTGTCAGTTCCATTCTGTTCTGGTCCTAAAAACGATTTTCTGAGGTCAAAATATATATGCCTACCTGAGGACTGAGATATGCCGGAGGGGCTGTCTTCTGTGTCCCGCCAGTGGGAGCAATGCATTGCAGGGGGCTGGGGAAGCGGCTTATTGTGGCTCATTTGTGGAATGCTCTCTCCTTTGTGGTCCAAGTGGCACCAACAGCAAATTCTTTCCAGCATCAAATCAAAATATGGCTTTTAATTAAAAACTTTGAAGCCAAATTTACTTTGAAATATACATGCATACGGTTTTAGTTGTTTTAAATTTTTAAGCTGGTTTAACATGCTGACTTGTATCAACATGACTTGTGGTTGTTGCACTGTTTAGATTATTTTTCTGTTTTAAATTGTTTATATTGTTTTTCTTGTACACTGCCTTACAATCCCAAGATAAAGGCCAGGTCAGGATATAAACATTTAAATAAATAAATAAATAAATAAGTAAGTAAGTAAGTAAGTAAGTAAGTAAGTAAGTAAGTAAGTGAATAAATGTGTTACCAGCACATTTTAGAATCATTTTATTAAAAGTAGTGATGTTTGCCTGGGTAACAAGTCTTTGCCCCTTTCCGCACCGGGGTATTAAAACGGTGCAGAGCGACCTCCGATGGAGGTCTTCTGCACCGTGGAGTGGATTGGGGCGGACTATTTTTCGTAGTTCCGCACCTCAATCCACTCCGAAACAACCAGAACTGGTGGTGCCACATGTTTTTTAAAAACCTCTTTTCAGAGGTTTTCAGAGGTTTTTAAAAAGCACGGAGTGCGCAACCCCGTGCAGCTCCGTTGCTGTGCTCCGGTGCAGATTTGCAGGCGTGCACTAGTGCGTGCCTGCAGATCTGCCAGGGGTGGGCTTTAGGCTGGCAAGCTTCTCCAGTTGGTGGAGAGCCTCCGCCAGCCGGAAGCCGCCATTTTGGATGCCGAGGCCGCCATTTTGGATGCCGGAGGACTGCAGAACAGCGAGATCGCACTGCTCTGCATGGCGACGGACTTACCCGGCTGCCAGTAAGCTCCGTTTTAGAGCGTTTTCCCCCGTTTCCCCCTCCACATGTGGAAAGGGCCTTTCTGTTTTGCCTTCCAAAGCATCCAAAGCCTGGATGGATGACTCATTTCAGTTTCTCCCTCATTCACCTAAAAAAAACCATCACAAATTCTTTCCAATCCAAAAAAACGAACCAATTTTCATATTTTGGAAGATTCCATACCCTCTAACTGCCCCAATTTGGCGAACACAGTCCTGATTAATTCTCTGTCATCCCCCCTTTTTTGGCTGATTTTAAAATGTCCCAGTTTCTCTCTCTTCCTCCCACTTTCCCTCCTTGTCTTCAGCTTACACAAGTTGCTGCCAACTGAGTTCAAAGTCTGCACTCATTTAACTCAGTGGGGAGAGAGGGCAGCAGGAGTCAGAATCTTGCCCTTCCCTGTAGACTGAAGCAAAAGCAAAGTGCTACAGCCTCTCCTAGCTTGTCTGTTCTTGCTCATTAAAAACTTTTGCCATCTTGATTGCATTCTGAACTTGCTTGGCCACATGTGTCCTGGTTTTATCTGTGAAATGCTGGAGAGTATGGAAAATTTAGCCAAAAAACCCCCAAACTGAAATGAAATTCTCACAGATCCCTACTCTCTGTCAGGGAGAAATACCTCTCAAATTTACATTCCTCAGAAAACGTAAATTCCGAATGGTTGTAAATCTGTAAGATGTCATGCTTACACATGAGAAGACTACCATGAATACCACTTTGTTTGGAGGCAAGTATTGCATTTTGCAGCATTTTATTTTAACTAAGTTGCAAAAAAATATATGCAAGATAATAGAACATTTTGGACACATCCCAAAGAGCTATTTTTGATGCACCTAGTGCTTGCAAGGAAATTTCTTTGTGTTTATCATCTTTGAATAGCAGCTGTTCCAATGGATTTTAGTAGAAATTTTTTAGGGAGGAAAGAAAGAAGCTTATGTTTTAGAAAAACAGCAATGATCACAAATAAAGATCTCGTTACATGTACAGGATTTCCATACTTATCTTACAGATTAAGAACTGGAACGCTGTCAGAAAATAGAATTCATTGAAAAGCGGAACTCATGTACTGTACTGTAGTGAGCATGAAGGACTCACAGAGGCTCACTTGGAACCGACCGTCTGTTTGCTGCTTGCAAAGTCTCTCAGGTGGCTTAGCATTTTTTTTTCTTCTCAGCTCTCTTTGCAAGCAGCACACACATGCAAGTGGTTCCAAGAGAGCCCCCATAGGCAAGAAGAACTGATGAAAAAAAAGAACCCCCATTGAATTAATGGAACTTTTCCTTAATTTGGAAGCACCAAAAGAGTGAGTCATCAGATAACAAAGTATCAAAAGGTGGGTGCTTGGCTTCCGGTCGCATGGCACGTGCGAGCGACAGCTCGGAGCGAAGCTACGCAATGGTGTGGCTCCGAGCTGCCACCCGCTGGATTCCAGCTGTTTGGTTTTTTTTTTAACCATCTGAAGCGGCTAGACACCCCTCTGGTAAAAGGAATGCGGAATAGGTCCGAAGGGGACCCCGAAACTGGTAGCTGGCTCTACCCGGCTGGGGGAGCAGAAAGCACCGGGGGGGGTCGAAGGACAACGACAGAACCAGCGGGATTGTCGCGGAAGCAGCACAAGCGCCGCCGCTGACTTTTAAACAAGAAACTACTTAAAAACAACAAGTAAGAAAACAAGTAATCTGATCTGGTCTTCAATTTCCATAATATCTCATCCGAAATTGACTTGCAAAAGTGCGCAGGAGTGGAGGAATGGAAGGACTCAGAGGAGATGTGAGTGTGTTATGGTTGAGAATTTGTCTTAAAGGGGCAGCTGATTTCCAAGAGACTGTTAAGTGGCTTTTCTGCTTTTCCACTGAGGATTGAAGTTTTTAATGGTTAAATGATTTCTGAATTGCAATTTGAGACAGAGATTTACAGTTTGATAGTGCTAAATAATTAAATGGACGGAACTGGACTGAGGATTAAGATTGGATTTTACAAGATCTAATAAACTCCATTTGGACATTGAACTTTCTTTATTTCTACATTTTTCTATTCTGGTCGACCTGAGAGGACTGGTATTTTGGCTTTTTGACTCTGGATTTCTGATTTTAGAAGACTACTTTGGGAGGCAACAGTTACTGAGCAGTGGGGGTTTTTTTTAGCTCCTGCTGTTTGAGACTTGTTTCCTATCTTTTCTCTCAGTCTGGATTGTTGAGACTGGCCAGCCTGTGCTGGAAGGTCATTTAAGCAAAACATCCTGACTCCCATGGACTTTAAGCGGTTATTGAGAATACAGAAGAATCTTCAAACAGTAAAGTTCCAGACAGGAGGGGGGAATGTGAGGTGGATTAAGGCACAGGGCTCTGAATTTGACAATGTTAGAATGAACTTGAACAATTAAGCTTACATATTTGACTGATATATTGGTATTAATATAAGCATTTTTGATATTGTTAAAGGGATGGTGGGGATTGAACAGGACATAAGTATAGAAATGGGAAACAAGACATCTTTAACAGAATGGAATCCAGGTCAAGAAGATGAGTGACTGTTGCAGTAATGACAGCTCAGATTGCCAGATATACATTAACAGTACTTTATTTTGAGAGTTTATGTTGTAAATGATGGAGGACTTAAAAAGTAAGAGAGAAGATATCAGAAGATTTAAAAGAGGCAAGAAAAAAAATCAGAATAGATTGCAATCAGACGATTAGTGGAAAGCAGAATGGCCAATTGAAATGGGTGATCGCTGGGAACTGGCAATTGAAAATGACTGTATTTTGATTGTGGAAATGACAGTGGGATAACAGAAATACAACATGATGGGAGAGGGAAATGCATGTTCAAACAATTGAGACAAACATTGTATTGTGATACATAAATGTAATAAGTGGAATGAATTTCGAGTAATGAAGACTAGATCAGAGTGGAAGATCAGAAATATTTCATGTAAAATTACAGGTCAAAAATGTTCTTTTTTAATTTGTGAAACTTAATAAAATTATAGATAAAAAAGGTGGGTGCTTGGTGTACAGTGATAATACGGTAATAGAGTTCTGGATTATGGCCAGCACTGACTGTATTTTTTTTATTATTATTACAATGAAGATAATCTGAAGACTAGTTTAAGGTTAGCATAGGTATTACACGGCTTGCAGTGGGGGACATAAAAAGAACCAATCTCAAATGACGGAGGAACAGCTTTAGCAGCAGAATAATGAGTAAACAATCATGCTGAAATCACCGCCTTGAAATCTCAAAACTAATAAAAATGAAATAAAAGAGACCTCTGAGGTAGGTGAATTGGGACTAACCAAGACAACTGCATGGAGCCTCTTCCACCATCCTCAGTTTATCACACTTCCAGCTTCATTTGGAATGGTCAAAGTAGGAGAACGTTTGGCAAGAAAATCTGGCATGTCTTTATCACTGTCCTTGCGTAAATTTACTTAAGCAACCTCCAGTTTAACTTGTGCTTCCATTAGATATCTAGCCAAATCTATGGCTGAAATCTCATGGCTGATATATTTGAAGTCCCATTTAGCACAACAGGATGTATTCTAAGTAAATGCTCATAAGGCTAAGCTGTCCATTTCTAATTCTAACCCCCATCCTCCAAAAAATACAGAACAAAACAATGCCTTGGATTACATCCCTAATATTCTTCTCTCATATGCAGTAATGAGCCAGCTCAGCACTCTGGTGTTTAAATCTTGTTTTCTGCTTGCTTGCTTTCCATAACCTTTGCTTCTACTTACAGAAAACAAGCCAACACCTACTAAAATCATGACAGTCTGACATACATTTTCAGAAACTTATATAGCATTGTTCTGTCATGAAAAGACATTCATGCAGATCCAGAAGAGAGTATAAAACCAGTAAGAAGATCCATTGTGATTATATGTGTGCTTTTTGCTGTGTGTACATATCTTGCTTTGTCTTTTGTCCCAGTGAACAACAAAATGCATGTATTTAACATTAAGCTAATGGGAAAAGCTAATGGGTATAAGGAGGCAGTGTTGTTCAGTTAGCAATTTGCACACGTGCTAGTAGAACAAGAAGTGCAAAAGACACAGACGTTATTTTGGTTTGTGCAATAAGAGTCAAAATATTGGAATTGACACTGTCTCCTCTTAACAATACAAGAGTAAACTTGCCACTAGGTTTGTCCATGCATAGTCAGTCAAAATACTTGACCCTATGTGCCCTTGGAAGACTGTACAGGTTACAAATAACACTGAAAAATGAGTACAGGTTGAAGTCCAGTACCTGCTCACATTTCTGAGAGTAAGCACAAATGAATTGAAGAAGTCCTACTTCTGAGCAATCCCAAAATACACAGATGATTTGCATACCTAATATTATTCTGGCTCCTGCAAAGCACTGGCAATTGGTAGCGTCCTTGTGAGTGGAGCAATGGATCTATTCCAAGTGTTAGTCTCAACTTTAAAGGAACTGTCCAAGTTGCTGAGCCATGCCCTCCAAGTAGGTTCAGTACCATCAATAGTTCCTTTAAGGATCAGACGAACATCTGGAGGAGATAAATGACAGCCCTGAAATGAAAGCCACTAGCCAGCACTGCCATACTGCATTATATGAGTGATACACTACAGCTACAGAGATATAAAAGCATAGCTCAATCCATGGCTGCAAAGTACATATTACTTATTACATACTACATATATTACATATATATTATATCATATATATTACATATTGCAGAGTACATATTACATATATGTACAGTGTGCATATCCTGTACATATTCATGCACTCCTAAATTTATGATTTGACAGAGTTCAGTTGACAGAGTTAACAGACGCAGATTTTAATTATTTAAAAATTTTAAATTTAAATAAATTTTAATCTAAAAATTTAAATAAATCTTAAAATAACCTAAAATCTACTTCAGTTGATTCTATCAAATTTAAAATTAGCGCAGCCTTTCTGATGGGAATTGATGATGGGATAGACATATTTCCACTCTGGTTAAAAGCTCTACTAGAAGATTTGTTACAGAAAGCTCCAGTATACCCTTTGAAAGTTCCACAAACGTAGATCCACCACGAGAATGCTCCGTCCAGAAATGGGGCATTCTGGGGGAAGGTTAAAAGATCTAAAGGCCTTTCATTCATCCCCCCCTCAACAAGCCTAGGAATGGTCTCATGAACTATGCTAGCCTTTACTGTTATTGTTATGTGACTTCAGGTTGACCCCAAGATATAGTGGCCCCGTCCTAGGTGTTCTTGGCAAGATTTATTCAGAGAAGCAGCATAGTGTAGTGGTTTGAGCATTTCCCTGAGATTCTGGAGACCAGGGTTCGACTCCCTGGTTGGCCATGGAAACCCACTAGATGACATTGGGCAAGTCACACTCTTTCAGCCATAGAGAAAGGGAAAGGCAAATTCCTTCTGAACAAACCCCACAATAGATTCACCTTAGAGTGGCCGTAAGTTGGAAATGACTTGAAGGTGCATAACAACAGTTTTCCATTGGTTTCCTCTGAGGCTGAGAGAGTAGGACTTCCCAAGGTCACTCAGTGGGCTTCCATGGCTGAGTGGGCATTCAAACCCTGGTTTTCTTGAGTTTGACACTCAGACCACTACTCTGCTGGCTCTCAATGTCAGCCTTGAAGATGATGTAATTAAATTTCCATTGCATTAATTTTGGTGGAGAGGAGATTTTTAAAAAGTAGAGAATTGCCCAATCTTCTTGTGGTGGGACAGAATCCATTCCTGAAAGCCAACAAGGGCTCGGGAAGCAGTGGAATATCTACTGCTTCATTACCTCCGCTGCCACTTACGATTGCTGTGCACTTAGGACAGCCGCATACATCACACATCATATGAAGTCATGTTTGGACCATCACTTCATATGATCCAAACACAGAGAGCTGCCTTTTCCTACAGAAGGCCTCCCCCTTCAGCAAAAGATCTAATAACTGAATGGTTCTTGCTTTGGTTTATTCTGATCTAAATTAATGTAGTAGGACTATGCTATTTAAAACTTAGATCTTTTTACCACTAAAATAAGGCATTGAAAACTTGTGTATGGGAGGGTAGAGGAAGGATTCTTTTAAAAAGAATGGATCCATATGATCTGAAAGACTGTTTGTCTCAGTATGAGCCTGCCTGAATGTTAAGATTCCCACAGGAGGGCTCTCTTTTGGCCCCACTATCACAGACATGTTTGGTGAGGACTCAGGGAAGAGCCTTCTTGGTGGCTGTTCCCTGAAATTCTCTCCCATATGGAGCTGGCTTGGCTCCCTGTCTCTGTCAGTAGGTAAAGATATGTTTGCTTATTTAGGCCTTTGAATGTTATCTGTCTAATTCAGGTCTTTCAACTGGGGTGTGTTGTATTTTATCATTTTAACAGCCATAAAACTATTTTGAATTGTTTTTAATATGATCATTTCTTTGTTATTTTTGTGTTATCCATTGTTATAACTGTTTTAACTCACATTGTGAGCCACCTTGGGCACTGTATTGGGAGAAAGGCATGATGAAAAATAAATAAATATCAGGAAAGATCTCATTCCAAAATCAGCAGACCAATGTTACCAAAAGATAAAGCCCACTTGAAAGATTTTAATTCTGTAACATTCTTGGATCATGTCCTAGAAATGCATTGATTGGACACCAAATGGATCCCATTAGACAAATGGTCTAAAAACTGCCATAAAGTAGTCTTTGTTTCAACAACATGCATAATGTATTTATTTTTAACCTCAAATTTGGCACTCAAGAAATGTATGAAGGGACAAGACTGAGTAAAATGCTGATGGCCCTCACTACAACCTTTCCCAGGAAGGAGGGACTGAGAGACTGCTAGTCATGGTCTACAGTATCTGGGATGGTCTGCTGTAATCACTTGTGCAAGGACCCTCTGCCCGCCTCAGTCCACCTGACCTCAAAAATGATTTGGAAGCTTCTGTTTGTGCAGATCACTTCTGTCTGATCAGGAATGGGAAACAGCAAGATATTAGTTACATAAAACTGATTGGGGCAGGTACAGATCTTATGCAGACATGAGAAAATTCACTCCTCCATATGGTTTTAAAAAGACCGCAGTCCTTTCATCTGATCATCTACAATTGGGAAGGAGAAATTTTGGTCCTCCAAAGGTTTTGCCCTTCATCTCCTATCACCTCCATTCAACATGCTCAATGAGACTGAAACATTTGCAGGGCTAAAAGTTCTCCACCACTAACACATGGTGACCTTTCCTCCATCCTGCTCTCAAACAGGCATGAAGGAACTACCTCCATCCCCTCGTCTATCTTCTCCCAGAATTGGGTCCATCCAGAGGAAGTCGACAAGCTAACAGAGACAGCATACAATGGTGATCCACATCACATGATCACAGCAGTTTGAATCCATTTTAGGGCTACGGCCCCATCTTATGGCATCTTGGGATTGGTCGTTTGGGGAGGTACTCAGAATTGTCTGTTCCATTTCCATGAAGTGCAGCACTGTAGCTCTCAAGCAGAGAATTTGAAGTACCTCTCCAGATGACAAACCCTACATTTCTAAAAGAATTAACCACAGAAGTTACAGTTGTATCAGACTAGGTGTACTTTTGCAGATTGAACACAGCACCTACTTCCTTCAGACATTCACCAGGAACCCTTTCACAATTACAGCACCATGATTCCACTTTAACTGCCACAATTGCTCCCTAGGGAGTCCTGGGATTGACAGTTTAGGAAAGGGCATTTAGAACTCTCAGCCAGAGTTCTAGTGACTCACCAAACAAGCAAACAGGATTCTATAAGATGTTGCCATGGTAGTTAAAGTGGGATAAAATCACTCCAATTATGTAGTGTAAAAGAGCCCTGGTTTATTCTCGACACAGCATGCAGGAAAGTTTCTTTCTTTCTTTTCCTTTCTCTTTCTTATAATTTCTTTCCTCCTCCTCCTCCTCTTTTTTTTACTACATCTCTCAGGCCATTTCTGCACTACACTCTTACCATACTATTATTCCACTTTCAACATCCTATGGAACCCCCTGGCCCTTCCCTAAACTGCAGTCCCCAGAATTGCATAGGATGTTGAAAGTGGAATAATAGCACCGTAGGAGTGCAGTGTGGAAATGACCTCAGTCAGTTGTTCACGGGGGGAGCGAAGTATGAAGCAACGCGCAGCACCGTGTAAACGTCTGCCCAGCTCTAGCAACGACGCGCACGGAAGATGCACCCGTCCCCCAGTCCCCAGGGGTCCCCCGGCGACAACCCACCCTCGCGCTTCCTGCGCTCCCATCCTCCCAGACCTTTCTGCATCCACTCGCCCTTCCTCGTGCAGACTGAGCACGCGCGCCGGGAGCCAAGGCGCCCCACGCGCTGTCGCTCTACCCCCGCCGGCGTCGCGACGCGGAACAAACAAAAGCCCCGCGAGCGACGCCGGGGAGGCGGGCTCGTGCTGGCCTGAGCGACGTCTCAGTGGAGCAATCGCCGCTCGCCGCTCGCCCCGCCTGCTCCCAAGCGGGCACCCAGGGAGCGCGGCCTGGGTTGAGGATGAGTCAGGCGAAAACCGGCAGTTGGTCGAGGGCGACAAAGCTCTTTCCCTCACGGAGAGGCGGCGCTCCTCCTCCTCCTCCTGCCCCCTCTACCGGGAATCCCCCTTGTGGTGAAGAGCAGAGAGGGCACTGAGGGCGTAAGTGCCGAGCAGCCGCTTCGCCTCGGGAGGTAAGCGGAGAGGGGGAAAGGGGACGAGGCGATGGCACCTGCTGGACAGCGCGCCCGCGCAAGCGCCGCTGCGAGCGCGGCCACCGGTTTAGCCCGGTCTCCTCACATCCTGGGGAAACGCGTCAGGGGGGCGTGGGAGGACGTTAGTTTCGTCGCCCGGAGTTCCTTTCGGTTTGTTTTCAGATAGCCGAACTGTCATCCGCACTAGACTGTTGTCCCGCTATTATTCCACTTTCAACATCCTGTGGAATCCTGGGGTTTCCAGTTTAGGGAGGGGCATTTAAAATTCTCAGCCGGAGAGTTCTTTGGCCTCAGTAAACTACAAACTCCAGAATTCCACAGGATGTTGAAGGTGGAATAATAACACTATAACAAGCACAGTGCAGAGACAGTCCAATGTGCACACCAGCTTGTTGCGCTGTATAGTTGACTGCTGACTTTAGCTCCAGATAACCCACAGCGGACCTGAAAAATGAGGACAATTTGGGGAAGACCCAGTCCAACGCATCCGGTCGAAAGATCTCTGGTGAGCAGTCACTGGGGCTGCAATTGCGTACTTCCAGAGTTGCTCTGGGTAAAAAACTGCTGCTGTGTTTTTGATTACCTGGGCTCGAAAGCGAGTTGTTAACAGGTTTATGACCTGGAAAGTGGGTGGTTCCCTAACAGTCCATGTCTAAGAAACAGTCATCTTCTTTCCGTTTTCCTGGGTTTAGTTGCTTACAGAAAGCTGGCCAAGGTTTCTTTTTAATATCAGTAGTCTGTGTCTTTGTATTGGCTTGTCTGCTTGCTGAGGAGGAAGTCTGGTAGTGGTTTAGCAGTTCTGGGCCTTAAACTGAAAGAGGTTTGCCTTTCCTGCTAGGGTGTATCTATGTGCAATTGCTAGAGTTCCTGTCTCAGAAAGAACTTTTTGGACCAACTAGAGCTTAGAAAACTCACCTTTTCGATTACAGCTCCCATAATCTTCTGGGGAATGTGGGTTTTGTAGTCCAAAGGGTAAATTTCCTAAGCTCTGGGAAGAGCATAATCTGCGTTCCATTCCTTAGACTTTTGCACAACACACTTTTAACACATCATGAGAAGCAACAGAGATGGAAGGGTGCCTTTGGTCAAAAACCTTATTCTGCTCTCTTGGAGATGCCTTGGCATGATGTTCGTTGGCCCACAGTTTCATTTTTGTGATTGTTCCTTTAAATAGTAAGACCTCCATTTATAATTTTTGACACGTCTTACACCCTGAAATAACCATAGCAGATGATACATCTCTGCCATTAAGAGACCTACTCCTTTGAAGTACTCAAGTATCATGTCATGCTAAAAGATTCGGTTTTTTCTTACACCTTCACCTATCATTAATGCATTTAAAAAAAGGATCTTGGAATACTTGTAATACTCTGCAACTTTTGATTAAATCTTCTGATCTTCTAATTTAGCAGTAATAAGAATTTTGATGTTAATTAAATCTAATTTAGCAATAATAAGAATTAGAATGTGGTCATACAGACCCATCATAAAAGGATTGTGTGTTATGTGTTTGCTGTTATGTCACCTGACTAGGAGAGTCATAAAAAATATATTTTGCCTGAATGGCTGCTAGTCGTAATGGCTAGCTATAGCCCCTGTGTACAGAGAGATAGTTGCTGATGGATGACAGCTACTAGGAAACAACAGCAAGAGAAATTAAATACTGGAAGCCCCTGCTTTTTGAT
This sequence comes from Iguana delicatissima, assembly GCA_948472985.1. Classification (NCBI taxonomy): domain Eukaryota; kingdom Metazoa; phylum Chordata; class Lepidosauria; order Squamata; family Iguanidae; genus Iguana; species Iguana delicatissima. Next base: position 418,093 of record CAOKZL010000267.1, on the reverse strand, counting down.
TTGCATGCGCTTGCATGTGTGTGCGGTTCCAAGTCTTGCCTATGGAAAGACCAGATTGACTTGGTGAATTAATAGAATGTATATGTATTGCAAGCATAGAAATAGGGGACTTCTGTCAGTTCTTCTTGCCTTTGGAAGCTTGCTTGGGACTTGGCTACTTGCAAAGCAAGCTCAGAGTGGGGAACAGGGTGCCAAGTCATCTGAGAGACTTTACAAATCGTTGATCAGTCCCTCAGGTTCCACTTTTTTACCATTTCTTCTTTCTTTCTTCAGTGTTCCTGTCCCTAACCCATCAGAAAAGTGGGGGAAGCATATGTGTTCTCTCCATTGTGTTGGGTATGAACCAGTAGGGCAAGGACAGGAGAACTGTGACTCTAATTGTTATAGGGCTTCCACTCCCATCATCTTTTATCATGGTTATGCTGGCTAGATAGGACAAGGGCTGTAGTACAATGATGTCTGGAGGGCCACTTCTCCATCTCCATTGTTGGGCTTTGTCCCCCTCCTTCTAGCAAACTCAAAATCATATATTTATTTATTTACTTGTATGTATTAGTTGTTTGAACATTTTTTTCTTTAATGTGTACCTGCCTTTCTTCCAAAAATTAATTAATAAATAAAACACACATTTTAAAAAAGCTTACAAAACACAATAAAAAGATATAGTTAGTATCTAATTATTAAGAGCACCTTCAGGCACAAACCAGGTTACATAACCAAGGCCTACCTGAATAAAATGTTTTTCTCTGTGCAGAAGACAACCTGTGTAGAGAAGGCAACCTAGTCTTTTCTGACAGGGAATTCCAGAATTCATGAGCAGCCACCAAGAAAGCCCTCATTTGTGTCCCCGTTAGATGCAGCATTGATGGTGACATGACCAAGAGAAAAGCTTCCTTCACAGGGATCTTAAAACCCAACATGGAGAATATTCTCCTCATATTGGAGAATGCTGTCTTCCAAAAAGCCTAGTCAACATTCTGTTAACAACTCTATGAAGACTATTACTAAAATAATACCCACCTTTATTATCTTGTGAATAAAAGATCATTTTGATTTCATTATGCTGAAAGAACACCTACTGTTATTGCTCCATCTATTACAGAAACCTGCATGACCACAATCTATCTGGTAGCACTTGTTTTGCTTAATTATGAGTACGTGTACTAAAACAAGTGATATACATTGTGATATGCATACCTACATCAGTAAACCTATATTTTACCCTGCATAAAGCCTTCCCATGTGGGCTTTCAATTAAATTAAAAACAGTCAAAACTAAACAACAAAAAACTAACATGCAATCTGAGTAAACATTCAGTAACGTCCAGCGTAAGGCAAAGCAGTTTTTTAAAGCCAGCAATGAGGCAACCGCATGTATTTCCCTAATGCCAGGGGACTGTGCATCTTTCATAGACAGAGCCAGCCCAAGATATTTTGCTGCCTAAAGAAAAAGATAAGACATTACGTGTCTAGAGAAGTAGTTGAATATTGCTCTGGTACTGGAGAAGGCTGGCTTATTGCATTCAAGTGTTTAAAAAGCTTTCCATAGTTTAGTTACACTTCTGAAAATACACAACTGGAAATTAAAACTGAAAAGTAGGAAATCAGATAAAATAATCCAGTATGAATTATTTTGCACATATATGCCAACTCCATTAAATTTATTTTAACATCTCAAATTGGCAATATGAGAGTAAACAAGAATCAGAACAAGTCATTGGCTTTTCTGTCATCAACCATGGAATGCCAGTGAACATTTCTTCTAGTTCTAGTGTAGAAAACAATCTCACATTGCATTGTTGTTTTAGCTCTTGCTGACTGGTCTGTCATGGAAATGCAGGTATGCATTTTGCAAAGGAGCAGGCACTCTTGTTTGCTGCAGCAAAAACAACAGAATGTCTTTAGGCACCTTAAAGGCTACCAAAATTTCTAAAAAAGCTTTGGTGATTTATATGCAATTCATAAAGTGTTATCCAAAATTTCAGATATACTTACAATCTACATGGGATTGGGGAATGGTAGACAGAGACGTCTGAATGATATTAAATGCAGAAAGTTCTGACAGTGACCACTATGTTATTAATATTAGTCATTCTCAGAATTTTTCTAGCTAACAGAAATGTCCTAGGGACCAGTTATGCTGGTTTACACTTATTTGCCACCATCTTATTAGTGGCATATAGAAACACAAGTCCGCCTTATGTTTGTGCTTGTATTTTTGTTGTTGTTGTGGAGGCTTCTTCCTACTTCTCCACCATGCAAAGCACCCTCCTGAACTCACCATCATGCTACAATAGCTCCACGCACCCTCCCACCCACCACCATTCTGTTGCTTATGGAGAGTAAGGGGTTTGGAGAAATTTCTGGCTCATATTCTCATAGCCAATGCAGACTAAAGATATCATCCATTGAGACTTCTGGATAGTGTTGCGAGAAGAAATAAGGGATAGGATGTCTTTTTAATGGTTGTGTAGAAGGGGGAATATCTATGGGTATTACTTGCCATGCAAGCCCTGTCCCTTATTTTACCTGGCAACCTTACCTCTGGAGGCTCTCCTACATCTGGCTGTGGGGACAGAGCCAGACAATTTGCAAATCCCTCTGCTTCTCACTTGCAATGCAATAGCTGGGGTGGCTTGTTGCAGCATAATGATGAGTTCTGGGGTGGTGATAGGGGAGCCATAGTAGAGTTTCCACATGTGGAACTCTGACATTATGCTCAGTCATCTATGATCCTGACCATAATATGATAAAAAACCTTCATCACATTTCAGGCATCCACCAGTAGACTGGAACTTCATTTGAGAGCACTAATACCTTTTTTTGTTGTCTTTGAACTTTGAATCAGAATTAAAACTTTCGATGTTTAACCATGAAGAAAATATTGGTAGTGGAACCTGTTATTTCCATCTACGTTCTTGCATATTCTATGAGCTCACCATTGGTACAGCAGTACTTGTACAGGAGAATCTGGGAAGAGACCACCAACTCTACTTTCATAGATGATGACAACAACATTTCCCATTGTGAACTGAACCAAAGTGATCCAGCTTACCTGAAGCAAAAGGTAAGGCCAAATTGTTTGCCGGATACAGTCCAAACAAAGTGACAGTGTAGTACAAAGTGTGTCTCCTCAAAAGTAAGTACTGTTTAATTCTATGTGGAGCTTACTTTCAGTTATGTGAGTTTTATGTGCCCATTTACTGGAACCAATAAAACTCATTCATGATTAGTGTTGGTCTCCTATATTAGATTGGGAAGAACACAGGCCAGAATGTACATATAGGTCTCTGGACTATCTGCAGTAAATTGGCAAGGGTTTGGCACTGCCAATTGTTTAAGAATCACACCAACAAAGTTCTTCCCTCCCTCTCAATATTCTGCCTTAAACAGGGATGGGCAAAATGCAGCCTATGGCCATTTTTTGTCCTTCATGGGGACATCTATTGGGACCCTGTGGGCCATTTTAGATCCAGAAAAGGCCTTTTTTAGAACCAGAAGCTAGAAGTGACTGTAATAAATAATAATAAATAAAATAATAAATAAATAAATTTCCTGGTTTGAAAAAAGGCCTCTTCTATACCTAAAATGACCCAGGGGGCCTTAAAATATGGCAAAAATGCCCTCCAAGCCCATAGAGGTACTGGGGGACATTTTGGGCCTTATTACACTACACTCTTATAGCACTGTTATTCCTCTTTAAATGCCGTGGCAATATTGCATGGAATCATGGGATTTGCAGTTTCGGGAGAGACATTTAGAATTCTCAGCCAGAGAGCTCTAGTGCCTCATCAAACTACAAACCCCAGAATTCCACAGGGTGTAGCCAGGGAAGTTAAAGTGAAATAATAGCGCAAAGACCCAAGATCTCATAACACAGACCCAAAGCCACCTACAGTTGCCTGCCTCTTGCCTGAATGAAAGAAGCTTGGGAGGAAGTGAAACCAGAAGTGGATTTTTGTGTGAAAGGATGGTGGCTTCTGCTCATTTCTGGTACTAAAAAATAATACTGTGTCACACCAACTTCCCAGCCACAGAATTCTTTAATTTTAAATGTCAGGGGAGGATGTTATTTTTTGTTTGGTTGTTCGGTTGTATGTGACAGTCAATACAATATAGTGGTTGGAGTGTTGGACTCAGGCTCTGGGAGAGCAGAGTTTGAATCCCTGTTTTGCTGTGGAAACCCACTGGGTGACTTTAGGTAAATCACACTCTCTCAGGCAACGGCAAATCTCACCTGAATGAATCTTGCCAAGATTTGACGTCAACTTGAAGGTGCATAACAACAGCAACTCTGGCAATGGACCTGAGGGTTCAGATTAGGGAAAATAAAAAATAAAGAAAACAGAGCAGATCCTACAAGCTTTACAGTCTTCTGCAAGACTTTGGCATTACTCATTTAAATCTATTTGTCTGAGAGCTCCTATATGAAAATACGCTGGCTCTTGTCATATGTCAAACATAAAACAGCCTTATTTGCTAAGGCTGATAAAAGTATTCGAGCTATTTCTCTGAAAGCTATCACTATAGAGTGGTAGGGGACTCATTAACTTTTATCTACATACAGTGTATGCATTCTCTTATTGGATGTGTAATGACTTTTTGGCGAATACAATAAATGACTGACTGACCGTAGGTTCCTTTGCCTCTTTTTATATCACAGTTTTTTGTAGGAAGGATAGCTGATCTTTGTATCTTTCCTTCCTCATCTTTTAGTTTGATTCAATGTAGACAGTTAGTAAAGGTATCATGGGAATTCTAGTTCAAAGGTGCACACTGGAACTCTCTAGCTGAGTACCTCCTAACAGTATGCATCCCTGGCTGGAGCCATGACAGTTAAAATGATATGTAACTGAGCAGTGCAGAGATGCCTTTTAGTATCCAGCTTCTTTGTTCTCTTCACCATTTCTGTGGAGTCCATGACGTCACTTTCTTCTTTCTCCCAGTGTATAAGAAAGTTGCAGAAACTCCATTGTGTTGGAAAGATTAGTGCCTTGCCCATTCCTGCTGCTGGTCACAGGAAAAGTGCTATCAGATTCAAGGATTCCTACTTAGTTATGTTGTGGGACTAGGGTTAGCAAACAGGAAGCAAGCACGAGGCTGTCCATGGCATCCGACTGGTGGTGCAGTTAAGTAATATTGGAATTTGGACTTGATGCTCTTCTTGATACCCAGAGGGTATGATTCAGGGTGAAGAACGTGTAGATTTTCAGTCTTGGACTTCAGTTCTCAAACGTCCTAGCCTGGCCAACAGTAAGGGATGATGGGAGTTTCAGTCCAAACCATCTGGAGAGCCAAAATTTTCCCATCTCTCCTTTAAATAAGCATGTGTATTTTTTTTCACTTACTAGAAAATGTGATGAGCCAGTCTTGCCACAGTAGAGAACCTTCCTGCTCATTGTACTGAGCTGGGCCTCACAGTCCTGCTTTGATGACACTAATGTAAGATACTGTAAGATACATGTAGTGTTTGTGTCTTCAAGTTGCCTGCTGACTTATGCAGCCTTATGAATTTCATAGAGTTTTCTTTGGCAAGGAATACTCAGAACTGCTTTTGCCAGTTCCTTCCTCTGAAATATAGCCTACAGCATTTGGTATTGTATCTGGTATCGTATCCAGATTGTACAGCATCTGGTATTGTATCCCTCCCTTAACATATGGCTGTATGCACAGAAACACACACACAACAGAAAAAATTTACAAAAGGAGGTCAGAAAGCCTGCACGATGCACAGTCTGTGTGTATGCTGTGCAGAATTCCAGTGCATACAAAGATAACCTCTATGCTTGCCTGGTTTATCAGTACTTTTCCCTTAATCTTTATATGTCTAAGATTTGCAGGGAAATGTCACAGGCTGTACCTCTTCTATTTCATGGCCTTTTGGTCCCATGGTTTATTTTTTATCTTTTGTGCCTAAATGTAAATCTACAGATAGATGCACTGCCATTGACACTTCATGGAGTTGGGTAACAGGCTATCACAGTTTATGCCACAATAAATCTGTTAAATCTTTTAATATGCTCTCTTTTGAGTTCCAATGGACTAACAGAACTGTCTCTTTGGAATTTGCTGTGGTATCTCTGTATGCTACTTCTTCTGTCTAGAGGCCTATGTATAAAGGAGAATTACAGATATTGAAGGGAAAGAGGGAAGGGATCACTTAGAACTACATTCATTGACTGACTCTGCTTCCCTTAGATATGTCTGTTTTTTTCTTCCAGGAAGTCCAAGCAGATGCCTCTCTTTTGGGGATGAAGGTGGCGTTAAGCGGGGCTATTCCTAGCATTTTTGTGGCCTTTGTCCTTGTAGCCAATGGAGAACGCTGTGGACGCAAAATATCCTTGATTCTGCCTTTGGTGGGGAGTCTCATTTACAACATCTTCTACAGCATTATGTCCTATTACTCTCTGCCTCTTGTTCTACTGTTTCCATTGGCCTTCCTTGATGGACTATGTGGAAGCATGGCAACTTTTCTTGGAGGTGCATTTTCCTATGTAGTTGACCTCTGTGAGAGTCAGAAGCAGAAGACCATCCGAATAGCTATGGTTGACTTGATCTTTGGACTTACATCTGGAGTGGGAGGATTGGCCTCAGGCTACATTTTGAAAGGAATTGGCTTTACTTGGACCTTTGCAGCAATTTCTCTTCTTCAGATGGTCAACATTCTCTATGTTTCATGCTGTTTGGGTGATACAATACAAGTATCAGAGCTCCAGCCACAGTCTCTGAAAGAAGGCCTTAAAGAAACCTTTTCTGGAGTATATGTGCTCTGTCAGTCTTCCTCCTGCAAGAAGCGAACTTCCATCATATTGTTGCTTTGTACATTCATGACTTATTTGTTCACAGTGTTTGGAGGGACTTCTCTTTATACACTCTATGAACTGAATGCTCCACTCTGCTGGAACGCAATTTACATTGGATATGGCTCAGCAGTATCCACTTCTGTCTCTCTGACCGGTTTTCTAGGACTAGTTTTCCTTTCTCGGTTTCTGAGAGATATTTACATCGTTTACATTGGAATCTTTTCATATATCAGTGGAACAATCATGGCCGCTTTTGCCACAACAACATTGTTGATGCTTTTAGGTAAGTTTGGTACTAGGCTAAGAGAAATTTTAGAAAGGTGGTGACAATACTGATGATGTGAATGATTTTAAAAATACATGACTACTTACTGCTATAACTAGTAATTAGGAGTAATTAGTAACTAGTAATTTTATGAAGGCTGACAGTGAATTCAAATTGAGATAAAAAAATCTTTGTAAAATGAGTATTGCATTTAGAGTGTCAGTGAAGTATAAGAAAGTGGATGTGATTGTTGTGTTTAGGAATTCCTGATTTTAATATTCTTGTGCATAAAGAATAACAGTGCAGTCTGGGACAAAGATGCACCAAATTTAAAACATGTAGTTATATTGCGTATCATGCATTACCTGGAAGAGATACAATATAAAATGCCATACATCATTCAGGGTGACACTATTGTATGGCTGTCTCATCTTGGTCTCATTTCACAATAAATCTGTGACTGTTCAGACCTTGATCTCTTGGCCATGCTGCTAGGCCAGGATGGGATTCACATGGCCCTCCGACTGTTACTGGATTGCAGGTCCCTGCAGCTCCAGGCCACATAGCCAGTGGTGAAGAGTACTGGGAGCTGCAACCTGGAAGGTCTCATCTTTGTTCCAGGCTGTCACATGTTCAACAGCATTTTGAATTGAGGGGTCTAAATTTCCAACGTACCCATCCAACACTCTAACTCATGGTGGGCAAAGTCGCCCCAGGGCCACAGGTTTTCCTATCCTGTGATCACCCCTCCAAACTCTTGAGACTGCCCTTTTTCCAAAGGCCAGCCAAAAAAGAGAGAAAAGGGTAGAAATTCTTTCCTGTAAGCCCCCAGGAAGAGCAATTTGTCTTTTAAATAGAACTCAGGAAACCTTGTACAATTGAACATTTAAAAAAATGCCTGTTTCTCAGAATCAGAAGTTGATTTTTAGTTTTTGGTTTTACTCCACATATGACATTCCATGCAGGGAAGGTCCCAGGGCAGAAAAATGGCCTCCAGACTTGCTGCAGTCACCTACTCCTAACAACTATACTATAGAACTTCTTACCTCACTGGCCCCATTGTTGAAGATGAGACTGCCTGGGAATTGTGACCAAGAGCAGAGCGTAGCTGACAGACATGATCCTGCCCTCTCTTCACATGAGGGAAGGGGCTCCCAAGAGTCTTCATTGTTTCGTTTTGTTTTGTTTTATTATCTTGGCTGCCTATAGATAAAACTGTACTCTATCTATCCTCATTTTTTTTTCAAATATTTTACAGTCAGAGTGCCATCTATGCTACTTTTTGTACCCATTCCAATTCTTCGGTCCATGTTGTCCAAAGTAGTTCTTCCTCACGAGCAAGGTGAGTTCATGTTGCCACGGAATTGCTCATAGTTATCATGTAGTAGATTTCAAGAAGGAGCTAGGTGATGTTTTTCAGCATTGCCTGAAATCGGTTGAGCTATATTTTTTCTTCTTCTTCTTTGGAAGTCCTTAAACAGAGGTCTGATGGCCATCACTCAGGAGTGCTTTATTTGTGTGTTTCTGCATGGCAAAGGGTGGGACTACATGGAGTCCCTTCCAGCAGTGTGATTCTATGATGTTTGGTAGATTTTCCAGGTTTATTCCCGCTTCCCCATGAACTAACAAGAGGATGTTGTCAACATCAGACTCAACCACTTTGCACTTGTAACACTGCTGTTGCTCATTGTTCCATTGTCCAGATGCCACCCATGGCATTGAGTGCCTTTCACTAGCATAATGTGATGCACAAGGTCTGGCACACTAGGATAATGTTGTGGTCAAGTTAATCTGTCCATAGTTATCCATTCCCTGGTAACCTTCAGCTGTGGTTGTTGGGTGTCTTCAAGTTATTTCTGAGTTATGGTGATCCTAAGGCAAACTTTTTATAGGGTTTCCATGGCAGAATTTGTTCAGAGGGATTGCCCTTGCCTTCCTCTGATGCTGAGAAAGTATGACTTGTCCAAGGTCACCCAGTAGGCTTCTGTGGCCAAGCAGAGACTCTATTCCTGGTCTCCAAGTGTCCTAGTTAGCACTCAGACCACTACATCATGCAGCTGCAACTTTCAGACTAAGAGCTGTAATGTCTTTTATACATGGGGTGGCTTTGATGACCACTCAGGAGGTTCAGCTGGACTCTGGTTTATAGCGAAGAAAGAGACTGGTGCTTTAAAAGTAATTATTTCTGTTACTGTTAGTTACTTCTTAAAAAATTATCAAAATGGTACAAGCCACTGGCCTATGGTACAAAACACATCTAAGTTGTGAGACCATACAATCCTGTAGCTTAAAAAGTAGTTGGAAACAGTTACAGTTATACTACAAATACAGTGAAGTACACATGCAATATAACAGTTATGCTTTAGTTATTGTAGAAAGGGACTAACTACATCTGATTGCTGTCTGTAACTAGCTATTTCCATGCATGCTTACACTGTGAGGTAGGTCAGACTGAGAAGCTGATTGTCTCAATATGAGTTTCATGGCTCAGTGGAGACTTGAATATGGGTCTCTCAAGTCCCAGTGTACTGTACTGGCTCTTTCAATGCTTAATGACAAGAAGATCATCTTCTTAACGGGTTATTTATTGTATCGTTTAAACAAAAGTAGCCCTTTCATACAATGGTCAGACTCTCAGCCTTGCTAAACTGAAAAAGAAATGCCTTGGATGAGGTGTAGGGACTGCACAAACAATGCCATTATGCTGCCATGGAGGGGAAAAGTATACATCCAATGGCTCATCTTAACTTTGTTGTTGTTACTGTTGTTTGCTTTCAAGTCATTTCTGACTTATAGTAAGCCTAGGGCAAACCTATCATGGGGTTTTCTGGGAGCTGAGAATGTGTGACATACCCATGTCACCCAGTAGGTTTCCACAGCTAAGTGGGGAATCGAACCCTGGTTTCCAGGGTCATAGTCTAGCATGCTGGTTCTTAGAGTAGGCCTTTTGAGTCAGTGGGATTTATGTAAGTGTTGATTTACAACTAAGCAATTGATTCAGTGCATTGACTCTAATGAGGACTGGACTGAGGCCAGTGTTAGGCTAGTATTATAGCAACAGAGGCATACAGACCTGTGTGTAAGATTGAAGTATAAGAACATTGTGACCACCTGCGTCTTTTCTTGTTTCGACAGGAGCCATATTTGCTTGTATTGCCTGCTTAGAGATCTTGACGGGGATAAGTGCAGGTGTTGTTTTTAATTCTCTCTATGCAGCAACTGTGGCTTGGTTTCCAGGCTTCTGTTTCCTCGTTTCAGGTGCTTTTTGTATAGTGCCACTGAGCTTGCTGAGGTAAGTACAGATCATTCTTCTGGGAAACATAATAAATAGGTGATACTACTTCATACTGCTCCAGATGTAACTGGACTGCAGGTCCCAGCAGCTGTAGCCAGCAAAGCCTCTGGTAAGGAATGCTGGGAATTGCACTCCAGCAACATCTGGAGGAGTGCATGATTACCACCCCTGTTCTTCTATCTCCACATATGTGTTCAAATTATAACTTGTATAAGTGACAGCTGAACTAGCCTTTCATCCATTTTATGCATACTTTCTGTACCTGGTTTTTCTCTGCCACATCTTGAGCGATACTGAAAATCTCCAGAACTATGATTTTCAGTCCACATCCTAGGATGGCAAAAGGTATTTTGTCAGGCAAAGGTGCTTTCAAACTGCCTCAGCTGTTTCTAGAATGTTAGACCTGTTGTTTGCCCTTAATCTAAAGCTGGTATGATGCATGTTTTTATCCCTCAAAGGTCAGTGTTACTAGACCAGTGGTCCTCAACCTGTGGGTCCCCAGATGTTTGTGGACTTCAGCTCCCAGAAGCCCTGAGCATTGACCATAGTGGCTGGGGCTTCTGGGAGCTGAAGTCCACGAACATCTGGGGACCCACAAGTTGAGAACCACTGTACTAGACTATGCATCTCAAGTTGTGTAAGGCAGGTATTGTTACCACCTTTCATGTTAGTTACACCCCTCCCATTGCAGTGTAGAAGAACTGTATGGCTTCTGTATGCCTTGAGTTGACTTAGTACATTGTGTACTCTGTTTCCGCTTTAAAACATCTTATCTCTCTCTCCCAGCTGTCTTATGTTTACTAGATGGCGTGAAGAGGACTCTGTGCAGCTTTTAAATGAAGAAGACTCTGTTGAGGAGAATGCTGAGAGCTGAATAGAGAATTCACACTAAGGCTGATCATCTGCTATTCCTATAGAATGCCTTAACCTCTTGTAGTGCCACATCTGTAGTGCAGTGTGGTGTCTCCATTACTAGATCTCTACAAGAATCAATTTGTCTGGATTTGGGCAGTCTTAGATGGCCTATATGGGATAACATGTATTGGAAGAAAAGTTTGTGCTTTTCTAAGGGTAGTAAGAAGTTACCAATGTTCAGGGCAATGGTAGCAGGCCTGGACTTTGATTTTTGGCATCTTGATTTAGCAGCACATAGATTAATTAGCACATACAGTAATAATTAATGTAGCATTGCAGTATATCTAGAGGCATACAAATGGTTGAAAAGTCACTTGAATGGACAGAGAGAAATCAACAAATCTTTAAAAAAAAAAGGGAAAGACTCCCCCGCCATTTCATAAAATAGATGATGTTTGTAGGTCTTCCTGTCTGAAACTTGAATAATAGAAACCTGTACATTAACAACTGGAAATTCAATGATGTGATGAATTTCTTTCTTCACGCCCCCGTTTCATAAGAAGAAAAAATAGACCTTTTTATAAAATATTTTCTTTTTTAAAAAATTAAGTGTCTGTATTTGCTTGAAAGGTTTGCCACCGCTGAATAAGTGTGTATTTTCACAATAATTTTAGCATAGCCATGTCCATGGAAGTTAACCTTTGGAGTATCCTTATGGCTAGACGCAAGTTGAAATGATTCAGCCTGTTTTTTGAAAGTTTCTTTCCTTACCCCTACCCCTGTCATCTGGGCTGGAGCTTGGAAAAGTTAACTTTTTCAGACTAGAACTTTCAGAGTCCCCCAGTGAGGATAGCCAGATTCTGAGAATTACTGTCCCAAACATTCATTTTTCCATGTTCTGATCTGGGTGCATTTTGGATGACTGGCAAGATCAGTTTACAAAAACTGCTCAAAAAGATTGATTTGCAGTGACATAATTCCATACCAAATATATTGTATTAAGCAGCACTGCAGACTATGTAGATCATTTTTTTTCTATTGATCTTGCTTTGATTAAACAAACAGCTATGTGGTTGACATTCTTTGATGCAGATTGATGTGCATTTTCAAATTCCCTAAGGCAATTTCAGGATTGTACATGAAGTTTGGGACATTTATAGAAAGCATACCTTGTATACATTTCCATGATCTCATGGCTTAGGGTAGTACTGCACAAAGTAGTGGCCTATGGACTGTTGCCAGCCCCTAGCATGTTTCCAGGAAAGAAAGAAATGGTTGTAGCCAATGGACACAAATATGTTACCAGTCCTTGAAACACTGAAAAAAAAATCCAGTCCCCTGCCTAAGATAGCTTGAAATATACTAGTTTAGGTTATTAATGTACATTTTTAAATTCCAACCCCTTTCCCCCATTTGTGTTATTTATTCCAAAGTTCCCTGCTTCCTGCTTTATTTACCAGTATCTGGCTGACGATAGCGCAAGAGCTCTGCATGCAGAACTCTGCTATGGCTCCCCTGTCACCATGCCCAGGACTCACAGGTTCTGTTGTGATAGCTCTGCTTCCCCAGCACGCACACACAGAGCCATTCCATTGCTGGTGGAGAGTAAGAGAAGGAATCAGAGAGGCATCTGGCTCTGAGATGACTGAGGACATCTTCCACTGAGATCTGCTGGGGTCCTCTGGGCACATAGCCAGGTGCTTCTCTGATTCTGTCTGCTCTGCACCAGCAATGGAAATGCAGGAGGGGGGCTATAGCAGTGCATTGGTGGATCAGGGGGAGGGGGATATGATCGCTGTGAAAGGTAAAAGAGAATACTAAGCGCTGCAGTGACCAAAAAGTAAGGGGGCATACATAGGCATAAGGTGGACATAGACTTGCATATGTTACTAACAGGATGGCAGCCTTTTCTTGTGACCCAGACATGATTTGCTGAGGAAGAGAGAGGGAGAGGGAGATTGGTGAACAAGAGTAAGCATATCCTCTCACCAACAGAATAACCCACTCCTTTTAGACACAACAGTGTATATCATTGTACTCAAAAGGTTGCTTCTATGTAAGTTGCAGAGGTGAACAGGAATTACGGCATTTGTAGAATGCAGTTGACAAATCTTGTTTGGGAAAATGTGTGGATGAGCTCTGAACATAACATAGAAGACCAAAGACCTATCTAGTCCAGTATTTTGCACACACAGTGCCCAACCAGATGCCTATAGGTAAGTAAATGCACTTTCCTCCTGGGGCTTCCCAGCAGACATACTTCTGATACTGCAGGGAAATATATATCCATCATGACTAAGCCCAGTCCTCTATCAATCTATCCAGTCCCCTTTTAAAGCCAAAAGGACAGCTATCACTGCATCCTATGGGAGTGAATCCCACCGTTCAAGTGCTATGTAAAAAGGATTTGATTGCCCATCGCTTAGTTTCAATGGATGACTCCACTTCTGGTATTATTAAAGACAGAGAAAAGCTTCCTCTTATCCAGTTTTCCCCACAGTGTGAGTCATTTTATACATTATGAGTACTGCTATGCATAATTTTCTATTGTGTCTCCCTTTACTCACCTGTGGAAATCCTATGTAGGTGCCTTTTGGTTTTTGTGCGGCCATTATCTCCAGTCTTGTATTAGCAATCATGATGATAGAAAAGCTTAAGAAAAGGAATGGGGGAGTGGAACCCTGCCAGTATTCTCAGAATAATTGTGAGCAAACCTAATGCTATTTTGCCTGGAGGACAGGCAGGTTCCACATCTGGCCTCATGTTTTATTAGCATTTGACAATCATTATATGCAACACTGATGCAGTTTTATATTCTTCAGCTGTTTCTTTTGGGCTAGTCAAACTGACCTGATACGTCCACGTGTGCAAGTGAGATGATGAATCTGTAGCACTTTCAGAGCTTGGAGGAGTTACTTTTTGGACTACAGCTCCCCTGCCAGCCTGGCCACTTTTCCAAACTCTGCATTTAATATGTTTGGCACTTTATAGTTGAGAATTTGAACAGCACTTTACAGCTGGTAGTTCTTATAGCACAAGAAATAAGGGTTGGTTTTTTTAAAATAAAAATAACCAATGTAACTGTGAACTGGACAAACTGTGTATTTTGTTTACAAACTAAATTACTGGGGAGTGTTTAATTGATTTTTTTTAACAAAATCAGTTTATGCAAAATAGAAGCTGTATAAAGACAAAGGGGAAATTCTGTTTGCCATTATAGCGCCTCAAGAGTAAGCAGCAGTAGGGGAACCGGCATGGCAGTAGAGGAAGGAGGGCAGTGGGCAGTGCCCATAGCCCCTCTTCCTCTGCTGCCATGCTGACTCTTCTACTACTACCTTGTCTAGCGGGGGGGGTGTCATTTCCTGATGAAGACACCTTTTGTTGCTATTCCCCCAGATGTTACAGCTCAGTAAAAAAAAAAATGGATTCATAGCAATGTATGTCAGTGGAAATCACCAATAGGCTATCAGCCAAAAAAAACAGAGTCCTGGGCTTTAGGTGAAACAGTTTGAACCCTGAGTCCTGAACTGCAAAGCATATTTCCCCAGTGCCTTTCAGCTGCAGTCCAACATGGGTTTAAGTGAGTTTAAGTCAAATGAAAATTAATAAATTTGCAAGCCAAAGCACACCTGCTAGGGTGAAGGCTCAACTGAACACTGTGTAAATTCTGAGTAATCATGTATATATATTTAACTGTTTTGGGCTGGGGTGTCTGTACTTTGTTTTTATAACTATATAGAGTTTGCTGTTTAGAAAGATTTCTGGAGCGTTCTGTGATATATGCTGTCTCTTAGTGCATTTCTTATTGAGTTGCCATATGATTTCTCCCTTTCATGTATGTATTTTGTATTTTTCAAGGTTAAGCTTTTACAAAATCATTCCTGAATACATAATACTTTATCCATCTGGTATGGAAAATCTTCCTAATTTCTTTTTTTATAACTCTGTTGCACCTGTGTGACTAAACCAGAGCTGTGCATCTAATTGGTTTACAGTTAAAGTGCTGCAAAGGGTAATTTTTGTACTTGCACTGCACTTTTAATTGTCTGGGTACTTTGCAAATATGCAAGTTATTAGCATTCTCAATGCTGCTATGAGGCAGGTACTTGTAGCTTACTGACTTTCTGCATCTGTGCAAGTGGTCTTAAACATCTGACTTGTCCCAAAGCCATAGAGCAGATTAATATTAGGCACTGAGATTATAAAACAGCTTCTGTCACTTTGGTTTACAGGCTCTACCACATTGTCATGCACAGTATAGGTCAGAGGATACCATTCTGTGCTGTTCCCATATAGCCTCTGGTGAGATTTTCATATCCATAGCTAATTTGTACAAAATTATTTTCCCACATGCTGCTTATATTTCTTGCAGTCCCAACAGGTGTTCAGGTATATTCATGCAGCTGTTTTATGAGAGCTGCTTGATTAATTTCCATGTTGCCTCCCAGCATCCCCAGTTCATATACCATCCATAGAATAAACTAGATGTTTATTGCTGTTTTTCTCCCCAAAAAGGGTGTTTTATCTTCCCCTCCTTCCTTGGTTCTTCCTCCACTTAAATTGGTCTTCAGCCTTACATGGCTGCTTTTCATTAAAAATCAGACTAATCATTGTTTCTCCCAAGTAACATACAAGTTTGAGCCTGAGATTTTTGTGCTTGCTGAGTGGGATAATTAAATTCATTGCACTTCCAATAGCATCTGAGACATTTTTGAATGGTGAGAAATGAGCAGTAGCTCAGGCCCTCTCACAGGTCTAGCCTAGCCCACAGTCTCTTCACCATCTATTCCTTCCTTTTGTGAGTGCAGGAATTTGAGTTGACACATGGTGGAGCAGAAGGGCCATAACGCTCCATTCACCAGTTCTACGTCCTCCCCCTTAGCAGTTGTCAAGCCCTAGAAGAAGCCCTTGCTGTTGCTGCTGCTTACTGATGGGGAGAGGAGGGAGCAGAGAGGCAATTCAGATGATGAAGCAGCAGCTAGTCTTGGCTTGGAAGGAGAAGAAATGAGAATGTGCCCACAGACGGAGTGCACTGTCCCTTTCCTTCGCCTGGGGACTGAGAGCAACTGCATCTTCCTCCTCTGAATTGCATCTCCCTGCCCTCCCTGACGCAACTAGGAAGATGAAGATGAGGGGTGGGGCGGGGGGGTGATGATGATGATGATGATGATGATGGAGAAGAAGAAGCTGCAACACCTCATAGTCCTGACACCTGTCAGGCAAAGTTTGGACAGAACACAAAGGGCTAGAGAATAGCTCCATGTGTGCCATCTAAAAGGAATCATATGTTGGTAAGCCACACTTAGTGTGCACGTATGTCACTAACAGAACACTGACTAAAGTTTTATTAAGTGTACAAATAATGTACAACTACATGTACAAATAACTATAAAGTGGAGTGCGGGGGTGTAGGGGGATGGGATAAGACTTTGGCCTGCTTTGACAGCCAACTTTGATGGTTTACATGAGTTCCAGACATCTACTAAAGTACCTGGCACACACAGAGATCTGAGAGTGATGGCAGCAGTTGTGATCTTGGGAGATGCTAAGAAGCAGTGAGAATATTCCATCTCCAAAGCCTGACATGAGGTGAAGTCAGGGTTGGGAAAACTGTGGCCCTGCAGATGCTCTTGGACTTCAGTTTGAATCAGCCCAGCAAATAGTGAAGGATGATGAGAGTGGCTATTTGTTAATATCTGGAAGGTGACTTGTCGCAGCCCTGTATGAGAGTTCAACCTCTCTCTTCAGAGTAAACATGCCAGAGAACCTGGTTCAAGAGAGGGTCTGTTTTTCTTACCCGGCAAAAACTTACCCTCCTAACTATTGAAGTTCAGCAGGGACAGCCTCAATCCCCTGTCATTCCAGTTTTTAAGCTGTTTTTAACATGGCAAGTTTCTCTCTCTTCCTCCCACTTTCTCTTTTTGTCCTCAGCTTACTTCAGTTGATGCAGACTGAGTTAAATGTGCGAAAGTAGTTTGCACTCAACTCAGCAAGGACAAGAGGAGAAGGCAGAATCTTGCCCTTCCCAGTAGACTCAGCAAACTGCTGCACCATTTCCTAGCTTGTGTGTGCTTCCTTATTAATAACTTTTGCTATCTTGACCACATTATGTTGTTGTGTGGCCACATGTGTCCTACATCATCCAACTTCTCAAATGCAAAAAGTGAGCACTCCTTCTTTGGAGGTTTTTAAGCAGAGGCTGGATGGCCATCTGTCGGGAGTGCTTTGATGTAGGTTCCTGCATGGCAGGGAGTTGGACTGGATGGCCCCTGTGGTCTCTTCCAACTCTGTGATTCTATGGCCATTTCCGCACTACACTGTTATAGTGCTATTATTCCACTTTCAACCTCCAGGGGGAATTCTGGGATTCGTAGTTTCCTGAGCCCCAAGAGCTCTCTGGCTGAGAATTCTAAAGGCCCCTCCCTAAACTGCAAATCCTAGGATTCCATAGGAGGTTGAAAGTGGAGTAAAAGCACTATAACAGTGTAGTGCGGAAATGGCCTACGATTCCCATTTCTGATCCTCTCACCCAGTGTAAGAGGTTAAAGAAAAGAGATGGCTCTTTGTTGCTTATGGCCTCCTGGCAGTGTCTGCTTTCCACCAGTGAGATGGGAGCCAGTTAACTGATCTTCCATCCTTTCTTTTTGTGAGGCTAGCCTTTGGGTAAACACTCTCTTTTAAGCAGTCAGGACTGTTTACATGGGGCATGTGTATGTCCACAGGGTTATAGAGTACTTTGTATGGAAGGGGCAGTGGCTTTTGCATGTAATTTTTATACTGCTGTTTTCTCTGTAAATATGAACATAGTATTGGGTATGCATCAGTTCGCTGAACTTGTCCTGTGTGTTTTCTGCCCAACTCAACACACTGGTAATGGCCACATTTCTAGGTCCAGCTAGACATTAGTAAAACATGATCACCAAGCATGGAATTGTAAGTGGAAACATGTATTAGTTTTCAAAATAAGGTTATTTTCCTTTTTGTAGAAGAAAAAAAAGCAGTTAATACCCCATACGTAACTAATTTCTTTTCCTTGTAAGAAACCCTTTCGTAGAGAAGAAAGACTATAAAATAACCATCTGACAATCTAGTTTTAGAAACAACAGGGAGACCTACTCCCCAACCCCCTGAACAACAGTAATAGTAAGGTTGCATGCTTACTTGAGACAGACTTCAACAAAGTCTGATCTGACTGTTGTGGGCAAGAAATGGCAGGTAATATAGTTTGGCAGCAATTACTTGGGGCAAAGCTGCTTTGTCAAAGCTGCATAGGAAAAATAAGAACAGTACAAATTCACTGGCAGAGAATTAAGTTGTCCTATTTTTTTTCCCCCAGCTGAGGTTATTTTACTGTCCTTGGCAAGAACTGTTCTTCACCGTAATCTAGCTCTACAACCGATTTCCCATTGATTCAAAGAAGTTGTCTCTTGCTTTAATAACACATACTAAGTCTTTGAATTGTACTTGAATTGGTCCAGACATTTAAAATACCAAATGTAAACAAAGAGGTATTTACATGAATACTTCTGTGTTAAGAAGTACTATTTGGAGGACAGTTAAGACAAATATGCAAATACATAAATAAGCCAGAAGCTCATTACAACCCAGAAGTCTATTTGTAGGTAAAGTGCTTATGCTGCCATTAGTTATGCCGCCTAGACCTGCTTGGAGGGCTTCAGTTTTACTACCCCTCACACACACTGCAAGCTGATATTGTTCATAACAGCTTAACTGTCATGGTTTCCCTGAAAGAATCCTGGAAATGATGGTATGCTATAGGTGTTCATATCCCTAGACTCCTTCATAAAATGATTTCTCAGGGCTCACTGGGAAATCTCAATGATTATAGATTACTCTTGTGGATGTCAATGGAAAACTCTGCCCTTTGGAGTTCAGTGGGACTTACTCTCAGAGCCCTGACAGGGATCCGTGAAGCTGTGCTGCTAGATATCTACAGCAGTGGCAGCAAAGCTCCTTGCCAGTCTCTGGCTGTTCTCAGAAAGGAGAAAAAAGAGGAGAGGAGGTGTGCCTGTGTGCTTGGCTTCATCCCCTGAGAAGGAAGGGAGAATGAACTCCACATTGAGTGTCAGGCTGGGTGAAAGAATTCAAGAGGAGACACTTGGAGTCATCACCTACAGACAGAAACTACCTGGCAAGCACTGGATTTCTGTCTTCCTTCTGCCTTTGCCTTCCCTCCCTCTCCCTTTTCTGGGCTTCCCCAGAATTGAGCAAGCAATCTGAGTAAGTAATAGGTTTATTTTTCATTTCAGAAGGGTGCCCTGCTCTTGCTCCTTGTTTTACTGTCTCTTCTACACGGCAGCAGGGGGTGCAATTGTGCTGAGGGATACGGTGGCAGGTGTGTGTGGACATCCAAGCTGCTCCCTCATTTGCAAACAAGGGAGCAGTTTCAGTGCCCACACACAGACCCGCTGCTTCATCCCTGGCTAAAAGGACACAGTGGCAAGCATGTGTGCACACCCAAACTTCAGAAGACCCCTGATGAGTAACTTTAAATAAATATTTGAATATTTAAATAATAAATGGTAATTTAAGGTAATTATATTTAATAAATAATAGCCTACTATTGCTTCCCCCCAAAAAAAATTTAAGAAGAAAGCCTAAGGGGAATCAACTGGGTATCTTCAGTAGACGGAAAAACAACTTGGTGACTAACATACAATCTCTTAAATCCTTTCTATAAGAGGCCAAGTCATGATTTTTTTTAAAAAAACTTTTAAGGGAACAAGATGATTCCTCATTATTATGGATGACTGCCATATATATGCACACACCTGATAAGTACTGTAGCCACACAAGAATAATTGGGCTGTAGAACTGAACAAATGATCAGAAATCACCGCTGTATGAAGGCCAAAAAATATATTCAGGAGCCTTTGCACCAACCACCTCATCCCACCAACTGGAAATCATGAAACCTGATGACGGGCTCCCCATTGTGAAACAGGCACATTATACAAGCAGGTTTGTGAAGACTAAAACACAGAGCATTTACATAGCACTTACAGATGTTGAAAACATTTCCCATATGTTGTCTAGCTGCTATCCTTGCCAGAAACCTGTGATCCAGGGCAGCACATTAACCTGACTGCAGATGGAAGGCTGGTTTGCTTTATACCACCTAGAGAGATCATGACAGAGATGAACTTCAAACCAAGGACTGATTAAATCAATTAAAGCACTATGCCATTGTAAAGAAAAAATGGGCAATGGTATGGGAGAATCAGAAGAGTGGTCAATTTAACCAGAATCTTGCTAAAGATTCACAACCATCCCTTGGGGTTTGTTCTAATCCTTCTGGCACTACTAACTCATGCAGAAAATATGTGTTATCACAAAAACTGCCTCTATAATCAAAAATGAGACTACTCCCTCCCTGGAAGATGGGAGTCTAGCTAACAAAGAGTGGCATGTCCTGCAGGTATACAAGTCCTAGCAAGGAAACTGCTCCCACACAGAATGGAGCTACAGAATCTAAACTCAGCAATCAGGAACTTGGAACTACAAGAAATTTATCTATAAAAAGTTCACTTTACTTTTTTTAAAAAATGACTCATTTAAGACACTGGGACAATATCCACGCTGCCTGATTATACAGCAGTTGGCTACAGCAGGACTGCAATTGCCTTCTTTCATCCTACAGAATCTGCTTAGGAGAGTCCAGTCTGCTTCTCTGAACCACATACTACACAATTATCTCCAGCAGAGAATTCTAACTACCTCACATGTAAATGCTAGAACTCCACTGGATAGAGACACGAGAGTTACTGATAAATTGTAGTGTGGAAACAAGAGCCTCATCTCCAAGACTGGATCAAGGGGCAATTTTTTGACTGATTTTTGTTCCAATCACTATTCTAATAGCTAAAAGAAAGAAAAGGTAGGGTTGAATGAAAGTGTCAGAATGCAACAGCACAAACTGCAAAGGTTCTGCAGTAACCATGCTGTTACTTTCAATGTCTGGCTAGGAAGGTGCACTCTGGAGTAGCTGACCTCCATTAATGGTCCTTTCCACACGAGAAGAGGAATTCGCGTAGTGACGGTTCCGTCCGGTTTTTACCGGGTTTTTTTGTATCCGCGCTAATGCGCGCTCTCTATTCATACGTCTTATGTTTGATCCGGCTTAGCGCGGTTTCAGAGATCCACACATTGCCGTCCTGACCACCCCCGCTATTAACATAACCCCGCCCACTATGGCTGTGATAGGCTGATTTCGATTTGAAGAAATGGCGCGTTGCGTCGGTACGTACCCGCACATGCGTGCACGTACGTATGCAAGGTCCTCCCCCAACGCCTCCCCCCTTTCGCCGCCACCCCCCACCTCTGGCTAGTGCGTTGGTTGGTGCCGGTTGTTGTGCTTCCTGCTTCGCCGATTTTCTGGCTTGTTCGTGGCTTTGCGATGGAGGGCGAGGTTCTCGATGACCTGGTCAGGTTCCTGGGGCCCTTTGTTGCGGTCCTGGGTGTAGTGGTGGCCACCATGCAAGAACAATGGGCCAGAGATCGAGCGAGGAGGTCCAGGCTCCATCGCGACCATGAGGAGGAGGACGTTTTCTATGCACCCCTTCTGAGAGGACACTCGCGGCGTCTCCCACGCCCCAGAAGGTGGTGGGTCAGGGAGAGGATGCGGAGGACATGGTGGGCTGAGGAGGTGCTTGCTAAGTGGGACGATGACCAGTGGCTCTACCACTTTCGCATGACGAAAGCCACCCTCTTCGAGATCGCCGTCTGCGTCCCACACTTGAGAGGAAAGCCACAGAAATGCGTCAACCCATATCTGTGGAGGAGAGAGTGGCGATTACCATGTGGTGGTTGTCAACGCCGCTTATATATCGCAAAACGGCGAACACCTTCGGCTTGGGGATCTCCACAGTCGCTGTGATTGTCATTGAGCTGTGTCTGGCGATAGAGCAGGTCCTCCTGTCGTCCACCGTTTCCCTTGGAGACTATCGCAGAGTGAGTACTCTACATCCATCCGCCCTCTCTCCTTCCCTCCCCCACGCCCCGACGTCTCCCGGTGACGCTATCTCAGCCCAGACCGTTCCGGCCACCATCCCTGCACTGGCCATGCCACGCGCGCGGCCATTCGCGGCCCTCCGTCCCCCCTCCCCACCTCCATCCACCCTTTCCCCTCCTGCCCTCTCTCCCTTCCTCCCCCGCGCCCCGACGTCTCCCGGTGACGCTATCTCAGCCCAAACCGGTCCCGCCGCTATCCCTGCACTGGCCATGAAAGGAGTAATGTTTGTTTTTTGTGTTGCCACCCATTGCAGGTCATGGATGGATTCCATCGCATGGGATTTCCCCAATGCATCGGCGCGGTTGATGGTACACACATTCCTGTGCGGCCACCAAAAGGAAGAGGTGAAGAGTTCGTAAACCGCAAGAGCTCCTTCTCCATTCTCCTGCAGGGGATGGTGGACCATGAAGGATGCTTTTTGGATATTGTCCTTGGCTTTACAGGCAGAACGCATGACGCGTTTGTTTTCCGTCACTCCTCCTTGTGGCACGCCATGGAGGCTGGACGGTATGTTCCTGGGAACCCTACCATCACCATAAATGGTGTTTCCATTGGTCCAGTCATCCTCGGAGATGCAGCGTACCCCCTGTCAAGGTGGTTGATGAAGCCATACGGAGGGGCCATGGACCCAAGGAAGTTGGCTTACAGCAGGGTTTTCAACCGCTGTCGGAACGTGGTGGAGCGGGCCTTTGGAAGGCTCAAGGCACGGTGGGGCTGCCTCTCAGCTCCCCTAACCGTGTCCGAGAAGAACTACCTTCCCGTTATATCCGCCTGCGTGGTCCTCCACAACATCTGCGAGTCAAAGGGCCACATCCTGCACCCCGACCTTGCTCCCCCCACCTCTGCGCCTCCCACAAACACGGGATGACTTCCGACCCCACTCCTCCGCCAGGAGGCTCCGTGAAGGGGAAACAGGAATGCCATTGCAAGCCTTATTGCCGAGGACAATGTTCAGTCCTAGATTTGTAGTTTTCTCCCTTGTTTGTAATTGCAATTAGAAGGTGTTTTGCCCCTCCCCGTTGTAAATACTTTCCCCTTTACAAATAAACTTTACACTGGTTTTGTTGCTAAAATAACAGGGATTGCTTTTATTATTTCAAAAACACAAAAACAACATGAATGGCAAACAATAGTACTGACTTCAAAGGAAAACAAGATATATGGCAACTCCCCTTTCATAGGAGAAATAGGAAACATATAACTTTAAACAGTTAGATCAAGGATATTGCTAACAAGTTAACGGGGCCATATTTGTACCCATCCAAATGGGCAGGTAGGTGGGGAGATGCATTTCTCAAGGGCTGTACCTGTGTCAGGGTCTCTTGACCCTTGGGAAATGTCGTCTTGCCACCTGCTGCTGGGAGGAGGTCGATGGGCTTCCCCCCATTGCAAGGCTCTGGCCTGGTTCGGGCTCAGTTTGTTCGGAAACCACACTGCCATCATTCCTGGGGAGGATCGCAGCATTTCTTGCATTCACTGCATCCGCGATTGCAGACATAACCCTGATACATTCCCTAAGCAGGGAGAGCAGCTCCCTGCGTTCTTCTGTCGCTGTGGTACTCTCATGCTGGAACTCCCTGGCACGCATTTCCCTGTTGAGCTCCTGCTGCTCCCGTATGAGATCCATGGTAGCTATGGTAGCAGCGGGAAGGTTCACACTACGCCCCGCTGCAGTGGTCCTATGGCGCGACATGCGTAGTCTGGACCGGGGAGACAAGCCCGCGGCGGTAGTGCTGCGTGTCACCTCTGCTGTACCGTTGCTTGCCTCATCTAGGGAGAGTGAAAGCAAAACGGAAGTAGCATTGTACCGGTTAATGGGATGTGATTTTTGAAACGCAACACGACATTCCTGTGAGGGCCGCACAAAACTGCATGCCGGGCAGCGGCAAAGCCAATCACATCTCTCATCATCCCATGTAACATCACCTCTCGTGTCACATCTCACTGAGGAGTGACAGCCACAGCGAATACCTAACTTTAGGAGAAATGTGTGCAGGGAGAAGGGAAGCAACAGGAACCGTGCATGCAAACAATTATATGTCTAGTTTCATGGATCCTGCTCACTCGTGAGACACCAGGCTTGACTGTTGTGCAAAAGGTCCAGCAGGAAGGTTCCTGTACCTTCCGGCCAACACCTCTAGTGCTATGGTGGCAAGGTGTGGAGTAAGGGTGGTGGTTAAAAACTCACCTGTACCAGTGGTGCTGTCATTTTCCGCTCTAGATGTCCCGGGATGAACTGGCGTGTTGCTGGTGTCGTCCATGCCTGCATCGGGGGATAGGTTGCGAGGTGTGAAAGAACAAGTCTGCTGAGAATACATTCTGCATGGCTCCCGGCGGCCCCCCTTCCGGCCTTCCCCCCCCCATTGACCTATGCACATTGATATCCAGCTGGAAGGGACCAGGCACATACTGCGCACCGTTTGCATGCTCCCACACCATTAGCATACCCAGAGACCCACAGGAATCAAAGAGTTCAGACAACTTGGCCGTTTTGGGGAGCAAAAGGGCTTGCTATTGAGTTAGTGAGTAAGTAGTGATGCAGGAATTGAAAGGTAGGTAGCATGCACATTGCAAAAGCATTCTTTCCGCTTCATAGCAGCCATGCCCAAGGGCTATTGCGACCCAGGGAGATAAAGCGAAGCTTATACGTTTGTTGCCACACTAACAACCTGCCTTACCTGATGTCTCCGCATCAGAGGTATCCGGGGAATCCCCAAAAAGCTCCTGGCTATGGGCACGCTCTGGAGCACAAAAAGGGAAAGGAATGGGTGGAATTTCCATGCATAGATGAGTTAGTGATACAAAACCAAGATGAGGGTACCCCTCTTAACATTCATACCTTCTGATGCTGCAGCCCCCTCCACTCCGTGATCCCCGTCCTCTGCAATCTGTAGGCTCGCGATGACCCTTGGTGGGTGTGCACCCGCGTCACCACTCAAGATTCGCGACAGCTCCTCGAAGTAAGGACAGGTAACCCGGGACGAGCCTGTCCTTTTATTTGCAGCGACCGCATGATGGTAGTCCAGCCGCATCCGCTTAGTTTTTGTGCGGCATTCTTCCGCTGTCCTTTTGTGCCCTCTTCTTTCCATTTCCCTGGCTATTTCTTCAAATATTTTGATATTCCGGTAGCTTTCCTGAAGATCCGCCTGGTACTTCTGTTCGCCCCACACTTCAAGGAGATCCTTTACCTCGGAGTGGCGCCACGCGACCCCCCTGCCTTTTGCCCTGCTTCTCCTCGGGTTGACCTCTCCCTCTCCAGGGCTGGACACATTTCCCTGGCTTGCATCTTGGGTCTCCATAGCCACCTTCAACAAAACTCTTCCGCAAAGTTTGGCTGACCACGAGGTTGCTAGTTCCGAGTAATGGCTTCCTCCTTGTCGCCCCAGCGCAGTTTCTTCCGGCGACGCTTCGCACATGCGCAGCGGCCACCAGGACTTGGCGCCACGGGACCCCCACAGGAAGGTGGTGGAACTGCAGCCTTCCTGTGGGCGTGTCGGGGCGGAAGGTAGGAGAGATTAGGAGAGTGGAGGAGCGTGAGAGTTTGTGGATTTTGGTTTTTAAGATACTTTTATTAGAGAGAGAGAGAGAGAGAGAGAGAGAGAGAGAGAGAAACATAGATAGAGAGACAGATAGAGAGATAGATACATAGCTAGATAGCTAGATAGAGAGATAGAGATAGGAGTGTTAGAGAGAGGGGGAGAGAGAGAGAGAGAGAGAGAGATGGAGCGTGAGGGTGCCCTCTGGGAAGATTTCGAAACCAGGGAGATGCTGGCTATGGTCGAGTGGTGCGGAGGGGTCAATGTACTCCTCCGTAGTACAAATGCCCCCAACAGGGAGTACTACGAGACCATAGCCAGGGGGTTGTCACGGCAGGGGTTCGACCGGACGGCCGCGCAGGTCAACTCCAAATTCAAGGCCATCAAGGCGGCGTTCTACAAATGCATGGAACGCTTCAATGGCCACCCACCCCATGCAGCCAAGCCTCCCTACTTCCGCACCATGCTGCGGCTGTGGAAGTCTGCCGGGCGCCCCTCCTGGCATGGCCGCAGAAGAGGACGTGAGTACCCTTGACAACCATCCCCCTCCCAATGAACAAGTGATGGTCAATCAAACGGTGGGGGTTCCTGGTTCCCCCCATTATGTGAGCACACACTGACAGCAGCATGTGCCACTTCCCAGGTGCCAGACGCCGTGCCACCAGGCGGAATGTTGATGTCGCCGGGACCCCAGAGAGGGAAGGCAAGTGTGATACCTCCGGTTCTTATGAGATTCCCAGCCCTGTCCCTGCGTATGCCAACACGTGGGGAACTAGTGTGTTCTACGAGAGGTCTGCCCGCTGTTTTGCAAAGGTTGAGAGCTTTGCTTCTTCCTGTTTCTCCAGAGCCTGAAACAATCGTGCTGGGGGACACCTCGGGCCCCGGGGAGGAAAGTGACGTTGGAGGTGCAGGGGAAGATATAGGTAAAACATGTGCAACAGCTTTGGCGTGAAAACTTTATTCACAGCTAGGAAGTTGATCTGTTTTCGGGGCAACATCTGTTTCCCGCTTGTTTCTATTTCAGCCACAGGTGCACAAGCAGAGAGCCCCGCTGGTTCCTCCCCCGGTCACGGCGACCTGGTGATTGACACGCCAGGGGAAGAGGAGCCAGCAGCTGACGGTACAGTAACCACCTATGTGGGAGAAAATGTGGAGATTAGATGCACAATTGCTGACAGGGATGTTGAACAGTTTCCTTCCTTTCGCCGCTGGCACGCTGTCCGCAGCAGAGGAGCGAGAGGGACACTTTCCTGGCGCATCCTCACACACAGCTGGCAAGTATAAAAAAATTACTCCGCGGAAGGTGGCACACATGGAGGCCCACTCCAAGGAGTGCCTGGCCGCCAATGTCACCTTTTCTTTCCAGGTCCATCCCCCCAGGACCTGAGGTCCATCGCGGACTTCTTAATGGCGGGGATGACCACGCTGGAAAAGAAAACGGCTGAGATGTGTAAGTTAGCAACACGGGTGGCCGTGATGGAAGGTTGGCTACGGTGCTTTCGCCAAGCGTGTCAGCACGGCGTCCTAATATCTACTCTCCCTCCAACAGACGAGTCCGCACAGAGAAGCCTTACGGAGGTGTCAGCCGCCCTAGAAAATTCGTATGCGGACATAAGGAGGGAACTGAGGGAGATAAAGAGACAGCTGAGGAGGGGCAACCCCCTATGATGTTTTTAACCTTGTTTCCTTTTTTTCTTATGTTATGTTGGGTTACTTATAATATCTAGTAATTTAATAAAACATATTTTTCTAAACTATCCTGTGACTTGTTTTCAATGGTTGCATGTAACCAGTTCACCCTTGGAAGCAGTCAGTTCAACCTGGATCCACCTGCCATAGCAAGGCAGGTGTGCAAAGCACTTGAAGATTGTGTGAACAGGCCCCAAATCCCATGCCAAACCTGGATGCTAAGCAGGGTGCATTGGGATTTAGACCCGGATGGGAGTCCACCACTTGAAATCCATGGTTTGAAGGAGTGCGCATACAGCTTATGGCCTATACCTGCTAGTACTTGAAGCAACTGCATCTTTTGACAGAGAAGCCAAGTGACCAGTTTGAGCTGCAGGTATTTTGGAGAACTGGATGGAGGTTTTTCACCACGGAGTGTTCTTTGTCTGATCCCTCTGTCCGCCTCGAAGGACGGGCCACCGGGGATCCCCCTGCAAGGAAATAGTTGGTTTTGGGGAGGCTGGTCATCCTTCTGTCCGGAGCACCCTCCTCCCCATCCAGACCGCGTCCCTGTCGTGGCCCCCACCAACCGCCCACCAATCAGGCTCTAGTTCCGTTGGAGCAAGGGATGTCAGTCGGGTCACACTCTCTCGGCCTCAAGTGACACCAACTGCAAATCAATCACGCCGTTCAGGGAGATAACTGGTCGGGCTGAATGCCTGGGGTTTGCAGCCCCCCCACCTAGCCACCCCTCCACACTCATTTCGGTCCATTCTGCCCAATGCAGGACATGGCCCCGTGCCCCGTTTTCCCTCATGTTCTGGGCAGCATTTCCGGGGGACAGTCAGGGTAGCCCCACGACGCTTTTTCAACGTGAAGGCGAGGCTTTCCGTGGCCCCCCTTGCCCCCCGGCTCACACATTCAGCGCTTTGTGCCGGGTTGCGAAATGACGGTATTAGGGGAGACTTTCTAAAATAACCCCCCCAATATGCCACCGCGGAAGAATCCACAGCCCCCTGAAGCTTCCAGGCCCCCACTGAAACTCCAGGTGGCTGTGGATCTTTCGCTTTCATCCGCGGTAGCAATGGGGGGGGGGTTTCAAAGAAATAATCCCAATTTGCCAAACCTGCAATTGATATCCCTGCAGCGCTTCTTCAAAGTGAAGGCGCCATTACTCCGAGGCTTCCCGCGGGACCCCTTGGCGGCCACCATGCTGCCCTGTCCGTTCAGCGCCCTCTTGGCAGGGCGCCGAAGGGTCCCCACCCGCCGCCGCCGCGGCCCCCCGGCTCACACATGCAGCGCTTTGTGGTGGGTTGCGAAATGGCGGTGTCACTACAGGCGACTTCCCAAGAAATTCCCCCCCACCCCCACCCCCACCCCGGATAGGCCACTCCAGATGAAAGCAATAAATCCACAGTCCCCCTGAAGCTCCAATATCCCCACGGAAACATCAAAAGGCGATTTTAAGATGGACTGTAAATAAATAATTCCAATTTAGCGTACCTGCAATGCTTTTTTCTTTTTCCTGCTGTGGGCTCTCGCTAGCGAGGATTAAAAAATGGCGCCGTTCGGCTCTTTGTGGGGCGGGCCAACCACCGAAGCTGTCCACGCCCACGGCCCGTCCCCCGTTCATCTCAGGGGCGAATCAGCGTGTATCTGCGCTTCCACACAAGTGAGCAAGAACGTGATTGCGCGGATCAGGGGGAAAAGAAACACTTTTTTTCCAGTTTTTAAAAAGCACATGCAAGCACAGTTGGAGACGTTTCTGAACGGATTGACGTGTGGAACTTGGAAATTAAAGACGACTCAGCACACTTTAAGGTATAGAAGACCTCCGTCAGATATCGCGCTACACTGCGCTAAAACGTTTTATTACCCCCGTGTGGAAAGGGCCAATGTCTCAACCACCCTTGCCACTTCAGTCTCAAAACTAGTATCTGCTTGACCAATTCCCCTAAAACAACTTTTTAAGCAAATAGTTTGCTGAGGGGCTACAAGAGACAGAGCTATCATGGCATTCACTGAAGGAAAGGATGTAATCCCCTTCTAGATGATCTGTATACTCCAAAAGCTACAGCATAAGGATAGGGTAAGGATGTTTTGAATTGCTCTTGCAGTGGCTCTGGTTCCTGCTGTAGTATGCTTTTGCACTGTCCATTGTCAAATGTTTTCAATTTCTATTAGCCTTATGTCTAACAGTTCTATGTCTGTACCGGGCAGCGAAGTTAAAGGCAGGCAAGATTTGAACCTTTCTCCAGAGCTGGAATGTGTGCTTACTCGTTCTATGTACTGCCCTCAGAACTAGGAGCTATACCAAACGTCTAGCAAGTCCAAAGGCCATTTTTCTGTCCTTGGGAGACTTGGCAGACTGCATGGACTATCAAAAAATAAAAACAAAGCAACTCTTCACTCCCCCCTTAAAAAAATGGTTAAGAAAAACCTTTTCAATGTGTGTGCGTGCGGGGGCGAATACAATCTATTTAAATGTGAATAATCTTCTCCAGGAGAGTCAGCTAATTTATTTGTCAGAAAATGGGAACCTGAGAAGCCTAGTGGGCTTGAAGATTGGGGGAAAAAAGCCTTATGATTACCAAGTGCCAGATGCTACTCATCCCTGGATTCAAAGACAGCACCTCAGTGTTCAATCACTGTATGCTCCGCGGCGTACTGTATTATGTAAATAAGTAATGGAGAAGTCCCCTCAGTGAGCAACAACACTTGACCAGAAGCATTTCAGCCCAGGATGAAGAAGCAGAAGATCCCAATTACTAACACCAGTATTACGTCCAGACTGTGAACAAAGGAAATGGTGCTATTGTCCAAAAGAAACAGAATGGCCCAGTAACTGAAGCAAGGTAACTTGAGAGAGATCACTGAATATTTTGAAAAGCCACAGCATTTGTAGAAAACTTTATTCATTGTTTTAAAAGATGTCATGTGAAGTCATCCAGAACAGAGAAAGATTCAACAGCAAATACCCTGCATATTAATTGCAAAAGATTCTTTAACAAGGTCCAACCTAATATAGTAAAACCATTTAAAATTTTTCTTGTTGCTATAGACATTTTAATGTGTAGACTTCTACAGATGCAGACATGAAACAGCTATAGCCCTGAATACAGAAATGCATCTCCTGATATATTTTTAAATACCCAATTACAGTACATTTATATTGACAGTAAACACAGAACAAATGTCATATACTTAAAGTATTTAATGTGCCATTTTCATCAAGGCAGGTGAGACAATTTATCAAAACAAGCATGACCACAATTTAATATGATTTACTTTAATCTGAAGGGAAATATCCAATGTTTTATCAACAGAATATTTTTATGAACAGAATGCTGGACTGTGTACGTTATAATAAACCAAGTTTGCGTTCAACCATCATATGAGGATCTCCCATTATTTCGCTTTGTTCTGGGTCTGGAAAAGAAGTGAAGTATTTTATTAATCCTACACAAACTCAAGAGAACAAATGTAGTAATTAAAAATCCCAGTGAACTATCTATAGCAGATGGCTTGCTATTTGCTGTACTCTACTGCTGCTCCTCCTCACACTAACCGAAGAGCATAGTCCTGACCATTTCTCTAGATAAGAGGATTCCTGGAAGTAATCTGACCTTCTGCATTAGTCCCAGGGGGCAATCGAGTCCCAAGAGCCAAACACTTTCCTCTCCTTGGCCTATCTAGTACCTCATCTGGTTTACCCACATTAGCCTATGAGGAGCCCACAAGAAAGATTATCAAGGCAATAATCCGCTGTTGTTCGCAGCAGCAAGAGTGGTGGCATGATTCATGCACAACACAGAGAACTGTTCCATGGGGAAGTGGATTTCATATATCTAAAGATTTATGCTTTTTTTTTTACTGTCCAACTAGCAAAGGTCCTCAGGCCCATTTAAAATCATTAAAACCCAAGTGACTGATAACATTACAATTAAAACAATAATAGGGCTGACTTCACCATTAAAACTCTGACTTCAAAGAAAGCAACAGAGCTTATCATACTAGAACTAATAGTAAAAGTAATAAATAAAAGATTAAATGCCTACCAGAAGAGGAAGGTTGTAACCAGGCATCATGGGGACACCAGGCAGACCTCCCTGCAGAGGGAGCTCCCTACAAAGGGCCATCACAGAAAAGTTTCTGTCCCTAACCGCCACACCACTATTGTGGATACTGGTACCCAGAGAAGAATCTGGGTAAGTACGTTTAGAGAAAAATACTTAAGAGCTTTAAATTCAACACTTAACTGAAAACTGATACTTTGACTGAGGTCTGTAAACTAACTGATAAAACACTGGAGTGACATGAGCAAAATAGCCACTCCAAGTGAACAACTTTGCTGTTTTGCATCAAGGGAAGCTTCCATGTTGTTTTCAAAGCCACCGCATGATCAAGGATATGAATGCACCCCAAGTTTAATTATTTGGAATACAATCTGCATTTAGAATCATAGAGTTGGAAGACACCCCAGGGGCCATCCAGTCCAACTCCCTGCCATGCAGGAATACCCATCAAAGCATTCCCAGATGGCCATCCAGCCTCTGCTTAAAAAACTCTAAAGAAGGAGACTCCACCACACTCTGAGGCAGCATATTCCACTGCCAGACAGCTCTGACCATCAGGAAGTTCTTCCTGAGGTTCAAGTGGAATCTCCTTTCCTGCAGCTTGAATCCATTGCTCCTTGTCCTAGTCTCTGGAGTAGCAGAAAACAAGCCCACTCCCTCCTCAACATGACATCCCTTCAAATATTTAAATATGTCTATCATGTCCCCTCTTAACCTTCTCTTCTGCAGACTAAACATATCCAGCTCCCTAAGCCACTCCTCATAGGCATGGTTTCCAGACCCTTCACCATTTTGGTCGCCCTCCTCTGGACACGTTCCAGCTTGTCGACATCCTTCTTGAAATGAGGTGCCCAGAACTGGACACAGTATTCCAAATGACACCTAACCAATGCAGAATAGAGTGGTACCATTACCTCCCTCGACCTAGACACCATAATCCTATCGATGCAAACAAGAATCACATTGGCTTTCTTAGCTGCCGCATCACACTGCTGACTCATGTTCAGCTTGTGATCTACCAAGACTCCTAGATCCCTTTCACACATACTGCTATCCAGCCACATGTCCCCCATCCTATATTTGTGCATTCCATTTTTTTTTGCCTAGGTGTAGGACCTTACATTTCTCTCTGATGAAATTCATTTTGTTAACTTTCGCTCAGCTCTCCAATCTGTAAAGGTCATTTTGAAATTCGATCCTGTCCTCTGGGCTATTAGCAACCCCTCCCAATTTGGTGTCATCTGCAAATTTGATCAGCATGCCCTCCACTCCTTCATCCAAGTCACTGATGAAGATGTTGAATAGCACTGGGCCCAGGACAGAACCCTGTGGCGCCCCACCATTCACCTCTCTCCAGGATGAAAAGCAGCCATTGGTGAGCACCCTTTGGGTTTGGTCGGTCAATCAATTACAAATCCACCTAACAGTGGCCCTGCCCAGCCTGCATTTCACTAGCTTCTTTGCAAGAACGTCATGGGGAACTTTGTCAAAGGCCTTACTGAGGTCAAGATATGCT
Source organism: Iguana delicatissima (assembly GCA_948472985.1). Lineage (NCBI taxonomy): Eukaryota > Metazoa > Chordata > Lepidosauria > Squamata > Iguanidae > Iguana > Iguana delicatissima. The sequence goes on along the minus strand of CAOKZL010000267.1, from coordinate 385,047 downwards.
ATGTCTACAGCATTCCCTTCATCTATCAAGCTTGCAACCCTATCATAAATAGGATTTGGAATAATTTGGAATACAGATCTTCCCTGCAAGTTGAAAACATTTGACCTCTCCCCAAAGTCTGGAAGGATTCTTACCATTCAGAATATCCTCAAAACCAACGCAGTCATAGTTGCCTTTCAAAATATCCAATGACAGGTTAGAGCTATGAAGGAAAGGAAGACGCTGGACCTAAAAAATACCACAGGAGGTCAGGAAGTCTGTCATTCCACAAATATAATATTAAATTAATACATGGATAAATTGGAAGGACGATTAGAAAAACTTCTATTTCGTTGACATTGATATATAAACATTGAGTTACTTCCGCTTAAGCTTTATTTTTCAAATTCTACATAAACGTTCACTGTATATTTTGCGTAGGTGTACAACTGTATTTAGTGTAACAAAGCTTATCTTTACATATTGCTAGCACTCTATCCATCTTGGAGAGCACCCAAAATAGAACAATTGTCACAATCTTCCACAAGAAAATAAAGGGTAACAAAGATTGAAGAAAATTTTATTGCTCAAGCTATTAAGATTGCAACAAGAAACCGATCAACCAGTTAAAAATTGTCAGCGTAATCATTCATATGCGTATTCAAAAGTTAATTCCATTCATTTCAATCACTTATGGTACTTTTAGAAATCAATAAGGACAGCAGGTTGTAGCTAAACAAAGTCGCATTCAATTTATTGTATAAAACGGGTATTCCTCAATTTAGAAAGTAGTTGGGTTCCTAGGCATTACTTCTTTAACAGAAAATTTGTTGCCAGAGGCAGAAGTAACATAGAAAGTGTAGGTTTCCACACTACAAAACAGAAGACCAACATGTTTCAGGACACTTTTTATTCAAAACGAACATCCTGCACATGTGAAATGAAACTACTAGCTCAGGTAAGTCTTGAATATGTAAACAAAACCATTTTGAATTTTCTAGAGACCACCTGAAGGCCTCCAGGGTTGACTTTCTTTGAACAGCTTCCACGTTCTTATGATTTTCAGCTCGGTGCTCAAATCTATCAATTTATGATTTTTTAACATGCTGGGGGTATCTGGTGAGTCAGGCTTCTCTGTACTCACATTTTTTTCCATTCTTTTGTTCATGCATGCTCAAGTAAAGGATCCTGGAGGCAGCTGCTGTTTAGCCCACACAGCTACAACAGGATCAGCTACAGCAGAACCCCATACTTTCCCAGTTAAAGCTTTACTAAATTGTTTATTTCAGATATGCTGCTACAACTGAATCGAAAGTTTGTTTCTCCAGTTCTTTCACCATTCCCCCAGATGCTAATGCTGCTAAAAAAACTCCTACCAAACAAGAGGATGAGAAGGCGGCTGGGAAGACATAACAACACTTTGTAAACGGGAGCTTCGTTATCATAGGCTTTGTTAACTGAGATATGTCTGTACCTTTTTAAAATATAAAATGTTATTGTTAATGTAATTGCTAACTTTTAAAAGCAGAATGGCAGGTGTGATGAACCCTGGGGAGGGGCATACCCAGCAGAGACACCCTAACCAAAGGGATTTAATTTGATTGGTTCCTGACTAAAGAACCCAGGTTAGTCAAGAGGGAGGGGCTAGGTGAGTAAGTCAGCAGAACAGAAAAATAACATAAACAGGGTTTGAAAAAGAGTTCCTTCTGTGAGTCTGAGAGGAGAAAGAGAGTGAGAGTGAGAGTGAGTGAGTGTTGGGGAAGTGTTTACCTGTTAAGAGCTGGAAGTGCTTTGCTGTTTGATAACACTTAACTGCCAACTATTTTTTCCTTGTTAGTTCATTTAATAAAGACTTTTTCTATTTTTTTAAAGAGAAGCCTCCATACAATGTCTCTTTAATTTGAGCTCAGTTACACACGCTTGACTCATTCCACTGGGATAAATCTAAAAAAACACCTTGCCCTATATCCACAAGGGTTGTGGGCTTAGGAAAAGCTGAAGGGGGATATAAGTGTGGAGAGGGAGCCACGGGGTGGTAAATATATAAAAGGGTGCTGCTTCTCCAGAATGGAAGAATTTAAAGCAGGCCTGATCTGTCAGAACCCTGGCTGGCCCAGATCTCCACATTTTGACAGCAAGTGCCATTGTATTTTTCTTATACAAGGATGTCCACTGCAATGATAAACATTAGTGAATCTGTGGTTCTTCAGATGATTGATTTCACTTCTCTTCAAGCCTGACCAACATGATCAATAGTAAGGGACAACAGAAGTTTATCACTTGGAGGATAGGTTCTTCACATCTGGCATACATTCATCACATAAAAACTGAACATTTTCTTGTATAAAACTATTGCTTTACATGCTAAGATTTGCAGAAGTGAAAATAGTTGGTATTTTTAAATAGGGAAAATCCCTTGTACACTGCCTTATACAAAGTTTCAGGGAAAACTTCCAAGTAAACATATATAGCATTTAATGGTAAGATTCATTCAATGACAGAGACCTACTTCTGACAAAGTCATGGAGAAAGTAAAAGATTTTCTTTACTACCCCTACCTGGAGATAGTGTCCAACTCTTTTACAGTAAATTTAAATCTTAATTAGTAAACACCAGTTTTAAGTAGTCATAATTATTCAGCCTAAGCCCTTTAAAAATTAAGCTGAGTTAGAGAAAATGAACAGAAACAAATGGAAAGGCATACCTGTTTCACTGCTTTGAATTCCATTTGCAGCTTGAGCGGTGCATGCAGTCCTTGAATATTTCTCAGGGTAGAAAAGTTCACTTTATCTTGATTTAATGAAAACTTAAAAAAATGTTAAAAATATTATTTTCTCAAATACTTGAGGAAATATGTTTTTCCTTGCTAAAAATATTTGTAACAGTCCACATAAGCAGATATTAGCTCATTCCAAACATTTCTAGTTTGTTTTTTCTATTAAGGAACAATAAGACAGTAAGATAACCACTCTCCTGGAATTTAAAAGCATGCCTCTGAAGTCCCTACAACATGTGGCTTTGTGGGGTTTTGTTTTTGTTTGTTTTTTGGCAAGCTGAATACATCTGACCCCACCTAGTGGTGAAAGTAAGAGTGCCAAGCAACCTAAACCCTACTTATCTCAATCCCCGTGTCCAATGTATTCTTCCCAGCACTGAGAGAACACCTACACATATGGAAAATTTGAATGTCTTGTGAGACAGAAATAAGTGACATTTATGGGTAACCAATAAAGGAGCAGGTAATCCATGGCATCTTCTGCACTGGAAGGAAGAATCAGTGCTATGATAATTACTGTTACAACAATTACTAAGGAAGGGACGAATCAAGAATTTTCCAAATCCAAATCCCTGGAAGGTCCTGGGAATTCACGAATCTCACAAATCTCAAATCTTTTGAATCCTTTTTTTTAAAGAGGGTTTAAAAAGCAAGGGAAAGAAGTATAATCTTTGGCAAGACACACTCTCTCAGCCTTAGCGAAAGCCTAGGCAAAGGCAAACCTCCCTCTAAAGAAATCTGGCCAGGATTATTGTCATAGTTTTGCCTCAGGATCTCCCTAGACTGAAAATGACATGAAAGCCCTTTCTCCAAACGCAGGAAAATGTGAATTAATCCCACATTTTCCTGCTGTGAAAACAGGACCACACACTACTGTACAGAAATAATCCAGGTCAAAACTGGATTTTCTTTGCATAGCTCCTTATGGTATCCTGGGGTTTGTAGTTTGCTGATCCACCAGCACACTTTGGCAGAGAAGGCTGTGACACCTTGTAAAACTACAAACCCCCAGAACTGAAAGAGGTTTGCGAAGAAGCTATGCAAAGGAAGCTTTCAGCTGTCCTTGAAATCTCAAGACTGTACCTTCCAATCAAGTCTCAAGTCCTGCAACAAGGAAGGCACTTAAAAGAACACCAGCCTCTAGTCCAGTCTCAGTTCTGCACCCTCTCAAGTCCTGCAACAAGGCACTTTAAAAAAAACCCAGCCTCTAGTCCAGTCTCAATTCTCTACCCTCAAGTCCAGTCTCAAGTCCTGCAAGGGACTTTCAAGTCAAATCTTTAGTCCAGTCTCAATAATTCCCAATCTCTACCCTCCAGTCTCAAGTCAAAAGAACAGAGATTATTACCTTGCAGAGGGAGGCAGCCCAAGCAGTCACATCTTGTGGAAGAAGGTACACTGGCCTACATGTGGCAATCACTGCATGCGATTGTGTAACCTTGCCCTCTGCCCCACTACTTCTGATAGGCGTGAGACCCACTGACCCCAGCATTTATTCATCCCATTGATTTTCAGCACAGAAAATAGTGCTGAACCTAAATATTAAATGAACTTAAATATTAAATGTTCCATTTAAATATATTAGAATACAGCCCCAGATGTAATTTCTGAAATTGTTAGCAAAGACCTCCAAGGGAAAACTCATATATTTGCAATCTCCCCTTATGTGTCTGGTCTTCCAGGTTTTCAGGTGTCCCGGTCACCAACAAACTATTTGGTTGGTGGATGCTAAAGATTTGGTTTGCCAGTTTTGCCACAGGAATTCGGATTCACGAATCTCAAATCCTTGCTGAGGATTCGGTTGGCCCATCCCTAATTACTACTGTAGTAATTATTCAAACTCAAAGACAGTTATGTGTGAAGCCAATCCCATGTTTTCTTTCAACTGGTGATTTCCTAACTGAAATGGAAGGTAAGAGAACCTTTTCTGTTCAGTTGCAACATACCTATATTCCTCATAGACCTGACTACTTAGGAAAGTAGAAAAAGAAGAGAAACCTTGATCTGTCATTTTGTTAGGGAAGGCTGGGTGACTCATCTCACTTGAAAAATGAAGCAATTTGTAAGCCACAGGAAGCCTTTTAAGTTAACGAGTCAGGTAAAAAATATTTTTATTAAAATATGTATAACTCACTCTGTATTTCAAGATCTCTAGATAAAAACGCTAACAAAATATTTACTGGTTTCCTTGCTCCTCATAAACTGGCAAAAACCAAGGAGGATCCTTATAGTTCAGGTGCTACTTACAGCTGAAGCTGTGTATGAGATGCATAGGTGGAGACAGATTGGGCATCTGTGAAATGGCAGGAATCCAAAGATAGTGCTCAGCATGAATCCATACCTCTCACTATTTCACAGATCTTCAGTTTCTCTCTTTTTGCCGTAAGCTGTCTGCTTTCACCTTCTGAGGTGCCAGCTGCAGTACTCCTACTTGCTCATCTCTCAGATCCTCAGTCTCTCACTTTTTGCTGCCAGCTGCTTCTGTGGCAGCGGGTGGAGCACTCCTCAGGTCTGAGAGACAGACAAGTAGGAACACTGCAGCCCCACCTCGAAGGCAGAAGTGGACAGTTGGTGGCAAAGAGAGAGACTGAGGATCTGAGAGGCGAATGTGTAGGATTAAAGCAGCTGCATCTTGAAGGCAGAAGCAGGTGGCGGGCAGCAAAAAGTTTCAATTTTTGGAGGTGTTCAGACTTCTGGATATGGAAAGCTCATTCTGCATTACTAATAGCAGCCTCTGGTATCCTATTTTTCAAATCTCCACAAAAGCTCAAACTTGCATCTGGGTCAAATTTCTAGTTTTTTGTAAGTAAAAAGCTATTCTACTGTATCCCTCTTCCAACTTCTTTATTCTCTACCATATCAGATCAACTTTCGCCTGTGCCTGCTACAATGCTGTTCTCCATGCTAGGAAAAGAATTCCTCTCCTTTCTATCCTTCAACTATCTCTTAGGAAACTTAATCAACAAGGCATTTTATGTGTCACATGACTCTGCCACTTCTTTCTTTATCACCCCAGTCACCCACCTTATATGCTACTTCCATCTACCACTTAACAATCTATGTCCCTGCCAGTCATCTTGACTGTCCTTTTATGCTGGACTCCAAACGTTCTGGAAAGGGATTACCATCACACTGCAATCCTACCTATGTCTATCTGAAAGTAAGATCCGTCAAAGGGCTTGCTCTTCTGTAAGAAGATTTAAGATTCCAGAATTAGGTGTTTTGTTTTATTTCTAATGTACAGCTAATTAAGCAGTGTAATTGATGAGTTTCATTTGTTTAGACTCACTTCTTTCATCTGTCAACAGAAAATGTATATCAAGATTTCTTCGATAACTGTAGTATCCGAAGGATAAAGTATAATAGATCTGAGGACTGTACTTACATTTTTCTCTGATAGTTCCAAAGGATGAACAGGAAAAAGTTCACTCTTCACATTTGTAAAGCTATAAACACAAACACAAAGAAGGAGAATATACAGTGTTGTCATAAAATTTTCTTGTGTCCAGTGTTTTTGTTTTGTTGTTTGTTTTGTTTTGACAGCAATCAAAATAAAGATACTATGTCTTTCAGTACCTGGAAATATTGCCAAACAAAAAATTAAGAACTACTTTTTCTTCTTTAGTTTTTCTTCCTTTTGCAATTAACATAAAAGAAATTATTCATTACATTTCCTAGTTCTCCTATGTTTAATCTATACTAATGGTTTTTGAATAATATGCCACGAATGTCTTAAATTTGTCAGTGAGGAAAACATCTGCTCTTGGACTTTTTCTCTTGATCCTGACTATTTTAATGTTTTAGTACTCTGTTCTGTTAGTTATCTGTTTGGCTGTTTATTTTTATGACAATTCCTATCCTCCTTTATTTCTCTTTCAGTACAGAAAAGTAAAGTCTGAGAATTTTAATAACTGAAATAAAGATCAGTCATGGTGGCCAATTTCCCTGAAACTTTGATCATCTGTCTCCCTTTGCAATGTTCAGCTGGTGATGCCAATGTACAATGGGACTGACTAAAACTCAGAGTGAATAAAGTGTAGTCACTGGAATGTATTTTTCTTTCCAACAAGATTCCATCAGAAGCTCAGGTATTCTAAAACACAGATATGGAGTGGACAATCTTCCAGTGCTATTTTTTTTCCATGGGAAATTGTCCACACCTTATATATCTAATTTTGCCCATAGCTGTCTGGCCTGTTATACTGCAATCAGTCATATTAAGTGAGCTAAGTATGAAATTCTAGTTTCAAAAAAATCTCTTGCTTCTCAGTCACAACTACAGCTAGTGAAGACAAAATATGACAAGATGTCTATGGCCACAGAAACATACATCTTTTAATGAAATAAAACATTAAACTAGTTAGACTGAATATTTTTCTTCCTCAGCTTGAAATGGAACTGATAATTACTGCAGCGAGTGAAACTAAAGATAATAATGTTATGCCTCAGCAAAAGAAGGTTAAATGGCTGAGATAATATACAGTGGGACCTCCTTACCTGAGACCTCTGCATGTGTGATTTCCAGCTCACACAAAACACTGTGTCTCTATAGCTAAGATGGCAGCAATGTGCATGCTGGACATGCTGAAGTGTCCACACACACGTCACCACCACTGAATATAATGGGATGTGAGCATTCACATTTTTTTTCTTATTCGCAGGAGTTCCTGGAATGGAACCTCTACATATATGGAGGACCCACTGTACCAGGTACAGCTCTCCTTAGGTTCTTTCAGGTATAGTCATTTTTGTTAAATATAAGGGATATGTGACCATCTTTAGATTATTACAAATAGCAAAATAATTTCCACATAAAGCTTTGACTGTGGTTGAATGTAATACTTAAACCAAATGTGTTAAGTCACAAAACAATTTTCCACTTTCCTTTTCCTAGAAAACTGACATCACCGTTTCAGGACAATGTGGAAAGACTCTGTTAAAGGTAGAAAGGCTAAAATCTGCCAGTTTAGACCACACCTTTACCTTGGCTGCAACAATCTATTACACAGATGAAATAAAATTGCAGCCAAGTTGTTGCAAAGTGGGTGCTGCTCCCACTGTGCAGGATATTCATTTGATACTGCTAAAGATATGTAAGAAGTACTCAAAACTAAATTATGCAAATTCCAACATGCTGAGTTTTCTGCTATTATGAATATTGTTGATCACACTATTAAGTCAAGTGGACAGCAAACCAACAACTGAACTGAGCCTCCCCAATTTGGCCTGACTACAGTGTCTATTATCCCAAGCCAATGTTTGATTTGTTAGCTGTTATTTGAAAAAGGACCCCAAAGAGACAGATGTGATTTAGTTAACTAATCCTCAGCTGCTGTTTTTAAATTCAGATCCCCAGGGATGCAGTACATGGGACCAATCTCAATGCTTCTTAAACACATGCTTAGTAATAAACGGACAAGACTAGTACTGCTGTTCATGAAATACAAGAAAAAGCACTGTATAAATGATGCCACTATTCTGGCTAGGCAAAAACCTCTACAGCACTACCTGTTTTTTAAAAAAATCTACTAGCAAGCTGAAGGGAAAGAAGTAGACCACACTAGGTTCAGCCTGTTCCCACAAAGTAGAAGTGTTGGTATTTGCATAGCCCCTTCACTCCAGGGAGGCAGACTATAGAGAAATTGCTTTTCTTCCTCCAGCAACAGACAGAGCTACAAAGAGCTTTCCATCCAGTTCAAGAGGCTGAACTAGCTCTTCTACTTCAGGCAGGCAGGAAGCATTCTGAAGACCGATACGGAACCTTGGCGGGATCCAGTTTTAGCATCATAATTCTATGGAAAGTATCTATATTTAAAGGTTTAGTGACATCTAAATTACCAAGACAAAGTAACTGGGTGTAACTTTCAAACATCATCTCATCCTTTTAACACAAATATTTTGTAAAGTAACATTTTGTAACTAGGGAAGTGCCCAGCCCATGATGAATAGATGGGTTCCTTCCCTTCTGAAGTCATAGTTGCAGAGATGATAGGCAGGGAAAGATTTCTTCATTATCCCAGCCTTTTAGTTGATCAGAGGTGGATAATTTGTGTTCCTACAGATGTTGCTGGGTATCAGATGTCACCATGGGTTATGCTGGGTAGGGCTGATGTAAGATGGAAGTGGTGTAGAGGAACCTGCTTCGGGGTGATTTTCTATTCTTTCCAAGTTGACAAACAGTTACAGGCCTCCTGCCCACCTGAAGACTGGGTGTGCCACACAAGACAGATGATGCTACAGCAGATTGGCTGGCAAGAATCTTAGGGGCAGAGTCAGAGCTTGCCCTTACTACTTTGCCTCAAGCCAGTCTTGGACAAACTAGCTCTACACAATCTGCTTTGAAGAAAATGGTATCATGAGCACATATGAGTCAAGAAACATGGTGGCAAAAGCACTTCAGAGAGAGAATTACAGAATTAGTTTGCATCTCTGTAATCTGTACATCTATACTTATGTGGTTTCCTATTGCTTACCCTCTATGTATCACACCATGGCTTTCAAATGCTCCACCTGCTGAAAAATCAGGAACTGGAATACTATCCTTCAGTTCAGATCCAAGCCCTCTGGTATTCTGAAAAAGAGAATGCTATTATTAGGAAGGAACCACTCAGAGCACTATCAAATCAAACTCAGAGCTGTGGTTTCCTTGATTGATATTACACCTAACAGTTTAATAGTACAGTAGGCTCTACACATTCACGGGGATAGGAAAACAGAACTCCTGCAAAAGTAAAAAAAAACAAAAGTGAATAACCACAGGCAGCTGTGCAGGAGAGCAAGGGAAGATCTTCCCCACCTTTACTCTCTCACCCCCAACACCGGGGATTGCACTGGCAGCGGGGGGCAGGAGAACATGGGGGATGATCTTCCCCACTTTGCTTTATCACTGCACCCACATACACAATTGCACGGGTGGGGGCAGCGCAAGACAGAGCAGGCAGGGAAAGATCTTCCCTGTTTCAGCTTTCTCATCATCCCCACCTGCCACCAGAGGGGGTAGGTAAGGAAAGATCTTTCCTTCCTTTGTCCTGTCGCTGCCCCCACCTGCACAGGCGGGAATGCGCTGGAAAGCATGGGGAGTGCAAGGTCTTCCCCTGCTTGCTTTCTCATTGCCCCCACCTGCCCGATTGCAACTGCACAGGTGGGGGAAGCGCAGGAGATTTTTCCTCCCCTTTACCCTCCCACCTGCCACCAGGGGACTTGCGCTGGCAGCAGCAGACAGGAGAGTGTACCTGCCCACCAGGGAATGAGAGGGGGACAATGGGGGGGAGGCATGCTGGCACCGTGAATAATCAAATTCACGAGTGTCAAACTTGTAAATGTGGAGGGAGAACTGTAATGCAATTCTGCTGGCCTGAGGATAAACTATTATATAAGTTTAATATCAAATTCAAACCATGGCTTCTTTGGTTCATTCTGTCTTGTGGTAATAACAGATTTATATTCCCTCAACATACTCCTGAGATACCTTATTGACCCAGGTGTTGGGAATTTTCTAACACACTGAACTAAAACTGTATTCTCTGTGTTATAAATCTTGGTCAGCTATCATAGTGTAACTCCTGCAGCTAACATGTGCATTGTGATTCTAAGACAGCAAGCCTAGTATCAGCTTTGATGCAAAATGTGAACAACCCCCCCATGTGCCCACCCCATAAAAGAACACACAGTTAATCAGAATACAATCATTTTCTGGATCCTTCTGGGGGCTGTTTTAGTAACATCTCTCATTCTTGCATCATGGAAGACAGTCTTCCAGCACTCACACAAATAAGGTCATAACTTCATAAATGCACTTGCCATCAGTAAGACAACTGGCAGCCCCATGCACTCCCAGGGCCAGCAACAAACACCTGGATATGTCTCCAGAGTCATTTTCAGGAGCACAAAGGAATGGGGGAATTTCAGAAGTTTCAGCAGAAGAAGACAGGCTATAACCACTTGTATTTATCAAATTCTTTCATCTTCCACTAGTCTTGTGTCTTAGCTACACCTGTCTTCCCACCATCACCCTTGATTCCAAGGACTTGCTTAAGACAGAACCATATTATAATTTAATAATAATAGTAATAATGTTTATTTACAATGCCCTTTACATCAATTTTATGTTAGATCTAGATAGGCCAGACAAAGGCACAGAAGACAAGAGCCTAAAACTGTTAGAAGAAATTGTTAATTGAGAATTAAGAATACAGTTGCTAGCAACCTTTTCATTCAGCTATCCTATACATTTCTTATCCATGAAAGGCATAAAATCCACAGACAAATTTGAACTCAGAGCACCTGACTACTATAAATAGCAATACAGGAGATGAAAATTGGGAACACATCACAAAAATTGTGAGGGGATACACAACAGACTAATTCATGAGATACAATCTGACGTAATACAGACTACGTACAGGAGACTGGACTGGGAGTCAGGATTCCAACAAGGATAAGCAGCATTTCTGTTTCCTTTCCTACCATCAGCTTTTCTTGTTTATTTAAGTTGCATTGTTTGTGTCTCTCCTTGCCAGTCTGTATAGCTTTTTGCACCACATACAATCTGGCTGGAATTTCCAGGCACTTCCTTTACACAAACACTCTCCTCCATTTTGCAAATATTTTGAGTGCATAAATTTAAAGTAAGCTGAATTATTACAGCACAAGGTCTGAAACTGGATAGATTAAGTAAATAAGAGAGTGAACCACAGGAAATCCCTCCGACAGCAACACTGACACCACTGGGCTATTGCTTCCCTGTGGAAGCAAGATGTTTGCAAAGCAAACCAGGCAGAATCCTTGGGAATGGTCAGTAGATGGTGACTGGAAGATGAAAGGTCAGGCCTAGTGGCAGAGGAAATACCTTCTGTCATTCAAGGGTGTTTAACATGTTCTCAAAGGTACTGTTCTCAAAGGTATGATGAAGCTGCTAGATATAAATCGCAAAGCAGAGCCAATTTCTCTGCCAGCACCACTTTCTACATGAGTCTCATCAACCTTTTCCAACCTTTTCCAGCTCCTGCTGAATCCAAGCTAATACTATGTATATAATATAGTGAACTTTTAAAATGTACAAAACATTTCATTTCTGTATCTCTATGGGTTCCCTGGCCAAATAGCTCCATTGATCAGTTTCTTTTCTTCAACATTTTAGGCTTATTATCTTCCCCATGACATCTTGTTGAATGGCCTGGTACTAGAAAAGTCAATACATACAAACATTAAAAAGGGCACTTCTAACAGTTATGGTGAAGAGAGGCACATTTGGCTTGTCTCATTGATATCTCATGATAAAAAAAAACTGGAAACAAATACCCACTTTGCCACTTATTATTAATAAGCCTACCATTCAGAAATGTACCCAGCTAATGAAGCCCTTTCTGTCACTTATCTCCATGGCCGTAAGAGCCGCACAGAAATTTAAAAACAAGAGTATTCTTCTAGAATGAAGACGAAATACTTCCCTTTTTTTACACTGTTAACGTTTACCAGGGCACAGTGACCCCATCAACCTACCAGAAGAGTGGTCAGTTTTTACACTACAGTCCATGTAAACTCCCAAGGTAACCAGAAATCATCAGACTGACTAAAGAACAATACTGGGGTGGCTCTGTCTAGCAAAGCAACATATATTATTTAAAGTATACACACACACACACACACACACACACAAATATACGTTAAATGACAATAGCATCTCCAGAAGAGAACGGGCAGAAAGCCTGTTCTCAAAGGTATGATGCAGCTGCTAAATACAAATTGCAAAGCAGAGCCAATTTCTCTGCCAGCACCGTTTTCTACATGAACCTTTTCCAGCGACTACACCCCCGGTAAACCCAAATCAATACTCTGTATATAATATAGCTAGCTTTTAACATCTACAGAGCATTTCATTTTTATATTTCTGTGGGTTCCCTGGCCAAGTAGCTCCACTGATCACACTCTTAAAAAAAAAATCAGTATTGCAATAACACTGCTAGGAGCAGCCGGGGAAGAACCTCACTACCCCAAGTTACAGACCGCTTTCTGACAAGGTGCTTCTCCAGGGGAGATACGATCGTAAAGCAACAGCCGTAGGAGGCGCTCTTATCTCCTCCCTCACAGGGCTCGACCGAGGAGGAATAGCCCACAGCGAGGAAACAGAGGTGGGGGGGGGGGACGATTTCTGCAAACGTAACGGCTGGCGAAGGAGACGGGGAAGGGCCGGCATGGTATAAGTTATGTCTTGCGGGTGACTCAATCATCAGGAGAACCAGGACCGAACACGACTCAAAAGCGAAAACACCGCGCCCCTGCCCTTCGCCAGCGGCCCTTCCCCCTCCTCTCTCCCCTCCTCTAGCCCCTGCCTGAGCCGCAAGCTTCCGCGACGAGCCCCCCGCCTTCTGCGGGCAAGCCCACCAGCCGCCTTCTTCGGACTAACTGCCCCAAGCCCGCCGCTTACCATCTTTGCACCGTCACCCGCAGCGACTTCCTTCCGCCTGCGGAGAGCGCCGGGAGAGGGCGGTGACGTAGAGCACGTAGCTCCCTCGCGCCGGACGAAAGTCTCGCGCGACGAGGATTCGGCGCGGCGGGCGGGAGCGAACGGCGCCCGGGCTCGCGCTTCTAGGCGCGGGAGGGGGCGGGGCTTGGCGCTGTCGCGCGGCTGCCCTTGCGAGGCCGGCGGTTTTGTAACGCTCGGCGTGGGGGGAGGGGCGTCGCCGCGCGCAGCTGCTTAGCTGAGCGTGGGCGCCTCAGTAGGAAATCTCTCCGAATGCTTCCATTTTTTAATTTTTCTTGGTCGTTTTTAGTATCTGTTGCTTTGCTGAAGGAGCTGACGTCATGATATAAGACGTTCTTTTTTCTTCTTTTTCTCACTTTTTATGACCTGGCCCTTGAAAGACCTGAAAGCGGCGCGTGTGGTGCTCCTCCGCCCTTCGCCTAGGGCTCAGAGGCCGTTTCCGCACTAGCCTGTTACAGCGCTGTTATTCCACTTTCAACATCCTATGGAATCCTGGGGTTTGCAGCTTAGGGAGGGGCCTTTGAGGATTCTGTAGGATGGAAGCCCCAGGGCTGCATAGGATGTTGGTAGTGGAATAATAGCGCTGCAACAGGCTAGTGCGGAAATGGCAAAAAAATAAATGAATAAAATGTAGACTTATCAGTTCATTCCAATCCGAAATCTGGAAGCCAAATAATATTTTTGTTAGAGCCAAACAAAGTATCACAAAGTCACGAAATTTTTGAACGTCAAGAACTTCTTCTTAGGCTAGAAATATATATATATATATAGCTGACGTGTTTGTAAGATGACCATAGGTCAATCCTGCAAAAATAAAGTGATACTAAGTTATAAAAAGTTATAAACCTGTCATGGCAAATGGGTCAAAACAGTTTTCAGTAAAAGGCAGGTCCTATGGCCTGACATACTGCAAAGGAATCAGGATGCTCCAAAATAGGTTGCTGCAGGAGGAAAAGGAGAAGCTAGTATTCACCTTCCATGAGTAAAAAGTTATAGCAGTTGATTCTTACTTCAACATTGGTCATGAGTTTGTATTCCCTGCTGTATCTGGATGACAGGGTCACTTAGAGAAGCCAGAAAAGGCAGCATATAAGAGCAAGCCTTTTAGCACCACCAGAGATGCCAAGAGAAATCCCTAGAGATTTTTTTTCTGAACAGATTTAATTTCTACTTGTTGCTTTGAAGACCAGTTTCATTAAATTGCCTTTACCCAAACTTGGAAAACCTGATCGTCAGGACAGAAAAAGTACACTCCCTTTTATTTGTTTTATCTTATTTTGTTCTCTTTTGGCATGCCTTTTACTTGTCATTTTTTTTAAAAAAGCCCCTTTAAAATAAAAAGTATAACTATATTTTTGAGAAACAATAAATTGCAGAGAAAGTCTCCAAAGGCAACCCCTAACGGAGGACATTTCTATCACTCTCTTAGGTCTGTTCTGTTCCTTGCAAGTAAGAGGCAGCTGTATCTGAGCAGGCCTCTTGCTTCCTGCTTTTAAAATGTATTTCAGACTGCCTCTTGCTGGTTTTAGCAGACTTATTCTTTAAGTTGTAGTTGAGAAGAAATATTTTTAAAGCATTCAAAATCTGTCTGTTTAATGATATTTTCTAAAGGCTTTCTGGAATTGTCATCAAGCCGACCAATCTGTAGTTCACCAGGTCCTCTCCCTCCCCGTTTGATAGCAGAAATATTTGCCTCCCTCCATTCTTTAAGGGCCTCACCTATTCTCCAGAAGCTCTCAAAAGTTATAGACAAACACTCTGAAATTATGTCTGCCAGTTCCTTTGATACTGTTAGGTACAGTTAATCTGGCTTGGGGGGGATGTGAAATTCTAGAGACTTGGAAGCAATTTAGGCAGGAAAAATAAGATGCCCAACATAGGTTGGGTGTCAGTTGGCTTAACAGCTATACCTAGGGATCTTAGTAGATGAGAAACTTGTTACTGCAGTTTAGGCCTACCTGGTGATAGCACCCAATATCACTTTGATATCATAATTCGGTTTTATTCTACCACCCCTCTCCACGTGTTTGAGAGGCCTCTGGACAAGCCCAGAACTGGGCTCGGCCATCAAACGCTGCAATATCCCAAGACAATACAGGCAGGCCAGAAATAGCCAGATCACCGCTTTAGGAGACTTCCCCGGCAAACACCGCATTATGTATGTATGCTGTTTACAAAGGACTCCCTGCCCTGAGCAGGTAACTTGGCAAGCTCGAAGCTTAAAGGCCAAGCACTGAGCATTTGCATACAGTCTACCTCTTTGTCAGTTCGGACTTAACTCAATCATGCTAAATTGTGACCTTTTGGAGACATTGTCTCCCACCCAAAACTCACTGTTGTCCCTGAGTAAGGCATAGCCTGCAGTCACACTTCTCCCTATAAAAACTCCTGATTCCGAGACCTTCCTCGGATCGCTCCAGATTTCCATCCAGCCTTGCTGCCACTTTGTTTGGCAAGCTGTTCCCTCAGTCCCACGTACTGAGACTCCAGACCAACGAACTCAAGCTTCAGGACAGGTGTCGTATCACCCAGTTCAACAATTCCTCTCAAAATCCCTCTATACCACTCCAACCTTTATTTTCCTTAGCTACTTGTGTGAGTGTGTTGCATACACTGTTCACCTGTATTTAATAAAATCTCAATTATTCTTAAATTTGGTGTGCTCTTTGGCTTGGCCTGACCCCATAAACATTGGGTTACAAGATCCTGCTAAGTTACCCTGCCTCTCATAACGCTAAAGCAGTGCTCTGAGCTAATTTTCCCCACCTATAGTTAAGCACATTTTGGTGTTCCTCCCGGGACCCCCAGTAAACAGGGCAACAAACTAGATATATAAGTCAACAGTGTGATGTTGCAGAAAGATCAATACACTATAAGCTTCATCAACAGAATTATAATATCCAGATCAAGGGACGCAGTAGTACCACTTTGCTTTGCTTAGACCAGAGCTCACACGGAGTACTGTGTTCAGTTTTGGACACCATAGTTCAGGATATCCAGAGGACAGCAACCAAGATGGTAAAGGGTCTGGAAGCTAAGCCCTGTGAGGGAAGATTGAAGAGCCGGGTATGTTTAGCCTGGAGAAGAGAAGTTTGAAAGGTGATTTGATAGCCATCTTTAATAGGCTGCATGCAAGTTTTAGTGTGTTGTCCATTGTAGGCTTATTCTAGAGAGTGATTCATCTATGATCGTATGATGCAGTGTAGTGGTTGGTGAATTACAGTGTCGTTATCTGAGGGTCAAGTGCATGTATCTTACCATGCTGCAATTTTTGCAATATCAGTTGGAAAAAAAATCTGTATGTGGATTGGCATTAGATCACAGTGAAGCTTTACAGTTTGGGATGATTTTGTTAGGTTTTTAGTTATATTTTTTAAATTAAGTGTGCTTTTAAATGTTTTTGTAATCTTTTGCTATTTATGTCTGTGCTTATGTGAACAGACATGTTGCCATCTTGCATTCTGTTGTATTTTGCTGTGTTTGCAATGGCTCATGTTTAAAAGTAATAAACATATGATGGATTGGATTGGCTGTTATAATTTCATACAGATTGTTTTTTAAAAAAAAATAGTATGAGATAAACTAAAAAAACCACCACCAATCCTAAATTCCTGTGTAGCTACTGTGTCTAGAAAAAAAATCAGGATTATCATGGAATATATTTATTTACTGAATATTGAAGTTTGTTGGTCAGGATATGAAACATTTACATTTCAAAGTCATCCTTGTAGGTATAGGATATAGACAGGACACCACCATTACAGATACATTATTGACATCAACTTGATGTTTAGGCTGTGTAACATAAAGGAATTTACTGTTATGGTAAAGATTTGGTTTGCCTTTAAAGACAGACTTCCACATTAAACTTCTAGACATAAATAGAATAATATGTTTTGACAACAAGTTTCTTCCCCCACCCCCGATAGCGCTTGCTCCTTTGTTTCAGCTAAGTTTGTAATTTAGGGTGTAATTCTATTGTATTCAATTGGAAGTAACTCCCACCGAACTAAATGCCCCTCATTCCCAACTTAACATATATGGGATTGCCTACAAGAACACAAGAATAGACAACCTATGGAGCATAGAAGTGATGTATAGAGCCCAACTCTTTGCACATTTTCTAAATTCTACTAAATTCAATCAGGCATCTATATAAATAATGACATTGCCAAATGGAGGTCTCCTCACACTAACAATTAGAAGGCAGTATCCTGCTTTCCTGCCATTTAATCCAGAATGGGTTTCCTGCAGTAAGGTTAAGAAGAAACAAGAATGAAGCAATGGAAGAAGAGAAAAAGGGAGTTACATGAGGGAAACAACAACATCTGTAGCCCCTATAAAATTCACCAAATGAGGCAGGGTGGATGAAAGCTTCATTTGAAACTGCTCTATGTGTATACACAGCATCCAAAACAGTGTTATTCCACATGGCAATTTTCCTATTTTAACTGTTTCAAAATTGGATTCTAAGATTGTTTTCAGACTGGTTTTAGTTTTTAAAGAGTGTTTTAATGTGTTTTTAAAATATTTTTTATCTTTGTATTGTTTTAATTGGTTTTTATTTGTTCATCGCCTTGGGAGCCCTTGTGGGCTGGGAAGTGATACAGAAATACTTTAAATGAATAATAATTGATATGGCAGTGATGGGCAGGCTCCAGCAATCTGGGAGCCAGTTTTGCTCCTGAGGCATGCTGTGAGCCACACCTCACCTAAGAATTTTTCCTCCACATTTTTTTTTTCAGAATGGGAAGTGATTTTCACAGTTCGCTTCAGGTTTTTTTGGGGGAAAAACACTAGAAAACCCACCACCACCGCACACACATGCACTAAAGTGAAGCCCTGCACTTTGCTTTAGAGTGCATCAGTGCTACTGAAGGGTTCCGAGGAAGGTGATTCTCCATTTTGGCCATACTTTTGTTTCAGGCTCAGTGGGATACGGAAAGACCACACGTGTTTCAACATTGGAGGATGCGTTCCCAACTCTGGTATCTAGATCTGGCTAGGGCAATATTGTGTCCATGTACCTTCAAGTTGACTGTCAATGTATGGCGACTCCATGAATTTCATAGAGTTAAACAAGGACTGTTGAAAGGTGGTTTTGCCAGTCCCTTCCTCTGAAATATAGCCTACAGCACCTGATATTCACTGACAGTCTTCCATCTAAGTACTAACCAGAGCTGACCCTGCTTAACTTCTAAGATCAGACAGGACATGATGCCTTTACAATATTTAGGTTCTAGAGCAATATTGCCTGCTAATTTAGAGTGGTCTTGCATCAGAGCCTCTAATGCATGCTAGTGCAAGCTCAGCACTGCAGAAAAGGAAGAAAGAAAAGAAAGCTGACCCCCCACTTCCCCAGCAACTAGTGGGAAGGAAATTATTTGAGACTGGTGACTGGTCAGTCCCTCCCTCATGTCCTTCCCTCCCTCATGCACACTTGGAAACACTTAGCTGGGCTGGCTTGTGGCTCCAATGCTTTTTCCGGCAGGACTAGCCACCAATATATTTCCCATCCCCATCCCCATCCCCACTCAATTGAAGAAGTAAGGGCCATAGAAATTTCTGTAGGAGCACTGGAACTCTTTCAGAGTAGACCTTCCCCTCTCTCGTTCCAAGTCTCTGCCTTTGGAGGAATGGTCTGATCTGTCCTGTGGATGCCATGACAGGAAGTGTAGGTATGATAGGCCCTTTAGTCGCTCTCGGATTCATGTGTCAATTCCAGTCCAATAAAGTGCCCTGTCAGTATCACTTTGTCCTGACTCCACCCTTTTATCACAACCTTTGTGTAACAGGGCTCTAGAGTTTTCACTGTTCTTCAGAACCAAACTGTTTATTTAAGGTAGCATATTCTCTTTATCACAATGACTTCAGGCCAACTCTGTAGCTGTAAAACAAACGGTAGCATTCCTTACAGTAACAATGGAAATAAGGTATCCTCTTAGGCCATTTTCGCATGGCATTTGCCATGTGAAAGGGTGCTTGGAGAGTCGCGCGATTGTGAGGAGCGATCTGCACGACGCACTCACAATCGCGTGATGCTCCAGGGTCATGCACTTTTTCATTTTCAGCCGAAAATGGTGCGCGATCGCACATTGCTCCAGGGCCCCACGCACACTTGCTGTGCGTGCAGAGCCTTTGGAGCCATGGCATTTGCGCTTCCTGCCCCAGCGCAGCCTGGGAAACTCCCAGGCTGCGCTGTGGAAGGAAGAGGCGGGGCTCTCACGCTACCTGCTCGGGAGCAGGCAGCTCATCCAGAGCTGAAGCAGCGGGGATGCAAGAGCTGGAGGCTGCTCACATGATCCCTGCACCCCAGCGCCGAAAAAAGGTAAGGTGCAGAAAGGACCTTAGAGTTCATTTGTAGAGTTCATCTTGAAGAGACACAGCAACAACAAAGTTATTAATACTGAGTTGCAAAAAAATGTACTATAAAACAACAATTGTCATTTTGTTGATATCAGAATAAATATGTGCTATTCACATAATACTGTTACAGAAACGATGTAATGACCTGAAAGGATTGAGTCATCTGATAATAAGGAATGATCTTGTTTTATTGTAAGTTTTTTAAATGTAGAAATCAAAATAATGTGGATTTACATCTTCAATGCCAAATAATGGCCTTGTTCTGATTAAAGCTCTATAATTTCTTGAAGTTTGCTTGTATCTACGGTCCAATAAAGAAAAGATTGTAATTGACTGTTATTGTCTTGTTTTTGAAATATGTTGTTGTTACTGTCACCTCCTAGTTCATACGCAAGGTGTGCTAGGATATTTCCAGTTCATCAATCAGTAATGGAGAATCTTGCATTCCCTCTACATTCATCTGATTTCTGCAAATTTAGCCTCTTTTTTGGTATCAAGATAATTTTTTCTTTCCAGAAACAGAAGGTTTTCTTTCTAATTTACATAGATCTAAGTGAACTCATCTAATACCTGTCTTCAGGGGTCTGCAGTTTTGCTCTTTGGAATGTTTAATGTGTGCTAGTTGAAACCATGTGATTAAAGCATGTACAGAATTTCAAGTTTGATTATTTTTGTAAGGGCTGTATCAATAAAGATTATGAAAGAACAGTTGAGAAGGATGACAAAGGGACAGCTGTTTGGGTTTCTGCATTTTCAGCAAACAAAATCAGTGTATTTTACAATCTTTTTTCAGCAATAGTCCAGGATAGAAACTTGCCTTTTCCCCACCTACTTTTCTGTCTCCATTGCTGATCACAAGGTGGTCTCAAGAAAGTAATGACAACTAGCCAAAGACTGGTATACTTCTGCGTCTACAATTGTTCTAATCATGATGTTTATCAGTGATTTGAATATGTACTGAAGTTTCACTGTGTTTACTGTCAAAGAAAGTGAGCACTGGAATGTAAAAGTCAGTCAGTTAAGAGACTCAGTTGTAAATCCTGTATGTAGTATCAACAAAGCTGGTGTTACAAAACCATTTGCTCTAGAGTAGGTATTTTGAGTTCAGCAGGACTACAAACAGTCTAGTGAATTTAGGTTCTCAGCCTATGAATAGTTAGAATCTAATAAAAGGAGATAATTTTCTACATGGTATTATAAGTTAATAATAATAAAAAAATTCCTTGTGATTAATGTAATAACTTTGCTATGTCAGTGAACACCTTGTTCCACGTATATAAACCTCTAAGGGAAAAAGCTTTATCCTGTTAGGGAAAGATTTCTTCTACCAAGACTTTGTCAACAGCCATTCATGAACTTCTTAAAGCGAAAGTCCTTTTTATTTGCATTCATGAAATAAAATAAACACATTCTCTTTGATCGTTAACCAACTCTTTCTTGTTAACATGCACAAGACTTTTATGTTTTAGTGTTCATTGTACATATAATTATTTGAAAAGTGATCTTGTTTTAAATTATTTAGTTTTTTCTCAGTTTTAGATAAACACAGGCCTGTTTTGCTAATGAATAAAAATAAATTTCACACAACGCTGCAAAACGTAGCAAAGATAATAATGTGTAGGCGTCAGTGTGTTCCAAAACAAGACTCTCTGGGGGCCCCTTTTAACACACAGCTACGTTAAAATCGTGTTCTGAGAGCTTCAGGAAACCCCTATTCGAACCCACCCTTTCCTGAAACTGGTGAAAGTATTTTTAAAAAGACTGTGGTAAAAAAAGGTTACTGCAAGCATACTGCCAAGCCCTTTTTGTTACTATTGCCAGTTGTTTCAACTTTCAATATATTGATAATGTCGGTGCTGCTAATAATAATAAATATTTTGCTACTGTACAGGCTCAAAAACAGAGTCTGGTATCTTAGGTGTGCATAGATGATGCTGAAACAGAAGCCCTGACAGTTTCAATAAAGCAAGGTAGCATGCTCAGGGTTACCAGATCAGGACTGTCAAAACCTGGGATGTAAGGACCACAGCTTGTGAAGGATGAAGCCTTTGTGAAGGGCTGAGTCTGTTGATGTCATTAAGTGTGATATTAAACATCAATCACAGTTACATAGTATACCATTCAAATAAGAAAATCCACACCAAGTATGAGTAATAAGGAAAATGTATGTATACATACTTTTCAAGGCACTGGTCTTGCCCTGAGATTCTTTCTCCCGTGCCCTGAGAACTGCAGAAAAGGGTCCAGGCTCTGGCCCTGAGATCTGGAAATTTTAATTGTACAGGAGCTATCTATAATATCTCAAGATATGAATAATTATTCAGTTGCTTCCTCAACACTGATATTGTCCATAGCATGCAACTCTGGCATTTCCACCACATTCTACAGAATACAGCATGTACACTTGTATATTTTTCTTTCTTTTCTTTTTTTTAATTATAACCAGAGTTTTCTGGGCAGTGTGCAAGGTATTTAATATATATATGCACTTAAAAAACAGTTGTTGTAGTTGTCGTTTTTGCAGAATCATACATAAGAAGATTTACAAAGTTAATGTTCTAGGACAGAATTCTGTACCCATAACTAATCCTAAGAACTGGATTCCAATGCATTGTAGAGTGAGCAGTAACAAAAAAGGTTTACTGTCCTAAGGTACCTATTTGACTACCGTGAAAGCAACATACTGGGAGTGTAACATTTATAAATAATCACTAGGGGTTGCTCAGCAGCTAAGCATGATAAAACAGTGGTGCAGTAAGTGGCAGCTTGAAGTGCCAGCTCTGTTTCAGCATCATGTATGTGCAAGTTAGAGACTTATCTTTCTGTTCCAGATCATGTTTGGTAGCAATATTTTATCAATGTGAACATGATGCAGATTTGGGAAATTAGTTGGAAAGTGTCTAAACCAAAAAGTACAGGAAGCATTTTAGGGCCAAATTAAACATTATATGGAGAGTCATTAATGTATCTTCTAGTGTTTTTGCTGAAAGCAGCTGTGAGGGCAGGACCCCTAACTGGATTGGTGCCATATCTCTGGTGTAGAATATCCTAATGGTCCCGCTCACACCACACCATGGCCTCACCCAAATCTTCCACAAAGAGGAGCACATGCAATTGGATTGCTGTTTGGATTAAGGCTGCCAACACAGAAGGAAGGGATACAACCCTATCTGATATAACCCTTCCTCCTACGCTACAGCCTTGATCCAAATAACCTTCCCTTCTCTTGACACTGGCAGCTTTGTGGAAGTGAAAAAATCCCATTTGGTCTGGCTTTGCATAGATATAAAAGATCATAACTACTATGATTAATGGCTTGGAGAGTTGGTTGGGGTTAGCTTGGAGAAGAGGTGACTAAGAGTTGATTTGATAGCCATCTTTAAATATTTGAAGGGATGCCATATTGAAAACGGAGCAAGCATGTTTTCTGCTGTTCCTGGGATAGGACACAAACCAATGGATTCAAATGACCAGAAAAGAGATCCGCCTAAACATTGGGAGGAACTCCCTGATAGTAACAGCTCTTCATCGGTGGATTAGATTCCTTCTTCAGACTCTCCTTTGAAGGGCTTTCAACAGAGCTTGGATGGTAATTGTTTGGGAGTGCTTTACTTGTGTATTTCTGAATGGCAGGAGGCTGAACGAGATGGCATTTGCAGTCTCTTCCAGCTCTGTGATTCTGTTATCCTGTGATCACTACTGTGCTTTGCAGGTGCACAGTGTATCTTTTGTAGAAGTTACAAACTGTTGCATTTTTACTGGTGTGATCACTTGATTCTGTGATTTGAAGGTGATCATTTGTGGATGATTTTGTATTACTTTGCCATACTAAACTATGTTAGTACCCTGCTGTGAAATCACAGAATGTATTATTGGGCCAATGTACCCATTTGATATGTGTCAAAGGCATAGGTAAAGAGAAAGGAAGGAAGGACGGACGAAAGAAAGAAAGAAAGAAAGAAAGAAAGAAAGAAAGAAAGAAAGAAAGAAAGAAAGAAAGAAAGATATGGAGAGCATAAAAAGTTGTTGAGTCAGGCTGTTTTTCAATCTAATCCAGTGTTGTCTTCTGAGCAGATTCTCAGGTACTGATCTTTTCCAGTTATCCTATTTGAAACCCTTTCGTAGCAGATGCCAGGAATTACGTAGTGGACTTTCTGGGCTAAATCAACATTAATCCTCTCAGAGTAGAACCAGTGAAATGAATAGGACTTATTAAGCACAACTGGCTTGTCTCTTTGTTTTCAGTAGATATACTATAGATCAGTGGTTCTCAACCTGTGGGTCCCCAGATGTTTGTGGACTTCAGCTCCCAGAAGCCCCAGCCACTATGGTCTATGGTCAATGCTCAGGGCTTCTGGGAGCTGAAGTCCAAAAACATCTGGGGACCCACAGGTTGAGAACCACTGCTATAGATAGAATGAATGTTGGGTTTAGTTCTTGTATGCAAAGCATGTACTCCACTTTGCTTCATTTTTTCCCAACTTACCTACACAGAATACTGTTTCAAAGCCATTTATATTGGTTGAGTCATATATGGCCAATAGTAGAATAACATGAATATACATTCGCTGGATGGAATGGAGGAGCAATCCACAAACTGATAGGTTATTCCCCATGTCCCAGAAGATAAAGCAGGAGTCCAAAGTCCTTTTCTGTTCTGATCATTGATTCCTTTCCTTTCACATTAGTTTTTTGTTTGTTTGTTTGTTTCCTGCATAGGAAAACACATGTTTTTCTATTCATACACATATACTCTAGAAACAGTTTAATAATGGCAAACACACAAAAGAGAAGAAAGTCATTGGATGAGGAGTAAGTTAATATTGACACATCTCTACCATTTGAAAAGAAAAACAAGGTGTGGAAGATGCAATAAAGAAATGGCTCTGCTAACTGCTTCCCAGCAGATTATTCCTTTTGAGGAAGTAGAGGGTTTGGAACACAGAGTGAAGTCAGGTATGGAAGACCACAATAGAATAGAACTGATAATCATCAGAGAAGACAAACCTTTCCACAAAATAGAAGAGAGGCAAGCCAAACCAGAAGTACTGACAAGAAAAACATCTTGGTGGGAGGAATTCTGCATTTTGGTGGGTTGTGGCCAAAGATAACAACAGACCACTAAGTTAATCTGAGTGACCAGTGAGTGGTCTCTCAAAGATACAAAATTGTGTATGCCCAAAGACCAAAAAACAGATATCTTCCATTACTGCACCAAAAAGTCAGGAAAAAGCTCACAAGGAAATAGAGAACCACTTGCAGATTGGAGCCAAAAAGAAGGTACCTTATTCACAAAGATTCAAAGGGTTATATTCAATTCTCTTTACAGTACCCAAAAGTAACAGTACTATCGGGCCAGTTTTGGATTTCCAATACTTTTTTTTTGTTTGAATGGTATTAGAGATTCAAGATGGATACACTCCAAACCATCAAGAACAACCAGAGGTCAATGACTGGTTTATCTTGATAGATTTAAAAGAAGCATATTTCCATATCTCTATCCAAGCTGCAGGGAGTACATTCAGTTCCAGATATCACTTCAGTTCAAGGCTGTCCCTTTCTGTCTTGCATCTGCACCCAGAGTGCCCAAGAACTCTTGGTACCATTGGCGGCACATCTCAGAGAACAGGGAATTCAACTGTTCCCCGACTTAGATGACATCCTGTTGAAAGCAGGCTGCAGACACAAAATGAAAAGGGATTTAAATGAGACAGCAACACTACAAAAGCATGAGTTCCTCATAAATCTTGAGAAGAGCTATCTTGAGCCTACCACCTTCTTGATGAATTTAGGAGCTCAGATAGACACAAGGAAAGGATGTATGCTTCTTATGACAGAAGAAAGAAAATCATGAAGGAAGTAAAATAAAAAAACGTACTGTGAAAGAGATCAGTGAACTTAATGCAGTTGGCAAGAATTACGGGCCTCTTGATTTCAACAATCTAGTTGGTTCTGTGAGCAAGACTGTGTATGAGAATTCTCCATTGAATTTGGAAACCACATCAGTTATCAATAGCAAACAATCAACATCGTGTGGTAAACCGTCTTTGGAATTTGAAGAAAAGATTTACAATGGTAGACTCAGAAACAACACCTAAACAGGGGTGTGTCTCTTTCTCCATAGGAAACAATAGTGATTATAATGGATGTGATTCTCTCTGGCTGGGGAGCTCACTGCAAAGGTCAAGGAGAATGGATTTGTTTGGACTTAAGATACAATATAAATTATTTGGAACTAAAAACACTCTTACTGGCACTGCTAGGATTTGCACACTTGGCAAAAAAACAGAACGTGCAGATTTCAATGGACAATATGTCCATGAATCCTACATTTGCAAGCAAGGAAGTTTGAGGTCAGCTCTGTTAGTCAGAGAGGCAGACCACAGTCTCCAATGGACAGAGAAAATAGCAAAGTCCATAGCAGTTGTTTTATCTAAATGGGTCAGTGAATGTAGAAGCGGATCATTTCAGCAGGCACAGACTCTAACAGGGGGGACAGTCTCTCAATCAGGAATTATTTTATTGTCTGGAGGTGTTTTTTGGTCCATTCCAAGTGGACTTGTTCAATTCTGGGGCAAATTTCAAATTAAGAGGGGGGTTTCACTTGATTGAAACAAACATGTGAAACAGCATGTGTTGTTAGTGTCATGGCCATCAGGAGTATTGTATGCTTTTCTGCCAATTTCATTCATTCAAAGAGCGTTAGTGATGGAGCAGGCCGCGATAGTGTTGGTAACTTCTTACTGGCTGAAATACCCATGGGTTCCATTACTAATCTGGAATCCATAAAAAAACATTAGAATCTGCTAAACGGAACAGGTCTGTTCCATCAGTGTCCAATCCCATATGACAATCTGAGCTAACTGAAGTTGACCACATGGACATTGGGAGGCAATATTTGAGTCAGCAAAGTTATTCAGACTCAGTGGTAGAAACCATTCAAGCGTCAGGAAAAACTTCCACACAGGGAGAATACAATATGATGTGGAAAGCTTTTATGAAGAGGTGTCAGTCGCATGTAGTACACAGAAATGCATCCTCTTTTCTTACAGGAAGCAATTGAGGAAGGGTTAAGGCCAAATATTCTAAAAGGACAGGTGGAAGAATTAGCTACAGTTTTTAAATTGGAGAATGCTGGGCTATTTTGCCACATACTCATGTTAAGAGGATCTTAAGAGGAGCAAATTTAAAATCTCTTACATAAGTTTCCTACTTGGAATCTAAATCCAGTGTTAAACAGATTAGTAAAACTTCCCTTTGAGGCAATATGTGAGATTTCTTTGAGGTTAACTTTTTCAGGTAGTTTTTCCAGTGGCCATTAACATTGGCCAGGAAAGCGTTGGAGTCAGCAGTATTGTCAATTTATGCAAGTTTGCATAGTTGGTATCAGGACAAATTAACCTTGAAAGTTGCCCAACTTTTCTTTCAAAGTATTGATTAAATAAAGGACTTCATAATCCATCCATTTACCAAATTTCTTTCCAAATCCATCACATTCACAAGTGAAAAAGCTGCACATGCTGGATGTAAGGTGGGCTGTGAAGAAGTACATTAAGAAGACTAAGCATATCAGGTGAACAAAGACATTAGTTGTCTCCTTCAGTCCCCAAATACTAGGAAATAAAGTATCTAAAGTACTGGTTGCACAATGGTTAGAAGTGTGCATATTTCTCTGTTATGATTTGGCAAAAGTATCAAGACCATAAAATGTATGAACATACTCTACATGGCCCACATCAACCAGTACTGCATATATAGTTTCAGCATAGTTGCTAGAGGGTGTCTGCAATGTGAATAGGTGGAAGACATTATAAAACAGACACGTTTAAGTCAGCACAGGAAGCTTTTGGGCAAACTGTCCTGCAGTCAGTAATGTTAATTCTGGGCAGCCACATCCACCTTATAAATGGGTGCTTGGGTACATCCCAACAGTTTGTGGATTATTCCTCTGTGCCATGCAGAAAATGAGGGAGTCAGTACTTACTGTGAATGTTCATTCTTGGATGCCCTGGAGGTGCAATCCACCCTCTCCCAAAATGTGGCTGCATTAAAATAATAAAATAAAATAAGAAATACAGTACTTGTTTGTACTGTGCTATTTTCATGATTTTGTTTTGAAATCCTCTGTTATATTGTTCATTTTTTGTTAGACATCCTGATGAAACCTGAATGGCAGCTTATGCATCAGATCAATCAATCAAATACATAAGATGCCATTGTGGTAATCCTAGTACACACCACTGTTTTTCAAAAATATATCTGTAACTGTGATATTTAAGAATGAGGAAGGGGCTAATAGTAAAAATAAACACATGCTTTTCTTCTTCTGCTCCATTTAGATTGACTCACTTCCTTTTAGATCACTTTAAATCAAAAATAGTTTGTCAATAATAAAACGATTTAATTTTTCCTCTTCTTCAATATTTCATTTGTTATCCTAAAGCTGTAACTGAAGCATTACATTTATTGGCAATAATGTATTCATAAAAATGTTTAACACAGATATATAAATGTTCTCTTGGCTTGTCATATGGATGCAGCCTGAAACATAGAGATTCTTACTACAACAAAATACATATGAACTTGCTACATGTCTGGCAGTGTTATTAAGAATAGCATAGTTTTCTAAGAGCTCATAAAATTCTAAGCATCTGATACTGTTCTAAACAGAGTGCACAAAATCCACTTCGGTGGGTCTTTTTCTGAGTTCCCATTGATCTCTGCCAATGCCTCTTAATCCAGACCCACAGCCAATGCTGGCTTTCAGTCCTGGATCACCTTCAAAGCTTGCTGACAACTACACACTGCTTGTGAGATAGATATTCATTGTTCATTTTAAGACATTCATTCTTCATTACTTGGAGACCACCAGCTCCTTTTTTTTCTTAATTCAAGCCAGGATCATACTGTGCTAAATATGAAGGCCTAATGTAGTAATCTTCTGTTCACTCTAGACCTTTGCCTTACATTTTGTCTGCTTATATATTTTTGTCACGTAGCAATTTTTGTGTATTCTTTTCTATATAAAATCCAATGGATATGCACACACTTGGTTAGATTTATGATTTTCAGAATCAGGAATTATTCCATGTATTTATTTTCTTGGTGAAAACATTTTTTATAATTTTGATTATGAACAAACAAGGAATGTAATGAATAATTTCTCTAGGAAGTTTTTGTTTCATGACGTCCGAAGTTATCTCAGAATAGGACCAAGATCCAGCAGTATATATATCCATATCCACTGCCAGAGGAATTCAGATTTCATCTTTTCCTCCTGCAGTCGTCCACGGCACTAGATACTTGCTCCTGGAGATTGCCCAGCCTAGATTTTTAGTATGTGTGGGGGCTGCAGAAGGGGTGGAAGACTGTCAGTTCTGATGGAAGTAGCTGTGTTAGTCCCTTGCAGCATAAAAAGAAGGATGGGAGGAGAGAAAAAAGAAATATAGCCTTGCCTTTAAGACTAACTGGTTTTATGTTCACATGAACTTTTCTGGATATAAACCCACTTCTTCGGATGAAGTACTGAGTGGTATCAAGGACTCAGGCAAAAAGCATATTCTTGCAGTCATGGGAGTGGAATACAATGTAATCAGATCCAGAAAGATGCAATTCATGACCTTGGCCTAAATTTTCAAAAGGCTGTGTAAGATGATAGAGGTCTTTCAGATCTTTACAGTGGTCAGTTAGTGTTGATGTTTGAAAGCAATAAACTGGCTTACCAAACATCAGTTTCCAGAGTTCAGAACTGTCTCCAAGAAGATTCCTTTTGTTATATATGCAGTAGTGAGGATTCTTGCCCAAAGTGGCTGAGCAGGGGTTCAAACCTTGGTCTTCCAGAGTCCTAATCCAACAGTCAAACCATGCTGGCTCTCACTTATGTCAAACACTCTCCAGTTTTTAAATGAAATGGAAAAAAATGCATTGTCAATCCTGGCCAAGCAGCAATATTTTAACTCTCTTAACTTTATGAATGTATGTTGAAAGGGTTCTGTTTTACACTGGCAGATATGACAAAGAGTCTTGCAGTACCTTAAAGACTAGCAGATATCATTCAGCATAAGATTTCATAGATGGTTTCCCACTTCACTGAGTGTACATGAGGAACTGAGCTATTGTCTAAAGAGGCTTATGTCAAATTAAACTTTTCAGTCTTTAAGGTGCCACTTCTTTTTCCTGCAACAGACTAATAGGCCTGCCACACTGGAAAGCGAAAATGTGTCACAAAAGGTCAACAAGGAAATTAGGGAGGTGATATAAGATTGGGCAGTTCTGCCTTACCTACCTTTTTAGCTTTTAGGCTGCAAAGCCCTGCTTATATTGCTATATAGAATACCAAGAATAAGATGGAGCTATAAATGTTTCTTCGTTAGAAATGTCTGCGTTTAAAGATTACTTTTTCTATGTCAGCTTACATGGGTCACTTCTCTCTTGTTCTTTCCCATGCTAAAAAGCCAAAGAAAACCACGAAATGCTATTCCTCCCTCTCTTTTACCAAGGCAATGCGGGTCATTTTGGAAAAAAATAATAATAATAATAAAAGAGCTGGTTATTAGTCCCCTGTGGATTCTTTGAGATCTACTAGAAGAGTGTTTGGGGTATCTTCAAAATGTTATTTGATAAAAGCTGAGGCTAGATACCCTACTGTTCCTAAAGGGCACGCTGAGGCAAACTACTGTTAGGATATGCAAGAGTGCAGATTTGTTTATTCTTATTTCACTTCTTGTTTCCTTGAACACATATGGTCAATGTTTTTGTTTTGGCTAATTTTGAGGTGCTTTTTTTAAAAAATGCCACAGTGTGAGAAAAGATGTTCAGTGACTTTGTTTAACGATTGTTTGTGTGTGAACAAAGGAAAACATAGACACACTGACAGAGTATACTAACTGCTGACATCCATATTCACTGTGACAGCCAGAAGGAAATGGACATTCTTCACAGACATTCACTTAACACTTTTAAGGAACAATGTTTAACTTTAACAGCAGTGCCTAGTATAACAACACTTAAATTCTGCACAGGAAGTGAATTATCTTCAAGCAAAAACCAAAGTAATTTACAGAAGATGTTCAATTACATCTGCCCTTCTAGTTCTACATCTATATATTCTTGTTCTTGTTGAACTGAACCCAAGTTTTCCATCTAGTCTTTTGCAAGATGTAGCTTTCTGCTACCTTTACCAATTTCTATTCACTCTTGCTAGATTAATATTTGCTAAAGTCTAAACTGAGGGCCTTACCATCTTCTGGCGCTGGGATGCGGGGATTGCGCGAGCAGCCTCCAGCGAGAGGCTCTCGTGTTCGGGGTCCTTTGGCTCCACGCAAGCTGCCTGCTTGCGCGAGAGCCCCGCCTCTTCCTTTCCCAGGCTATGCTGGGACAGGAAGCGCAACCGGTGCGGCTCCGGAGGCTTCGCATGCCAGGTAAGTGCACACGGGGCCCGGGAGCAATGCTCAATTGCGCACCATTTTCTGCTTCTGGCCAAAAATGAAAAGGTGTGGAATTGGCGCCTGCTGGCCCATGGAGCATCATGCAATTGTGAGTGCATCGTGCAGATCGCTCCTCACAATCGCGTGACGCTCCAGGCCCTCTTTCACATGGAAAATGCCGTGCGAAAAGGGCCTGAGAGCCAGCATAGAGTAGTGTACTCTCTGTAGCCAGCCCCAGTTAACAACCTGGCTGCACTACTGCACTAGGACTTTGGGAAAATGGGGTTTGGGCAAGTTGTGCTCCCTTAACCCCCAAAGAAAAGCAATGACAAACCTCTGAATAAATCTTGCCTGTGATAGGTTCACCTTAGGACTGTCATAAGAGAAATGACTTGAAGGCATACAGCAGCAGCAGCAGCAACTGTATATATTCCATATCTGCTATTGTTCAAGTTTCCTTCCCTCATGATGTAGCACTGATGCTTGCATGTTTCCTAGAGAAGTCAGATCCAGCCATGGTGATACATGCATTGGTTACATCATGTTTGGATTACTGTTATGTGCTCTAAATGGGGCTGCCTTCGAAAAATGCTCAGAAACTACAACTGGCCCAAAGATCTGCAGCCTGGTTGTTAACCGGGGCTGGCTACAGGGACTACACAACCCCTTTTTTGCAGCACCTCCACTGATTGGCAGCCCATTTCTGGGCACAATTCAGAGTGCTGGTTTTGACCTATAAAGCCCTACATGGCTTGGGCACAGGTTATTTGGAAGACCAAATCTGTCAGGTTGCTTTGCTTTCCCTGCCATGGTATCCTAATGCCAGTCTAATGGCATGTAGTGTTTTGATGCTTGCTTTCATATAACACCCTGTATCTCACCCTACATTACTATACCAGACTATTTGCTATTTGCTGCCAGGTAATGCTTGTGGTGATTTGCTGTTTGCTTTTATGTAATACATGTTCTGCTTGATAACAAGCAAGAGAGGCTGGTGGGGATGATGGTAACTGAATGAGAAACCAGTTTTTCGGAAACAAGGATATATTGATACAATGCACCCTGTTAAGGAAGAGAACAGAGGCACCACAAGGTTAGGATGCTGGCAGGCAGGAAGACAGCCTGGGAATGGGAGGTGCTTCAATTAGCTGGCAGATAAAGGCCTCACATGCGAAAATTTGTAATGTTACTCTTTATAAGGCACTTCCAAGAGAGATACTTTCTTTTACCTATCCCAATATGCAACACATTTAAAAGATAATTTATATTGTTTGCTCCAACTTCCTACAGATCCCTCTTCCTAAAGAGTTCGCTTTTATTCCCTGCTACTCACCTGGAGTTCTTGTACTTTCACACACATTGATCAAACTGGTTTTTCCAGTTCTTGTTGAACTGCATCCAGAATATTCTAATGCCAATTGCTCAAGTCTTTTGACCAAATTTTGAGGAGGTCTCATGATCTACTGTAGCACATCAACTGTGGTCCAGTGAATAGAATGCCGTACATCTGAAACAAACAGATGTATAGCATTGCTGATCCCAGTGATGTAGACTTGAGTCGATAGACTCAAACTCAGGTAGGACTTAAGTCACTTCAGTGACTCAGCTCGGATTTGACTCTGCCATAAATGATGCACTGACTCCACTTGAGACTTCCAGAAACCTTATGACTTTGAACAACCCCTCCATCTCTTTTTGCCTACTAGTCACATAACCGTCTGTCCCAAGCCCAAAGTGTGGGTATATTTCTAAACGGGGAACAGCAAACAGGTTAGGCAATGGGCTTGAGGCGGGCTTGAGGTCTGCTCAGCAGCCTGTCCCCACTGCATATCAGAGGAGCTTTCTAAAACATTTCCTAAGAGCAGAAGGCAAGACTTGCCCCCAGAGAGCAGGGTGCATTTCTCAGAAGGGAACAGCAAATGTATTAGCCAATAGGCTTCAGGAAGAAGGATCTTTCCTTCTAAAGCTTTTGAATTTTCAGGAATGGGGAGTAAGATAGCATCCTATTCCCCACTTCCGAAGCTGCAGATGGCAAAATTGCAAATGTGAAGAGCCGACTCTGCTTAAATTGTTAAAACTGACTTTATTTCACTCTATCCAATAATTCTGGAATTTTGGTTGAGGTATAAAGTTGGCTTCTAGACTTGATGCAATGGTCTGAGACTGGCATTAGGATACCATGGCAGGGAAAGCAAAGCAACCTGATAGATTTGGTCTTCCAAATAACCTGTGCCCAAGCCACATAGGGCTTTATAGATCAAAACCAGCACTCTGAATTGTGCCCAGAAATGGGCTGCCAATCAGTGGAGGTGTTGCAGTGGAGGTCCTGAACCAGGACTCCGGGACAGTAGGATTCAAATTCCTGCTTGGACATGGAAACCCACTGAGTGACCTTGGGCAAGCTATACTCTCTCAGCCTCAGAGGAAGGCAAATTACAAACCCCCTCTGAACAAATCTTGCCAAGAAAAAAACATGATAGGTTCACCTTAGAGTTGCCATAAAGTTGAAAATGGCTTGAAGGCACATAACATGTTCCTGATGATCAAACAGAAATGCTCAATGAGATGCAACAGAAAGGAAACAAACACAAGGTGAGGATGGAGGTATCAACCAAAAACACCCCCCCCCAAAACAAAACAGGGTACGAAACAAATGAAGACTGAAGCATAAAGGAAAGCAATAACTAGGAACATGGCTTCTTATCTCAGCAGAATGCTAGATCCCAACCAAGGCATAAATACACGGAGCTGAAAAGCCTCCAGACTTGACTCAGAAAACTATTTCAGATAGATTTTTGGGATGAGGGGGACACAGGGCAAGCCAAATTTTTTTCTATGACAGTTGAAGGCATAAACCTAATCCCTCCACCACCCATATATCCAGGAAGTTACTTAACAGGAGGTTGCACCATACTAATATAGAGGTGTGGGATGATGGGCGGATGTATGTAGTCACTCAATATGAGAAAGAGGTCCATTTCCTTTAAAGTGAAGTGAAACTTCATTCTTTGTTATTACAGCATGCAATACGTGACATTTTCCAAGAGTGTGATATACAGAAATATCAAGAAAAATACAAATGATCTTGCTGTTTTTTTAAAAAATTAATGATCTATACACACTTTAATGATCTGTACACACTTTACACACACTTTGTTTAAACATTTTTAAACATTAGTAGAGTTGGTGGAACTGGAAAGAAGTGGAAAGTGGGTGACAGAAGAAAGATTTCCTGACATTCATCATTTCCTAAAATATTGTTTAGAATCTTACATGTAATTTTTTTAGACATGGAAGATGCAATCATGGCCACAAATACATTCAAAAAGCCATCCAGTGAGGACTGTACTTTTTCTTTTTCATTTTTCTTGCCTTCTGTCATTAGATAGGGGTGGCTAACACATTGAAAGATAGGAACACAATTCGGAAGGACTTGCATAAACTAGAAAATTAGGCAGACATAATAAGATTAAATTCAATAGAGACAAATGCAGAATTTTACGTTTAGGCCACAAAAACAAAAAACACAGATATAGAATCGGGGATACATGGCTCAGCAGCACATGTGAAAAGGACCTTAAGATTATTGTTGATCATGAACTGAACATGAACCAGAAGTGTGATACTGCAGCAAACAAGGCAACTGCTATTTTATCCTCCATTAATAGAAGCATAATTTCAAAGCTGAGGGAAGTAATAGTCCCACTATTTTTTGTACTGGTCAGGTCTCATCTGGAGTACTGTATTTAGGTCTAGTTGTCCTATTTTAAGAAGGATATAGACAAACTAACGAAGTTCAAAGAAGGGCAATGAGGATGATAAGTGGTATGGAGAACAAAATGTAACAAGGAAAGGTTGAAGGAGCTGAATATGTTCACCTTGGTGAAGAGAAAACTGAAGAGTGGCATGATTGCCTTCTTTAAATACCTCAAGTACTATCAAAGAGAGGAGGTGGCAGGCCTATTCTCTGCTGCCACTGAGAGTAGAACCAGGTCTAATGGTTTGAAGTTACGGGAGAACAGATTTCACTTGAATATTTGAAGGAACTTCTTGACAGTAAGAGCAGTTTGGGAATGGAACCAATTACCTGGAGAGATGGTGAAGTCTGCTTCTCTGGATCTCTTCAAAAAAGAGATCTACCCACTTGGTGTGCTGCAGCTGGTGTTGCTCCCTTGGTAAACCTTATCCCGGGGTCTACAACTCTGCTATAAAACATAATCTAAAACACCAGAGAGGTCACCCGGATGAGCACATAGGCAGCAACAGTCATACGATCAGAAAACCAGGTCAGGCCAGTAAAGTCCCCCATCATGTAGCCACAGGAGACGTCAAGCTGTGCCAACCCACAATGTACAAAAGGTCCTCAGCCTTTGAGGAGCCAACTGGAAGGGACTGAGGTGTTTTCCCACAAGTTGGGCACTGGAAGCAAGAAAATCTTATCAGGCAAGGACTATCTACATAAACTCGCACCACCACCCAAATCGGGCAGAAGATCCTGAATCTCTAGTAACACCTTGTTATCTTCTAATATCAAAGGAAGTGCTGGTGTGGAGTTGTTTTTCCGTTGCCATCCCCTTTGTTCTCCCCAGGAGAGGATTTGCCCTCGAGGTACATTTTCCCTACAAATAGTCTCCGTTTTTGTATGGTTCTTCGGATAACTCCTGGTCATACCAACAGACCGTTCCCCCTCCTGGCAGCCGAATGATCCCTTCAGCGTCTTTTCACTGAGCATTACTTCCTTTGCTGCTTTCCCGGACCAAGGACTTCAGGAAAAGATGCAGTATCACCCCAAACTACGAGTCCTCTAATAATCCCTCTATCCTATTTCCGCTGTTTGTTTTTCTTTAGCCCTTGGATGTGTGTGTGAGTGTATGCGTTGATGCGTGATACTTAGGTTTAATAAAGTCATTGATTGGACCTTTTGTGTGGTTTTTGGCTTGGCCTGACCCCGTAAAAACTGGGTAAAAGATCTCACTAGGTTACCTTATCTCTCGTACTGCCATTGCTTCTGCTCTGTTGAGTTTATCTTCCCCATTACGTAAAGCACATTAAGGCATCCCTCTGGGACCCCCAAAACCTCAGGGTAACACTGGACTTCCTGCATTGAGCAGGAAGCTGAACTTGATGGTCCATGAAGACCTTTTCAGCTCTGTGATTCTGTGCTTCTTGCCATGCTTACATTGCGTGCCATAAATGATGAAATCTATCAGCAGCAGCAGCAGCATTTCGCATGCTTACTCTTTCACTCTCTCCTCAAGTACAGACTTTACAGGGCCATCCACTCATGTCTACTTAAAAGCCTAGTGTTGGGGGGCATATGATTTTCTGTGTACACAATATTGTAGCTTTCCCAGTTTGTCACCATATAAGCATGTAATCATTCTTTATGTGATAACCATTTTCCCAGATGTAGGCCCTCCTTCCAACCCAGCTGCCACTATCCTGGCTGTGGAGGAAGGGAACAAGATGTGGGCACAGCTCTGTCATGCCTATGCCCAGAAACAGATTAAAGACCCTCCATCCATCCCAACTGCCACTGCCTTGGCTGCAAAGGAAGAGAAGAGTCAGCAACTTCTGTTGAACTTTATTTCCTCCAGCACTTCCGTTCCCTTTTCCGTTTGTGTCATCTCTTAATTAGGTTGTAAGCATGAAGGCAGGGAACTGTTTTGTTGGTCTTTAATTATAAGCATCCATGTACAATGATGGTGCTATATAGGTGATGATGATCATGATCATGATGTAGGAAAACGTCTGACAAGCAGTTTTCAGTACTTGAAATTGTTTGCATCAGCTCTTGTAGATTAATGGATTATTTCTCATCCATTTTTAGCCATGGACCACATACTCACCAATAGTCACAATTTGATAGGGACAATCCTAGTTCATCCTTTGTCTTCCTACTTTTTTTCAACTACTTTTAAAATGTCCCAGTTTCTCCTCCTCCCACTTCCCCCTTTTTCCTTGGCTTTATTTCAGTTGCTGAATTTTCAGTTGAAAGTGCGCTCGGTTAACTTAGGGAAAGGAGAAGACAGGAGAAGGCATAATCTTGCCCTTCCCAGTAGGCTCAGGCAAATCAAACTGCTGCATAACCTTCTAGCTTGTGTGTTCTTCCTCATTAATAACTTTTTCTGTCTTGACCATACTGTGATCTCTCTTGGCCACATGTTTCCATTTTCATCTGTCAAATGTTGTAGGGTACAGGACTAAAAAATAGCCTCTTCCCACATTTAATTAATATCATTTAGGCACTACACTGTTACAATGCTGTTTTTCCACTTTCAACATCCTATGGAATCCTGGGGTTTGCAGTTTAGGGAGGGACCTTTAGAATTCTCAGCCAGACAGTTCTTTGGCCTCAGTAAACTACGAACCCCAGAATTCCACAGGATGTTGAAAATGGAATAAAAGCACTATAACAGTGTAGTGTGGAAATGGCCTGTTTGTCAACCAAGATCTTGTAATAATCTTGGACCAACAAATGTAGCTGTGCCTCGCTATTATGTACCCAAGGAAATCTTCTCTTGATTAGAGTAGAATAGTGCCACATTTTTAGCACACATCATAGGTTCTTATTTGTCTCATGACTGATTCAGCTGAGCAGAAGGACCCGTGCAGCTGGCTTGGAATGTCTGCCATCTTGATCTACACGAAACAGAACAGTGCTCTCTGAGGGTATTATGTATCCTACTCGCAATCAATCTTTCCATATTATCCTCAATGTGGTTTCAAGGAATGTATGGAATGCCAGTCTATCTGCTAAAAAATATTGCCTGGGTCAGTGATCATACCACAGGATGCACAACTCTGTTGACAGACACAAGCACTAGACATTTCTTAACAGGAAAAGATAAGTAACATCTGAAGAGGAGCCGCAGCTTTCCAAAAAGCAGTTGAGGAGACATTCCTTCCTGTCATGAGCAACCCCTTCCACCATTAGAAAAAAGGTTGCTTTTCTTTAAATACTTAACAAAAGCAAGACCATAGTCTGAATGTATTTCCTTCATATAAAAAAAGTGGCAGACCAAACAACGGTCTTGGAAAGGAAAGGAAAGCTAAATGTGTTTTTGCATGTTTTTTTAAAAAATATGGTTTCCTTAAATCAAAGTGTTTGAAATCAATTAATTCTTTAGTTTGGTACTGATTATTTAATTACATAGCTGGCTAAATTTAATTGTTTGAATATAACCAAGCATCAATTGAAGTACATTTTATGGAGATGGAGTGCACTGTAAAGTAATTTCTTATTTAATAAACCAACTTCACTATGCATCGTTAGAAAGAGAACCCACCTATAATAGTTTTATTGTTTGTAACAATAACTATAAGACTAAAGAAGGGACAAAATATTTATAAAAAGCAAAAAGGACTGGAAACTTCCCATAGATGTGACAGGCTGAATAAAAAGTCTCAGGATATTGAAAATAATACATGATTTTATTATTGAAAGTAACTCAGTGTGTTTTGTTCTGAAAGTATTTTTATGGCCTTCCTCAGCGGCTGTTAAAAGAAAAAGGAACAATACATAGCTAACAGTAATTATAAGAAGAGACAAGCTGCAGTTTATAAAATCAGGTATGTATATCAGAGTAGATATAAATTGTCTCAATTTTAAAAATGCACAATAAATTTATACAGGTACAAAATAATAAGACTTACAACTTTAAAATCAACCTGCAGGGATTCTAAAAAACTGTCTCCAAAGCTTGTGCATGACAAGTAGTTGTTTACAGGGTAGTTATTTATAACTAGGATAGTTTGAATTTAAACAAAATCTCTTTTTTCAACATCTAGAGATTTTGTCTCTTTTCCAGATCACAAGATATTATAAACAGGTATTCATATCTTTTTGAAGCCGCAAGTGTTTGAATAAAAAATCAGTTTCAACTGAATCATTTCAAACATGGAACCTAAGACACAGTTGTATCATGACAAACTTAAAGAATTATATGTAAAGCTAAAATCCATAGGGCCTATGTTACATGTCAACTATGCTTCAGAAACCTGGACAAGATAATAGTATTTACCTATTTTGTTTCTGTCTTTTTTTGTTTCCTGTCTGTCTGTCTATTTTGTTCCTGCTCAGACAGCCTAAAAGGTGTTAGTGAATTACATTTCTATATAGTACAACAAATGAGAGATATTTGGAAGCATCCTGGAGCATATTAAATAAAACAGAGAGTCTCTCCATGTATGTAGAGGCTGAGGGCTTTAACATACCAGCCTGTTGTTAAAAGCTGAAGGACATGAATTAAACTGGTTCCCCTGCTGTCAGTTGAAAGAAAGGTACAAAATGGACCAAAAAATTACATGGATTTGAAAGACAGGAAAATGAACTAGATCGATTGTTGAAAGAACATCAAAAGAAGAGAATTTCCAAACTTTACAAATTATTATTTGAAAGGGATTTCAAATCTGATTCAATAAAAGAGTCAATGATTCAGTGGGCTCAAAATATAGGTTGTCCAATCGAGTTAGATGCCTGGAAAAAGGAAGGGAAACAGATATAAAATTTACTCCAAGTTTAAACTTAAGAGAAAACTACTATAAAATGTTACCTAGGTGATATATGACTCCAGAAATACTTCGAAAAATAACCAAAAATGGAGATGCAAAGTGTTGGAAAGGTGGGGAAAAGGTGGGGACTTTTTTTCATATGTGGTAGACCTGCCCAAAGACTAAGAAATTTTAGAAGGGAATTCATGATGAAATTCAAAAAAAATTGTAAAGTTAATTTTGAAATGGTACCAGAATTCTACTTATTGAATATATTAGGTCAGAACTGGGAGATTAGAAAACAACAGAAGATATTATTGTATTTGATTACAGCAGCACAGTTGACCTATGCACAACGTTGGAAAGATAAAACAGATATTCAATTAGATGAATGGAAATTAAAAATGTTAGATATGGTAGAGACTGAAGAACTAGCATATTCCCTTAAGAATAAAATGGTTCAGAATTTTGAAAGAGAACGGAAAAGGGTAATGCTCTGGTTAAATATGTAAATGTTATGTTGGGGTATTCGACAAAGATTATGTATAAGGGAGAAGAAGGATTCAACTGGAAAATTTTTCATATATAGAAGCAGGAGGGGAAATGGAGGGATTAAAATAATGATATATATGTGTGTGTGTTTATATATGCTTTTATGTATTTTGGAAAATTAGTAAAAAATCCTCAAACAAACAAACATACCAGCCTGTTGTCTTGCAGCAATTGTTTTATTTAAGAAGACAAAAACACCAGTATAGAAAAAAATCGCTGTCCCATCGTATCTCCAATAATGCTACGCTGCTGGTTTGGTGGTGCATGTTCCCATAATCTGACTTCCGCACCACTCGGCTGACCCACCTCCCTTCCTCTATCCACGCTACCTAGCACATGCACTACATTGTTTTTTCTGTTGTGATTTTGGCATGTTGGGGGACTTTGTCCCTGTCATTCCATCATAGGCCATTTCCGCACGAGACTGTTATAGCGCTTTGATTCCACTTTCAACATCCTATGGAATCCTGGGGTTTGCAGTTTCGGGAGGGGCCAGCCGCCCCTCCCAAAACTGCAAACCCCAGGATTCCATAGGATGTTGAAAGTGTAATCAAAGCGCTATAACAGTCTTGTGCGGAAATGGCCATAGTGTTTCCTGTCATGCTACCATTTCAGCATTTCACTCTTCAGAGTCATGGTTGGTTTTCCGTTTTGGCATAATGATGTAGTTGCAACATCCTGGTGACTGCCAGGGCAGCACAGGTATGCTGCAAAAGTTTTTTTAAAAAATTGAAAACATACTGAGGAATGGAGTAAAAGCAACATTGTTCACCATGATGTCCTCTTTGTCAAGACACCATAAGTGCAATGAGCTCACCCTGCTTGAGGATAGGGAGGGGAAAAGGAGAACAACACTCACTGACACCACATGATTCATGCAATATTGAAACTGCAGAGGAATGAAAGGATCACATGAATAAGCAATAGTGCAAAAGCAGCATTAGGAACGCCATTCACAGGTACTTCCTGTGAAGGAAAAGCAGCAACTCAATAAAGATGGGAATGCCCTCCAACAATGGGAGAATGACAGCATCATGTTATAAGGAGAGATTAAAAACAAAACCAGTACAATTGTGCAACAAACATGACCATTCTATTTAGGGGGCAGAGCTGTGGACCTGCTGTTGCAGTGTTGAGCCAGCAAACCCACACTGGTGGCAAATTCTTCCTGGATCTATGCTTAGTGAAAGATCTGGATTTTTTCCCCTTGAATGATGTCGAAATGGCTCTCTAGAATGTGAAATTAAATCCAGAAGGTGAGAATGAATTAGCATCTGAAACACACCAATTTTGAAGGAAGTCCCACTGGAGTTGGCTGGGCATATTTCTGAGCAACACATGCATAACTTTGTGCTGTTACTGTTTCTTCTAGTTTATGAACAGTGTAGCTCTTGGGGTGCTATAGCTTCAGATTAGGGTATATCTTCCATTTTGGACTCATAGGGCACATACACCTTTATTCTAAAGATCAAAAGTTCTTTCTTGGTCTATTTTCACAGGCATCTTTTCTTACCATGTCTTTGTTAAAAAGACAATAGATCCTTGTGTCAGTCTTATTGGCACCAGTTTTGCATAATACAGGAAGCACCATTTCCTTTTAGCACTGGAAAATTAACTTGGATCATGCTTTTCCCTTTTTATTGCTAATCAGTACACACCCTGGGAAACCTGGCTTGCTGGTTCTGGAAAAAAGAAAGGGAAACAACACCAGCATCCATTCTACATCCTCTTCTCTGAAATGATTTACTCATTTATTAGGATGGTGGGTGACTTCAAGGAAGTCCATTTAACACCCTAGCTCTAAGCAAACGTACGTGGAAGTAAGCAGCTTTCCTTATTTATTTCCATGTTAATAAATGTGTGTCCAAGAACATCTTCAGACATTACAAATTACATTCACACATTGCATATCTGCTCTGACTTCTGCTAACACCCCAAAAATCATCATCCTCAAAGAGGTTTGGACATAGGAAAAGTTGGTAAGCTTTGTGATTCCACTCTATTCTGCCCACCGTTGCTCTTACTTTGAATAGAATTTATTTCATCTGTTCTCCTGCCTTTTCCTTCCAACCGTGTTTAATTGTGCTTTGACACTTTCTGGAATTGGTAGTTAAATTCGTTGGGCTTCCTTGAAAAGTATTGAGGTGCAACAACTGGTGCAAAAATGCAGCAGTTTGACCATTTCCAGGTGTATCCTTCAGAGTAGTGGTCTTGGACTTCATTTCCCAGAATTCCTGGCCATTAGCCAAGCTGGTTGAGGTTTCTGGAAGTTGCTGCTTTAAACACCTGGAGGACCAAAGTTTGAGAAACACTGCTTTAAAGAACATGTGTCTACTGGAAATAGAACCTGCATCAGATTTGCATAGATTGTTGGCTATTTGCTGATGTCTTGTAAAAGACTAGTATACTGATTTTTCAAGTATTTCATTGCCACAAGATCTTCATTGCCATATTCTGGGGAGGTATATTACAATACACTTATCTGGTAGTGGAAGTTCCAGTGAGGCAATGTACTGTTGTTTAGGGACAGAGTCTTAGCTCTGAAATCAGGAAGAGGTAGTATCTTGAGGAAGGACATGGGGGCTTCCTACACCAAATGCCTTTCATATGATTGTTCAGATCTGTCTTTTGGGTAAGAGAATGTAACAGGAGGAACTCTGTTAATCAGAATCAGCTACTCTAGTGCATCTCTGGCCACAAAAGATTAGGAAGCAGGTTGCTACATTTGGTT
Source organism: Iguana delicatissima (assembly GCA_948472985.1). Taxonomy (NCBI): domain Eukaryota; kingdom Metazoa; phylum Chordata; class Lepidosauria; order Squamata; family Iguanidae; genus Iguana; species Iguana delicatissima. The sequence goes on along the minus strand of CAOKZL010000267.1, from coordinate 342,244 downwards.
TTTCAGCACTAACTACATCTCCTGGATTCAGGGCCATTTTACCACTTACTGTTTAAAGATTTGTTTTCATCCATAAAAGGTCCTGCAGGAAGACCGAGAACATAAACGGATGTGGGGAGGAATCTGTAACTCTCTTGGCACAATTGCCAGGTGGATGTTACTTTCCTGGGCTTGGAAAGCAAGAGACCTTCTGACTCAGATGAGGGAAATAACTTGATTGCGTTACAAGGTAAAGCTCCACTTCCCACTGTAAACTAAATTAGAAGTTAAACTCTTGCTGTCATCATAAGATAATGTTCCATTTTTTTCAAAGGAAGTGAATGTTTGCAAATGAACAAGCTTAAAATAGATGTTTTAGGTTCCCTTATGTAGGGTTGCAATATTCAAGGTTCCCAAATCTAGCTAGGCTGACTGGCATATTATGCAATAAGCATATTGTGCAAACTAATCGCATTAATTTTGGCATTGGTTCCCCCCTCCCCTACTGCATTTCAGTCTTGGCAATATTGGTACAGGAAGCAATGAGCACTGATCTGGGAGGGCCAATATAGAGTAATGGTTAGAGATGGACTTGAAACAGGAAAACTGAATTTCACATCTCTACTTTGTTATAAATTTTACTGGATGACCTCAGTCTGGCATAGCCTCAGTTAAATCTACCTTTAAAGTTCTTGGGATAAATGGAGAGCAGGGAATCTCATAAAGAGTTGTGTATATTGCTGGCTCAATATCAGTGATACTGAGAAAATAAACAGCATTTTATTTTCAGTGGTGTTCTTTCTGGATTGCTGTAGTTTTTTTTGTAGTCAGACTTTCTAAAAGGTGGCCCAAAGCAAAAACTATATTTAGATCCATGGGAACCAGAAAACCTCTATGAGTGATAAGAAGAAGGAGGAGAAGATGTGAAAATGAGAAGGAAAGTGACGCTAAACAATAAGATTCATAGTGGGGAAAGCAGAGTATTGTTTCTTTCAGCAATACAGATTAAAAATTTCATTAAAACAACAACAAAAAAAGGTAATGTAACATTAGAGAAATGGTGGAAGCGCATATGGGACGCTTGGTTGCTTGACAAACTATCAGACAATATAGGAAGGACAGTAGGAGACACAACCAAGATTCTTTTATTGAAAAGTGGCTCCCATTCATTAATTTTATGAATACAGGCACACACTTGAGAAGGCCCCCAGAACACCACCAGGATTTCTGGAGGGATGCTCTATGTTTGAGCACTTGATTATTGGAAATCCTATAACTTTGGCTAAAACCATCAGATGTAATAGATCTAGAAGAAAGAAATGGTTTTAATGATCATATTCTGGTTTGATGGGGATTGAATGGCATTTTGTATTTGTTTGTACTTTGTAGATTTTGCTTGTAATAAAATTTGATTATAAACAAAAAAGAAAAGAAAAAATGTTCTAATTTAACTTTCTTCCTGTTATTTGACCTTTCACCCCAATCAATGCATTAATCCATCTATGCTAGGATGTTTGTGTTGCTGCCCAACCACTGTTTCTAATGACCACCATTAAAGTAATAATCAATGTTTTAAAGTAATTATCAACTATTCCACCCAAGTACTGGATACATCTCATGAAATCAACTGTACTCCCCCAAAGGTTATCCCAAATAAGTTTCAAAAGCACCACAAAACTTTTTCTTCTTCCACAGACTAACATAGCTACTCCCTTGAAAATTTTGAAAGGTGTTCTTTTGTACAAGAAAAAAAATACATATTTTCATATTATATTACAATGCAGATGTCTGCTGTCTGCAAACAGATGGCTTCTTTCCAGAACTGCAAAATGTTCCCTGGGGAATTGGGAAAGGATGCGTTGGTTTTAAATCTTTAAGGCCCTTAAAGCTACCAGTGATAGCTCTAAGACTTCCTTCACTGGTTAAACCAGGGCTTTCCAAATGGTGTGCCGCAACACATTAGTGTGTCGCTTGAAGTGTGTAGGTGTGTCGCCTACAATCTTGGAAATGTATCTTATTATTGACAAATCACATCTTTTTCAAAATATATGAAAGGTTTTCATGAGATGTGTTGTATCCCCATACATTTTGTTATTACAATTTATGTATGTGTCTGTATCTCTTACAAGGGGTTAGTTTAACCTATGGTTTGCTAGTAAAACTGTTTACTGTTTGACAAAATAATGCATGTCTAAAAAGGGTGTCACCAACATGAAAAGTTTGGAAAGTTTTGAGTTAAACACACCGAAAGACAGTAGCAGGCTTGGTTCTTGCAAAACAATTGTACATGTTAGTGGCTTCAGTATTGAGAATCTGGGCTAGGTAACGAGGTGAATGGACAGTGGGTGGCAAGGGTAGAAACTGGGTAAAAGCCAACCAACCAATATGGCAACCCTAGCTGTATAAAACAATATTAACATGCTATTAACAAATATAGTGTCAAAATAGGTATTTACATAACCCAGAGATTTTTTTTAAGCCAGAATTGCTGCCAAGATTCCCTTCTTTAATCATTCCGCCTTTTTCTATCTTTGCAAACATTTAGTTTATTGAACTATTTTTTCTAATTTTTTTAAAAAGAGAATTACATTTTTTTACTTCCATATTTTCAATTTTAAAGAAAATTTAAATAGATAGGTCTCATGCAATCACAATAAAACTTTAAAAAAGTATTTGTGTTCAAAAACAAAATGATACCATTGCTCCTCAGTCTTGAAGTTTATAACACACACTAGCATATTTACCCGGCATTGTCTGGGGTTTTTATTTTCCTCTTAAGAACTCATCAAACTGTCTTCTCCATTTCCTGTAACTTTGCTCCATATTTCCCAATGCAATCTCTATTCAAAGTTATTTACATACACAGTTTGGGTTCCTGAGTAAAAACACTGTCTTCCTTCTTGCTGTTAGGCCTCGTGTCCATAGCAACCAGCCTATTTCTGTACCTCTAAATTTTCTCCATATTCCCCAATCCAATTGCTGTTCAGAGTTGTTAAATCCAGATGTTGGGTTCCTGAGGGAATACACTGTCCTCCTCCTTGCTGCTAGGCCTTGTCTCCATAGCAACTGGCCTATTCTAGTACCTATAACTTATCCCCATATTCCCCAATTCAATCTGTATTTGTAGTTGTTAACACAGAGGTTGGGTTCCTGTGGGAATACACTGTTATTCTCCTTGCTGCTAGGCATCGTCTCCATAGCAACCTGCTTATTCCAGTACCTGTAACTTTTCCCCATAATCTCCAATACAATCTGTGTCGTCTGGTGATGCTGATGCACTGGCCTTTTTTTTTCCCTTCTGTTGAATTTGTGCAATGGCTCTACGTTTTTCCAGAAGCATTTTTTGTTTTGAATTTCAACTTTAAGATTCCTCACATATGGAACCATACAATCTACTGTGTGAGGCGAGAAGACCTTGTAACTATGGCTCTTTCTGCACTACACTATTATAGTGCTATTATTCCACTTTCGACATCCTGTGGGATTCTGGGGTTTATAGTTTACTGAGGCCAAAGACCTCTCTGGCTGAGAATTCTCAAATGCCTCTCCTTAAACTACAAATCCCAGGATTCCGTAGGATGTTAAAAGTGGAATAATAGCACTGTGACAGTGTAGTGTGGAAAGGGACTATGTTGTGTATGTCACTTTAATTTTTCTCACAGATGCCTCCCAAATATTTTCTGGCATCATTATTGATGGTGGGCCTCATCTCCATAGCAACCAGCCTGAGGCCCAAGACCTCTGGCTGGAAATTCTGAAGGCCCCTCCCTAAGCTGCCAGCCCCAGGATTCCACGGCATCTTCACATCCTACGAGGCCTTCGCCTGCCTGACGCAGACAAAGAGACAAACTCACAAACGCTTACTTTCATATAGTACATTTATGAGGAATTCCTTGTTCGCAGGGGAAAATTGCCACTCACCAATATCCATTAGAAATAGAATTTGGTGGATTGCCAACACCTATTCCTATAGGATAGAGGCATATTTGCTGGTTTGGATGTAATGCTAGCTGACGTGAACTGAAAACAGAAACAAAGTCTTCTAATCTCTTTATTGCAAAACCAGAGAGGACAGAAAAGCAACCATAAGGGGATCACAAGGAAGTTTATTTTTGCCCCCAAACCATATTTCTGGTTAATCTTAAGTATGGTCTAGAAAGACAAGCAAGCAAACTTTTTTAAAAAAGAAGAAGAGGCTAATAAGCAGCGATGGTTTAAAGTAAGATGTAACAAACAATGTAAGACTATTGTTATGGTTAAATATGTAGTCTAAATATGTATGTATGAGGATAAATAAGCAGATTCAATTAGGAAAAAGATGGAAGTGGGGAAGGGGGGTATTTTTTTTTGGTTTTAATGTAAAAATTAATAAAAATAATAATAAAAAAGAAAAAGAGGCAACAAGGTTTTATGCTGGCTTATTTCATTACAGTATAGCTAAAGCTAAGCACATTTTGGAGGCAAGGGTCAGATAAAACAATAAACTGGTTAATCAGAAAATGACATGAATGCATCTGATGTCTTCCTTGTGACTGTGCCAAAGAAGAGAAGGAAATAAGTTCAAATTAGGCAGATTTGTGTCAGTTCTATACCAGAGGTGCAGGTCACCCATTGAGCCCTACTTGCATTGGAGACTGGGAATAAAACACAGGCTAGAGGCCGCTAAGCAATCTGTCCAGCAGTGAGCAATAACATATGATACTCTTAGCCTCTGTCCAACATCTCGCAGTACATAGATACACTGAGCTGCATACCGCTCCCCTTCATATGGCCATTTTATGCTTCACAACAAGCAGGCAGGACCAGAGAAGGCCTGGCTACCACACACCCACCCCGGCAACAGCCAAATGCACAATGAAGACATCAGTGCTTAGACCCAGAGAGTCCTTCTGGAATCGTTGTGTGCCAGGCTGAGGGGGGGGAGGATTGCCAGATGCTTCTTGGATCCTGCCTGCTTACCTTGAATGCCCACGTCAGGCAGCTTAGGTTCTTTAAACCGGGAGTGGGGCTTTAGGCACTGAGCAAACGAGGAGGGGCATACCAACTCCTGTAGCACTTGAAAAAGCACACCTACACAAGTAAGAGACACTTAGGCCATTTCCACACTGGATTGTTATAGCTGGCCCCTCCCGAAACTGCAAACCCCAGTATTCCATAGGATGCAAGTGGAATAATAGCGCTATAACAGTCCAGTATAGAAACGGCCTTAGACATGTGGATGTACCTACCTGAATTCCAGCCTTAAATGCCCAGAGCTGCACAAGCACTATGCTAGCCAAGTTAGATTTTAGGTTTGTGCTTTTGGAAAAAGGTGCTTTGACTGGCCATTTTTATTTTTGAGAAGAATAGTAGTTGTAGGACTCTGAGGTGGGATATGTTTCTAATTTAAACTGGGCCCAGTGCCTATTAGCCATTGAAACACAACTATCTACACTACTGTTTGCCCATAAAAGGGCTATATTGTTGTCGTGTGGCTTCAAGTCATTTCTGACTTATGGCCAGTCCTGTAGGGATGTGGGAGCAGGGGGGTGGTTCGCCCCGGGCAGCAATATTCTTGGGGTGTCCCAGCCCACAGCCATGCCTGCACATCCTGGCCACGCCCCCATGCACCGCAGCCACGCCTCCGCACACAGTAGTCATGCCCCTCGTGTCATAGCCTCCCCTCCCACCCCGCCTCCACACACTCCAAGCTCCGCCACTGTTTATGGCAACGCTAAGGTGAACCTATCACAGAGGTTTCTGGGGCTGTGTGTCATCCAGTGGGTTTCCATTGCCAAGTGGGAAATTGAACCCTGGTCTCCAGAGTCATAAAACATAGTGCAGCACGTAGTCCAACACTCAAACCGCTACACTGCACTGGCTCTCAAAGGGCTATATACTACAGACAATACATTCAGCAGCAAATAGCAACCACAGAAGAGTTTTTTTATTTCAATTGGACACTGGTATGAAGCCCCAATCCAGATCAGGAGCACAATTTCCTATTGGGACTCCATGGCTTTATTCCAGTTTTTAAAATGGCCAGTTGAATTAGTACTTTGGCTGCCTAGATCCATTCTGCTCCACCAGCAGGTACAAGTAACATTCTGAATTAATTCATGGTATATGTTCAACTGGATGAGTAGTTCATCATCTTCCTCCTGGGTAACATGAAGAACTGGGCAAGAACTGACAATCCCTTGCTCTTGTGCTTAATGTCCCCACTGCCTCTTAGATTTCTGTAGTTTCTGAAGACAAGCCTTTCTCACTTTCTAGTTTAGCATGGAAATGGCTTTTTGGGATGGATGCTAATCAACTCAAGTTGATTTCAGTAGACTTGGGTCATCTGCAGTGAGTGATCTGCAGTTATCCCCGGATCCTTGTCCTTGGGGAAGTCACGAATCTTGTAAGTTGTGTCCAACAGAAGGAAGTTGGTAAGGGGGTTGGTTTTGGATTGGGCAATTCATCTGAGAAACCTGACTAGCTTGGATTTGTCCTCTGCTGCTGCTCTTACTCATGCTCCTATCTCAGGTTCCTTTTGGGAGACAGAGCCTTATCTTCCATCATTAGAAGAAGGAAACAAGTTTACATGACTTACGTGATGGGGAAGAATGGAGCAGTATACTTTCTAGGGCTGGGAGGGAGGTAATAACATCTGTACATTTTCCCCAACTACTCTATGAAATACAGGAATGTTAAAAATAGAGAATAAAAAGGTAACTTTAACATCAGTAAGGATACATTATTACATAAGTACCCTGTAGCTTCTTCCTCTTAGGCATATATTATCAAGGACAGGATATGAAACTAGATGGCTAATATTACCCTGAGAGTGGGAATTTTCTACCACATCTTCAGGAAACACTCCAACTAACCTCCTTTTAAAATTGGAAAGCTGAATCGTTTTATTAAAAAATCATCATGTTCAGTGATGCTTTGGTTCACGTACAAGACTGTTTTGTGGGACTCGAGAGATCTTCGTTGTACTCTTGGCTCCGTCACTAGCTTCCTGTGATGTTAGACCAGTTGCTTAGTTTCCGTGTGCCTTCATTTCCTTCTTGGTAAATTGAGGGTCATGATGTTTGCTTACTTACCAGCTGTGTGGTGTGGGAATAGATTCATTAGCATTTGTTAATAAGTGTTAAAGAAGTCTACATGAACACATCTGGCTAAGGGACAGCAATTTTGAGTTAATGGTTGAAGTCAGATGTATATCAAAGATAAGATTTTATATTACAAAATATTGATAATCTTATGCCATGTCACTGTAGTGCAGTCACTGTAGTGCAGTTTTTCAGCAATCCACATTTCACAAGAAGTAGTGATCCTATATGCTATGTCAATGCTGCAAACTCTGGAAAGAAATCTGTGTGCAAATGTGTTAAGAAAGAATTCAGTGTCTTTGGACTGAACTGAATTGAACAACTACAAATATTGAAGAAATGGCAATACAAAAGTAATAATCCATAATTAGAAGAAGCAGATCAATGGCTCTGGAAAGAGAAAACACAGCTGAAAACAATTTTTTTCCTTCACTAATGTATGACAAAATCTGGACTGCTTGAAATTTGGTAGCTTTGTGTATTATTATTTGAAGTGTATTATTTGAAACAAATGCTTCCTCTGGCCATAATTGGATCCAATTTAGTCACAGCTAATGTATGCCTGAGAAACCCGTGGCTCTGTAGTATGACTCAAGATTAAACTTCACACTGTGTTAAATATGTAATTAATAAAGTTGCTTTCACTTTCTTTTTTACTTCCAAGTAACTGTGCAAAGGCTGTTCCAAATCAGGTCCGCCATAAAATTACTTAGAAGTAAAAAAGAAAATGAAGCTTAACTCATGTATTTTAGGCCCCATTCTCAATGCAGTGTTATATTTATATCCCACCTTCGTTTTTCAGTAGGAAACTCAAGGTAGCCAACAAGAAAAATGTCAAATAGATAGGCTTTTCTCTGCCTGACTTTTCCATGAATGCATTGCTGCTGCTGCTACTGTCTGAGGTGGGGGAGTTTAAATGGCATTGTGGTAAAAAAGACCAGTACAAAGGACCACACCATGAAGCATAGGTAGACATTGATGGAAATTTTGCATGTCTGAAAGCACCTACCTGCATATTTCTAAGTATGAAACTCACATTTTTCTGGCTGCTCTATTTTATCCTTAAAATAGTTTTGTTGACCTTTCCAGTATACAAAATATTTTGTAATATCCATCTTGTTTGGCACCATTAATTAGCACCCTGTGCAAAAGATTAGCCTAAGCAACAGTGGCTTCCTTAGTGGTTTCTAATGAGCTTTGTATCTACAAGGATATGATTCTTGTCTTTTCTTGGGCCATTTCCACACTACACTGTTATAGTGCTATTATTCCACTTTCAACATTTTGTGGAATTTTGGGGTTTGTAGTTTACTGAGGCCAAAAAGCTTTCTGGCTGAGAATTCTAAATGCACCTCCCTAAACTGCAAACCCCAGGATTCCATAGGATGTTGAAAGTGGAATAATAGCACTGTAACAGTGTAGTGTGGAAATGCTTTAATTCAAACCTAACACAGGCCAGCTAACATATGAGATTAAATGTGTTAATGATAGTTGTTAAGCTATGGACTTAACAACTATCATTAATATTTGCATCCTTCACTGCTTCCATTTGATCTCATTCTTACAATACCTTCAGTGTTCAGGTTTCATGACAAACTCAGCTTGCCATCACACTGCAGGTAAGGATATGGGAGAGATAGATTTGCCAGAGTAGATGTTGCATCACAGAGCAATGATGTCAACATTCCACTGTCATGAGGTCAAAAAATGACATAGAGCTGGCCTTCAAAGAAATAGCCATGTTAGTCTGTCATGGCATAAAAATGAAAGAGGGGAGGGGAGAGGAATCCAGCAGTACCTTTACGATCTGTTTTGGCTTGAGCTTTCATGATTAAATGGATTGATATCCATGGATATCAATCCACATAATCTATGAACGTTCATGCTAAAGTACATCAGTTAGTTTTAAAGATACTGATAGATTTCTCTTCCATCACCTCTTTTTCTTCTTTTTTATAGGACAGACCACTTGGTGGGGACAGATAAAGGGCAAAGACTGTGTGAGTAACTGTTCACACATCCTAAAAGATATTCCAGCAATGCTAGGCTCTCAGGCTTATGAAAGCTAAAGGATCTGGAGCAGAGCTAAGAAATCTTTGACTGTCCAGTTCTTGATGGATCGATCAATTACCATCATCAATTGCCATCAGTTGCCTTTGTGTAGGTTGTCAGGGGATGATGAGAATAGAGTCCAGCAACATCTGGATGGCCAGTTTCCCCACAATGGTCTAGGAAGTCATGGAAAAAGGTTATGATATTATTATTATTTCATTGCTAAATCAAGTCAGATTTATCCCAGAAGATCTTTATTCTCAAGTACTACAACACCGTCCATCCATTTCAGTTTTACCAGCATAGTTCAGTTTTTATCAAAAGAAAAATACAGTAGCTAAAAGTATTGCTGGCCCATTGCATGCTGGCAGTAAGATCAGACTCTTTAAAAAAAAAGTTGTGTTCAGGCCTGTGATCCTGATGCCTTCCTTTCACTGTTGCTTTCATAATTAAAAATATTTGCGATTGATGTTTTGGGATAGGTTTCACTAATTGTTTGCACCAAGTATCTGTGGTATATTTATGGTGATCAGCAGATCCAACAAATCTAGTTTCTGCAAGTGACATAACATTAATGTGTAGTGTGCCTTAACTCTCTTCAAGGAACAATGGTTTCTTGCCACCCTGCCTATATTAAAACACTAGTTTTCAGCACTGCTGCTTATGCAAAAGGATTCTCCTGATGCCTGCTTTAGGACAATGTTTTACTGATCTTACACCCATCCCAATGCACTAGACAAAGACTTTGCTCCACTATATATATGCTTATCTGAACTTGTATGTCAAATGTGCTTCCCATTTTTGTCCTTTTAGCTAATCTTTACAACCACTATTACACTGGTACTTATTATCATTCCAACATCTTTTGCATTTCAATTAGTTTTCACAACTCCTCTTCCCCTCTTGTCTATATGTCCCTCCACACACAGTTCACTCTATCTGATGAGATGGACTGTATCTACAAACTTACGCTGGAAATGTCTTTTTCCAGGTTGGTCTCAAAAGTGCTACTGGATGCCTTTACATTTTTGTTATGCTAAAACAAGACTGACATGGCTATCTCTTTGAATATTCATTCACTTCAGGGCATGGCACTATGTGGCTTTCTGCAAGGAAGGTGGGAGGTCACAGAAGACCCGAGATGCCTTCTTCAGTTCCTACTGTCCAAACACCCAATTTAACGCTAAAGCATCAAGGGAACAACAGGGTAGGAAGTTACAAGGCCCATCCCCATGAATGTAAAAAGCACAGGAAGTGCTTCTCAGAATGGGAGCATTCTGTCCTTAGTTCACATGATGACACACAGTGGGAATGAATAAATAATAGTCTGCCCACACTTCACACAGAATCATCTGGTTCCAAGGGACTATGGACTCAATAACACCATAACCTCTGCTTTAACTTACAGGCTGAGCTGTTGTAACTGCTTTCCAGACACTGCTCCCCATCACACAAGGAAACATACATCCAATGTACATTATGGCCATATATTACCAATACCAGACTTACATTACAGGGGTGTAGGTATGTAAGGGACAAAAATGACAGCATTGTGTCCCCACCCCCATTAGAATTCTACTTCCAAATAAAATTTCCCTTCAGTTGCTGAATTTCTAGCATTGAAGTAGCTTGAAGTTTGAGTTGAGAATTTAGAAATGCAGTTTAGGCATTCAAAGAAAATGGTAAGCAAAGGTCCCTGGGGAATGCAAGCTCAGTAAATAGAAGGATTCTAGGTGTGAATTATTTTCAGCGTCTCACTGTCTGCAATGCTAGAAATCTGGGGACAGAAGGCAAAAATTTCATGTGGCGGCAGAATTCTTACTTGAAGGGAGCAATGCCCTCATTTTGCCACTGTAGCTTCCCCCCTCTGCCCACATGCATCTTTATGTCCCACCAGTGGCCTATGTACCATACAGAGAAAAATGTTAGCTGCAAAAAGTAGTGATTGTATGTAAAAGTACTTTAAAAGCATTTCCGTAACTGAAATTAATGTATAGTTTTCTATTGATGATTGGCTTTTACCAGCATGTGTAGTAACTTGAGTGTTGGGCTATGACCCTGGAGAGCAGGGTTTCATTCCCCACTTGGCCATGGAAACGCACTGGATGACCTTGGGCACATCACACACTCTCAGCTCCAGAAAACCCCATGATACATTTGCCTTAGGGTTGCCCTAAATTGGAAACAACTTGAAGGCACACAGCAACAAATAATGTTGTAAGTCACTCTGCGTCAAAATTTTAGGAAAAATGCATACAAATGGTCGGGTGGATTGACTTTAGAGAGCCAGGGTGGTGTAGTAATTCGACTAGAACACTGGGAGACTGGGCTTTGAATCTCTCCGTGGCCATGGAAACCTACTGGGTGACCTTGGGCAAGTCATACTCTCTCAGCCTCAGAGGAAGGCAAAGGCAAACCTCCTCTGAACAAATAGTGCAAAGAAAACCCTGTGATAGGTTTGCCTTAGGGTTGCCATAAGTCAGAAATTACTTGAAGACACAGAACTACAAAAATGAAACAGCAATAAAAACAAGCTAGATGGGTGTTCTTTTTTGGGGGGTATTTCCATATGGCAGGAATGGGAAATTTACCCTTCAGTTCCTGTTGAACTACAAGTCCTCACATTCCTAGCCAGCATACCCAAGAAGTAAGGAATACTAGGAGGGGCAGTCTGAGAACATCAGGAGGTTCTTCTCCTGCCCTAGGGCAATAAACAGTACAATGGGAAGGAAAGGGTATTTAGATATCCCAACTCAAATTTGTCCTTCATCAAGTAAATTTAGTTCTTAGGATCTTCTCAGTGCCCCCCCCGGGGGGCTCTGGAACTCTTTCCTTGTAGCTGTTCTTCCATAGGTGGGCAAAGCCTTTTTGGTTCAGACAGGTGTTCGAAAACAGAAGATTTTTTGAAAAGAAAGGTTTTTAAGAGTATGGTTTAATTGTATCGTTTTCAATAGGTTTTTTAATTTTCTAATTGTACGTTTCAAGTGGTTTTTAATGTCGTTAGTAATTTGATTTTGTTTTAAATGTGATCTTTTTTAACTGCCAGTAGTACTGTTTTAATTTGTGAGCCACCTTGAGTCTCTATTTTTTTGGAGGGGGGGGGGGCGGAGGCGATGAGGGCTGACTCTCAGTGGTTGGAAATGACAGAGAAGCAGGTGGTTATCCGATCTCCGAAGGGGCAAGATGTTGGTCGCCTGCCGTCACAGCGTGGCGAGCGGTCGTGTCAGACCCCCAGCCCACCCGATGGCTGAAACCCATGTTGCAACAGCGGGGGGTCCGAGAGGGTCGTGACGGCCGTTGCCAGGAGGGGGCTGCCGGGGTTGCTCCCGCTGCTCCGCGAACCGCCTCCGGCGCCTTAACCGTGACCTGCCGTGGAGTCTCGCCCGGCGGGACCCACGCTGTCCGAGGAGCGAGGGCGTCGCCTGCGCGGCCGCCCTTCAGTCCCTGCGCTTTGGGATTTGCAGAACCTCACGCCCTCGGGAGATAACGAGGAGTTTTGGTCTCGGATTCAGTGGAATCGGGGCGGTTGTGCAACCGGATGGTGGGAGTAGCGGCCGGGGAGAGCGGAGGCTCTGGGGCAGCCGGAGAGAAAACGGGGAAAGGGGGCACGGGCCCAATGGACTTCCAAGCCACTTCCCCGCTTAGCTGTTATAGCGCTCTGGAATCCATCCTATGGAATTCTCTGGAGGCCCCTCCCTAAACTGCAAACCCCAGGATTGTCTAGGATGTTGAAAGTGGAATCATAGCGCTGTAACAGTCAAGTGCGGAAAATGGCCCCTGTTACAGTTCTCTGTTAAGTTTCACACCTGAAGGTAAATCGGTTAGCCCCCCAGGTCTACAGGGAAGTGAGAAAGGACGCCCGTCTGGCCTCCTGGCAAACGGGTCTGCACGATTCTCAGGGAAATGCGTGTGCGCACCTGGTGGGCTTTTCAGACACTCCATTCACCGGCGCAAGACTTCTCGCCGAGATTTTGTAGTTGCTGTGGTATGGAACCTCCATGTTTAGGAGCAGTAAACCGCACGGTGGGGGGGAATCAGATGCCCCCTGACTTCACCCAGAGACACACGCCCTACTTTTCGCTATTCTGAGAAACGGGTGCCATGCTACATCCGAAAACAGGGAGGCTGTTCAGATCAAACCTTTGAGAAAGTTCCTTTTCAGGACCACAGCTCCAGGGTCTGGGGAATTTTGGGAGCTGTAGTCCCCAACAGCAACTTTCGGACCGTCTTAACTAGTTTGGACGAAAGAAAATTTCCCCCCAACATCACCAAAAGGGCGGCATCTTTCAACCAAAGGGAGGCGAGGGTGACATTGCAATCCGCCGAATCCCATGGCGTCAGAGGGGACCTGGAGGAAGAAATCGGTTTTTACAGTCCGAGGACCCTACTCTAGTTCTCGATTTCTGCAGTCCAAATTTTAGGCGGCCCTGAAGGGCAAGCTCGTCCTCTCTCGTAATGCCCCACGCAAAACCTAGAAGCCCACCGCCTTCCAGATGTCAGTGCCCCAAATCTCCCCGGAGCTGAAGAACTTTACTAGGCAAACGGGGCAGCCGGAGCCCAAATCCACTCATCCTATTCAGAGGCTGGGGAAGAGCGGGGCTAAGTTGGCAGGACTGCCTTCGAAGGGATGACCTCCCTCCTAGCCCAGGCCAGTAGTGGGGTTCAGCCGGGGCAGGTGGGGGGAGATAAGAGGGTGCCTTGGCATTTGATCCCCCTCCCGCATCACCACCACCCAGGATCCACAGCGGGCCAGCGCCTTCCCGGTTGCGCTCCTCTCTGCCTCTCCGTCTCCAAACCTGCCCAGGGCGCAACTCGCTTCTCCTCCCCGTACACAGGAGGGTAGGTAGGAAGGTTTCGTTCTCCGTTGGGAAGTGGAGTGGGAATGAGGGGGGGGGAGAAACCCAGTGACGTGTGTCTGCCGTAGGAGGGGGGCACAGAGAGGCGTGAAGGGAACGCAGGATGTGGGCTGGGGAGGTTATAAAGGGGCCGAGCCCGGGAAGCTCGACGCCTGTTTGGATACTGCCGGGGCGCTCCATCCCCGTCCGCGACCGACGAGAGAGACAGAGAGAGACAGAGAGAGAGGACGCGGAGGCGGAGGAGAGAAGAAGAGGACGGCGAAGCGGGGGCGGAGGCGACGGCAGAGGCGCGCTTGCCCTGGGGAAGCCTCTCCGCGGCGCCGACAGGCAGTCAGAAGCGCCGGGGGACGGTTCTTGGAAGGGGCGAAGAGCGGCGGGAGGACTCCGGCGGAGCGCGGCCCCCTTCTCCATCCATCCATCCATCCATCCATCCATCCATCCATCCATCCATCCATCCATCCATCCATCCATCCTCTGCAGCAGCTTTCCTTGTTCTGCCGGAGGGCATGTTTGGCTGGGGGCTCACCGGCACTGTGCTGGCCGGACTGCTGGGACCTTGGCTCTTGCTGGCAGGTAAGTCTCCGCGGCCGTGGGGGGGGGCTCTTCCGCCCAACCCATCTCCTCCAGCCTCAAGGCCCCTTCCTAAACTGCAAAGCCCAGGATTCCATAGGATGTTGAAAGTGGAATAATAGCGCTGTAACAGTCTTGTGCGAAAATGGCCCGGTCCCGGCTGCGCTGCCGTCGCGGCTCTTCCATCTCCTGGTGCTTGCTTTTCTCCAGCCAGGCGGAGGAGGGCTTACTTCTGCTGCCCTCAGACGGGGGGTGTGTGTGTATGTGTCGTCGCGGCGGCGCCGGCAGCGGCTTGGCTGGGCTCGAACGGATTTGCTTCTCCTTCGGCTCCGGGCAGTGCGTTGGGGGCCGACGAGACACTTCGTCTTCCCCTCCGGGAAAGTTCGCCTAAGGCCAGGCTCCCTCTCCAACAGCACGAAGGGTCTCAGCCGTCAATTTCGTCTGGGAAGACCCCCCCCCTCCTTTCAAGGATGAGACGCGCAAATGCCTCAGGATTTGTTTTAAGCCTCTGCTGTAGTGCAGCCAGCCCTCCACATCTGCCGGTTTCCCTTTGATTATTCACGGATTATTTGCTGTCACCTCTGCTGCCTGCCTTTGCCATTTTTTAAATAGGGACTGCAAACCTCGTAAGGCTGAGAAACTGTGAAGGAGGCTCCTAGGTCTCTATTAAAAATGGTGTGGGGCAGCAGTGGAGGTGGCAGTAAGCCCCACCAGCACCCCACTTCTGCCTTTTGAAGGAACCCTGCTGCCCCAAAGGAATCCATGCTGGGTTGGATATGGTGATCATACTTTTTTTGTGTATTAAATATGGTTTGGGAGGACATAGAGTTATTCACAGGTTTTTTTTTTACTTTCAGGGAGGACTGTATATCCAAGGCCATTTCTGTGCTAGACTGTTAGAGCGCTATTATTCCACTTTCAACATCCTATGGAATCCTGTGGTTTGCAGTTTAGGGAAGGGCCGGGTTCTGTAAACCCCAGAATTCCATAGGACGTTGAAAGTGGAATAATCGCACCTTAACAATCTAGTGCGGAAATGGCCCAAGTAGTTTAGGAGTACTTTGTGGGCCCCCGCTGCTCGGAGGAGCGTTTCTTTCTGGATAGAAAAAGCAACAATCAGATAAATGGCAAGACCTGGCTGGGAGAGGGGCGAGTCCAAATGTGGCTTTTTCCCCCCTTAAAGGGAGACATCCCAGTATTTAAGGGTTAGGATCACACTGCGTGGACCCTGACTTGTTTGCATCGGACCGTCCCTCTTCTGGATAAGGGATCCTGAGCTTGAGAGTCAATTGACTTCTTTTTCTCAGCCGCGGGAGAAAAAAAAGTTGTTGGGGGACCAGGATCCAGTTCAGATTTGCTTGTCTCCTTTTGTTTAGTGAACCTGCTGTGTTCTCACTTCGGTTCAATTTACGCCTTGAAATCAGGGCTGGCGATTCCTCTGGAGAGGGAGCGCTGGGTTCACCCCCTGTGTTGAACCGCGTGAGAAGAACCGCCCGCCTTTGAAATATAGAGATACAGCTTTGTTTCGTTCGTTTCGATGGGAACGCTGGACGGATGCGTTTGAACGGGAATGCAGAGCGTGGAAAAGTTCCTTTTGGGGACTAAAGTTCCCGAACCCTTCAGCTTGTGTAGTCCCCCAAAATAACGTTTCCAGGGTCTGAAGGAATTTCACGGCGAGCCCACTGAATTCGTAGTGGAAGTGAGAGGGCAGCTTTCTCTCTCGTGCAAGCACACAGTTAGGAAGGTGAGTGCTGCCTTGGAAACAAACACTGATAAGCCTTCCGCACTACACTGTTAAAATGCTATTATTCCACTTTCAACATCCTGTGGAATTTGTAGTTTACTGAGGGGTTTGTAGTTTACTGAGGCCAAAGAGCTCTCTGGCTGAGAATTCTAAAAATGTCCTTCCCTAAACTGCAAACCCCAGGATTCCATAGGATGTTGAAAGTGGAATAATAGCACTATAAGAGTGTAGTGCAGAAATGGCATGAACCTGCAATCCTAGGGAGGCTTGCTTCTAAGGAGAGGGGGGACACCCACCTCCTTTGAAGTACATCTCCCAGAATCCTCCAGTGGGCATGGCTGGTATCTGTCTTAACTGAGGGGATTCTGGGAGTTTTAGTCCAAAATCTTTTGAAAGGTGTGCTACAGTTAAAGACTATTTTGAAAGTTTGGTTTGAAGCTGAGCAGATCCATGAACAGCTTATGCAGAAATATTGAAATAACTGTGGTTATTACTTTGGATTTTCGAGCTGCTCAGTTCTGATTGGTATCACACATGTGAGAGAAAGTGCAGTGGCACAAGAAGTAAAACACATGCACAAAGACAGTGCTTCTCAGAAGCCATCTGATGTCAGGGACCAGCAGGATTCTCTTTCCTGATGCACCACATAGGTGCCCACTGGAAACTCACTTAGGACCCAGCAGCCAATAGAGAAACTGGCAGCCATTATAGGACATCAGTGGTCCAAGGATCACCACTCCAAGTTGTTTCTTCAAAGGCATTTCTCAAAGGCCAGGCACCCAAATAATGGCAGTTCTGAATGTGTTGTTGATGGAGATGAAAAAAAATATATGGAAGATTTTAAAATGAGCTATATGGGTTGGTTTGTTTTCCAGTTTCTTTTTGAATTAAATGTGCTGCAGACCAGGAGAAAACAAATGGAAGGTTTATTTGCAAAAACTCATAATCAAATTTCCTTTACACCTTCTTTGGACTTGACATTTATCCTAGAAGTATTTTGTGACAGCTTATTGTGTTTGGAATGACTGCTGAGAAAGTGAAGTCAGGGGGAGTCTTCATGTTTCTGATTGCCAAAACCATGGGAGGTGAAATCTGTAGAAAACATTCAGGGTCAAATTAGTTCTAGGTACAGCTCTTTTCAGAAACTGAAGAGCTGATGAAGCCTAAGATAGGTACCAGTCCCAAATCCGTAGAGTTAGCTGTATTTGAGATTATTGTTAGTGAGGAAGGCAACCTCTCCAACTGTAATTAGGCAGATAAGTTTATATCACATTTTATGGGTACAGTCCAGCCAATGATAAATACTATGCTAATTCAAATAAGAGAGTTGAACAAGCAGGTTGCAATAAATCTTCCCCGCTGAAACCACTGGGAAAGTCCTTTGTCTAGGTACTGTGTTTGTCACATGAGGATGGATGGTTGTGTGAACATCAACCATCCATTGCCAAACATGTCTTTTCCTCATTGCCATGTCCAGTCTATCTCTGTTCCTGTCCATTGTTATTTTTATGGATTTAAATCCATCCCTTTAGGAGGTGGGTTGTATTTTTTTTAAGTATGTGTATTTTTCAAGTTGTACGCATGTCTTGCATGCATTCTCCAGCATGTATGCTTCTGTTGTGTTTTGAGATACATTTGAGATCTGCAAATTTTTATGTGTGCTTTTTTCAAATTTACATACATTCTGCAATGTGTGCCGTCAGCGATCTGGTGATATTTGGATTCTGAAAAGCCAAATGCATCTAGTCAAGATCCAGTCCAAACTGGGGAAAGCCCACTGGTGCAGATCCCTTACACATCCCTACCTGATACAAGTTGCTGAGGAGCCTTTCTGGTTGTATAGTTAGTGGCTAATCTGGGACTGCAATCATGTCAGATTATGTATGTAAAAGCAATGTCTAACGAGGTGCAGATTGTTGTCAGTTTGTGAGGTTATTTGCAAGTGTTGCCCTCTGTTTTCAGGGAGAACTTAAATACTTTGTTTTGAATGTCCTTTCTCAGGTCCAGAGACAATGGAGGTGTTTGAACAGATTTATAGAGTTTCAGCTGGTTTTCTACAGGTTGCACAATATTAAGAACAAAGCCTTGAGCATGGATATGTGTGGAACAGTGATAAATGTTGCAAAGAGTACCTGTGTAATAGCCAAAATGTTAAATCAGTTCAAGTAGATATCTTCAACTGAAATAGATTTCAAGCTGTAATTCTTAAATTCTAATTAATTTTAGAGGACTTTCCCTAAATGATACAGGGGACCCTCCATATAAGCAATCTCTGGATCTGCAAATATAAGAGAACACAAAGCATTGTGTGTTGTATCTAAAACCACAGAGAGATTACCACCATTTAAATAATATGGAACATGAACTTTTGCAATATTTCCCATTCATAGAGGGCCCTGATTTTCTGTTTCACAGCCTTACTGTCAGTGAACCTCACAGTATCATTAGATGCAGTTTGAAAAACTTTATCCTTGAAACATTGTTGGAAGCCTAAACAATCAGTTACGTGTGTATGTGACTCATACGTCATATCCTCCAACTGTCCTGACTCAGTAGGAACAGTCCCAGTTAATGCTCTGTTGTCCCACTTTTTCAGCGGCTTCTAAAATGTTCCAGTTTCTTTTCCCTCTCCTATTTTCCCCCTTTGTCCTCAGTCTGCTTCTACTGATGCAAACTGAGTTCAAAGTAGGAAAGCAGTGTGCACTCAACACAGCAGAGGGGAGAACGGGAGAGGTCAGAATCTTGTTTTTCCCTGTAATCTTAGGCAAAAGCAAGCTGCTGCAGCCTCTCCTTGTTTGGGTGTTCTTCCTCTTTCATACCGTTTACAGCCTTGACCACACAATGGTGTTGCTCGGCTGGGTTTTCATCTGTGAAATGTTGGAGCATTTGAGCATATATCTTTCAGTAGTCTTACAGAACAGAACAGAAGCAATGCAGTTCTAACCACAGCAACTCAAGTAAAAGTTTACGTCCCAGCATCAGAACTGGTATCCTAGGCAAGGGCAAGCAACTCTTGGCACTTGTAGGACCAACAATAGAAGATAGGTCCTTGTCTCAAAGAGGTTACAGTTAAAACTTGATATAATGAAGGATAGTAGGGGTAAAAGAGGAAGGCAAGGATACACAGGGAAAGAATGGCTGAGATCCTACAGGGTTGAGCTTAGCTAAGAGTTCTGCCTGCAGAACTCCAGTATAGCTCCCTGATCTCACCACCCTGCTGTGATAGCAGCCTGCCACCAGCCATTCTGTGGCTGGTAGAGAGTAAAATGGTGATGGAGAAGCACCTAGCTATGTCCCAGATACAAACCAAAGAGATCTTTTGTCAGTAATTTCTGGGGCCTCTAGATGTCACAATGGTTTCATTGGTCTGCCTCCTGCTATCAGTAGATAACCAGAAACTGCTGTGATCCTTGTGCTTTCCATCAGCCACAGAATGGCCACACAGGGGGCTTATTGCATCAAAACCATGAGTCCTGAGAAGGATTTGATTGTTGCAAAGGGTGGAAGAGAATGCCAACCTCTACAAAGACCCAAAAACACACATGAAGCCATAAAATGGTTCTATACTGGCATGTGTCACTAACACGATGCCGGTGTTTAGACCAGTTACTCCAACTTAGGTTAGTTTGAGGAGACGACAAGGGTTAAAGGTCTTTAAGGAACTTGCCCTTGTAGACTTTTGGTATGGACATTTGGCTGGCTGCAGGCCAGAGAATGTTTTTTTTAAACTCCAGAATATGCTCATAAAAATGCATGGCATTTTTAAAGAAATAGTCAGTGGCTGTTCATTCTCCCATTCAAAAGGTTTATGAGTGGGAGCTTCTTCACTATATACTATCCTCACATTTTGATTATGATGAGAATGTTGTTTTTTAAAAAAGGTGAGGAGGAGGAGGAGGAGGTCAATACCAAGCTGTAAATACATTTGCACACTTCATCATCCCAGCAGATTTTATTAGCCTGACAATAAAACTCTTATCGAGGCTTAGAAAAATTCTTTAAAAGCACAGTTTATCAGAGATTGCAATACACACACACACACACACACACACATACCGTGTGATTCCCACCTCTGTTTCAATAATTTTTGCAAGTTACTGCAAATTAAAAATAATCCATATATACATATTTTTAATTTGCAGTAACTTGCAAAAGTTATGGAAACAGGGATGGGAATCACACATTTCACATTTTATCTTCATTGGCTGTCCCAAAGCCAGGGCTAGTTGTCTATTTGCTTTTTTTCCTCCCTCTTTTTAATTTTTTTATTAAGTAAAGAGGTAAAAAACAACATGAACCAAACATAGAAAACAAGAAAAAATACAATGGTATAAACATCGACAAACATCCTAACCTACACATATTTAAAACAAATACTAACAAAACATAACTAACAATTGCTTCTTGCCCTTGTTGTGAACAGTTCATATTGTTTAAGTATTTACACCTAACTTCTGAATCATTCATATTAGCCCCTGGCCAAATTATTAATTGTTGCTAGCCACTTATCAATTTAGTTATTTCTATACTTAATTTCTCAAGTTCATAAATTAGTGTTAACTTATTCTAGATTACTTTATATTAATGATTAAACATCAAGATATAATAACCATCTATATGAAAAGACATTTTAAAACAACAGAGTAAATCTTCAAAATCTACTTTTATACTTCTCATATAGTAATATAAATTTTAAGTTTCAAAACCTATTGTCATCAGATCGCCTTCATTCTTTTTTAAAAAATAAATCAACCACTTCCATTCAGACAAAAATTCATTTTGTGTTTTGCCTTTTATCCTGTCAGCAAGATTGTCCATTTCAACAATTCCCAACAGTCTGTTTAGCCTTTCGTCCACTGTTAGTAATTCCAATTTTTTTCCAGTACTTTGCATAGACTAAATCTTGCTGCTGCTATGTTGTACTGGTTTATGTTGCTTCTTATCTGCCCTTGTATCTTCAACTCAGATTCCTAACAAATGGCTGGTTGTCCATTTGGCCCCATAACTATTGCTTATAAATGTTTTGCCTGTGAGATGTCTAGAAATGTAGCTGAAGTGCAAACATGAATAAAACACCACTTAACATTTTAGTCAATAGGACTGTGTGCAAGCCAGGTGTACCATTTTCAGGGTTCACACGAATGTGTACTTTTGAGCAGATTTTCTTTTTTCTTTTTTTAAAAAAGAAGCTTGCAACAGATTTCATGCTGTAAAAAAGCAAAACAAAGCCCCAAGCCCCAAACAATAGAGCTGGGCACAGATCGGATGTGGAAGTGGGGAAAGGAAGAGGTCTGTGGATGCAGACTTTATAGATGTGCACATCCCTAATTATGACTCAGGAGTTGTGCCAAAAAAACTTCACAGAGAATGCAGGCATTCCATGCATAAGGGGCAGCAAGGGAGTCGTTTGAGGGAGCTGGAGACCTTCAAAGGACAGAGGTTGGTGGATCTTGAGCAGCAGAGGTCATGGCCAAAGATGTATCAGGATGTGACAGCCAATTATGGAGAGCAAGGCCGAGGAGGATGTTGAAGGTAAGGGCAAAGAGTTTGTGCTGGAAGCTGGGCAGGACGCCCATCCAACACCCACGGGCCCTTTGCACAGCACTTTGACATTGTGGCAGTTTCCTGTAAATGCAGTTGCCGAGAAGCTCAAGTGCTCAGGTGACACAAGCTGGAATAACTAGGCCAATGTAAATAAAATTCAGCTTTCAAAAAAAATTAAAAATCATACCCTTGAGAATTCAGTCCACTGTGTAACTTTAACTGCTGATAAGCAGTAAGGGTTGTATCTCAATGATATCTTGAAATGACAGCAAAGAGCTACTGAATTTTCTACTCTCCTCAAAGACAAATGTCTGCCTGCAGTGACAGTGTTGTGGTGAGCTATGCTGCATCAGATACTAGCGCAACAACATTTGCCTTCCAAAACAATCCTTGACCCTTTTGCACTCTTTGTGTGGGTTGCTCGAATTGCAGAATTCATCTCTGGTCAGGCTGCTGTAGCACAGGAAGTAAATGAGGTTGAGACAATGGAGAACAGAAAGGCACAAGTAAGTCTTGGGGACTTTGGCTTAGATCTTATTGTTAGTCTCAACCAGAGTAGACCATTAAAGCAATAAAATTTAGAAAAGTGTTGATTTACCAACTTACTTTGAATCAATGGGTCTACTCCAGTTGGGACTAACATTGCTTCCAGAGTAGAATGCAAGGGAGATTTGCTGTTTGTTTGTTTTTTAAACAATATGGAAATATGGAAAAGATCAGAAAAGAAGCATATTTATAAGGTCAATTTTTAGCACCACAATTAGAATACCTTACAAACAGAGAGCCTCCAAATGATCAACAGTTGCGTAGGAACGTGGGGATGAGGGGTCGATTCACCCCGGGCAGCAATGTTTCTGGGGTGTTCCAGCCTACAGCCACACCCCCGCACACCCTGGCCACACCCTCATGCGCCCTGGCCACACCCACACCCACCACAGCCACACTCCCCACATAGCGGCCACGCCCCTTGCACTGTAGCCCCATCCCCTCCCACCCCCACACACTCCAAGTTCTGCCCTGATGATCATGAGATTGCATAATAGACTTATGTGGCAATCCTAACTCAAAGATTCATCAGCTGTGGGGCAATTAGGATTAGGTGTAAGTATCTTCTGCCAAGTGATCTTGGAGATTTGCCACCATCAACCTGTTTGGCAGAACAGCTCTGCAGGCTAAGATCTAGTGGCAGAAGAGCCAAAAGGGTATAGAGAGGGTGAAGGTTGAAGAAGGAGCCAAGTTATTCCTCTAGTCTATGGACACAGACATGATGGCAGCACAAAGTTAAGCTACCCTTGAGTACTGGCTGTGCTGGCTGGGTCTGACAGGAACTGAAGCCCAATGATGTTGGAGGACTGTAAATTCCCTTCCTCCTGAGTGATTGAGAGAATTCTGACTTCCTTTTCAAAGCAAGACATAACTAGATATAACTTTTCAAACCACGACATGATCTTGCATCTGATGAAATAGATCATGTCCACAAAAGCTTATGCCAGAAAGTTCTTTTTCCAGAGTAATCTCAAAAGTGCTATAGTACTGGATTGCTTCATGTCTTTTTATGCTATTTCTTAAACAAGAATGTCTAGCCTTCTTTGGGAAAAATAAAGTTAAATCATCCAAATCTAACAGTGTGGTGGCATAAATATGGTTGTGTGAAGCCACTTACCACCTACTGTTTGAATCCTATTGCACTAAGCCAGCGTATTTGGATGGGTCCTAGAGCAAATCAAGCATGAATTTTCCCTAAAAGTGAAAGTGACTAAACTGAGGCTATTGTACTTTGGACATGTCATAAAATGACATGACTCATTGGGAAAAATGACAGTGGTAGAAAAGTGAGATACAGTAGGAAAAGAAGAAGACTGTACTACAGATGGATTGGTTCAATCAAGGAAGCCACTGCCTTGGCTTTGCAAGATCTGAATGGGACTGTTGATGTCCAGGGCTCTTGAAGCTGTCTCATTCATAAGATTGCCAAAACTCAAAACTGACTTAACGGCAAATAGTTCACACACAAACCAGCATATGGGTATTCTTTGGACCATTTGTTTCAATGAGCTTAAGAAGGTCTATCTGTGTGTTTATTGTAGCCTACACACATAGTTTCCTTCTTCCCATTCATCTGCCTCTGTGCAGAAGACAAAAATCACATTGCTGCTGGCCAAAGAAAGACCTATTGCAGATATTAGTGGATGTCACAGAAAGTGGTTTTCTGGGTGACCTTTCTGCAGAATGATTCAGACTGTTTTGCATTGTTTCTACTGGGTGAGTGCAGTACATGTGGAGGTCAGGATGACTAGCAACAAGTGTGGGAGCACTTATTGAGAAATTTGTTTCTGAAGCAAAATTGCGCTACTGTGAGAAAGTTGCAGAATAATTATCAGAATAGTCCTGCTGGATCAGATAAAAGGAATATCTAGGACAGCAGTCCATTTCTAACAGATCTCTTTGAGAAGCCCACTAGCAGGCGATGAAAGCAACTGTCCCCTCCTCTTGCTCTTTCACTGCATCTCCTCTTTAGCTTTCTGGAACAGCAGAGCTAGACAGCTTCAGAATTCATTCCAATCAAGGGTGGGAATCATGTGGCTTTCCATCTGAAGTGTAAGACCCAGCAACCCTAGACAGAATGGCCAGTGGGGAAGAATGCTGGGAATTGCAGCTCAACGATGGAAGGCTGTGATATTCCCATGCCAAACAAAAAAGATTAAAAAGCTAAAATAGAGCATATATTTATGTTCACACACATAAACACACACACACACACACACACACACACACACACACACAGAGTTTGGACAAAGCTCTCTGTGTGTGTACACATGCACATGTAAAAGGTGGAAGGGAAATACATTATTTTTAAAAAAAGACTATATTTTGAATGATAGAAAGATAAGCATTTAATTATAATATTCCAAACTAAAATAAACTAAGCCCTAATGACATCTCATTTTTTTTACCTAGAAAGCAATCATCTTGTAATAGTGGATATGCTGGAAATGAAATGAAATTGTCTGCAATTTTTTGAAAAAAATATGAAAACAAGAAGTGCTTTTAATGACTGGATACAATGTCCAATTTTATTTTCCTCTGCAATTCTAGAATTCTAGGTTTTTTCTCAAGTATGTGAGTATTGGTTTGCAGTCTTAATCCACTAAATCAGTTCAATAACTTTTTACAGATGTTTAATTGTCTTTAAAAGTTTGGACAATTAACAAGGCAGGGGTAAACAAAAGCTATGGATGCTACCTGAGAAACACCAGTTCTAAATGTTGCCTGTGACACACCTGAGTATCACAAAAAATTAACAAGTATACATCTCACTTCAAAACTTGTTGTTTGCCTTCAAGTGGTTTCCAATTTACTGTGATGGAGTTTTCTTGGAAAGATTTATTCAGAGGGGGTTTGCCATTGGCTTCCTCTGATTCTGATCCATAGGCAAAATTAGCCAATCAACTGATTACAATTGATTGTAATTTAATATATCTAGCTATTCAGTCTATCTTACTGACAGCTGATGGATCCGACGGCAGTCGGTCAGTGAATCTATTGAGCCCTGTCCCCAAAACTGGTTCACCACTTTGAATAGCTTCTTTGAGGCTCCTCCCTAAACTGCAAACCCCAGGATTCCATAAGATGTTGAAAGTGGAACAATAGCACTTTAACAGTTTAGTGTGGAAATGGCCTTTGTGTATACTGATTAGTGTGTACAAATTCTCAATCTGATGATTAAAATTTATGAGCCTTGCAGCAAGAAATTCTTCAGAATGATGGCCATTAGAAAGCACAATTCCTATTAAGAAGCACTGATCACCTTCCCATGTACATAAGTCCTTCTTAATATGTAAAATCTGTATTCCCTTAGGGTTTTTTGGACTGAATTTCTATCACAGTAATTACTCTACTGAATTACTCACTTATCACAGAGTCACATTCTGAGCTGATGTATCTGGATATAATTTGATTTTGCTTAATGGTGAGCTCATTGAATAACAGTTAGGGACATTGAGGGTTGGATGGATGGATGGATGGATGGATGGATGGATGGATAGATGAATTAATAGACAGACCAGCATGTAACCACATATTGTCTCTTTAAGATTGCTAAACCCTGACTGTAACATAATTAAACTTCTTCACCCTCACCACCCCAAGAGTGGAAATACTGTTTACTATCAGGTTACTGTAGGGAATTATTTTCAAGCGAGGTGGGCAAAATGAAGGCCACAAGTATACCCTGTCTAATTCCCTGAACTGTCATCTTTCTGGCCCTACAAAGATGAATAGCCTTTTCTGAAAGTCATCAGAAGCTACAATTCAGTTTTAAACAGATTTTATTCCCCCCTGCCCTTGCACTGCATACTGAAAGCCAGCACAGTGTAGTGGTCTGAGTATTGGGACTATGACCATTTCCACACTAGGCCCCTCCCTAAACTGCAAACTCTAGGATTCCATAGGATGTTGAAAGTGGAATAATAGCACTTTAAAAGTCCAGTGCAGAAATGGCGTATGACTCTGGAGATCAGGGTTTGAATCCATGCTCAGCCACGAAAACCCACTGGGTGACCTTGAGCAAGTCACACTTTGTCATCCTCAGAGGAAGGCAAACATAACCTCCCTCTGAACAAATCTTGCCAACAAAACCCCATTATAGGGTCACCTAACAGTTGCTGTAAGTAAGAACTGCTTTAAGGCACACAGCTAAAATGCACAGCTTAATATATAACAACTGTCTGTTTTTCAAAACTAGGGCCATTTCCACACTAGGCTGTTATAGCGCTATGATTCCACTTTCAACATCCTATGGAATCCTGGGTTTTGCAGTTTTGGGAGGGGCCGGCCTGCACTAAACTGTTATAGCGCTATAACAGTTTAGAGCAGAAATGGCTTAGGAATGGATCTGCACCTCTTGGTTTTGTTGTTTGGGGCTGGTGGTGCATTTTTGGCACTCTGCGCAGCCCCAGATGGGTCCTAGAAGCATATAATTGGTGCTGGCAGTTTCCCACTCAGAGAAACTTTCAGTCGCTGCTGTCTTGACTGGGCCTCACCCATACGGTTAGATAAGATTTCCTCTGGAAGTTCCTTAGCAACTTGAGGAAATGGGAGTCTGGTAAGGATTCTCGTATGTCATGGCTGCAAGCCCACATGCTACTACATCTTCATCCAGTTGGTACCATGCCACATTTTTGCTAGTGGCAGTCAACACAGAACTTTGGGAGCAGAGCTTAGGAAGCTGTTTTGTAAAAAGTAATTTCATACCATTGTAGTTCGAAGGCCCGGAAATGATCAGTTGCTATTGTAGTTACACATTTCAAAAACATTTGTTCACAATCTTGCTTGTCAAAAGTAACGGGAACAGTTATTTATTTTTAAAACAAATGCTACAGGCATGCCTGTATCTGAATGTTACAAGACACTGGAGTGTAGGAAAACAAACACTGGCCATTTTCTCACTACACTGTAATAGTGCCGTCATTCCACTTTCAACAACCTATGGAATCCTGGGGTTTGCCGTTTAGGGAGGGGCATTTAGAATTCTCAGCCAGAGAGCTCTTTGGCCTCAGTCAACTACAACCCCCAGAATTCCACAGGATGTTGAAAGTGGGACGATAGCACTATAACAGTGTAGTGCAGAGATGGCCATACTCTCTTCCCATTCACTTTATTGTCACCTCAACACCCATATGATGCAGCAGTTGAACCATGTGGTATTTCAGCACTGCCATTTAGTGAAGCCACACCTCTATGACTTGGAAAGTAAAGAAAAGATATTTGGCGCAAGGAGTGATATTATTCCTTGCTAAAATTTTTGTGAAACTTAGTTATGGCTGCATTATTTTGGGGGAACTGAGTTAATCAAAAAATAAACAGTCATTCCTAAGTTCTATTTATGAAAACTTTCCCACCCCCAACTAGGTTTGTCACAAGACGAATACACTCTGCATACTCCTCCATGTTCCCAACCAGTACTATTACATTTCCCCCTGTCTGTAAGTAAATTACAAAGTTATTTACAGGATAATCCTAATCATATCTATTCATAGAACACAGTAAGTTACCCTGTGTTCTGTGGGCTGAACTCTACCTGTGCTAGATAGTTGGGTATGGGATTGCAGCCCTAGGTTTGAATCTTGTTGACAGTCTCAAGTGGATTAGACCCACTGAATCATTTGTTGCTTAATGTGTCAACACTTACATAAATCCCATGGATTCAGGGGTTTACTCCAATTGGGCCTGCCATAAGAATTCAGGCCATGGTTCTATGCATACTTACCAACTGTATGATATAGGTACAATATACAGATACACCCAGTTAATGAATCAGCTGTGTGCCTGGGCATTATTTGTTTAACAGAAACATCATGGTGACAAATTAGGGTAGCTATCAAACAGGAAGAAGTATAAAGAGAGGTTAGTAGCATGAAACCAGCACATCTTTATTCCTGTCACACTCCGCTAAACTCTATTTCTCCTGTTGCCATTTCTTTCTTTTTTTTAAATCACTTGGATTTTGCTATACATGTTTATAATAGATTTTACTTTGTATTCTCAATCCCAGCATCCATTCTGTGCAACAGAAATTCAGTCTTGCAGTATTGAACCATTCAGACTGTATGTCTGCAAAAGTATTAATGAGTCATAATGAATACTCCCAGGCTTCACTGGTTTTCAATGCCAAAAGAGTGATATTATGAAGTCTTGAAATGTTATTTTTTATTTAGTTGCAAAAATCCTATGTTATTGGTTTGAGGTGCTACTTCTTTTAGAGATGCAATGTGGTTTCTTGCTAATTTAGTCACACATGCTTTAGAGTTTTCCGGTTTTGTTTTCACTTTACTACTCAGGATAACGGCTAGCACTCTTTAAAAAGTTCGAGGCTGGGCTCAGACCAGTAATAGGTGACATATGCTTTCAAGTCATGACCATGCTGATTAAAAAAGAAGTCAACTTTTAGCACTTCCCTGAGTTCATATAATTGTGTGCAAGTGGCCAAAGGTGGCCAGATGTTGCTGGGCAATGGAGAACTCCTCACTATTGGCTGTGCTGATGAGCTTGCAGTTTAACATCTTCTGGAGAGTCATACTGTACCCATCCCATAACAGGGTAACATAACAAAACTAATCTCAATCCGCTGGTGCATGCATTTATTTCAGTTCTCTGCCTAAACACAGAGCAGCAAATCAAAGGAAGGAATTACCTAACGTTTTCTTGGGTTTCATCTGCACTTTTTGTGCTACCTTAGATGATTACACAGTGTGAATCCCAAGCTATTACAGGTCAAAGCACCATCCACAGAATTCATAGCATACTCTCTAATCCAGTCCCTTTATTTTCAGTAGTATCTAAGGCCAGTGGTATTGTGTTTGTTGTTGTGTGCCTTCAAGCCATTTTTGACTTATGGTGACCCTAAGGTGAAACTATCATGCAATTTTCTGGGGCTGAGAGTGTGTGAGGTGCCCAGGGTCTCCCAGTGGATTTCCACGGCTGAGTAGGGAATGAAACCCTGGTCTCTAGGGTCATAGCGCAATGCTCAAAACACTGCACCATGCTGGCTCTCAACGTTATCATGAGACAAAGTGAAACAAAGGCCATTTCCACACGAGGCGAAAGAATCGCTCCGTGCTATTACTCACCAGATCTTCTGGCTCCTCGGTCCGGTCCAGGATGAATCGGAGCAGTGCGTGGTCTTAGATCCGCACTGCTCTGGCTTCCAAAATGGCAGCTTCTGGTTGGTCATGGGTCCTGACCAACCATGAAGCTCACCATGCCTAAAGCCCGCCCTCTGCAGATTGCAGGCTCGCATTGGTGCGAGCCTGCGAATCTGCACAAGGGAGCAGGAACACAATGGCGCGTTCCAGGAAAACAAAGCCCAGGAGCTGTGGCCTTCTAGTTGTTTCCCTACAACCCACATTGTTCCCCTCTGCTATTCAACTTGTCCTGAGCCTCCTAAATTTGCTTCAAGCATAGTAGAGGATAGTCTCCCAGCCTCCAGTATTAAAGTAAGGCCATTTCCGCACTAGACTGTGCGGTCTAGTGTGTGGGAGACTGGCGTCTCCTGAAACTGCAAACCCCAGGATTCCATAGGATGTTGCAAGTCAAATAATAGCGCTATAACAGCCTAGTGCGGAAATGGCCTAAGACTAAACCACAACTCCATCCAGCTTCTTCATGTGGAATGAGATGGGAGATGCCAGCTTATTCTTTATTTCAGGCAACAAAATGTCTTGGATCAGTCCCAGAATTATCTGTATGCACATTAAGCTGTGTCATTTTAGTGATGAAAAATTAAGGCTGAACTCCTATTCACGCTTAACTGGGAATAAGTCCCATAGAATTTATCAGGATTTAAAGCTGTGTATCCAGGTCTTCACTGACTTGTCATCATTACTATGTTCATGTCTTCATTGCCTGTCTCAGGTAATCCGTTTCACTGGTATGAAAGCAAATACTCCAAGAGACAATAGAATAAAAGAACACCAATGCTTTTAACAATTAATTTACAGTTTTCCTTCCAGCCAGCATGGAGCTGGTGTGGAGGGGAAGCGGAGAAGACGCAAGTGCCTCCCGGACAAGGCTTTTTGCAACGCCAGCGGCACCAGGGAAGGTGTGAAAAGGGCCATAATGACCCTAAGATGACCCTATCATGGAGTTTTCTTGATAAGATTTAGTCAGAGGTGTTTTGCCATTACCTTGCTCTGAGGCTGAGAGTGTGTGACTTGTCCATGATCACCTAGTGAGTTTCCATGGCCAAGTGGGGATTCAAATCCTAGTCTACCCTCAAACCACTGTACCATCTTAGACCATTTCCACACTAGACTGTTATAGTGCTATTACTCCACTTTCAACATCTTATGGAATCCTGTGGTTTGCAGTTTAAACTGCAAACCCCAGGATTCCATAGAATGTTGAAAGTGGAATAATAGCACTATAATAGTCTAGTGTGGAAATGGCCTTGGTCCTCTTTACATACTGTATCAGTTATTTATATAGGAAGAAGAAAGCTTTACAGAGGTTCAGGTATGGTGCATGAGAAAATAATCAAGAGATGTCTCCCAGAAAATGCATTTATCAAGGAAAGCATGCAAATAAACAGGAGAACATGAGCCATGAGAGGGGCAAAACAGCCTGATTATACCAATAGCTTTACTGTACTGAAATTAAGGTTGAATCCTAAACATGCTTACTAGTGAACCCAGTAGAATACAGTAAGACTTCTTTCTGAAGAAAAATTCATAGGATTTCAGTTTTATATATACTATTGGAAGTAAGCTTTACTGGAGCAGAATTAGAAACTTCTGAATAAATGTATGATATTCAGTTGTAAAATATGTTTATAGATATATCTTTTCCACCTTTAAGCATTCTTAATTTATACCTTACCCTTTTTCCAAAGAGCTGAAAGTGGTATATATAACTCCTGCTCACTTTATCTTCACAACAACCTTGTGAGGGAGACACTGTCTGGAGAAAGATTATCCAATGTGGTTTATGGGTGAGTGGGAAATCACTCAAATCCTATTCCAATACCCTAGTTACGAAACCAGGCTGTTTTTAATAAATGTATATCAAATTCCCAATATTAAATAGGAGGCCTTATTTGGTCTGTGACTTCTGTATTCATTATACATGTAAAAGTGTCTTGACAGTACCTTGAGCCCTGAGAGATGAGGGCCATTTCCGCACTATACTGTTATAGTGCTATTATTCCACTTTCAGCTTCTTGTGGCATTCTGTAGTTTACTGAGACCAAAGAACTCTCTGGCTGAGATTTCTAAATGCCCCTCTCTAAACTGAAAACCTCAGAATTCCATAGGATGTTGAAAGTGGGATAATAACGGTCCAGTGCAGAAATGGCCAAAGTGAGCTTAATGAGACCAGGGAATCTGGATGTCAGAAGTGCCAGTCCAACAGTCTCACCACTGTACCACACTGCCTTTATGATTTAATCTTAGTTTGGAACCAGTCTGAGAATGATTTGTGGAATATACAGCATGCAAACCCTCTCTTCTCTCCACTATAGTAACTCAAATATCCTTTGTGTTTTCTTTATGCTTTGCTAGTCCTTTCTACATCTTATCCTTGCCCCCTCAGTATTTGATAGCAAGACACCCGCTCACCGCTGGTATCCCACTGATTCTGCATTCATGAGATGATCTGTCCCATTTTCTATAGCTTGGGAGTGATGTGCTGTTCCTGGCTAATTTTTTTGCAGACATGATTGAGGAGGAATTTCAGGTTAAACCACAAATGACCTGATTAGAAGCTCTGTGAAGCAAATCAGAACACTAGCTTGATTGTAGTGAATTTTAATCAAGTCCTAAATTGAATAACTTGAGGATTTTGTCCTATATGAATTTCATCCTGACATATTTTTCAAAGCAGCTGCTAAACATCTGAGAGATTGAGATGTTTAATTCAAACTCTTACGAGAGTTTAATGAGTTCAATTTTGCAGTGCCGTGTCTCATAAAATAAAAATGAGCAGGAGATAGGCTATGCTTTCAGTGAATACTGTTATATGTTACTGTATAAAACAAACTATAAAGTTGTGGTTGGCGTATTTTAAAAACAGAAAGAATTGATGCACTATGTAAGTGATTTGATAACCATGTAAGTAAATAAATCTGCATGACTCCATGATTCTGGGGAGGAGAGTGAAAGGTTACCTTGTATGTGGATAGACGGATAGACTACCATATTTTGGACAATTTAGCTTCAATTGTTTTCAGTAAATGTTCAGTAAATGGAGATATAATGTTGCTATGTGACTTCAAATCATTTCCAACTTATGGCCACCTTATCATGGGACTGTCTTGGGAAGATTTGTTCAGAGGGGGGTCTACATTTGCCTTTTTCTGAGGCTGAGAGAGTGTGACTTATCCAAGGTCACCCAGTGGCTTTCCATGCCCTAGCAGAGATTCAAACCCCTGTCTCCAGAGTCGTAGTCCAACACTCAAACCAGGAGGACGAGGGAGGACCCTAGTTGTAATTACTCGACTGTACTAGTGTTATTACCCAATGGGATCCTGACCTCTGACTTTGAGCACTGAATGCAAACCGCACTAATGTGTACAAAGGACTGTGCTCATAGGAAGAGGAAAGGATGAAACTCCATCAATGGTTCTAGCCTCTTTGTTTGCATGATTTGCAAATACTGTAAACGAGAATTTTCTGGAGAAGATTTTTTTATGGAGAAATATATAGTTAGGTGTATAATCGCCACCTTTTTTGCTTACCTGTGTTATTGTATAATATTGTAGAAACACATAAGAAAGTTCAGTTTATGTTTTATCTGTGAGTGAGTCCCAGAAAACCCCATGATAGGTTCACTTTAGGGTCACCATAAGTCTGAAACAGCTTGAAAGCCCACAACAAGAACAAACATTATCAAAGTTTATCTGAGCTCTGACAATTTCAAAAAATGTTGTACAAGGCTGCATCTTATGTGGTTGTGCAGATGTGCCTTTGCACAAACTTTGCTGTCTCCTGTTTGCTGGTTCTGTGATCTTTGTAAATTTCTAAAAGTGGGAATGACTGCATGAGAGTAAAAGCGGGCATCCTAACCAGTGGAAGGCAGTTGTCATAAGCATATAACTACCAGGACAGTCCTATGGTTTTGGGAAGCTGTCTGGCTGTTACTCAAAGTCTACTATTGCTGTAACATCACATGCACTGATGAATTCCTAGCAGCAGAATCAACATGCACTATACAAGTACAACAAATGCAATACAACTATAGCTATGCTTGGTGCACAGCGGCACATACAGTGGTTATAATTTTTCTTGTGGAAAAACTATATAGACTGAATCTACAGGGTTCTCCTCGCAATATTATGTGAACAAAATTATTGAACGCTGTAAGGCAGTAATAGTTAGTATATGAACAATTAGTATATGACTAATTAATCATATGTAATTCATTAAGTGAGGGTGTATTGACTCATTCTCTCCTATAGCCTATATGCAACGTAGGAGGAATCTTGTTGTCCTCCAGATGTTAGAGCAAAAAATCCAGCAGTCCTAGCCAATATAGTGAAGTGAAGAATGATGGGCCCAGCAACATCTGGAGGGCCACATGAATATCAGTCTTGACCTTCAAGATAAAAGTGAACAAATTTATCTGCCTGGCATGGTGAAATGCCTTGGCTGTATATGCTTTGAATACCTGAAAATGAACTGAAGATTATTTCAACCTTAGCTTGATGTCAATAGTATTACCTCTTACCACTTTCCTTTGAAATGCACAAGACAACTTTTTGAATAGATATAGATGACTATTTATCACATACTGCATGCAACTACAGTGGGAGTACCAGGAATGGAGTGAGATGGCCATCTCAGGCAGCAGATTTTGGCTGTTATCAAGTGCTGTAAATTGTTACTTAGCTGGCCATACTGGCTGGACAATTTGGAGAGTTGTAGTTCAAAAAGTAACATTTCCAAGATAGGGTTAAATGTGTATGAATGGAAATGGATATAAATTCTGGTGTTTTAATAGGTCTGTTTTTTAAATTTGTTTTCTAGGATCTAGTTCTGGGTCCAGATGGAAAGGTCCAAAATTAAATATTACAGGAACACAACATGTCATACAGGAAGGAGATTCTTTAAACATCATGTGCAGGTAATCATTTGGGTATGGTGGGAGGAGCAGCTTTAAATAACTTTGGCCTATTATTAATATGTTATTGTTCTAATTTGCCCAGTGGGGTGAGGGTGAGAGAGGAATCTATTGTCTAAAGGGTGAAGGGGCAGTTGTTCAAAAGATGTTTGTGTGTATATGTGTGTGTTTCTTTCTTCTTCATTTCTGTTGTTCCTTATAGAGAATGCTATTACCAAGAGCTCCAGAAATAGCTTGATGCAGTAAAATGAAGGCATGGGAATTAGTTCTGTATTATTGTAGCATAACCTAATTGTTCGTTGTTGCTTTTGCTTCCTTATCTGCATTTACAGTGGGGAAATGGCCCATTCATGGTCTCTGCCTGAAAGCCTAAGTAAGGACAGCGAACGAGTGAATATAATTACCAGTACTTGTGGAAGGAATGGCAAACAGTTCTGTAGCAGCCTGACCTTGAACAGAGCTCAAGCAAGTGACACAGGATATTACAGTTGCAAATATCCATCCTCAAGTGATCTGAGAAAGAATGCAGTGTCAAAAATATACATATTTATCAATGGTAAGATCCTTTTTTAAAAAACATTGTGTGTGTGTGTGCGCGTGTGTGCGCGCAATGCTTATTTAAAAGGAGTGAATCAGGAACCACGTACATCTTGTGTAGTTCCACTGCAACTAGTTGGACTTTTTGTGAACCAACAAAAAGGCACCTGAAGCAGAGCCTGGGAAGATTATTGCAACCGCTGTCAAATTAGTGCTACCCTTATTGGCCACCTGAAATGGACAAAATATATCATGCAAACTTTCAAAGCTCCACTGGCTTCTTCATTGGGCAAAAGATGTTAACCAAATGTAGGCCTGTGAGTCTACTATTGTCACTTTTCTTCTCCCATATGAGTTTTAAACATCTTTTTCCTGGTGAAGAAGCCAGTGAAGCTTCAAAAGCTTGCATGATGTATTTTGTGCATTTTGAATGGCCAATAGAGGTATCAATCAGTCTTGTGTGCATTTTGGAATTTGATGTATTTTGCTGCATGGCCAACATAGTACCCTTGAATAAGTTAGCATTGTTTTTTGAAGGTATTGTTGTTTGTTCCTTATTAGCAATACATTATTAACACATTACTTTAAAAAAAAATTGTGACCCCCACCCTCCGCAGATTTCCCAAACGATCCTAAGAATCACATATTGAAGGGGAAAGACAACTCATTATTATACTAGAAAAGTTAGAAACACTGGTAACCCTTCCATTATTTTCCAAAGTTACTATCTCCCATGGGTGATGCATTACTGAGTATGGGTTATTTGCAAACTCTGCCTTGGAGCAGAGGGGCCCAAAGCAGAAAGATGTTATTTTCTTTTTCTTAGTTCTTTCATTATGGAGCATAGAAAAATGTACAGTTGGGGGCCATGCTAATGATAACGTCAGTGGTCATATCTTCTATTAAAAAAACAAAACAAAACACCAAACTTTAAAGGCAGCCGTACCTTTGCAAGCACTTAAATTAAACTAGGGCAATACTGTCAAGTTAGGCCCTAGTGCTTTCTGACCAATTCTGAAGCTACTAATAGCCCCATTGGGGGAGGTGGGAAGCAAATATTAGCAAGGCTGTTAGCTTTATGTGTGAGTGTGTGCTTTTTAAAAAAGGTGTTGGCAGATCCAGTCGCAGATCTCCTCTTGTCACATCAGCTACAGTGGAGATGAATCAAAACACAAAGCAAAAGCCAGCATTTTATATGCCAGCCTTATGAGGGGGAGAACAGGAAAGCATGTGGGCATATGGAATTTTGTATGCCTTATCTAAAAGGAAATGGACCAGAAGTGTGTCTATGAAATGATTAGAATATTCCACCCAACAGTATCAATTATGTGCCCAGTAATATTCTTGCTCTAACAATGTTGCTAGGTGTGTGTGTGTTTTTAGACAAAGGGCGTAAAATGCCATCACCTTACCAACAGAAAGAACACCAGAATGTCGAAGAAGCATGTTACAGAGTTTTCAGAAATAAAGGGTTGATATTTAAGTGAATTGTTGCTTGAGTTACCTCTATTCGCTTATTCTATACTTGGCTACAGTATGGATGATTGTGACCATATGGCTTCCCCATTGTTGCTTGTGGGAAAGAGAAGGAGTGCACAAGAGTGTGGTCAGGTATTTCTCATTCCAAGGGTGACAGTGTACCCATCTGAAATCAGGACATTGTATTTTATAGGTTAAACTAATGTGTTTTTTCTTTTATATCTTTTGGGGCATCCTTCTCCTTTTAAGTCACAGGGCCTTTCCACATGACGTAACTATTCTGCACTATGATTACACTTTAAATGCCATGGTTCTGTTCTACGGAATCATGGGATTTGCAGTTTGGGAGGGATGTTTAGACTTCTTAGCGAGAGAGCTCCAGTACCTCCCAAGACTACGGACTTTTTCGCAGCTTACCCTTTCGCGGAGCTGGGTTGCAGTCTTCGCGCAAGAAGCCTGGGGAGGAAGGCTCTAGCAAGCCTCCCGCTTGGGCTCTGCAGCAGCGTCCTGGTCGCACAAGCGCCATGCCCGTGCCCCACCCCTTCCTTCCGCAGTGCAGCCTGGGAGTTATAGTCTGCACTGGGGCAGGAAGCGCGACTGGTGCAGCTAAGGAGGCTTCGCATGGCAGGTAAGTGCGTGCGGAGTGCTTGACCCATGCACGAGTGCATGCCATTTTCAGCTGAAAGCCGAAAATAAAATAAGTGTGTATGCACTGCGCATGAGGCTCTTGAATGTGTGTCATGCAGACCACTCCTCTCATTTACACAATGCTCAAGGGGCCTTTTCACTTAAGAAACCCCGTGCGAAAAGGGCCTACAAACCCCAGGATTCCATAGGAGGCAGCCATGGTAGTTAAAGTGGAATCATAGTGCAATAGTTATGTAGTATGGAAAAGCCCTAAGATAGATAGATGGATAGATGGATGGATAGATAGATAGATAGACAGATAGATAGATAGATAGATGTTTTATAAACAATTAATAGCTCAAATCAAGAGTTCTTGAATGCCTACAGCATACTAGTCTGAATAGCAAAGTTTGTAAAAGGGAATCTTAATTACAAACCATTTGGATGAACAGCATTCACCATAAAATCTTTGTCCCCAAAATTTGTATGATCTGAAAGCAACACTACACCTTGTAAAACAAGTATGGGTTTAGCCATTTCATCAGTTATTAGCGGATAGATCTATTCAAGAAAGTAACGGCCCTGAGTTTGCAAAACCTGAATAGGGTGTTAGTAACAGGGTTTCTTGAATTAGGTTTGCCATAATTTGAAGCCAAATTGACAGTACACTTTCACTCAATGCCAGACTTAAGACACTTACAATGTGGCCATTTCTGCACTACACTGTTACGGTGCTATCATTCCACTTTCAACATCCTGTGGAATCCTGGGCTTTGCAGTTTAGGGAGGGGCATTTAGAATTCTCAGCCAGAGAGCTCTTTGGCCTCAGTAAACTACAAACCCCAGAATTCCACAAAATGTTGAAAGTGGAATAATAGCACTATAACAGTGTGGTGCAGAAATGGTCCATTGTTGAACGGGAATTCAGCTAAAAGCCAATCAGTTGTAACATTTAAAAAGGAAATTAAAACACATGTCAGCTATCATATTAAAATGAAGCACTGAATTAAAAACAGCAACATAGAGGAGAAAAATATAGTACCTACCATTGAAGGACCCTTCCACAACAGCCAGTTAGTGGCCTATCTGAATAAAAAGGTCTTCACCTGGCAGTAGAAGGAAAGCAGAAAGATAGCCAACCTAGGTTCCCATGGAAGGGATTTCCACAGCTTGGAGAAGGCACTCTTTCTCTCATGTGCTCACCAAATGTTGCTTTTGATGGGACTGAGAGAAGGATCTCCACAGAAGATCTTAAAACTCAGACAGACTCATAAGAGGAGATACAGTCTTTCAGGTAATCTTCATCCAAACCATAACCAGCATTTTGAACTGTACCTGGAAATGGACCAGTAGCCAGTGAAGTTGTCATAACAAGGAGCTTCTGTTCTCCATGTAACCAGCTTTGGACAGCAGTCTCACCGCAGCATCTTGGACCCGTTGATGTCTCTGCACACTTTCCAAAGGCAGCCTCACACAGAATGTGTTATAGTAATCCAAACAGGATGAGAGCAAGGCATGTATCAGTGGTTAGATCAGACATTTCCAGGAACAGGCACAGCTGGCACACCAGCTTTAAATGTGCAAATAGATTCCTGGCCATAGATGAAATTTGGGCATCAGGCTCAAAGTTGAGTTCAGGAGTACACTCCCTTCTGAAACCTAGAATTTTCAGGGGAATGGAATCCCAGCCATCATAGATTGGAGGAACAGATGACTGGCAAAAATAATAGAGCGAGTCACTCCTCTGCACCCCTCCCCTGTTTCCACTGGTGAGGCAAGAGCTGTTTTGGGAGGAGATGGCTGTGGCTGAAAGCTGGATTTTAGAAGGTGATGGAGGACTGGTGCCATTGTTCCACTTGACAGAACCTTACAGTAACTTTGACTATTCCATGATCTGTTCAGCATTAAAATTATAGGAACCCCATTCTGTATGTAGCCTGGCAACCTATCTAATACATTAAAGTCAAAGTTTGTGAGTTTGTCTGTGTCAGGCAGGTGAAGACTTAATATGATTGGCTGTGTCGGGCGAGAAGACCTCATAAGATTGATTGCCTGTGAAGATTCTATGGAATCTTGGGGTTGGCAGTTTAGGGAGGGGCCTTTAGAATTCTCAATTGGAGAGCTCTTGGGCGTCAGTCTGGTTGCTATGGAGACGAGGCCTAGCAGCAAGGAGAAGGCCAGTGTATTCCCTCAGAAACTGAACCTCTGTGTGTTAACAATTCTGAATACAGATTGGATTGGGGACTATGGGGAAAAGTTACAGAGACTGGACAAGGCAGTTTGGGGAATTATAGACCCAGGATCTCAAATCTGTGCATTTTATCTGCATCTACTTCCTAAGGTAAGGTAAGGCAATTCCTAAGGTATTTCTAACAACTATTACATATGAGATAATAAAATTCCAGGCAATGCTGGGTAAATACACTAGTATGAGATAAATTGCAAGATGGCACAACAACAATAAACCGGAAGATGCTTGTGGAAAGTGTCCTTGCAGTTTCTTAACTCAGAGGCATCAGTGATTTTGGGGAGATGCAAGTGTCACTCAGAAAGGAACGCTGCCCTTTGTTAGTACCAGGTCTGCCCAAACTTGGGACTATACCAGTCATTAAACTCAAGTATCATAATCTGCCAAGACCCAGCATGTTGTAGTGGTTTGAGTGTTGGACTAGGACTCTGTGAGACCAGAGTTTGAATTTCCATATCCCAGTTATGGAAACCCACTGGGCAAGTTACACTATCTCAGCACTAGACGAAAGCAATGGTCCCCCCTCCCCCACTCCCGTGAAGAAATCTTATTAGGAAAAGGTTGCATTAGAGTACCATAAGTCGGAAATGGCTTGAAGGTACACAGAAAGAATGACATCATATTCTGCAATCCACAAATTACTGGAATGAGAAGTCTCTGTTGATTTCCTTCAAAAGGGTGAGTTAAAGTAGGGACCAATAACACATAACTATTGAGCTGTGGTTGGGGTGTAACTCCCATCATCCCTCTCCATTGGCCATGCTGGCTAGGCCTGATGGGAGTTTCAGTTCAACAACAAATTGCCCATGCCTGAGTTAAAAGATTTCCTTTGTGTGCCTTTCCCTGAGGGCAAAGAGTTATTTTCAAGAAACTAGGTCTGTACCTGGTGTAGACCGCAAATGGAGCCTTTTGCCTTGGCATTCAGTTTGGAAAATCACAGCGGAAAGTTTGCATGAGTTGAAAACACATGGATACTGCTGAACAAGCTCAGATGAGTAAGAGATGACCCAGACATTAGAGATGTAATAAGATCTAGTCTTCCTTACAAGCAAGAAACAGAACTTTAAATAGCCACATTTCTTCTCTGAAAAAAATGCTGAAAGGGAGACTGATTCTTGAAGGTGCTAACAGAAATAATTGGAACTAATGTAGAAGCCTTCTTTAGGGACAGTTTACAAGGAGTTATAAAATTATAAATGAGGGATCATTTAAATTACTGAACGCTTAAAATACGTAGGTCTTTAAAAAATGAAATTATAACTGTCATTTTAGAATGAAAACATTAAAACAAGTGGGAGGGACAATTACACTTATTTTCCATTATGAACAGGCACTTCAGGACTGGAACAATGCTTTTTTAATCACAGCAGTTATATCCTCCCTGGTCTTCTTATCACTTTCGACAGTCACCTTCTGTCTCAAACTGGCACTCTGCCCACCATGTCTGGGTCTAAGGACCACTCAGGCCTGGGCATTTGGGACTTGGACAGCTCTGGAGAGCAAGGCTCTCTGAAGCAGCAGTAGCATGAGGTTCTGCCATGGTGGGGATTCATTAATGTAGTTCATTGCTTTTGATGCTCTGTCATCTGAGGCAAACATGGGAGGAGTGGCCCGGAATCTAAAGCTGCTACAATGAAGGATATAAATCTTCATCAGTTTTCTTCTTACTGCCAACAGTAAAGAATTTT
This sequence comes from Iguana delicatissima, assembly GCA_948472985.1. Taxonomy (NCBI): domain Eukaryota; kingdom Metazoa; phylum Chordata; class Lepidosauria; order Squamata; family Iguanidae; genus Iguana; species Iguana delicatissima. The sequence goes on along the minus strand of CAOKZL010000267.1, from coordinate 301,226 downwards.
ACAATCTTTCCTCCTCACTGTGAGAAAGTAGTTGAAAACTGCACAGTTCTGAAAGATTATATGAAATTTTGAATTTTTTTCTGTACAAAAAATGTCTATTTTTTAGCACAGTAAACAGGTTCTCTATAATCCTCTGCAAAGAAAATGCTGTTTTCTTGGCAGGAAATTTGTTTTCTGCACAGAAATGCAGTTTTTTAAGCAGAAAACACTGTTTTTGAGCAGAAAATGCTGTTTTCTGCACAGTAAGTCTGTTTTCTGCACAAAAACAGTTTTTTTAATGCAAAAACTCCACATGTATTGTTTGCATAGAATATGTCCTGAACTGTGAAGATTCTTGCCTGTCTAGGATTTTCCTTATCAGGGCTTCCCAATTCTTAGGAAGGAATTTTTAAACTGTTTTTCAGATATTTTCAAATATTCTTTTCATCCTTAGCCATAGCAGGGAACAAAAAGGCATTTTCTTTCTGTTGTTGTTTTCTACCTTCAAGTCATTTCTGACTTATGGGTGCCCTAAGTAGAGCCTATTATGGTTTTGAGGGCTTTTTCTGGCAAGTATTGTTCACAGGGGGTTTACCACTGCCTTTCTCGGGGCTGAGGGAGTGTGACTTGCCCATGGCCACCCAGTGGATTTCCATGGCTCAGCAGGAATTTGAACCCTGATCAACCAGATTTCTAGACCAATACTCAGACCACTATTTCATACTGGCTATCTCCTCTGCCTTGAGTTTAAACACAGTAGCAATATTTTTATCAAAGGGGAAGAAAAATCTGTTCACTTTTTTCATTTTGAATAAGTGATCAAACCAATCCCTGCTGAGTTCTGCTTGTGGCAGTAGAAGCCATGTCACCAGACCAAGGCCATTTCCGCACTAGCCTGTTATAGCGCTATTATTCCACTTTCAACATTCCTATGGAATCCTGGGGTTTGCAGTTTAGGGAGCGGCCTTGGCCACTCCCAAAACTGCAAACCCCAGGATTCCATAGGATGTTGAAGGTGGAATAATAGCGCTATAACAGGCTAGTGCGGAAATGGCCCAACTGATGGTACTGTAGCTAAAATATGGCATATTTTCTGACTATCTGCCCTGAACCAATAAAGAATCACAGGAATAAGCTGAAAAGAAACGTCAATGATGGATAAAAAGTTGGGAGAGAAGAGTATTTTCTTTTCTTTTTTTAAAAAAATTGTCCTAAATTACTGCTTCCTGGGAAATAATCTATTTAAAACTGATACTGTGAGTACCCTTGGATTGTTTCCTGTGGCGGGATGTTGTGTCAGCCAGAGGTGGCTCTTTCCCATGTTTTAGTGAACTTCATGGGAACAAATATTTACAAATACAGAATCAGGATCTTGGTGATAAAGGAAGTCACCTCTCCTTGGCTTTTAAACACTCTGCACTTCCTGTACTTTGACTAATCTAGACTATGAGAGCCAGCATGGTGTAGTGGTTTGAGTTTTGGACTACAAGATACAAACCCTGGAGACCAGGGTTTGATTCCCTGCTCAGCCAGGGATACCCATTGGGTGACCTGGAGTGCATCACACACTCTCAGCCTCAGAAAACCCCATGATAGCTTTGCCTTAGGGCTACCATAAGTCGGAAATGATTTGAAGGCACACAACAACAGTGAATCAAATTGAGTGGTGAGGGGAGATGTACAAAACCTTTCAGTTTACCAACAGTGGGAAAGGATAATCGTTAAGAAAGACATATTTACTTTTTAGAAAAGATTATTGCCTTTTTGTGTATCTTTTGCATTTTAGAACATATTAACGTCTTTGTTGATCAGTACACACATATTTCTATCCTGTTTTTAAGGTTTACCAGAATGGCTAATAAATGCATAATAAATTAGAAACAGACAAATAAAATCCCAAATTAAAGGGTAGACCAGTATTTAGATGTCTGCAACAAGTTGGTGGAAGTGCAGGCAGTGGAATGGAGGAGTGAATCTCTAAGAAATTAGTTGGACAAGGGGACTTGATGTATGGTCCTTTGACTCCTAGGAAGTCCCTTTATATGTTTTGGAGGAGGACCTTGACATGTATGCAAAAAGGTTCTTTTTTCTCAGCACTTCTTCCTGTTTAAGCATTTTGTGGGGAAGGGAGTTCATAGCTTTGATCATATTCTCAAAAGGAACCATGACTCTAAAAAAAGAACCACTGGATTAGAGAAGCCTTTTATGAGTGGAAGCATGGAATACAGATCCTGAATCCAAAGTATTGACTTTCTTGCTATAGCAGGAAAGGAGGTTAAAACTAGAGCCAAGCAAAATTAACACTTTTATATGAACAGCATTTAAAATATATCTTTAAAATGTCTGAACAAATGAAAAATGGTATTTCCTGATATTAAAATGTCACTTAAGTGGGTGCCAGGCAAGAGCAAATACACAGTTGTTCTCTTTAAGGTGAGTAGAACCTCCAGCAACATTTGCTTCATCTGTTTTCTTCTATTGTTTACCTCTGTGATAGCAGATAGCAGAGGTTTTTCCCCCAACCTGCTATCAAGCTGATATTGTTTAACAAAAGATCCTGGTGATAAAGTTTGTGATTTTATATATAGACATTATTTTGTTGTTGTTGTGTGTCTTCAAGTTGTTTCTGACATATGGTGGCCCTAAAGTGAACATACCCCAGGGTTTTCTTGGCAAGATTTGTTCAGAGGGTGTTTGCCTTCCTCTGAGGCTGAGAGTGTGACTTGCCTAAGGTCACCCAGTAGGCTTCTATGGCCAAGTGGGGATTTGAACCCTGGTCTCCACAGTTGTGGGAGCCAGTGTGGTGTAGTGGTTTGTGTGTTCGACTGCAACCCTTTGGATCAGGAGTTGACTCCCCGCTCCACCATGGAAACCCAGTGGGTGACATAGGGATGTCAGGCACTCCCAGCCCCAGAAAACCCCATGATAGATTCCCCTTAGAGTTGAATTGACTTGAAGGCACACAACCACAGTTGTAGTCCAGTGCTCAAACCACTATATCATTAAGCTGTAGCTCCCTCCCCAGTTATAAAAGAGACTGCTACTTAGGCCATTTCTGCACAACACTATTATAGTGCTTATTCCACTTTCAACATCCTGGAATCCTGGAGTTTGCAGTTTAGTGAGGGACCTTTAGAACTGCCAGCTAGAGAGCTCTTTGGCCTCAGTAAACTTCAGGAAAAATATAGGAAAGCTAAATGATACTTATAGAATTCTAAGCCTTGAAGAATGGTTATAGGCTGAAGCCAAGGCTAGCTTATCAAGGGTGCAAATAGGGCAAATGTAGCCTGTCCTTGGTGACAGGCTATTGATGCTGCTGCACCATGCACACACATTCAACATCCTGTACTGTGATTCTGTCAACAGAGAGATGTTCTTGAGGATAATGGGGTGTGTCTCTTTTTTTCACTGCCCCCTTCAAGGGCTGAGAGCATTTACTGCCCAATCTGGTCCCACTTTCCAGTGAGTAAATTGGCAAATGACTCATTGGTGCTGCTCCCTCTGAGACTCTGACCTCAGTTGTGCCAACTGGGACGCAGGCAAGGGGGAAGCTTAAAAGGGGCTGGTTCTGGCCCCATGAAGGGTTCCTCTTGGCCTGACAGCACTACTAAGCCTCATCTGCCACAGTGCAGAGCTAGTCCTCTAATGAAAACATTCGCTGGGGATTCTTTTTGGAACTGCTCATAAAACCTAGTCATCTCAATCTAGCCTTCACCGGAGCAGAGAAAGAGATGGGACAGAAGGGCCCACGCCCACAGCCATTTTGCTTCTCTCTTCTTGACCTTCTGTCAGTTAGCAGCTATGCTACCTGACTCTGGCAGAGGAAGCGATGGGACCGTGGTGCTCTATCAGCTGAACTGAGAGACCAGTTGTCATTTGGTTTCTCCTCTTTCCTTGAACTTATGCATTAGACAAATGCATAAGTTTAAAAATTAATTGCCTGAGTTTGCTTGTCTTTCTCTTCCCTACCTATACCCTTTCCTTTTTATGTTGTTATTTTTTTAAGATTGTAATCTTGGAGGCAGTGACTATCCTGTTTTTAATCTTTATAAAGATGAAGGAAGGGAAATACATATCACAACAATGATTGTGTTAAATGTGATAAAAATAGAGATGTGCCCGTGTTTGGACTCACCCTCTCACACACATGCATGTGCACATGGGAGCACTTGGGTGCTTTCCACAGCTTACCTGATTCCAGCGTGGGCGCGCAGGGATCACACAGGCAACCTCTTGCGAGAAGCACTCGCGTCCCCTCTGCTTCTTCCCTGCAGCAGCTCTCTGCTGGCTGGCAGGAAGCGTGAGGGTTCAGCCCCTTCCTCCCGAAGCACAGCCGGGTACTTTCCCAGGCTGTGCTGGGGAGGAAGCATGAGGGCCGCGTCTCTGGAGGCTCCGCACTCAAGGTAAGTGTGTGTGGGGCCCCGGAGCAACGTGTGATATATTGCATGATCAGCACCTGCTGGCCCTGGCAGCATCATATGATTGTGAGGACGTCATGTGGACGGGTCCTCGCAATCGCGTGATGCTCCCGAAGCCCTTTCGCATGAGAAATGGCATGCGAAAAGGGCCATACATGCTAGTTAATTGTGGCACCCACTTTCTGAATATGAATATATTTTTTGTGGTATATATGACTGAGCTCCATCTGCTTCCAAGTATAAGAATCTTAAGATGGGAGAGGAAGTGAAATCAAACAAAGGGATTCAGAGTAATTCAAGTACTGTACTTGAAGATGTCATATGTACCCCTTTTAACCAAAAGAAGGAAAACATTGGGAAAAGTTTAAGCTGCAAATGATACTCAAAGCGAATGCCAAGAGCAGAACTTACTGGTGATGTCAGTAAGATATTGCATAACCTGGCACATTTGGAAATACAGTAGTATTTTAATAAGTATTATGACACTCAAATGCATCTAATTTGGAAGTCAAATACCTATAAAAGGTAATAGATCCTACCTTTTGCGCAAAATCTCCCTTCCGTTTATTTCCTTTTTGCCCAGTTCAGTGTTCTGCCTCTCTTTGCTTCTCTCCTTACGTGTCTCTGTTTTGCTCATTCACGGTCTGCTCATTTAACTGGGAAATGGGAGAAGTACCAGCCTGTAACTGAATGGTTCTTCCGTTGTAAGAGAAAGCAAAGAAAATGAATAAACATTTGTATATTTATTTATTATATGTGTATGCCACCTTTTTCCCAGAGTGGGACCCAAGACAGCTTCCAAATACAATTAAAACATTTAAAAAATTAAAACAGTTAAAAACATTAAAAACATTTACAATGATAAAAATCTACAACATTAAAAAAAACAGTTTGATAAGTAAAAAGTTCCTCTGCTCATGGTAAAAGTAAAGTTTTTGCCTGCTGCCAAAAGGAAAGCAGGGAGGAAGCCAACCTAGTTTCCTGTGGAAGGGAGTTCCACAGGGTGGGAGCAGCCCCTAAGAAGGCTCTGAGCAGCCACTGAGAAGTCTCTCTCCCGTGTCCTCATCAGGTGAGCCTGGGATGGTAATGGGACCAAGAGAAAGCATTCCTCTGTGGATCTTAGGACTCCAGCGGGTTTATATGGGGAGATACAGTCTTTCAAATAGTTTTGGCCTAAGCCATATAGGTCGTTGTCAAACAACTGAAAGAAACAGTAAAACAATAGGTCAACCAATCAAAAGAAATAGTAAAAGGCAAGAACGCAGAGACCCTAACATGGAGCTATCTGGAATACAGTTTTCTTTAAAAGTGCAAATGAGAAAGAAGACTCATTTGTGAACATATACCATTCCTGGTACTGTTGGGTTAAAAGAAAATACCATACAGTAGCCTGTGACTGTCACCTCAGCATTTGACTGAAGACCCAATACATCTGCTGAAGTGAGAATGTTCTTCACATATTGTACCCGTTTCCTGCCACTCTCTTTAAAAAAGCTGCAAGGCTCATGGTGACCCCCACTAGTATAGTGCTGGCATCGGCCGGTGGTGACACTCTGTCTACAGACACTTTAAGGCAGCTCTTCCTCATACTTATAATGGCCTGCAGGTTATGCATACAGGAAACTGCTCTGCTAAGTTTGCTGGTTTGAGAAAATAGCTTTTAATTTTGTGACAAAGATAGATGAGTCTTAAGGGAGTAGTAACAAGTAAAATTTCACTGGAGATACGAAGAGCGGGTGACCCCCCATTTATAACTGCAAACCTTGCAAAACAAAAGTGTTTCTTTGACAATAGTACACTCAGGAGAACTTTTGGTCTTTCCTTGGATCATACCGCAAAGGAAATGTTGTTAAATTGTTTTGATACTTGCATATTTTTTTTGCCCTTCCTAAAAAAAATCCTTGACAATTGTAGTAGCTATACAGCAGATAGAATTAGCTTTTTCTAGCTAGTGTGTAATCTTTCTCAGTTCAAATACATTGCTTTGAAGGGTACAGTAGTTTCATTTTTTCAGATGTGACTCTTGAACTCTTTGGACAAAAGCACTGTTATTGTTTGGGCTGGACAAATTCAGAGTGATAACATCAATAAACTATCAAAGTGTTTTCCTTTACCATCATCATAAAAATCTTTTTTCCACCCTGCTCATGGAGACAAATGCATATAATTCAGAAATTGTGATGTACAGGAAAACAGTTAACATTAGTTCAGGGGTATGTATTGCTTCAGAAATTACTTAAGTGAATAAAGTTGCTCTCCAAACATATGCATCATATTGCCTAAATAAAAGTATACTAACTTAGATGGTTGTTCTGGAATACAGACATTATATGCTGTATAATTTCATAGCATGGAAGCAAAGGCTTAGTTTTAGAAAGAGAATGTTGTCAACGTGTCTTATTCAGACTGGATGAACCTGGAATGTTATGTAAATGGAAATACTTGAAAACCTCTCTCAGAAAATATAAGTCTGATGAAAAAGCAGGATCAGTAGCCCACATTTCAAATACAGCTTCAAGGACATTAATATGATGAATCCATATTGGACATTTGGATACATGACAATGAGATTTGTACAATAGTGCGTTGTGTGAATATGACCCACAATTCAGCAGTCTTCAGTGCATGCAACGCTTTATTGTACCCAGAGGTTGGACACTGAGGTTTGGAAATTAATTTGAAATCTAAAATTAATTTGAAATTCACAGCTGGTTGAATTACACTAGTTAATTCATTCCATGAGTCATTGGTTACCAGAGATTTGCACAGAATGTGTGTGATCCACTGCAGAAAATGATGTGTGGAAAACGGAATGTGGGGTGTGAGGAAGCTAGGAGACAGGAAGCCAACAGAGGATGGAATCAGGAAGGGGATGTGTAAAGAAAACTCTTTACATAACTATGTGTAATAAACATGCTAAAGGAGTGAAAGGGGGGAGTTGCATCTCTCCTCAAATAGTGACATACATCTGAAAACAGAATAAAATCAATACAAATTAAACCTGAGTTAAGATCTATAATGTCCTTCCACTTTCACCCAGAAAAACCACACAGGCCAAGTGGTGGTGATGGCACTAATATTTAGCTCTAAAACGCCTGACATTCCGATTGTCGTACAGGTGCCTGAGGGTCTCCTACCAACAAATAAATAACTTCTGCTCTCTGCAGTCTCTCTCTCACTTTGTCCCTCCTTCTTCATTCTCTTGTTTCTTTAGTTCTAACTGCTTTTTAGCTTTTCTCCGTCTTCTTCTTCTGCTCCTGTGTTGTAATGACAACTTCTCTATCTCCCCCTCTCCTTCCAAAGAAAGCCATGGGGTAGGAGGCAGTTAGCACATGCAGCAAAACCCTCATTGTATCTGTCAGATATAGAGCCACCTCACCCTCTAGCAAATTCCAGTCCCCTAAAACGAATAATATATTAAAGTGTAGGAATAAATTCAGCATAAATCATGCAATCCATGGATTTTTATTAAGTTGGGAACTAACAAGTTAACAAATTAATATAACTCCCCCAAGATCTTGCTTGTACTATGGATTTGCAAAGTGTTTGCATAAAACTTTCTGTGGTTATTTATTTGACTTAATTTTCTTTTCTTCTCCTTTTGCAGATACACGCAGCCCATTTGTAAAGATGAACAAGGATGTACCAGAGGCAATACGTATGATTGACGGGCAAGAGCTTATCATCCCATGCAGAGTGACAGCACCAGATATCCTGGTCAAATTAAAAATGGTACCTTGATATACCTTTTTCACTTCCAAAAACTTCATTGGTTATTCTGTTAACTTTACATGGTAAACACAATTAAATGACACTTTTATTTAGACAAATACAGTGCAGATGATGATCTATACTAGGAGAAGTATTGTCAAATTTTACAAAATAATTTGGGGGTAACAGTGTAGTCCTATATTGCCTGCAAAGGACAGAAGCATTACATCATAGATGCAGATGACAAAGGCCAATGCCAGTCGAGGGTAGAAATATCACTTTATTCTTAATTTGGACAGTGTCCACAGTGTTTTACAAACTAATACCAAAAAGTCCCCCACCTACACAAAAATATCTCCCTATGGAGCTTTGAGTCTAAATTTCATTAATGTGGGAGACAAAGAGGGAGGGAGAAGTAAACATGTGGGAAGGATGTGCACATGTTTATTTGACAAAATATTTCACATTTGATTTTATAGTAACAATCACGCAAACTACTTGCCACCTATTTTCTCACATTTGTTCTCCAAATTCTTGCCAAAACTTGGGTGGATGTGTCTTAATGGGTTTCCCTTTTGCTTCATTCTTTCCCCAAAACATTATCATGCTGATCACTTTGATACTTCTCTTTATGCATGCACTGATGACCAAAATGTGGGGAAAATCAACATGTATACCTAAAAAGGTATGTGGTTCTGTCCTGTGGTCCAGTTCCCTACCTTCAGTCATCAAGCATGGACCAGCTCTTTTGTGTAGGGCACACATACAGGCAAGCAAAAATCCAAGATGCAAATTACACAGAAAAAGTATGCTAAATTTATATTTTGGGTAGAAGAGCAGATTAATGCATGCAGACTGAGGGGCAGAATCAGTGGGAACCAGTGGATATTACACTTATTCCTAGAGTAGTTGTCTGTCCGTGGCTTTTCCAATGTATGATTAAAAAGCAGTACTTTTAAAAAATAGCCTTATGTGGAGCCAAATTTAAGTATCTTGTTCTGTGACTACCAGTCATTTGAATGTAATGGTTTCCCACAGTTTGTTCTTCCCCCCAAATATATTACTTCATAATCTGGAGCCTTTTTGATTCTTTTAGGCTTCACTATCCTTACTCAAAAGTGTGTGGAAAACTCAGATAGCAAAATGTTATCCTTACGGACATTGTGTGTCTGAAAACCAGGAAAGCCACACTTTCTATGATTTCCAGTACTGCAGGGAAATGCCAGTTCTTACACATAATGACCTCTGCAGTTGACTCCTGCATAGAATCACCAAGTCTTTACTCTGTATCACTGCAATTTATTTATTTTTTATTTATTCAATTTATAACCTGCTTTTCTCCAGCCATAAGACCGAAGGCAGTTACAATAATTTAAAATAAAAATTTTGATGTCTAACATGCCATTAAGGAACTGTTTCACAGACACTGAACACCTCTCTAATCAGAGAGAGCACCTATATACTTTACAATAATGCAAATGTATCTGAATATAGCATACCCTCCAATATTTCACAGATGAAACCCAGAATATGTGTGGCTGATCAACATCCGAGCATGGTTCAAATGCAAAAGTTATTAAAAGCTAAGTGAAGCTGCGACAGTTTGCTTTTCCCTGGACCTATGCAATGGGCTAGATTTCACTCCTTTTGCCTTTCCTCCTGCTGAGCCAATTAGTGCAAACTACTTCTGCACTGTGAACTCAGTTTGCAGCAACTGAAGTAGGTCAAGGATGGAGGGCAAAAGTGGAAGGACAGAGGACCCAGCCCATTTTAAAAGCAGCTGAAAAAGTAGGAGGACAGAGAATTAACTGGGGCTGTCTCTGGCAAATCAGGACAATTGGAGGGTGTGATACAGGTCGCACTTCTAATCCAAGAGAACAGTCCAACTAACGTAACATGTGAGTAGTCATAAGACACCTAACTGAAGGTAGTTAACCTGCCTCCAGATCTCGCTTTCATCTTGTCAACCTTTTACTGAAGTTGCTGGAAGATCCATGGCTCTTCTGCTCCTATTTCACCCTGTACAACCATCTCTCTGGCATCCACTGTATTTCCCTTCTTTTCCCACAGTTCTTAGTTTTCATTTTGGATTGGAGCCTTCAACCTAGGTATTTAGTAGGGCTTTAAAAATGTATCAGATGTCTCTTTAGAATGCATAGAATGCATTCTAAAAACTTGCAAGCTAAAGCCATGTGCCAGAATATCTGAGATCCAGTTTTATATTGATCACGATCTAGAGAGCTTTCCAAGGACATGCCTGAGGAATGGGGCACATCTTATCATGTTCTTGGCCTCTACATAGTCCTACTTATCAGGCAGTGCCTGCACATGTTAGAGCTTGGGACTTTTTTAAGCCACCTGACAAAAGGGATTTTCTTTTCCTCCTCATCCTTCTCTGACAACTGCTTGCTCCTCTACTTCCTCTTCCTCTTCTTCATCCTCATCCTCCCCCCGCTTTTTTGAGCATTGCATAAAAAGGGAAAAGAAAGGAATCTAGTGGTAATTTTAAGACAAACTACACTAACTGAAAGTGTAAGTTTTTCTGTTTATCAATCCACTTCTTCAAACCAGGGATCTGAAGGAGTAGATAAATATCCACAAAATCTTATGCTACAATAGATCAGTTAGTTTTATAGATGTTACTAGATTTTGCTTGCCTCCCGTTTTCACTTATTTTTGTAAAAAAAGACTTATTTTTTAGAAAAAATGAAGATGTATTTGTCTTGTTGTTCTAGTTTTTTCATGTCCAGTCATGTAGGGACAGAGGGGGCAATGGGGGCAGTTTGCCTTCTGCAGCAGTGTTTTTGGGGCATCCCAGCTTGTAGCTGTGCCCCTGTGCACCGCGGCCACACCCCCACGCACCATGGCCGTGCCCCCCATGCTGTAGTCCCCCTCCCACCCCCCCTCCATGCACTCCAAGCTCCACTGCTATTCATATCAATCTTTGTTTTTTACTTCTTATGCTGTGACAGTCTAATATAACTATTTCTTTCTGGACACCGTGTACATGATTTTATTAACAGAATAAGGATTTACCTGCTTTCGTTTATTCTTATGTCAGGAGCAATAGCAACTGGAATTTTCTGCTCATGACATAAAACCCAAGCGTATTCTGCTTTTAGTCCACTTTTCTTTTTGTTGGGCTTTTAATACCTGCCTTATAATCCCCCTTCTACACTTTTCTTCTCAGTGTACCAAGGAAGATCTACGTTAATCACTCTCTGATACAGGAGGAAAAAAAATAGGCTGTGTGGTTCTTAACAATTGTGTGAAGCTGACAATTCCTTAAATTGCTTAGGAAGAAGGTGTTAATTTTGTTTGTCTGAACCAAAGCTATATACAGCATTTCATTAGCAGCTTAACATCCCAGGAACCAAAATGTAGTTGTTATGTGGTACTAGGGCTAGTCTCATTTGGCGGGTTATAATTCAGTTTTGTTTTACTCCTGTTTCTGATAAGAATAGGTACACATGAATACTTTCTAACTTTGCAACCTTGCTAAAAATCCTGTAAAAATATATACAGTTCATCTGACAGGTAGGTTTGTGAGCGGGTCAAAATCTCGTTGCCACCGTATCTGAACAGGTTGGACACGGAGCTGGGATGAGCTGTGACATTGGGTAGGAAGTGAGAGAGCAACACAGAATGCAAAATATACAATACAATAAAACAAACAATAGAGTTTCTTTGGCCAAAGGATCCTGCTGATAATCAGAACTGCATTCAGTCCAACGTACTAGCGGTAGTGATCCAGAAGGATAACTTTATTCTTCAAGCTTCACATTTTTATACTATTTTCTTGATTAGGAAAACAGAATAAAACATACATCAGCATACTTGTTATTTCTTATCTAACTCTTCCATCAGCTGTTTAGAAGAACAGAGCAGTGTATGACTATCTGTAACTATCATAACGTTCATAAACAAGTCCATCACTGATGTAACACATGTACTCCCGATTTCAGCAATAATAGTTTCATAAAGGAGTTAACAAAACAGAGGTTATTCATATAATTGATCAATAGAAGCAATTAATCAATATTCTTGTTAATCATACTAATGAGAGGGCAATTGAGAATCTTCTAACATCCCTCATGTATATTTCAAGCCAACAGGTTCACATGACTAACCAGAGAAAAAATGTGCTTCGGTGCTTCTTCACAGGTTTTAGTTTGGATTCAAGTGTAATGCTCACTGTATCCTTTGTAACTAGAGAGGAACAGAAATGCAATGCTCCCATTGCATCTCCTCATTGATAGCTACTGGCTACCACATTGAGGGGGCTGTGAATCTTCTTCAGTCTGAACTTCAAAGATGATGAACCTGTTTTAGGCATAGGGTTTAATACCTTGCTTTAATACCTCTTTAAAGTTTGGACCAAAACCTAGAACAGATTCACTGCTCTTTCATTTGAGAATAGTCAGCTGCCATAGCTATCCTTAGAGCTAAGCTACAAGCACGAGCAACTGCCTTATATAAAATGAATCCATCCCATTACTTCCTGTAGACATTCATGACTTTGGCAGAAATTTTACAGCAGACAGAATCTCCTGAACCAGAAGGTTATGTGTGCTGCTTATTGTCTGGGTCTGTATATGCAGTGATGAATCTGTTCAGAGAACAAAAGGGAAATGTTTATATCTGGCAGCAGAAACCACAACAGAATCCCTAGAATTCAAGACACTTTAGAATGTCAGCCAGCAGGCTATATAATAACAGACTGCCTTTGTATATGTAGGGCACACTCCTCCCATTATTTCAATGGTTATTATGGCTTCTTAGCAGATGCTGTAAAGATAAGGAAGTATATTCTACTGTGTCCCAGTGGTGCTAAGATGTGATTGTTGCTTATTCTATGAAAGCATCTTTTCTGTGTGAGGAAATCAGATGAAATGAAGGGAGGTGCTTTCCTTTTGCAGTTCTGAATGTGTGATGATACATGAACACTATCTGTGCAGAACGATGGACGGTTCTCAAAGGCCTGCTGTGTCTGGACAGATTTCTAGGATCTGACTCAAGGATAGGAGTGGGCAACTGCAGAGGAAGTGGGAGGTAATTTTTGCTCCCGAAAACTCCCTAACGGGGCACATTGCTACACCAAAACCTCCAGACTCCTATTTAAAAAAAAATGGGTGATTTTTTTTGCCCTGAAATGGCCCAAACTTGACGCAAAGTGGTTTTCTCCCTCAAGACCCACATATCTTAAAAACCTGTTGGAACCACCCCCCACAAAAAAAATTGTCTGAAAATGAGCTGAAACTGAAAGTGAGCAACATCACTCCTGATTTTTAGTTCAGCTGATTCTTGGGGCTTCTAAAGTGTTTTCTCAACGGCGGGTGTGGCTTGGCAAAGCAAAACCATTGTGTTTTGCTGGAGCTTTGAGACATTTGGATGGGCAGGATTGGTGATGAATAATTGCCCAGATTATTTAAAAAAAATTATGGTATGTGGAAATTTGGGTAGCTTAAGCAGGTCACAGTTCCATGGCCACATGCAACCTGTGGACTGTATGTTCCCAGGCCCTGCTTTTGAAGAAGGATTTCATCCAGAAGCAGAAGCTGGCTAACCACTCCCACAACAGCCCCATGTGTGGCTCTCATCTACCCCATAGTAGGGGATAAGATCAGAGTATAAAAAATTATTATTTTGGACAACATGTCTCAGATAGCTGGAAGACTGTGGAACTTGTAGACTAGCAATTTAGTAATTTTTCGAAGCGCTGCCGATGACACCTAGCACCTTGCCTCCTCTCTTAAATTAGAAGTATAGATTAGACATAAATGGTGCTGTCTGTCCACACAAAGCCTTGGATCTGGTTATAAATCATTCTGTCCCATTCCCAGAAGAGGTGAGGGTATGGGGGAAGCAGACAGGAAGAAGAAGCAATCCAAGCATTGTAGGAAACAATCTAAGATGGTTTATTTCTCCAGGGCTCTCCCATCAGTTAGAATGGGTGTGGGAGGATTTCCTAGGGGTGAAGGACATAATGGAACTCTCCAAACCATTTTGGTCTGCATCACCATAGTACCTGTTGCTACCACAAAAATTCTGCACTTGTTATCAGGGTTGTAACCACCACAGCTGCCAGTGAACTTTGGCTGCAACACTGTCAGTTCTGTATGCTAGATCCCTATTCCATGCTACATAGTCCTGGCTGTCTTTCCTCCCATTTGGGGAGGAGAGGAAGGCTAAAAGTGTTGTTACGTTTCTCTGTACTGCTGCCATGTTTTTTTTTCCGATTATAGTTTTGTTGTTATTTCAAATTTTAGTCTAAACTTTAATGGAGCTCTTCAAGATGATGAACCTATTTTGCAGACAAGTCAACTCTGACTTATGACAACGTCATCCTAGGGTTTTCTTGGCAAGATTTATTCGGAAGGTTTGCCAATGCCTTCCTCTTAAGTTGAGAAGGTGTGACTTGTCCAAGGTCACCCAGTGGGTTTTCATGGCTGAGTGGGGATTCAGATCCTGGTCTCCTGGAATCCTAGTCCAACACTCAAATAATTGCAATAAACTAGCTCTCTAAATATGACCCTGTGTATTTATGTCCCTTCAAGTCGCTTGTTGACTTACAGCGACTTCATGAATTTCATAGGAATACTCAGGTTTTGCTGATTTCTTCCTCTGAAATATAGCCCACAGCACCCAGTATTCTTTGACAGTCTCTCATTCAAGTACTAACCAGGACTGATTCGGTTTAGCTTTCAAGATCAGATGGGATCTGGTGCTTTCGGGATATTTAGGCTGTAAATATGACTACACTGAGCTATTCAAAGCTTTTTCCTAGGTAATCAAAAAAGTTTGTGTTTGGAACAATAACTCACTAGTTAATAATAACTATATAGCTAACAGAGTGTCTTACTGGAAGAACAATATGAATAATGATCTACGAATGCTTATTTGTTTGTTTGTTAGCTTTGGAATTGTTTCACATCATTGTTCAACTCTGGTGCCCTTAGGAGATAATATAAAACAACCACATCAGGAGATGGACAAGGAGGGTGTAACCTTCTTGATTTTCATTGACCTCTTAGTGTCTTTGATACTACTGACAATAATGGTGTGTACTAGCTTCAGAAAGTGATGCTGAAGAACATCTCCAGAAGCACATAGGTACTACAGTATGAAATCTCAGAAGGTTCTATTTGTCCCCTACACTGTTTAATATCTCCATCACACCAGGGGGAAAGCTGTCACTAGTACGATGGGCATGAGTCTTTAGAAAATGATGCCACAGAACCTCTCCAAGATCCGATAGGTATTATACTACCAGATTTCAGAAGATGCTATGCGTTCTCTACATTATTTAGTATCCACATGACACCAAACAGAGAGCTCTCACTGGTATGTTTATGCCATACTACTCTGTTTTTCCCTTTTGAGCAGTTTCAAACAGTAGTAGCTGGTGGCTTTAACATCAGTAGGGGCACTGAATCTGACCAGTAAATGATACTATACAGATAGCAAACTGAAATTAGATCTGCCGACTCAGAAACTGGTTTCTATCCTGGTCTGGATGGGATTGTACTTTCCCTATTAAAAAATGGGCACATTGCCCATTTGCTCATTTCCATACGACCAGTGCAGTTTTGTTGCCCTCTATCAAATGAGGCTGGACACTTGGGCAGCATGGATCCACCATTATGGGGACCTGGATGCCATCTGGATTTTCTCAAACTTCTCAATGTTGAACATGAGGTCTGCTGGACTAGGGTCCAGTACTGGTAGAACTGCCTTTTAACCCTAAGCAGCCACAAGAGGAGTGAGGGCAAAATCCAGAGTGGAGGTCCTCTCACTGTCAGATCCACCAGTCACCCCTGCTGGACATAAACAAGGGAGAGAAAGGCGAATAAGTGTGTGTGTGTGTGTGTGTGTGTGTGTGTGTGTGTGTGGGATTTAGCCACATTCATCAATGGCAGTATCACAAATACAGGGGAACACGTCCCTTTACTGGGAATGCTAGCAGTCAATCTTCAGTTTGCAGAAATGGGAACAAATTTCTCAAATTTCCAGTAAAAGGAGACCATGAGATAAAGTTGAACTTGAAACACATGGGCCCCAGGAACTCTGGATGAAAGCATACCAAACAGTAATATCTTTTCCCATAAACATATTGTGTATAATATCATTGTGTGTTTGCTGGTGGAAGACACTGGAAAGATTTCTGGCATCACAGGTTTCATTTACAGAGAAGCCACTGGCACTTGGAATGTCAGGGCGTCTTAACCCACATTTGCTCATTAGTGACTTTGGATCTATGCTGTTATCTCACAAGTCTGAGAGATATATATGTTTTATATACATGGAGAGATGGATTTCTTCCTTTGAAAGTTAGTTTCCATTTTCGTATGGAAAGTATTTTTTTTATCACAAGCTCCCCACAAAAGGAGGTTTATCTCTTGCACAGAATGACCTATCATCAACATTAGAAAACACTATCCCCACACACTTAAAAGCCAAAACACTACTGTGAGATACGATCTGCCTGCTGATGAAAGAAGAACCATTCATTACTTAGCCTTCTGATTAAACCAAATTGGTCAACAGGAAGCCAGCAATATGGGAACTCAATGTGGGAAGTCCAACTGTGTCATTCTGAATAAAGACATTTTGGAATAAACCTGAAATAGTCAATTTTTACACTAAGATTTTCATATATTACAACACAATAAAGCTGCTAGAAACCATCTGAGTTCTTTATAAAAACAGAATACTACTACTGTATGTGCATATTTCTAAATTGTTTTGATGCTTATGATATTAATAGTTTCATTGTCCAGGTTGTTGTTAATGCTTATTAATCGCCCTGAGAGCTTTTTTTTTTTTTAAGTGACAAGACTGGATAAAAATATAATAAAAAGCATATGAGCTCAGTAATGCATGTTGCTTGGCACTGGGGAAGGTTTTTAAAAATTCCTTCATTAATGTTAATACACAAAAAAGGAGAAGGAAATGCCTAGTCAGAAAAAGCACCTAGCAAGAGATTAATTAATTAATCCATGGCTTTCATTTTTAGAATCAAGGGGAAAGTATCATTCCTGATGAGAAGACAGTAATCTGGGATAGCACCAAGGGATTTATAATACCAAAAGCAACATACAAGTTCATAGGCCTTCTCACTTGCGAAACAAATGTTGATGGACATGGCTATAGCACTAATTACCTCACATACAGGCAGGGTAAGTATCTTGTTGTTCCCTCAGTCATTCATTTCAGCTACTTAGCTGAAGTGATAGCTCATCTGATTCATTTTTCTTTCCTGATGTGTTATATAGGCAATGAGATTCTTAGCGTCCACTTAAATGCCTCAAGAACGGTCAAGTTATTAAAAGGACACAAGCTGGTCCTTAACTGTACCATCACTGCAGCCTGGAACACAAGAGTGCAGATCACATGGAGTTATCCTGGGGAGGTGAGTGAGCTTGGTCTATCTAGAAAACTACTGTAGTAACTAAGAAATGCTTCTGTTCGGAATTTAGAGCAGATGAGACCTTTTACGTACTCTTGCAGTGATTTTTGTCTCTTATCTCTTGATTGCTCCCCCCGCCGACTGAATGTTGCTCCACTGAATTAAGAAGTTTTTACACAATACAGATATGAAAGTGACAAGTTAAAAACAAGAAAAAGAAAAACCAATCATGGAAATTTCTTAGATTTGATCATGTGCTAGTTCTTACTACCCACTGTTAGCTAAGAACTGTTTGATTATTTATTTTTCTAATTAGAAAGTTTTTTCTTGAAGTAGCAGCCAGGCACCCGCCTCTGCATTATAGGAGGCACTGCACCCTATTTGTTTGAAGTTTCGAGAGTTACTTTTTAATGGCTGCAAGCATGAGCTTAAAGAAATTTCTTTTTCCTATCAAACCTAGACTACCCTCACAAAGATTATTATTTACAAACATTGGTTAGGAATCTGTTAATACTTTTTCTATGTGTCCTTTAGTATGACTCCCAGGTCCCCATATCCTAGGAAGACATAATTGCAAGAATCTCACATTCCTTGCCAGAGCAATTATGTGATTCACTTTTTTTGGAGCGCTGTTCACAGAATTCCCCAGTCATCATGGCCAGTATAGTCTTAAAATACAAAATTTCCAAGCTCTGCTCTTTGTGTGTTTACTCCAGTTTCCATCTCCCTCTCTTGCCTATCTTGTCTCCCTTGTGTCTGTTTCTAGAATGCTGTCCTTTTGCAGAAGAAATGTATTGTCTCATTCTTTGTAAAGTACCATGTATATCAATACGCATGAATAAACAAAGGAATGAGTGAACAAACACAGGGAGCATGATAAAAATGTAATAGAAATGTACCCTGCCTGAGATCTTTTTTCCTAACCTGAATAATGTTACTTAGTACAAAAAAAAATGTAATAAACGTCTTAGAGTGGCACTTAATGTGCCAAAAATTTTACAGTGCTCTTATCCTTGTCACATGACTTTTATTTATACATTATTTATTATTTATTCATACAGTATATACTATATGTACTGTATAATAGAAACATCCAAACCTGGATCTTGGAATTCTAGAAATTGCCATCCAAAGGAGTAACATGAGTGACACTGATTAATGGAGGCAACTCATTAAAATCAGAGTTTGGAAGACTTTCCTTTAATTTAGAAAAGTTTCTTTGGTTGGACTACAGTTCCCACGTATTGTTAAAATAGTTCTGGTGACAGTATTAAAAACAAAACTGAGGAATGTTTGAGTTTTTTCTTTTCCTTTCAATGTAGAGCTTGGAAAACTTAACCTCTAACAAATATATATATCTATAGATATATGTGTATGTGTATATATATATATATGTGTGTGTGTGTGTGTGTGTGTGTGTGTGTATCACTTGTTAGAGTTTGTGTTTTTATTTGAATGACATGCTCTGAGAAACTGTAATTGATATTTCTGAGAGTGGATTCTGTCTCTGATGAACAAAACTGTCAACCTCACCTCAGCTAAGGTTGTGAGATTTTTGAAGGAACAGTATGGAATAGCCATTTCTGTTGCTAGGATTGCTAAAGTCTGGCCAGTATGCCACATCACGTCTTGTGAGAGAAGGGTGTCTTACTAGAGTTGCAGGATTGCACAAGATTACGGATCTCATGGTAGCCCAGAACTTCACAAGACTTGAATGGGGCCTCATATAGGCCTGCCTCTCATAGTGTTTGCCTTGGTCACTTGGGTGTGCAGAGCTGAGAGGAGGAGGAAGAGCGAGCCCTAGAAAGATGGACTCCTGCAGCATTTGGTATATACTTTGAGGCCATTTTGCTGCATACCAAAATGCTTGGAGTTCAGTTTGTTGTGAGTGCACCCCCTCACAGTGGATCAAAAAATATTTGGGACTACTGTGCCTCGAAGAATAAAATTTGAGCAACATAGTTTGGCCCTTCTGAACAGCTGGGCCCTAGTAATTTGTACTAGATTCCCTCCACACTTATCATGCATAATGATATTGCCAAGGTCTGTGGCCATTTCCACACTAAACTGTTGTAGTGCTGTTTTTCCACTTTCAACATCGTATGGAATCCTGAGGTTTGCAGTTTAGGGAGAGGCATTTAGAATTCTCAGCCAAGGAGCTCTTTGGCCTCAGTAAACTACAAATACCAGAATCCCACAGGATGTTGAAAGTGGAATAAGAGCACTAAAACAGTGTAATGCGGAAATGGCCTACCTCCATGATATCACCAGAGACATTCCCTAACTCTCAGGTTTTGGCCCTGAAGTCTTGGGACCTAGGATGCTCCTGACCTGGCAGTTCTAATAGTGAAGCAGTTCCTGTTTTCCTTTGTATATAACATGGTGCAGTTGGGTTGCCTAATCCTGAACAAGACATTGTCATGACATACCGTTCACATAGACATTGCCAGTGCTAATTGCTTTCCTTTGGAGTAACCTTCTTTCTCCTGTCTAGGCAAGCAAAAGAGGCACCATTACTAGAAGCATTATACAAAGGAACGATGAACCCAATCTATTCTACAGTATCTTTGTTATTGATAAAGTCCGTGATATTGATAAAGGACAATACACTTGCAATGTAAAGAGCGGCCCGTCTCTGAAATCAGTTAGTACAACTGTTCATATTTATGGTAAGAAATGCTTTGTACATACAGAATATCTGATTCTTATATTCCATAGCCCCCAACTGCCCTGATTTGTCAGGGGCAGTCCCAATTAATTTGTGATCCCACTTTTCAGCTGCTTTTGAAATGTTCCAGTTTCATTTTCCTTTTTCCACTCACCCCCACCGCTCCCACTGTCCTTGGTTTACTTCAGTTTACTGCAAACTGAGACCAAAATGCAAAAGTATTTTGTATTCAATTGCCTCAGCAGGAGGAGAGGACAAGAGGGGGCACAATTATAAACCCTTACACACACCAGTATGTGTTCGTAGGCCAGACAAGCCCTATTCCTGCCTGGCCTAGGTAAATAATCTGAGACCAGTTCCTAGATGGTAGACTAGATATAGGGCCTATCTGGCCTAGGGATACATATTGGTGTCTGTGAAAAGGCCATGAGCCACAGTGAAATGACCAAGAGCATCCTTCTCAGGCTTGGGGTCTCTCTTGGCCATTTTAAGGGAAAAAATATAAAGAACTGCCCCCCTGAGGCTACCAGAGTGAAAACTGGAGACAGTTTCTGTACCTTTAATGGTTATATGAAAGAGGGAAATTGATAAGCAACACTTCTTCAAATTTCCTCTTTTTATACAACCGTTAAAGTACAGGAGCTGTCTCCAGTTTTCATTTTGGTAATGCTATAATTTGGGTGGATGGAGAGGCTAGAGTAAAAATAGGAATCTGTGGCCTTCTAGGGCCCCTCAGGAGGGCAATGCAGTTAGCAAGCCTGTTTTAGCAATAGCAGTAGCAATAGCAGTTACATTTCTATACCACTTATAGAAATGCCTCCAACAAGCTGGGTACTCATTTTACCAACCTACAGAAGGATGGAAGGCTGAGTCAACCTGGAGCCCTGCAGGATCCAACTCACAACATTGTGGGTGCAGTACCGGCATTTTACCACTTTGCCATCAGTGCTCTTCTCTGTTTTAAAGGCAGCCCTCAGATCAACTTGTAAAACTCATGAATAATATTTCTTTAGTTTCCAAGATCAGGTGTTTTTTTTTAAAAGAAAAAATAGGTGGGAGATGGAACAAACTGAAAAGGATAACAAACAAAATCAACGTGAAATGGAAAGTGCCCAAGTTGCCCATCCATAGTTTAAATTCATGAGTGGTTTTGCCCCAGGACCTTAAGCAACAGTCAGTTAATCTCCTTAACCTGCCAAAGCTTTCCCCAAAAGCCATGGTTGTACCAAGTGCTTGGAAGAAAACAATAATGAAGCCAAGTTGGCTTCCTTTTCTCAAGAGAGATGCCACTACTGCCACCTGTGTCTATGGTGAATAGCATAATTGTTCAGGACAATTTTGTGTCAGAGGCAAATGTTTCTGCCTTAGGTTGAGTTATAACCATTGGCCTGCTTCCTGAGGATGATGGGAATTGGGTCAGGTGCCTTATATTTATATGTGCAACGCGTATTTTCTGCTTTTATCTTTGTCCAGAACCACATTATGAAACATATCCATCCATCCTTCCTTCCTTCCTTCCTTCCTTCCTTTCTTTCTTTCTTTCTTTCTTTCTTTCTTTCTTTCTTTCTTTCTTTCTTTCTTTCTTTCTTTCTTTCTAGATAAAGCCTTCATCACTTTGAAACCTCGAAGAAAAAATGTGCTGGAAGTTCTGTCTGGCAAGAGGTCTTATCGACTTTCTATGAAAGTGAAAGCATTTCCCACACCAGAGGTTGTATGGTAAGATTGCAGTTACTTCTGTATACAGAAAGAAGCCACATACTTGGAGAAAATAAGTTGTTTGCCCAGGATTAAATACTTGGTGTTCCAAGAAAAAAAGTTGAATATTCTGAAATGGATTTGGAAATAGCTTACATAATATATGTGTTCTACACTTGCAGAATATACAAAATGGCTGTGTTTATTCCAGTGCAATTTAATCTTACATGGTAATGATTCCAGGTGCAATGTGTTTATTCAGCAATATGTCCTGTGGCAGAATGATGCATGCTTAAGATTAAGGTCTACAGCCACATCATGAATCTTTGGAACTCTCATTTCCCTGTTACATTTAGACATCTCAGTCCCACTTTTGAAATCCTACTCTTAGGGTGTAAAATGGAGTGTTGTTGGAAGATATCCAAGGAGAAAGTGGATATTGCCAAGAGGCTGTTGAAGCCATGCCTGCATTTTTTCCTGAGGGAGGTCTGTGCATTAATATAGGGATTTTGGTCTCCAAGAGATTGCTTAGATTTCAGGACAGCCAAGTGGCGCGTCCCCTTTATAAAGCTAAAGAGGGCTGTTACTTGGCTAAATTGGAGAGAATCCAGAACAGACCTTGTGAATTTCATAAGCAGTATACACAAAGAACCCCATAGAATCAGCCCAAAGCTCCTTCTGCTTCACTATCCTCTTTGTCACCTTAGCCAATCATTGTGAAAACCATGCTGGGGATGTTGTTCCCCAGCAAACTTTCATAGATATGCTACTTCTGATCCTGGAGGTTATTTATAGCCATTACTGCTGGTAGTAGCCTCTTGCTAGCCTTATCATCCCCGAATCTTTTAATGGGAACTGCCAGAAAGTTGTGAGAGTTCATTAAGGACCTTTTTACATACCTGGAGCACTGCACAGGAATTAATAATGTAGCATGGAAAGCAGTCCAGAGGTTCAAATCCTGCCACCTGCCATTGCAAGTTTAATTGCAAGGCTGTTGTTTCTTCACAAGTGGGATGTATTACTCTGGCATGAGAGTAAAGCCATTCTTCAATATGTAATTTTTGAGGTGCTCTTTAAAAAAAAATTGCAAGTGCCATTTGCTGCAGTGGCCTGTTTTGAAGCAAATGCCAGTGGAAACATGTCACAGAGGGGAGGAGCTATGCTGCTCCCTTGTGCCACATTCCCAATAAGGGTAAGAGCTTCGCCTGTTCCTACTGATTCACTGGGTGAGGGGGAGGGACGGTCAGATCAAGATGTGTTTAATGTCACGTCCAGTTTGACCCTAGGAGACAACATGTTTATCTTTCGGGTGACCCATTGTTTGTTTCTATAATTTGTTTTATACAGCGTCTAGTGGCTGAGATTTGCTTGGCTCCGGTACACCGCATCAAGAAACCTTGCAAGGACCTTTTTGTATCACTTTCTTATGGGACAATGTTATCAGTTTTGATCTTATTTTTCTCCTTGTTTTTGTTTAAATAATTGTAAATGGCAGGGGTATGGGTGAATGCATTAGTTTTCAACAACAGCTGTGCAGCGTGGCTGATAGGAGAACAATTTGCTGCAGTACCCCTGCAGAGTTTGTTCACAGTATTTGTACTGGATGCAATTTATATTCTTGACCTTTGCTTTCAAACTCTTTGCTACAGTAAAATAGTAAATGGAGAAAAATATGGAGGGATAGGGAAAACTAATCTGTTGTTGTGTGCCTTCAAATCATTTCTGACTTTTGGTGACCCTAAGGGAAACATAACATGGGGTTTTCCTGGCTAGATTTGTTCAGTTTTGCCTTTGCCTTCCTCTGATGCTGAGAGTGTGTGACTGGCCCAAGATCACCCAGTGGGTTTCCGTGGCCGAGTCGGAATTCAAACCCTGGTCTGCAGAGTCAGTCCAGTGATGAAACCAAGACTCTCCATCACTGGCTCTCTATCTGACGTTAGCTACTGTTTTCTGAAACTATAAATCTTAGCTGGCTGTGGTATTAATTACACAAAGAGTTCCCCACAATAAGGAGGCCACAGTGGCTAGCAATTTACCTAAAAAGACAGTCCAACACATAAACAGTATTAAGATCAAAATTTAGGATATGTAATAAGTAGCAAAGAGAGAATACGTAATAAATAAAGAGATAAATAATGATCCAATAAAACAAATGTAGCATGAAAGGAAGCACCACTAAGGCTGCACAAAGAAATGTAGTTTCAGTTGATGCCTAGGTGAAGTTAATACGATGGACAGCCAGATCCCTGGAAGGAGTTCCATAACCAGGGGTGCCACAATCCAGAAAGCTCTGCCATGCATGGTTGCTCCATAGGCCACGTTCATCAAGGACAAACAGAACCTTCCCAGCCAATATTAAATCATAGGCTGGTTAGTACATATTGATCTGCAAGTCAGCTTATTTTACCTGACTGTTAAATGGATGAATTTTTATTTTTATTTTTGGTCTTTTTAGCATCTCTTCATATAGTACAGATTAGTAGTTATATTGCATCTTGTGCAATATGCTTTGCCATTTACCTTGTAAAATGTAAGGGAGATAGACACATTTCTCTCGTTGAGTGAGATCTTACGCTGTCAGGTGCATCTTAAGAGTTCTGCATGATCCCTGTCACTATGTCCGTCACTGTTTTGCTGTAATACATGCCCGGCATGGTTAGTCCATTGCTGGTGAAGAGTGGTGAAGAGGATTGGAGAAGCTTCTGGCTATGTTTCCATGCCCAGATGCAGACTGAGGACATCTTCAGCCAAGATCTACTGGGCTCCTCCAGAGATCTCAGAAGATGATGTCATTGGTCTGTGTCTAGCTGAGGAAACATAGCCAGATGCTTCTCCAATCTGGCCCATTGTCCACAACAGAAAGGACACATGGGGGCTGTTTCAAGAAAACAGTGAGTTTTCTTGATGCAGAGGAAGGAAGAATATCAACCTCTGCAAAAAACAACAACAAAATGTATTCAAGCATCAGGTGGACTTTATACTTGCGTATGTCACAAAGAGAATGCCAGCCATTGTATCTGTGCTGTAGAAAAAAGTACACATGCTAAAATAAGCACATACTTATTTTCATGCTAGACAGCTTCTTACAAGCTACAGATTACAACACAGGTAAGCACAGTGTATGCACAGCAAACTCATGAGAACTAGTATACCTTAAAGAAAAGACTTGCTACTGGAATAGATTAGTCAACTTGCCCCAACCTGGTGCCCTCTAGATATACATGATTGTTCCCAAAATTCCACTACAGACCTTTGCCTTGGAACAATTTTGTAAAAAAATAAAATAAAAAAAATGACACATGTTGTAGAGGCATGTGTCTTCAACCAACCCACATCCCTCCCTCCCTTTCCCATAACATTAATATATTAATATGTGATATATATAATACATGTATTAATACATTAATACAGTAATATGTGAGAGAGATATATATATATACACACACACATAAACATTAATATGTGATATAAATAAACATTCAATACATATCATCATCAGGGGAAAGGCTGTGACCTACTCATTCTGCCATTAAGGCATTAATTGTTGGTGGAAACTTCAAAAGTTGCTCCCTTTTAATGGTTTTCTGTCTTTCAGATAGACTTGAAAACTGGACACAGATTTTCAGATAAGTCTGTCCCTTGTACCACCACAAGTCTACCTAGTATTAGTTCATGAGGTGGCATTTGAGTACTAGGGAGATCCCATTGGCCACTGGTGGTTTTCATGTTAGTGGGCATGCACTGGGTTTTAGACTTAACTCCGAAATTGCTGTCCAAGGTTCTGAACTGTGTCACCAAACTTAAGTTCAGCACCTTGGATAGTTTCGTCAAGGTATGGACAAAGACTTCAGTAGATTAGCCCTCCATGGACAAAGAAGCCTTAGCCATCGCCAAGAAACACATACTGCAACAATGACTCATCAAGGAGACTGTGGATCTCTAGCAGATACAGATTTCCCATAATGTATAGTTAGGCCCTTATGTGGTAGATCCTTAAGACAGTCAAAGTCCAGTGAACTGTCAGTCAATTTATTTTATATCTTATAGTCCTTGGGCACAAGTTGCTCTCCAGACATGGAATATCTTCAGCAGGCACTTTATATCACAGAAGCAGGGAGATAAGGTGAACAGTGACACTGTGAAGGATTATGAATTTTGGTTGTCTTTTTATAGGTTGAAGGATGGGTTACCTGCTGCTGAAATGTGTGCCCGGTATAAAATCAGAGGCTATTCACTCATCATAAAACATATTTCTGAAGAAGATACAGGAAACTACACTATACTGTTGAACAACTTGCCATGGAATTTGCACAAAAACCTAACAGTCACATTAAGAATAAATGGTGAGTTCTCTGTGTAATTCACATTTCTGGCTTAGGCTGCAATCCTATACACATTTACTTGGTGTAAATCTCCTTGAACCTCCTGAGACTTATTTCTGAGTAATGACACCTAGAACATACTATGAATGATCAATCCTAGCTGGAATCAGTTCATTTTTGCCATAAGTAAGAAGGATCTTTTTTTAAAAAAAAATCTTTTGGGGGAAGAAGGTATAAATTGCTTGAACTTCTGTTGCATTTTTGTTTTTCACAGTGAAACCTCAGATTTATGAAAAAGTCTCATCAATCTCTGGTCCTAATCTCTATCGAGTGGGAAGTGAGCAAACTCTAACATGCATTGTTTATGGCATTCCTCGACCTACAGTCAAGTGGACCTGGCATCCCTGTGAACAAAATCATTCTATGGCAAGGTAGATCATTTTAGTTCCTTAATTCCAGTATCTTACCGCTGACCACTTGGTTGTCATTTTTTTTTAAAAAAAAATCTTGTTCATAATATTTTAAATTCAAGTTATAAAATGTGTGATAGTTGAAAGGTAACACATCAAGTTTCAGAATAACTGTATTGCCATTAGTGCTGTTTGAAATTCATAGCTTTTCAAAGAATGGGCAGAGGTGGTTTGATGATGCAAAGATGATCTTCAGGGATGTGAAGGCACCGCCTCAGTTCTCTTCCTTGATTTTGGGAATGAGAAGGCATAAAGACGCGTCCATTCCTTACCCCCATTTGCTTCTGAGGTAAACGGAAAAAAGCCTGTGCTCTCTCATATTACTTTAATCTTTTGCCAGAGCTTGAAAAAGGTAACTCTCAGAACCCTTCAGCCAGCATGACCATTTGGTTTAACCTACTCCAAATTTTGATAGATGGCCCACTGTTGTCTGTTAAGAAAACCATTAGAGTTGATATTAGCGTAGAGTTGACACTGCTCTGTCCTCCATAGTGTTTAAAGAGGATGAAAACAAGTATTGGCTCAGCAGCTCCTTCTCAGATCTATGGATGAGGCCATGTTGGTCTCCATTATCTTCTCCCTGGGACGCAGGGGGTGGTAGCAGACACCCCCCTTCCCGTGCCCCTTGATCCTCTGGCTAATGAATGAGGCCAGAATGTGATACCTGTCAAATCCAAAACAATTATCTATGGGAGAACTATGCTCTGACAGAGAGGTGAACCAAACTTCTTATAGCTGTGTTTTCTATGCATAGTTGACAGGACCTACCTTACCATTGGAAAACATGGGGCAGCAGTTTTGGGAGACAGATCCTGAGAGGTGGGAGGGCAGCAATGGGTGTTGTAGGACAAAGCTGCAAGTGACTGTCCCATTGCTAAAAGTGAAGTAAGATAAACTGTCCATGAGAGTGGTTTCTCTCTTTGTCAAATACTGGTGGGAAGCATCTTATCCTTCACTTCAAACAGCAAACCCCCATGGGTGGCCCTACTGAATGACTGGATCAGATTGGACCCCCTTGCCCGAATATTCTGCCTAATGGCAGTGAGTGGCTCCCATGCCAATAAAGAGGTGGATTTTCAGTTTTTCATCTGAATTTTAAAGGGGGTGCCCTGGGTGCTAGACTCTGTTATACCAAATATGTTCAGCAATGTAGATATCCTCTTTAAGTTCAGACTAAAACTAGAAGTACATTTAATACCCAGGTGAAAGGGGAGTGACCAACTGCCACTGTTTCTGCTTCAGAGATAGTGGTGAAACTTGCCTGTTGCCTCTGGCTGATAGATAAGGCCAAGTGTGCAACAAATTAAATACAGATGTCATCCATAAGGTTGCCCCTTTGGTTCAAGACCTTGATTTGCTTGAAGAAAAGAAAAGATGGCAATTGGGAATCCAGATCTTTATATGAAATAATTCAAAGATAGATAGATAGATAGATAGATAGATAGATAGATAGATAGATAGATTGATTGATTGATTGATTGATTGATTTATTTATTTATTTATTTATTTATTTATTTATTTATTTATTTATTTATTTATTTGGCTAGCTAGCATCACAAAATCTTAGGGTTAGAAAGGACTGCAAGGTCCATCAAACTCCCTGCCATGCTAAAGCACTCTTGAATGATACCCATTCAACCTCTGTTTAAAGACCTCCAAAGGAGAGTCCATGGCCCTCTGAAAGAGTCTGTCCCCCTGCAAATTGTTCTTATAGTAAATAAGTTCTTTCTAAATATTTAGATGTAATCTCCTTTCTTGTAATTTGAATCCATTGGTTCATGTTCTAGTCTCTGAAGCAGCAGAAAGCAATAACAACATCAACAATAACACTGAAGTATTTGTTCAAGAGATACAGCAAGTATTTGATAGATGAGATCCAAATATTATTATGCTCTTCCTTTTGGTCTCAGTGGATAATACATACAGTTTGATGATGCTGATTAAATATGTGGATTTGTATAGGATAACAGACAAACAAATAGAGAGATTTACACTTTAAGTCAAGCATGGGAATCATGTGACTGTTTGAATACTGTTGGATTGCAGCTCCCACCATTCTTCATCATTAGCTATTCGGGCATGCCAGAGTTTCTTTTTCTGAACCTAGCTTTGTTAACCTCTAATGAAGAGCAATGTCCAGTCTATGAAAGTGCTAGCAAGGAACACTTAATTATTCATGAACACACCACAAATGGCATCTTGGTGGTAATAATAATCAAGAGAAGTAGAACCAATGCAGACTTCTTTCAATATATAGTGATGATAAATTGTATTTTTTAGTTCTTGTTATGCTGACATAGTTTAATAGAATAGTCAGCTACCACTTACTAATTTCCACTTGCTGTTCAAATTCTCTCAAAGACTTCCTTGTGTGTCTCCAGTGAACTAAGGTCGTTATTAATTAAGCTGTAGTCCGTCATTGCTTTAAATAAGGAGTGGCAAAAGAACAAGCCATGAGCTGCATGTGATCTCTGGCACCTCATTTTACAGCCCTCAAGCCTCAAGGGACCCCCCAAAATCTCTCAAATGGCTAGATTTGCAGCCAGAAAAGCCCCTCTGACACCATACCACTGCCAAACATAGTGGTACGTTCTCTTCTTTCTTCACTTTCCCCCGCCGAAAGTTAGAAGTAGACTTAATACTGGAGCTCATCATGACAATCCCTGTAGCGATGCCCTCAAGATGAATCAAAACATGCAAACAGCCATATGGATCCACATCATCCCACTAGCACTAGCAGTTTGCATCTCCACCCAAGGCCAGTCTTTCGTAAAACTTTCACAAAGATCATAATTGCCCATTCAAGAGCAGACCACCCCAAAATAATTGAATCACAATGGGGAAACTCCAGCCCTAGAAATTTTCCAGCCCTTCATTTGTATCCAGTTGCTATATGTGCACACCCTGCATGGAGACACACGCAACTGACACATCAAGCTATGGGCACTGTGAAAGTTTATTGGAAATTTCAGGAAACTATCTGCATGGTGGAGCCCATTACAGCATAAGCAATGAGGGTGTTGAATACTCAGTTAGGACACATAATCTGATTGCATGAGAAAGATTAGGTCACAGATTCAGGAAGCGAAGGGGTATAACAGCCATAATGAGCTCAGAGAGGTTGCTTGCAATACCTTTGGCAGGGTCAAAAAAAAAAAAGAAAGAAAGAAAAAAGAGCAGTACTCTGCTGGATCTTTGCCAAAGCAACTTATTCTCATTGTCTGCCAATGCTGAAATATGTTAGCACTGATTCTGGTGACTAATATGTATAAATAACTGCTCAAGAAGTTTACTTACTGAAGATGTGTAACACCAGAAGAGATCCCAGCGAAGATAGCAGCTGATACTTGGATAGGAGGTTCCCAGATCACTCTGCTCTCAGAAATATGCACCACCGTCTTCTGTGAATGGAAACTCTAACATTGTATTGTTTATATGAATAGATAGCTGATCAATGTGGTCATTTTTGAGTAACTTTGCAGTCTTGAGTCTGACAATGGATTTTAACTGGCTCTCTGCATCCATCAGGAACTGTATAAGACATATGAAAAAGAAGTGCTAGCCCAGTCTTATATATGTCTACTCAGAAATAATTCCAACTAAGTACAAGGATACTTAAGTGTCGGAGAGTATAGCACTGCAGTCTACATTTAACATTTCACTATTGTGTTCATTGTTGTTAT
Organism: Iguana delicatissima; assembly: GCA_948472985.1. NCBI lineage: Eukaryota > Metazoa > Chordata > Lepidosauria > Squamata > Iguanidae > Iguana > Iguana delicatissima. The sequence continues at coordinate 270,871 of CAOKZL010000267.1, read as the reverse complement.
GAAGTACATGACTATTGATGTGTGTGGACAATATTCTATTCAGTGCTACTTTTACTGTTTGCAGCCAAGATGACAGAAAGTAGACTAGAATGTACTGGTTTTGGACAATTTTCAGTAGATTGTCAAGAGTTTTTGATTTCTTGCTGTTTAACAAGAAGATTACTTTCCCTCCCAGATCAGTTGGCTGAGATGAAGAAAGTTGTGAGGACCCAGGAGTGCAGTTTTGTAAGAAGGAAATACAGATCAGATCCATCACACTACACAGTTACAGCACTGTGATTTCACTTTAACCTCCATGGCTGTATCCTGTGGAATCTTGGGCTTTGTAGCCTGGTGGCGCAGTGGTTAAATGCCAGTACTGCAACCACAAGGTTGTGAGTTCGATCCTGCCAGGCTCCAAGGTTGACTCAGCCTTCCATCCTTTCGCAGGTCGGTAAAATGAGTACCCAGCTTGTTGGGGGCAATTAGCTAAAATACATTGTAAACCGCTTAGATAACACTAGTTGATAGGTGGTATAGAAATAAATGCTATTGCTATATATTGCTGTTGGTGAAGCACTATAGCGCTCTGGCTGAGAATTCTAAATACCCTCCCTAAACTGCAAATCCCAAGACTCCATAGGATGAAACTATAGCAGTCAAAGTGGAATTATGTTCTGTAGTTGTGTAGCGTGAATGGACTTCTGATTCTGAAACAAATACTTGGCCTTACAAATATGCTTAGAGCAACCTGCATTTTAATTGTCCATGTATGTTTTCCTCCAGGCTCTGAGTGGTGGATCATAGGGTTGTAATTCAAATTAAAGTAGATCCAACCATGAGAAGTCTATCCAACCTTAATTACAGCATATTTTTTTCATTGTTCATTTACTATGTATTTTTTCAATGCTCAGCTTTCTTGAAGAGTTCCACTAGTACTCTGAAGATGAGTTTGCCAACAAGATGTTCTTACCCTTATGTTTTGCAATGTGAACTTTCAACTTTTTATTATAATTACTGAGTGTAAACCGTTAAGAGAGCCTCACTCATTATCCTTGCTTCTTAAAGAAGTTTAATATGTTGATAGTATGGCTGCAGTTATTCTAATAAGGAACATATGTTGTTTATTGCATTTATTTTAAAAAAATCTACCCTTCTTCCAAATCACACAGAGTGCCATCCAGCTTGTTCTTTTACTCTAGCATTAAACCTCCTAAACTGTAGAACATTAAACCTGATAGACTGGAGAAATAACAAATTGTCAAAGACCTGGCTGAGTGAGGATCTGAACTTCAGATTTGAATTGTCTAAGACCATCAAGTGGTCTGAGTGAGGATTAGAACTCAGGGCTTCCTAATCCAATGACTAGATTGCACTAGTCCTTTATAAACTGATGTTGACCATCGTGAATATCCATACTTAGTTGCTTTTTCTAGACCACTCATCACAGAATCATGGCATATAATAGAATCATCATAGGCTAAACACAGGCTACGATTGCCCATCATAGAATCATTGCCTCTGTCACAATTAACTGAATCCTTTTAAATACCCAAGAATGTAGTTTTACAGAGTGATAAAACTGAACTGAAATAAAATATATTAGGAAAAGTACTGGCAGTAGGCCTGGACATGGAAGAAACTAGATAACAGTTGAAAGGGCTGTTCTTTTTTTCTTATCATGTGTGACAAAGAGCTGTCGTTTTCTAGGCCTTTCAAATGTTCTTCAATGTGAAGTACATCCGATATTTATTTTTATATTTAAAGCTATCCATCCCTTCCTAGATTGATAACAAAATATGCCATCTCATAACTTTTAAAAAGCTCATTAAAAAGCTCTGTATACTTGGATAATTAGTAGAATGTTTCCAAACATTTGTTCCAGTAAACAGCATTTCAGGAACATAAAGTTTATCCATTGCTGCTTTTATAGCGGCTGGTTTTGTATTTTGAATTTCCTTTCGTTGGTTCATACATATTTCTTGTGAAGCATTGCACACATATCTATTTGGTGGTATTAGAAATCTTTTATTAAGAAGGGACCTTCTATGTCTCTCAGATTCATAGAACCAATTGTCTGAGAATGAATGAGTTCCGTAGCATTCAGTAGATCAAAACCTTGCCTATTTTTGACTTAAAAAAAATCTAATAAAATAAGTAGTATATAATGACAGTCCACACTGGAGGCTGTACTTTTGTCTGTCACCCAGACTTATTCCAGAAATGTAAATCTATAGCTTAGATCTAATAAAAGGTAGTCATTCCAGTCAAGAAGATAGTTTGTACTTTGAATCCACAGACAAACACCGAGGTGACATGTAGTAAACTCTTTGCCTGGAAAAGTTCCCTGTCCATAGTTATAAATATATCATGCTATTATGCTTGGCAAGCTACAAGCAAATGGAGGTAAGATCTCATTAAGGGAGCAAGCTGCGGAGTAGCAAGAGGACAGTGTGAAGCTAAGGGTGATAACAGTGGCCTTGTCCAGAATAGGCCATGGGAGTTTTCTTATCTCACTTAGGCAGGAGGTGCTGGAGGCTTCCTGTGCGAAATTAGGAGCATACGCTGCTTTCCTCTTGTTGTTTGGCTTCCTCCTCTCTATAAGACGGTTCCCAGCATAGTGATTATCTTTGCATCTTCAAACATGGCACAGTCCTACTTCCTTAAGAGCTTGATGTATCCTTAAGAGTCGAGCTTTCTTTTCTTTTCCCATCTCCCGCTCTGTCCCAGGTTCTGTTTGAAGAGATTTCCACCACGTCCTAGGTGCATCCAGTTTTTAAGGCTCAGTCTTATGGAAAATGCACGCGTAGATCTGGGAGGCCAGAGCGTTGCACCTTTGCCCTTTGTGTACTGGAAAATTGTAACTGTCAGAGCAGAACAACTGCACATAGCAAGTGCCTTTGAGTCCTGGTGTGTCAGATTTATAGCTCTGACCACTCCTTCCCCTTCCTTGAGATGTCCAGTGGAAATCTAAATTAGAATTCATGACTTCTGGTTTCCAAAAGTGACCCCTTGTTTAGCAAGCATTTTGCCATTTAGTAGTTTATGGGTCCCTAAGCATTCATGCATGGCGTGCATACAAAAGTGTGTGTGCATGGACACTGCAAAACACTTCACAGTGAGAAAGGGATTTGTGAGTCACACTTGCTTTTGCTGTCCACTCTGTGCACTGATAAGCATGTGGCAGGGCTGCTGAAGGTATAACTTGAAGATATTCAGTTATCACTGGGATCACAGATATTTATTTTCCAGGCCTAGCCTTAGAACAGTGCTGGGGTTCAGGGAGGCAAAGACAGTGATTGGGTGAAATAAGGCCAAAACTTTATTAATGACAGCTGCACTGGTCAGGCAATGAATCCAGGAGTCAGGGAATCTGTCTGCTATGCCCTGCTTTCTCGGGGCAACCTTGAAATGACACCAATCAGTGTGAGTGGCAGCTACTGTATGGTTTCCAGGGCAACTGAGAGTGAGTCAGGCTGAAAGCCCTGAGCTAGGCCTGACTCTGCTACTCTGCGCTCCTCAAGATTCCTTAAAATTTCCCTACAGAAAGGAGGGCACTCAGGCCTAAAACTGGATGCAACCCCTTGCCATACTGCCACACTGGTAAGCTGTGGCGAAATAACAAATCCATTTCCATTTCCGCACTACACTGTTATAGTGCTATTATTCCACTTTTAACATCCTGTGGCATTTGAGGGGTTGCAGTTTAGGGAGGGGCATTTGGAATTCTCAGCCAGAGAGCTCTTTGGCCTCAGTAAACTACAAACCCCAGAATTCCACAGGATGTTGAAAGTGGAATAATAGCACTTGAACAGTGTAGTGCCACAATGGCCTCAGTCATAAGCCAAATAACAATGATCAGAGCAACCCTACAAATTAATAGTTTAATGTCTGTGGATGGCTGGGAGGTTGGGAACCCAGATTGCTGGAGCAACTCCATGGGTCCCTGTTTTATTTCCTTTCCTTCAAGTGCACTGGACAGAAGCCTGTGTTTCACAAAGTCTTACCCCATAGCTGCATATTGGCTGGCTGTGCAGGGCCCCCCAAAACAGCACGCAGGCTTCTGGCAGCAAGAAGCCAGTGCACAGACAAAGATGACAGCTCGCTACTGCCCATGTACCCACAAATGAGCCACTCTGTGAGTCCAAGAAACTTCTGCTTCTTGTAAAAACCTTGAGTCTATTGAATATTTTCCCTTGATACTTGGACACTTTCCAAATACCAGAGTACTTCTGATTAGCAAACAGGATGGCCCATTTATTTTTCCTGGTGAATGAACTGAAATAATTGACAGTGTGAAATGCCCGCAGTGAATGCATTGTTGAAATGTTAACAGGTGATTCATACTGAAACTCCGACATGGTCAAAGTCATGACAGATTTGACATTTTCAGTGAAGTCTCCTCCTTTCCACACATCTCCAACTAAAAAGTTTTTTTCACAAATGAAAAAGGAAAGAACTAGAAGAGATTCCTATTGCACATCTCTCTTACCATGTTTGCAAGGTTAAATAACAGCCTTAGGAAACTGCACTAGAAAGAACAAGATTAAAATCTGAACACATTAATGAGAGCTGGCACAACATAGTGGCTAAACAACATAGCAAGAAAATCCCTTGTTCAAATCTTGTGGTATGACATAGCCACAACCTGCAGTGTCAACATGCTAGGAATGTTTGCTTATCAGGAACATTAACATTATTTGGGATTAAGTGAGGTTTTGTTTTGCTTTGTTTTGGGGTTTTGTTTGTTTTTGGTTTGTTTTTGGTTTTGATTTTGGTTTTGGTTTTGGTTTGTTTTTTTACAAGAACATATTATTCTTATCCATGTTGTAGTGCGTAGTATTTTCAGATGACTTGATTTTGACTAGACAGTTACAACCCGTATGTTTTACCAAAAGAAAGTGCTTCTGGTGGAGAAAGTGCTTCTGGCACAATGGATTTGTTGATATGGCAAAACATAGCTGCTGGTGGACTCTTCTGGGAAAGGGGTCTATGGGGAATGTAATGGCAAGTGCCTGCACTTCAAAAACTTACCACTGCCCCCATGGGTTGTGAGTTCCCTAAGAGAATTCAACCCTAATATACTGTATATTAAGATATGCAGTATCTTACGGCCTTATCACACTACACTGTTATAGCACTATTATCCCACTTTAAGTGCCATGGAAATATCACATGGAATCATGGGATTTGCAGTTTAGAGAGGCGCATTTAGAATTCTCAGCCAGAGAGCTCCAGTGCCTCACCAAACTACAAACCCCAGAATTCCAAAGGGTGCAGCCAAGGCAGTTAAAACAGAATAATAGTGCTATAACAGTGCAGTGAGATAAGGCTCTTAATATTTATAATATTAAGACATGACGGGAAGGAATCACCACGTCTTCCCTGTGCAATTGTCATCTCATCTTGGGCCTCAGATTTTTGTTGGGGGAGACTTAAAGCATCTTTTGTTGTCCAGAGTGTACTTCACATTACACAATAATAGGACTATGATTCCACTTTGAGTGTCATTGTTCTGTCCTATGGAATCCTGGAATTTGCAGTTGCAGGGGGTTATATAGCATTTTCAGCCAGAGAGCTCTAGTGCCTCACCAAACTACAAATCCTAGGATTGAGTGCAGGGTGTGGTCCCCAGACTTTCAATAGAAGACTAAAGGTGATAGGTTCCTTTTGTGATTGTTGTAAAGGACACAAACTAGATTATTGAAGAAGGGGAGATCAGTTGGAAGGGACATCAGAGATCATCTGGTTTAACTCACTGTTGATCCAGGAAGTCCACTGCTACCACATTTTTGATAGGTGGCAAATTCAGCCTCTGCTTAAAAACTGGCCAAGGAGAATCCACCACCTTTGGAAGCAATTTATTCTATCGAGACAAATCAGATGCCATGTCTATATTTATTTTTCTGCCACATTACAATATATAGTATGTGGTGGTAAGTCAGGTATTTTTATACAAAAATATGTACTGGAGAGACAGTCTCTTTCCCCTTCATGTATCTTTTCTTGCTGCAAACCTTGCGTGGAGACCAATTCCAGTGCTAGAAGTGAGCCAGAATGAGGAGAAAATGGCAGAACAATGGAGATGTAAAGGAGAGTGAACAGGTAGAGTTTAGTTGTCATCACCTGTGTGCTCTTTTTTTGTGAAAAACACACACACTGTATATCAGAACAATATAAACTGTCATATGTAGTGTTGCTCTAAACAAAGTAAAGGATGTGGAGTGCTTTAAACTCCCCAGAATGGATTCCCCTTCTTTTGCAACAGCCAGGTTCCCAACCACTCCAGAACTTTTGTTAGTTTAACAACAACATCAAGAACAACTTAGGGAGGTGTCAGTGTCAAGGCGGCGGCTAAGCAGACACGGAGGCAGAAGCTGGATTTGTATAGCTTTAGTGGTAATAAATCAAAGAGGTTACTTCACCAAATCTCAGCATAATAGCAAAGTTCCAGGAGCGGCAAACGCAAAACAGCGAGGTCAGACTGGAACCAAGAGCTCCTGACGCGGGACGCAGTTTCCCGGTTGGTAGACGGTTGTTGCCCCGTGCCAACCCCAACAGCGTCTGACTCAAATACTCAGTTTTAGCCCAGCTGAGGCCGGTTAAATGCCCGTTGGCCCAGCTCACAGCTGGAGCCTCTCAAGAGTTCAGAGCCGATTCATCAAGCGCTTCTCCCGCAGTCGCTGAGACCTCCGGACCGCCCCCTTCTCCAGTCGCCTCTGGAAGAACGTGGGGGGAGGGTCTGCTGCAAACTCCGGACTGGAGTCAGAAACCCTGGCCTCTGCCTCTGGAGTGCAAACGTCTGCTGCAGGTGCTGGCCCGGGCTCCGCGCCAGGGACAGCTGTGGAGTCGCAGGCAAACTCCTCCTTAGGCTCTGAAGGAGACCCCCCTCCAGAAGGCCCCTCCCAGGGACCCACCCCGGAGTCCAAGTCCGAATCGGGAGCGAGATCAGCCTGGCTCATGACAGGAGGCTGATATGCTACACAGTGACCATATAGTCTCCAAGTCTAGTTCTGTCCCCTCAATAATTCCTTTAACTCTATGTAGAGTTAAGCCATTGTTTAGAAAGCCGTTGTTGAGAAAGTAAAAATGGTGGACAGCGGCAACCCAGTGCTCCATTTTGGAGTACTCCTCAAAACGGAAAAGGGTAAATGGGGTAAAAGGCATAACTGAGGTCTGGGAGATAGGGAGAGCATTCTATGGGGGGGGAGAGAGAGAGAGATGGGAACCATCCTGGCAAGTATGGGGAGGTTGGGTGGAAGGGGGGGATGTTTTGTCTACTCTTTTTGTGTGGCCCCCCATATTTATTTTTTTTTTAGTGTGATGTGTGCTTTGCCTGGGACGTATGTATGTGGTGTAACTGGATGTTTGGCCTCTGTGTGTTTCATTTGGCATAACCAATTTGTCTGCTGTGGAATGGTTGGTTTTCTTAATGTTTTGTAGGGGAAAAGAAGTGATTTGGTGGTTGAGGCCCAGACATCATATCTGCCTTTTATTCATTTGCTTGGATGCGTTATTTGTCTCTGACCTTCATCTGTTTGCCTTTTGTGAAATGAAAACTGAGCCAACAAACAAATAAAAAAATAAATAAAATAAAACCAGTGAGTTGGAAAATTGTCTCACTCCAACACATACTTTAATGTTTTGAGGTAAATTGCTTTTAAAAGTCATGATTAGTTCGTTTTCCTTCTGGACAATGAGTCTTTCGTGTTACTGACAATGCCCACCATGTCAGCCATTTTGTGAGAAGACCTACAACAATTTCTCAAAATAGAAATGTGCGTGGGCCCCAAAATGATTGCTGACCTTTGGTCTAGAAATATTCAAAATCAGTATGGATATGCTTGGCTCATAGTCTTTTTAAATAATATCTCTGATAAAAGCCAGTTCCAGATGCTTTTGAAGAATGGTGATGAAAAGAAAATCTCCTTCACTCCTGTTCCCTTCCAGCTTCTATCAACTTTTTGGATCCATTTGTAATCTATAAAACAACACAAATCTAATCTAAAAGCCTGTTAAAAATTCTTAAACCAGGAGAATGTGTAATATGACCATCTTAATACCATTTGGTAGTCTTATCTGCCATAAATCTGACAATTGTCCTTTTCTGAATATAATGATGTAGTGATGGGAGGTAATATTGTTCTGGGGCAACCTGTTCCCAAACAAGTTAGGCTGAAAAAGCAGGCTATTATTATTACGTGGAACAAATCTTCCAGGTTTTTTTTTTGTTGTTGTTCTCAAAAGCACTGTATATTAATTTTACAGATGTCTCTTGCCTTGTGTTGTGCATGACAATAACAGTGTTCTTGTCTATATACCCAATTCCACCATAACTTTTCTGTACTCCTTTTCTCCAGGGCTTTCCATGTTTTTACCCACTTTATTATCCAGTTCTATTTGGGTTGGGGTAGAGTGGGGAAGAGGGGCAAGGCAACCATTTGAGAACATGAATTTGTATGCATGCACATACACACCAGTCTTCTATTGGACTGAAATCATTAACTTATTTACATGAACTCAGAACTTGTTGCATTGGGACTGGCATTTCTCAAACACCAGTTTTCTGTACTGCGTGCTGAACCTGTTCTGAAACTTAATGGTTTTAGAAGCTGTTTCTGAAGCGACATGTAAAATTTTTCAAACAAAACAGCTGAGCCAACAACATCCCTGGACATGTTGAAGCACTCAAACATTTTGGAGCTCAGTTTCTATGTTAGCTTATATTTTGAGGTAGATGTTAGATTTTTTGTTTTTTGTTTCTTGAATGTGTTTGAATCAACTGAGTCTGTAAGCTGCTACATTTGAGTGAGGGTGCTATTTAGAAAAGATATGCATTCATATATGATTGTTCCAGGAGCCCTCCACAGTTAAATTAGGATCTTCTCTTCATTAACAACACAACCTGAAAGCTCTAATGCATTAAAGATACCGTTCATCAAACTGTGTTTTATTGAAAATATATACTGATTTATTTCTGCATCAGAGAATTTGGCCATCTGACCCAGTAATGTACACTTAGGTGACTTCCAGATAGGTAGCTCCTGGTACAACATCAGAGAGGGGCAACTGTGTGAGGCCAGGGGGTCATATTAGCCTCCTATGAGACCTTGGAGGGCTGCACCTCGCACTAGTTACCCAGTCATCGCCTTTTTTGTTAACTATGCATGGAATTCCCAGTCCAGTTGGAAGGGGCAATCCTTCTCCCCTCTGAAACCCCCATATACTCCTACAACCATCTCTAGAGGGTTGGGACACTCTCTGTAGCCACTTTTTAGGTGGCAGTGAGTGCTGAAGTAGGTGGGGGAGAGGTCTGCCATGATCACTGTTAGCATATTGGATTTAGTTCTGTGTGTGTATCCTACTATATTCTGAGCACGCCAGCAGACGTAAGTAGGTTGTCAGGTGAAAACAATTGTGGTTCCTGTACCAAGACAAGAAACACCTGCTGAAATTCCCTCTTCTTTATTGCTGTTGTTGTTGTTTGCCTTCAAGTTGTTTCTGACTTATGGAAACCCTATCAAAGGGGTTTTTGGCAATATTTGTTTAGACGGAGTTTGCCATTGCCTTCCTCCTGAGGCGGAGAGATTATAATTCACCCAAGCCCCCACTAGTGGGTTTCCATGGCCAAGTGGGGATTTGAATCCTGGTCTCCAGAGTTGTAGTCTATTGCTCAAACTACTGTACTACACTGGTTAGCAACTTCTTCTGCCTAACCATTAAAGATATCGGAGCCTTGTCCTGTTTTTTACCCAGCAATCCAAAACCATAGCTGGCATGGATGGAACCATTTAAAGCTCCACTCATTTATGACCCTCGTTATTGTTTTAAATTAATATTTTAATTATCACTAAAACATTTCCCAGCTTGAAACATATTTCTAATTAAAAGAGAGGTTGCAATTGTTGTGTTCTTTCAAGTCACTTCAGACTTATGGTGACCCTAAGGTGAAATTATCACAGGGTTTTCTTAGCAAAATTTGTTCAGAGCGGTTTTGCCTTTGCCTTCCTCTGAGGCTGAGAGTCTGTGGCTTACCCAGGGTCACCTAGTGGGTTTCCATGACTGAGTGGGGAGTTCAGAGCCTGGTCTCCAGCGTCATAGTCCAATGCTCAAACTGCTACATCATGTTGGCTCTCAAAGAGAGGTACAGCACTATGTTACTGTAATGCTATGGTGGTAGTGCCATGATCATGCTCCGATAGTCAGCGTTAAAAAAAAGAAGAAAAAAGATTGAGACAAATAAAAAAAAATTCCTTGAGTGCCATAATGTGGAGTATTTCCTGACTCCAGTGAGAATTCTAATTTATTTGGGGGGAATAATAATGTCCATGTCCACAAGAGTGTTTCTGCCTGCAGAATCAAAGGCATTTGCACCAAATCCAAAGAGTGATAGCCACATTCACAAACATTAGAAGTTTTGTTCTGAGGAGCTGTCAGCCCTCCTTTCTTGTAAAATATAACCAGCCCAAGAGTCAAAGATTTGTTGGGACAATTTGTATACCAGAAGGTTTTTTTTTAATTATTCTAAGAAATGTACATGACAGTGGGTAAAACTCGGGGGCACTGTTTACATCTGTTTGGGCGATAATGCTGTAAAATGACTACTTTGATTTCAGTCTATGTGAATTCTGCAACAGAACATGAATCTGGGGCTTAACATGTGTTGTCTGTCTGCCTGAAATTTTTTTTTAAAAAAAAAGGAAGGAGGGAGGGAGGGAGGGAGGGAGGAAGGAAGGAAAGAAAGAAAGAAAGAAAGAAAGAAAGAAAGAAAGAAAGAAAGAAAGAAAGTCCGTTCCAATGATTTCCTTTTTGACAGTGACTAGAAAGGAGTTTAAAACATTTAATTTAATGTTTGAATGCATTATATCTCTCTTTCATAAAGAAAAATTTAGCTAGATGAAATTAGAAGATTGATTTAAAGAGCACAAAATGGGGTCAGAACATAGCTCATACTGTATAAGTTATAATGTGCATGTGTGCTGTTATTGTTGTGTGCCTTCAGATCATTTCTATTGTTATGATAAATTAATTTATCTGATGCTTCACTGCCTACATCAAAACCCTACTCTTTAAAAAAAAAATGAGGCCCAGTGGGTGATAAAGGCATCTTTGCTTATGTATATTCCACTTCCCTATTTATATGAAAGACAGGTTTTGAGTGGTCTGAGAAAAGCTGGAAAGACCAGAAGGAAAATGAAGGACAACAATGGTTCAGTTATGGTGTGTGGGGATGCCTCATGAAAGGGGAGTGAGCAAAGCTTGGCAAGGTTACGGTATTTTTTTTCCAAGCTCACTTACTTGGATATACTGGAAATGAAATGGAGACATTTTGCACAAAGAGCACAAAACTCAGAGATGGCTCATCCCCTCGTTAGTAGTCACCAGTATGAATTAATTTGAGTGATAGTCCTTGGACCTTATGCTGCTGCACTTCTGTGCGAAACAAATCTTTAAAGGCCATTTCTGTTCATTTATGTACTGCACCTGATCCTTGGATCAATCTAACGAAATTAGTAGGTCAGCCTTCCCCATTCTAACACCTTTTTAGCTTGTAGGGCTACTGCAGCTAAAGGCCATGCTGGCCAAGTTTTTTTATGGGCCAGTTACCCAGCTGGGTGTGGATGATGGCATTTGAAGCCCTAGACATTTTGAGAACTCCAGGTTGGGAAAACCCACTGTAGATCTTTTTGTTAGTTATAAATGTAATGCATGAACACAATGATGCAATAACAACCAAGCAGTGGTGGATAGTATATTAGAGCTGGTCACAGAATCATAGTATCATAGAGCTGGAAGAGACCACAAGGGCCATTGGATCCAACCTCCTGCCCTGCAAGAATACACATTCAAAACACTCCTGGCAGATGCCCATCCAGTCTCTGTTTAAAAACCTCCAATGAAGGATCCTCCCCCACACTCTGAGGCAATATATTCTGGTGTCAGTACTCTTACCATCAGGAAGTTTTTCTTTATGTTTCAATGGAATCTCTTTTCCTGAAGTTTCAAGGCATTGCTCTGTCTCGTAGTCTCTGGAGCAGCAGAAAATAGGCTTGTCCCACCCTTCATGTGACATCCCTTCAAATATTTAAACATAGCCATCACCACCCCTTAGACTTCTCTTCTCTTCTCTTCTCTTCTCTTCTCTTCTCTTTCTCTTCTCTTCTCTTCTCTTCTCTTCTCTTCTCTTCTCCAGGCTAAACATACCCAGCTCCTTGAGCCACTCCTCATAGGGCATCATTTCCAGGTCTTTTACCATTTTGGTTCCCTTCCTTTAGACACATTTCCAGCTTGTCAATATCCTTCTTGGATTATTGTTCCTAGAACTAGGCACAGTATTCCAAGTGAGGTCTGACTGAAGCAGAACACAGTGGTAGTATAACTTCCCCTGACCTAGAGACTAAACGCCAGCCTAGAATCGCATTAGCTTTTTTAGCTGCCACATCACACTGCTGACTCATAGTCAGCTCGTGATCTACTAATCTCTTTCGTACGTACTGTGGTCAAGCCAAGTGTCACCCATCCTATATTTGTACTTTCAGTCATTTTGTTTGTGTGAATTTTTAATAGATGCTCTCCTTCACAAAACAAAATCTTTGCCATCTATACATGGTTGGTGGGAAGCATGTAAAAAAAATGAGGAAAATGATGCCGTATTTCATTTTTGCAGTTTGGGCATTTTGAATGTTGGCACTGGAGAATAAAACTGCACACCTTAATCCAACAAAATAGATTTTTTGTTGGATAACATTGGTATATATAGTCCTTGCATTTGTGCCACTGGCGATCCATTTGCCACATGTCTCAGTATACACAATTTATGCATCGTAAGTCAAACCAGTAAGACCATTTTAATTGTTTGTTATTAAGCATAATGGCAGCCCTGAAATAAAATTATAAGATTTTAAAAAGTAGAAGGTAAACACTGCCATGAACCTTGATGGAAGTTATAGCTTTTGAAACTGATAGCGTTGCTCACACATACATCGTATAATTCATTCATGGAACTCATTGTCATGCAGTGTGGGATTAGGCACTAACTTAGAATCAAAAGAAACATGACATTTATGACTTTTTTTTATAGCCGGTATATGTTTTTTTCCTAATTAAATAGCTATGAGGTAGGAGACAGCAGAACTGGGACACGGCAAATAGGGAGGGTTTTTTCACCCTTTCTTGATACCACATTCTTTCCCTGAATCCATATTCCTCAGAAACTTCTGTAAGCTGGGCACTAATGGAAGCTTTCTTCCTGGGGCTTATGGTTCTAGTCCTGGATGAGGAAAACAAGTGTATCACTGCCTATTAGTCATGATTACTGTACAGAACCTTTGTGTTCAGAGTCCGTTGTGTCACCATATAATAATGGTTGGGGAGCCACAGCGGGAGGACGATGGTTTCCTTCATGTGCTGCTTACTTATAGCTTCCTGGAAGCATCTGGTTGGCCAGCGTGGGAAGCAGGATGTTGGACTTCATAGGTTTTTGTTCTAATTCAGCAATGCTCTTTTTTCACATTATCCAAAATTGGTCCAAGACATTTTGTTGCCAGAGTTGATGTGGTGAACTCCTTATGAAAACAGAGCTTGTTTAATAAATGTGCCTTATGTCCATTGCCCTTTCCAGCTTCTATTACCATACAGCCCATAGCTCCTGAAGCTGATAGCTTTTGTAGGCTGCTGATAGGGTTTCCCAACACCTCTAATCACTGAAAGGTGGTCCTGTGTCATGGGAATGTAGGGTGCTATCTGGTACCAAGTCAGGTCACCAGTCCATCTAGCCACTATTGTTGACACTGATAAACTGTGATTCCCCAGAGTTTCAGGCAGGGTATTTCACAGCTTTACATGGAGATATGCGGAGGGGACGAGGGTTGAATCTGAGACCTTCTGGCATGCCGAGTGTGTGCTTAGCTATTGGGCTACAACCCCTCATTTTTGAGTGTTGCTGATTAGAAAGGAAGAATGTATGCCATTTGAAAAAATTGCAGGACTTTCTTAAATTAATGGATCCCAAAAGCTTAAGAAATTTAAACGGCTTTCAATGGAGTTAACGCACTGTTTTTCTTTTGTGTCATGAAAAACAATCTAATGTTGTTATTATCTAGTGACATGAACAAATGAGGAAATTAAATTGTTTGGAAGGGATTGATGCTTGTTTGATCTGTGATCAGCGCCAGCTATTTGAACAAAAGTTTGTGGTTTAAATCCCATGTTGCTCAAGAGATTTACATAGGGAAATATTTTACTAATGAGGGACTACAGTTCACTTCTTTGAGGACATTTGATGTATGTTAACACCAGTGTTTTGAGAAAGAGGCTTCATCAAGGGTCAAAACTCTACCATTCCAAGTGGATCTGTCCACCTGTTTTGTGGAACAAAAACAAAGATCTTTCCAAGAAGAATGTGAAAAAAAAAGGGACACAAGCATTCCAGTGAGTTTATTTCCATATGTATGAAATTAGGCTTGGGAAAAGAAATTAGTTCCATCAAGGCTTAAGCTAAAAATACTGATTAAAAACCAGACACTGTAATACTAAACAGAGTTTTTATTTTCTCTTGAAATTTTCATTGATTGAATTGATACGATTTTGCAACACTTTCCTTCCAGCTGTCCAATTGACAACATTAAAGAAATTGAATGTTTTGATTTAAATTTACATTTTATCCCAGATCTAGTAAACTAAGGAAGACATTTTCATGTTGTTAGTTTCTTATATTACGGCATGTAGATAGGTATGTGATCTTGTTTCTTTACAGTAACAAATGAACCTGTAATGGTGATGGCAGTAGATGGAAGTGGTCTTAATTTAACAGACATTCTTACGAGAGTTTAACAATTTGAATGGATTTGATTATTAGCATTAGTCACTTGAAGATATACTGCAAAGTAAATCCCATTGCAGCATTGCCAAATGTCTAGAAATCCTATGTGTGAGTAAGAATTCCACATGCTTTCTTCTAGATCATGCTCCTTTTATGGTAGAAGTGAAATAAAATTTAAGTTGAGTTACATATTGGAAAAGACCAGAAATAAAATGAATGAACGAATGAATGAATGAACAAGCAAATGAATGAATTTCGATTGGAAGCCCCTTAAGTATAAAACTAGTAAAAATATTTTTAAAATGGTGCAATCAGCTGCTGTCAATCTGTAGGATACAACTGAATATATAAATCAAATAAATACACCATTTTGAGAGCTCATATTTTAAAAATGCAGCACTCAAGTTTTGAAACCTAGCATCTGTAAAGGAAGTTCAACTCTTGTCTATAATTTTCACATTTTAGAAACCTCTGTCTCAAAAGTAAGATCCAACCTAAAAGGTTTGTGTAAAGTAAAAAAAAATCTAAACAGCATCGAACATTGTACTTTGAAGTTAAAAGTAAAATTAAATCAAGTACATGCATCTATAAAAATGGTCTATATGATATTGTATATATCTTGAAGTCATCTGTTGATATATGGTGACCCCATGAATTTCGTGGGTTTTTCTTCTTCTCAGAAGTGGTTTTGCCAGTTTCTTCCTCTGAAGTAGAGCCTAAAGCACCTGGTATTTATTGGTGGTATCCCATTTTTTTTGGTGGTATCCCATCCAAGTACTAACCAGGGCTGACCCTGATTAGCATCCAAGATCAGATGGGATCTGGTGCCTTTAGAGTATTTCGGCAATGATACTAATTGATAATTTACATTAAATAATTCTTAAATAATAATTATTAATCATTAAATAAATATTAATTGTTATACTAGATTTACATAATACAATATATAGTTTTGTTGTCGTTGTGTGCCTTCAAGTAATTTCTGACTTATGGCAACCCTAAGGCAAACTTATCATGAGATTTTTCTGGGGGCTGAGAGTGTGTGACACACCCAAGGTCATCCAGTTGGCTTCCATGGCCAAGCTGGGAATCAAACCCTGAGTCTTGAAGGTCGTACTCTAATGCTCAAATCATTATACCACGCTGGTTCTCAGTATATTTTACTATAGTGCAATGATACTTCTTATGATGACCATGCTGGTGGTGCCGATGATAACAATGATGATACAAGGGTAGGTCTACGAACTATCTCCTCTGGACGGAAAGGCTCCACTCACAAAAGGTGCTTCTGCCTGATTTGGGAAGAGGTGCCCCCTCTACATAGTGTATCCCATACAGAGATTCCCCCAAATAGCATTTTAAGGATGATAATGGGACTTGCGTTGGGATGAGGGCAATGTCCACTTTCATCATGTCAGTTGTGTGTGCCTCATCTGGATTCAAACTATTGCGCTTTTTTTTAATATTAAAAACATATCCCATTCTCAGTAATCCTCATTAAGGATGCTGCTTTTGAGCAGAAACACAAAGTGGAAGCATATTTTCAAGGAAGTAGAACCCAGCAAGGCAGGGTGTGAGTGCAAGTCACCTGAACCTGATGGAAATAGGAGTTTGCACCAAATTTCATTTGATCTTAAATCAGCCTGAGGGTTTGGAAGCAGCAAGACCTACTCTTGAAATTACTTAAATGTATTTTTCCCAATTAGTAGAGCTACATGTTATTTTTATGGGGATTTTTAGATAGATCCCAATGATCCATATATTGTGCTTTCTCTCAGAATGCTCAGAGGTGGGTAAGAATCTGAATGTTATACTTTAATTCAGGGTGGAAATATTTGATCTCTGTAGCATGTTAAATGTGCAGCACCTGATTAGGGCAAGTCTCATCAGCCTAGTATTATTAGAATTATATAATTCTGTATAATTGTTGGACAGCACAGTCCTAGAATGTCTGTGTTGTTGTATGCCTTCAAATCATTTCCAACTTATGATTGACTCCCAGGCAAACCTATCACAGGGTTTTCTGGGGCTGAGAGTGTGTGACACACCAAACACTACCCAGTGGGTTTCTATGGCCAAGTCTCCATGGTCATAGTCCCATGCTCAAGCGACTACACCAGAAAATTTGAATCTTGATACACACTTTTAGATTACAACGCTTTACTAGCAATAGCTTTGGAAGGTTACACTTAAGGATGTCATTATACTGAGGCATTGCAGAAAATTTTTTTGATGCCCTATAACATGAGATTCTTGCTTCATTCTTATTTATCCTGTCATAGGTATGACTTTTGCTCCAGTCCAGAGAGACCTTTCATCCTGAAATCTGGGAGCTCTACAGGAAACAAAATCAAAAGCATCACACAAAGAACAGCAATAATAGAGGGGAAGAACAAGGTATAGTAATCTGAATGCAAAAAAAGAAAAAAAAATCAGCTTTGGTCTTTTTAAATATAAACTACTGCTAAGGTTGATTGACCACTTATTAGAATATGATCCTGAAAGGGCTAATGTTGAAATTAACCTCACACCAATGCTAAGGGGTATATATTACTGAAAACAGTATTGCGGCCTGTGGTCTTCAGTAAGCTTCACAGCTGAATTGAAATTTGGACTTGGGTCACATCCATTAACAATCAACCCCCATAGGTATTACTGTTGCAGCCTTTTCATCATAGTAGGTACATGTATAAATACATCTTCTTTTTTGAGTCTTGTGCAAATTGGTCATGCTATCCATACAAATAATTGCTGGCAGACTAGTCCCCTTAATGATAGTTGTGCATTCAGTGACTCACCATCTATTCTTCAGAGCCTGTTAACAATTAGCTGTAGAAGCCTCTTTGGATGCTACATTCTCACTGGGAATGGAGGGAAAAGAATGGTATGTGTCAAGTGGGATAAAGTATTAATTGATATCAAACTTTGTCACTGAGGCAAGCCTTACCAAATAACATTGACTGACAAACACCATTTCATACAATTTGTGACGTTTCTTTGTGTCCTGAGAGCATTTTCCACATAGCTGGCTTTCAAGTAAATTATGAAGACATTGGACTTTATCCCATGTCTGGTTTTGGTGGTTGCATTTTTTTTCGAAATGATGTTGAAAATTTGGAGAGTGTTCAAACAAGAGGCATGAGAATGTCTGATCTCATGAGAGGATCATTTCACAAAAGAGATGGTTGAGACTTTCACCAAGACACAGTCCAAAATTTCCTTCAGGGCAAGGCAGTTCTGGGATGAATAGGACTTCACAGTTTCATAAAGAGGAAGAATAAATATTAACAGAAGGCACATGTATGGTGAAAATGTACCAATAGCCCCTTTCTTACTTTACTTAGATGCCTAGAAAGAGGAAGCACAACTGACTACCATTTTTTGTATTTCCTGGTAGTTTATGATGTTGTCTTAAGTGTTCAGAGCAATAATGAAAAATAAGAGAAACTACTGAATGCATTGTTTGCAACATGCCTGAGTAAAGCAGGGTTAAAAAAATGTAGGTTTTAATTTTTTTAAAAAAACCCCAAAGCTCTGTCCATGGGTGTAGGGATATCAACATTACAGCTCATTGCCATTATTTGTCCTATTTGTTTGACTGTCACCTCTGCTCAGCCAAACACATCATGAGAGCTGCTCTGCTTAATAGAGGCTAAAAGAGAACAGTTTGCCCAAGATCAGACAGTAAGCTTGTTTAGAGAAAATCCATAGGCATACTTGTCCTGTGGCTCACTGGTATTTCTCTTATATGGATTGAAAGCTAAAGGATTTAGCCAGTAGGACATAGCTTCTGCTTCTATATAACGAAGTACACTTCTGCTTTAAAGAGTTCTACAGAAAGGAGGAGAACCAGCATGGCATAGTAGTGGGAACATTGGTCTATAACTCTGGATACCAGAGTTTGAATGCCTGCTTGGCTGTGGAAACCCACTAGATGACCTTGGGCAAGTCACATTCTCTCAGCTTCAGAGGAAGGCAAAGGCAAACCTTGTCTGAACAAATCTTGCCAAGAAATCCCATGATAGGTTCACCTTACGGTTGCCATAAGTTGGAAACAACTTGAGGGCACACAACACTAACAACAAATAGAAGGGAGCATTTTGTAGTGCAGTTTCAACTGTTATATTCTACTGAGAGTATCAGTTGCTGTATTATCTGATCCTGACCTATAAAGCTCTATGCAAGTTTCATGTAGTCTATCTGAAGGATCATATCTCCCTATATGAGCATCCCTGGACTCTAAGATCTTCAGGGTATGACCTTCTTTGAGTCCCACCACTTTCCTAGGAAATTTTTGTGAGAACATGGAGAGAGCCTTCTCCGTGACTCCTCCTCAGCGTTGAAACTTCCTTCCTGGGAAAGGAAGAATGTCTTTCTCCTTACTGTCTTTTTGCTGGCAAATGAAAACCTTCTGGTTCCAATAGGCTTTTAGGAACTCACCCAAGGGCCTTTAATGTTGTTGTAATGAGCTTTTGTTTTGCTGACTTTTGTCTCTTGTGTTTAAATGGATCTGTTTTAAAGGGTTTTAATTCTATGGATGTTTAATTCTATTTTAACAATAACTTTTTATATATTTGTACATAACTGTATTTTAATTTTTGTCTGCTGTCTTGAGTCCCATGGTTGAGGAAAGGATGAGATATAAGTAAAATAAGGAGGGAGAGGGGGAGAGGATAGAGAGTTCCTTCCCCATATACTGATTAAACATATTAACTGTGTTAGAAGTCTCCCTGCCACCATGAATCTAGTACAGTTCCCAGAATTTCCTAGCTAGTATGTTCAATGACCCCTCTTGCTATGGATTATGGAAGTTTTAGTCACAAAAAATATCATTTTTAACCTTAAGAGTTGGAGTTGGTCAAGGTATCTAAGGCCCTTTCCTCACCGCTCTCCCAACCCGCCATAGGGACAGGAGAAGGACAGGATGACGATGATTCTGCATGACATTGTTGCAGTCCCATCTTTGTCCCATTCCTAGGCAGTACAATCATGGACTAAATCATTGATGGATTTTCCCTGGCAATGATCTGCGATCATGCCACCATCATGGACTTAGCTGGCCTGTGGAGGGTCTGGAAGTGCAATGGCTGTGCTTCCTGCCCCAGCGCAGCCTGGGAAAGTACCCAACTGCAGAAGGAAGAAAGAGGTGGGGCCATCATGCTTCCTTCATCACCGAGGCAGGCGGTGCAGAGGGGAGTGCTCCTGTTGTGCTCCCCTTCTTGCAGAGCCACTGCTGGAATCCCCACGAGAGAATGTTGGAAGAAGGTAGGGCACAGAAAGAGCCTCAGAGAAGGGAGCAGACAAAATTGATAGCTTGGAGAAGCAAGTTGGGGTCAGTTCCAAAGGGCAATCCAGACAGGTCAGGCAGGAGGTGCAGATGAGAGGGCTCAGGTAATGGAGTAAGCAAGGGAAGTCTGTAGGGTTTAGAGATGAACTGTAGGGAAAGTAAAGAGCTGGGTGCATGAGCTTTTTGTTGCATAGTCTGCAGTCATTATGATTAGAAAGCAGAGGTCGTCCTTTCTTAAAAAGAGGACTATGAGAAACAAGCCCTTTTTTAAAAAAAAAATGCCATCATGGGACATATTTTTATGTTCTGCTGAGTAACAGAACATACCATATTTGCCGATGTGTAAGACGCACCAGCGTATAAGATGCACCTTGTTTATACACCAACAAATACTGCTGGTGTATAAGATTCACTGGCGTATAAGACTCACCTTATTTTCAAACAGTATTTTTCAGGAAAAAAAGTGAGTTTTGTACACTAGCAAATAGGGTAAGTAACAGTTTTGCAGAATATCTCACCTGGAAAATTCTTGTCCATTTCTTATCAGTTCAGAACTCAGGTTTGTCAGACTTGGTCTAAAATATTCCTGTGTGGCTGGACATCTTTTGAGAAGTATTGTTTACCATTTAAAATTAATTAAACTGGTGATCACATTTTTTTAAAATCACTCTGAGACTTCTTGGCAGTGGAAAACGACTGAAAACTGAATGATTGAATAAGTGAGTGAAATTGTCTTGTCCAGTACTTGTAACTTTTCCGCATATTCCCCGATCCAATCTGTATTCAGAGTTAGTAACATACAGAGATTGGGTTCCATAGGGAGCACACTGCCCCCTCCTTCTTGCTGCTAGGCCTCATCTCCATAGCAACTACCCAGGTCCAAGAGCTCTCTGGCTGAGAATTCTAAAGGCCCCTCCCTAAACTGCAAACCCCAGGATTCCATAGGATCTTAGGCAGCCAATCATATTTTCTTTTTTCTTTTTTTTTTTAAATTTTTATTGTGCATTAACTATTACATACATACACACATACATACTGAATACACATTACAAACGCACGTACCAACCTATATACAAACTAATAGCTTCTTAGTTAAAACATACTTACATGATACATACGTGAAACGTACTTCAACAATAACAACTAAGCAGTATATATGTAATCCACCCAGTGTTAGGCAGCCAATCATGTGAGGTCTTTGCCAGACAGCACCAATCAGATGAGGTCAGGTTTTTGTCTGATACAGACAAACTCACAAACTTTGACTTTTATATATTAGATATCTGTGTTCATATGTTCACTTTTTATAGTGTCTAATGATACTGGAACAAGATTTGTGTAGGCAAGAGTCTACAACAGATCAGTATGATTCTAGGGTGTGTTTGTTTTGTTTTCTTTAGACTGACATGGCTCTCCTAATCTAATGAGAATGAAATCCTATCAGGACATGATGCATTGACATGTTCTGCCTTATAGACAGAACTGTTTCTCTTTATGCAAGATGTGTTGCATTTTGTTTTGTTTTGCTTTGAGGTGGCAGAATTGTGGGGGACTGAAATGTCAGACTGAGTTTTGTATAAATCTCCACTGGAAATATTGAGTGATAAGGGAGTCTTCATTTATAGTTCCATATGTATTTTGAAATTTCAGCAGGCTGCTAATTAAAAGAAAGAATAAAATCTGTCCATAAAAATGAATAAAAGGTTGAATTTTTAGGACACGGAGCTGAGTATCTCATAACAAACAGTAATTACTTTCTTTGTCCATTCCTTCTTGGTCTGTGGTTGGTTCCAAAAAGGAGTAAATTTTGCTTTGTAAGCAAGCTTTCAGAGTCAAGAATGAGATCTACCCTCTAGGGTACATCTAGACGATTAGATCAAAGTGTGCCATACATCTTAGCCTTTGAGAGTTAGAAAGTTGATATAGCAGTTCCATTTAGGGAAGAAGAACTGATCCCTACCCTCATTTTTCAAACAGCATGTCATCCTTTTTATGGACTTGCTATGGATGACATGCTGCTAAGAAATAATTTGAATGACCAAGTTATCATGAGATTTCCAACCATAACAACAGATGCTCTGAAAAATGCACATCCTTAAGTCTTAATCCTCCTTCCAGCATCAAGAGAAGCTGCCAGTTAAAACATACTGTTGACATTATTCCTTTACAATGGCATCTAGCATCTAAACCCAAAATGCAAAAAGAAGGGAAAGGAGCCACCACCCTGTGTCTGCCCCTTCTCAGCTGATGAACCTGTTTCAAATGGGAGCCAGATTTTCCAGTATTATGCTTGCCAAGTGCTTTCGCTGACTGAATGACCTTTGGGCAGTCTGCAGGGTAGAGCTTATGGTACCACACCTCATTTATTGTAACTTGTCATCACTATATCACAGGCATGAGATAAATCAATTTTAAATCCTCCTCTACATATTCAGAACATAATGACTCTGATAATGTACTGGTCCCCTGGGAAGTTTGTTTTCCTGTTATTTTTTCCATTATTTCCATGGTTTAACATGCTCATGTTCCTTACACCACTAATCTCCCTTTCATTGAATGAACAGAACAACTGAATTGTATTGGTGTCAGTGTTTAGGAAGATCAATGAGAAACAGTTCTGTGTGGGTCTTGTAGGAACAGTCTTGTAAGAAACAGTCTTGTAAGAACTAACACTATTCTTTCTTCACAGACTGCTAGCATATTGACTGTGGCTGAATCCAGGTCCTCTGGAATGTACAGGTGCATAGCTTCCAATAAAGTGGGAAGTGATGAAAGAAGCATCAGTTATTTTGTAACAGGTAAAGTACAGTTCATGCTGTATCAAAACCTGCAAACTGTTGGATAGAATCAGTTTTTACTCATTTCGAAGTTGAGGGAATAAGTATGGTGGATGCAAATAACAGAATTGTCAAAGCACTAACAGATTAGTGTATATAGTATATTGGAAATATAATAGGCTGAACACAATTCATTGTTAGCAGCAGCTGTTGTTGTTGTCATTGCTGTTGTTGTTGTTGTGTGCCCTCAAGTTGTTTCCAATTATGATGACCGTAAGGCAAACATAGCATGGGTTTTCTTGGCAAGATTTGTTCAGAGGGGGCTTGCCTTTGCCTTCCTCTGAGGCAGAGAGAGTGTGACCTGCCCAAGGTCCAGTTGGTTTCCATGGCTGAGCAGGGATTTGAACCCTGGTCTCCAGTCACAGTCCAGTGCTCAAACTACTACATTGATTTCACTAGCAGCTGGTCGTTGCCTATCAGATTGGCTGCGTTGCTAAGTCAAAGAATGTCTGCAAACATTCTGCTAGTCAGTTGTACGGCTGGTTCACACCTAGTCCTGTCATGTGCATTCTATGTGCTGCAAGCAGTTGGACTCATGGTCCATTGTCCCAAAGAAACCAAAGTCACGTTGAACGCTTTCTATACCCCGTTGCATGTTTGAGCTCGCTGTGGACTTAAGTAGTTTGTGGTGTAAGAAAGTCAGTTGTATGTGACTCTGTTCTAATGTATGCTACTGTAGTCAGCTCACCTTTTCTTCTTGCAGTCAGCTAAAAAACTAAATGTTCTTATTGTTCATCCCTTGCTGAGGAACAACAAAAAAGCAGCTTTAAACTAATGCCAGTACAAAATACCAATGGCTGCAAACAAAAGGCCAGGATGCTAAAGAGGATTTCCTTTCAGTATATTCAAAATAGATCCTTCAGGGCTAGACTGATTGCTAGAGGGTTGTTAGCTTTTCAGCAACTTTCAAGTTGTTCCCATTTGAAGTCTAGTTTGATCAGAGAATGGCAGGGAGGGGACAGGAATGTGTGGGGCAGGAAGAAGTTGCCTTAGAGGGATGTATTCTATTCTGTTCTGTAAAGGAGACCAGAGGGGGAGAAAAATCCCAGGAGGAACATGAGGTCTACAGAGCCAGCCCAAGACATTTTAATTCTTGTGGCAAATGGTATATTTGTGTTCTTTCTTTGCTCCATATTTGGAAGCCAGGTGGTTTGGCAGTTGAAACTTACTCCACTGCTTGTGATAGGACATCCCACCACAACACTTGAGATAGCTGGCTGGTTTAGGAGGGTGGGGCAGGACAGGTTGTATGATAAATACAGGTGTCTTTTGCATAAGCAGGGAACAGTCAGGGAATTCAAGAGGAACATGTGTGAATTTGTGTGCCGTTGCTGCCCCCAGCATCCACTATCCAAGCCAGTCTTCTTAATAACTATGCTGACCCTGGAGGCTTGACCACAGGACAGATAGCCCGTCCTTCCCAGGTGATGTGCTGTTTCCAATATAGCAAAGAAAGTAACCCTGATTGCCCAAAGTCTTACTGCCCATATATATGTTGGTTTCTTGGAAGCCAAGTACATAAACGTTTTCTGTGGTTCTGTATCAGCTAGAACTAGAGCTTGGAAGTAACATGTTACAAGTAATGATATTACCTGTACTGTTTTGAATTTTAGGTAATAACATTGCTAACATTGTTATTTTTTCAAAGTAATGTACTGATGTTAAAAGTAACACAGTGATTGTTGTTTGGGTGTAACAAGCAATTCCCGAAATGTTGCTTTTAGTGCATTCATACCTAATTTCATTTGCTCATATCTATCTCTTATAAATCAGAAGAAAATAGATTTTCAAATTAAATTTGTAGGTATCAATTTCATTTTTAAATTTATAGACATCAGGTTTCACCTGTAATCCTGGAACATTTTACTTGGCCCAAACCATAAGTCACAATGGCAGAACTGTGTCTTCCATAGTGGATCTGCCCTGATGACATCTAAAGTGTGGAAGTGTGATTTAAAGGTTCACAGAGGTGTGTGTGTGTGGGGTCTATGTGCCAGACTGTCCCTTTGCCTATCACTTTTACATGATAGTATGCCTACCTAACTCCTTCCCCTGCATATAGTCAGGTTGCAGTATAAGACATAAGTACTAGGAAGATTCTGCCACTCTTGGCCACATGCTCTTGAAGGACTTTAAACTGACCCACCCAATTCTCTGGTTTAGGGAAGATTGCAGCAGATAGATATATAAAGAATTTGTTGTTATTTACCATCAAGT
The DNA here is from genome assembly GCA_948472985.1 of Iguana delicatissima. Lineage (NCBI taxonomy): Eukaryota > Metazoa > Chordata > Lepidosauria > Squamata > Iguanidae > Iguana > Iguana delicatissima. Next base: position 245,730 of record CAOKZL010000267.1, on the reverse strand, counting down.
CAGCTTTGACTTATGGTGATCCTATGAAGGAGAGACCTCTAAGAGTTGTCAGCAGCCCTGCTTAGGTCTTGCAGAATCAAGACTGTGGCTTCCTTGACTGAATCCGTCTATCTATGCTTGTTTCCTATTACCTTCTACTTTACTAGGCATTATCACCTTCCCAGTAAATCATGTCTTTCTGTGGTATGCCTCAAATATGATAGCATCAGTTTTGTAATTTTGGCTTTTGTAAAAAATAGTTATCTATGATGTACCATGTTCACTGAGGATAAAAGAGTTAAGGATTCTGAAAAAAAATTATAGTATGACTAACATATATACCCGGCATTGCCCGGGATTTTTTTTTCTCATAGGTAGTACTTTTAGAAAGATGTGAGATCTTGTGTCTCTGATTCTCCAAACTGTCTTGTCCAGTACCTGTAACTTTTCGCCATATTCCCCAATCCACTCTGTATTCAGAGTTAACATGCAGAAGTTGGGTTCCTGAGGGAATACACTGCCCTCCTCCTTGCTGCTAGGCCTCATCTCCATAGCAATCGGCCTATTCTCTGGCTAGAATTCTAAAGGTCCCTCCCTAAACTGCAAACCCCAGGATTCCATAGAATCTTCTTAGGCAGCCAATCATATGAGGTCTTCATCAGACACAGGCAAGCAGAGAAACTTTGACTTTTGTGTATTAGATAAGCTTTCAGGGACTACAGTCCACGTAATTAGATGCAAAATATACACTGATGTGAGCCACTATTGCAGTAAATGATTTAAAAATATGTTACATTCATTTTATGAGGGATCTTATGACATTCAAAGCTGCCCCAGTCTGCTTAACTATCTTTAAATGCCAGATTAATCCATTCTTCCATGCACCCCAACCCTTTGGCCTGATCCTTCCCCTATTTTTTTAAACTGTTTTCTGGCACACAGTAGGGCCATGGGTGTGTTTGTAATTACTGAGGGTGAGACAGGAACAGCATGGCCTTATCTCCTGGCTGGCCAGTGTCACTAAAGGCATTTTATTTTGAGATTCCTGATGGTGCTTGGCAAAGATAAACAAAATCTTCCATCAGGAAACCTGGGAGCTATTTCCACAGGAAGTTTCAAATCACTAAAGTAAATAAAACTCTTTTACATTATTCCAGCCACTCGATATCCAGTTTGTCTCAGGCTTTAACAACTGACAAGGTGTTGCAAATCGGGAGACCTCTTTTTTTAAACAAAAGACTTCAACTTGCTGTTCTTTTTCTTCCTTCCTTCCTTCCTTCCTTCCTTCCTTCCTTCCTTCCTTCCTTCCTTCCTAAATCACATAGTTTCTTTAGATAACATAAGAATTGGAGAGCAAATTATGATAGCTCTCAAATGAGATGGCACTTTGAGTATTACCAAAGTGTATCTAAGGTCTATAAGGTGCACGGTGTATAATTTTGCTTTTCTTTGACCTTTTTGTACAATGAATGACCAACTCAAAATGAGCTTAAAACAGACAGGGCCAAACTCATAATGATGAAGAAGAAGCTGTAGCTTTATATTAGCTCATAGACTGTGTAAATTAGAATTTAGTTCAGTAAATGCTCCTCGTGCTAACATCAGTATAGTACTATAAACACAGCAAATGAGAAATGGAGTAGTATCTAGCTCTCATGTTCGCAGCATGTAGGAAATAAGTGTAAATATTGGTCAGACTGCTAAAAGCCTCCAGGGCTTGTAAAACAAGTCTTAAGCACATTCAAAATGATATAAGGGTGTCTATAAATCCTTGCTAGATCAGAGACATCTAATGTTAGCTTTGTAGCTGCAATGTGGATCCATAATTTTAAAGAAAAACACTTTTCATCAAAAGGTAAAATATCCAAGGAGATGGAGAGATAATTGTCCCTGAGCTGGAAGGGATTCATTAAGCCATGTAGAGTGAAATCTATATAGTTATATATACAATTAAGATGATTGGGTATACCATGGATGGAAATAATATGGCCCTACAAATGTCAGACTCCAAATCACATCCCAGTATAAACCAGGTTATATTCACAAGGAAATAGCTGAAGACCAGGTTTAAATTTGTATTTTGAGGCAAAAGGGCTCTTGGTGCATCTACAGACATGTGTATATATATACACCCTTAAAAATCTTTTCTATAGGTTTTAATGGTGAAGATTATCCAGACATACAGATATTATCATTATAGTTTCTGAATGTTTTGTGTTTAGCATCACAGTTTGCACTTAAAGATTTTGCACCATTGTAGAACGCGCTATAGTTTACATTGTCTGATATCTGATATGCAACAATGGTCAAGACCTAACAATAAATGTCCTTTAAAAAAAATTTGATGCCTAACTTTCAGTAGCAATTAATATTTTATATGTCAGTAGGGATACAGTTGTGCTCAATGCATGACAGTTTACATACAGAAATGCTTTTATTTATTTAAACCATTTTTATATCTTACCCTTTTTAGAATGGATGCAGCATGAAACAGTGTCTTTCCACACTACACTGTTATAGTGCTATTATTCCACTTTCAACATGCTATGAAATCCTGAGGTTTGCAGTTTGTTGGATTGGTGGGCATTTAGAATTCTCAGCCAGAAAACAAACCCCAAAATTCCAAAGGATGTTGAAAGTGGAATAATAGCACTATAACAGTGTAGTGCAGAAAGGCCCAGATATCAGGACCCTGGAACTCCAGGACACAAGCTCCAAGTCTGAGCCAGAGGCCCTGGAGCCTGCTGCACCAGCAGGGCCCACCCCAGAGGCTGCCCCAGACACAGAGCCCTTGGCCCCAGTAGTACCAGCAGCAGAGCCAGGGGCTGCCTCAGACCCAGCCAAGCCAGAAGAGTCAGAGAGTGAGATTCAAGAGCAGGTGCCTACTTACCAGCAGCATCGGGAGCAAAAGAGTGCTCTCAGGAGGTCAGAGCGTTTAAATAGAAAACGCCAAGTAATCAGGCTCCAGCTGAGATAGCACCTGGAGGAGTGATCTGCCTATAAAAGCACTCACTCAGCCTTGGGTCTTTGTCGGCTCACAACTGTCCATTTTGGGGGGGGGTGTGCACGCGCGTGCATGTGCGTGTGTGCGTGCGCGCGCTTGTCGTGTATCTTGGATCCCTGCCTTGCCTTCTGGAACGCTGCCCGACCTGCTGGAACGTCGCCTCCTTTGGATCTCGGACCGGCCCTGGTAACTTCTCTTGCTTGAACAAACTCAGACTGTTCACTGAGAACCTGGCTGTGACGTAACAGCCAGGGAGTCTCCTTGCTACCAGAAGCTGTTTTATTTACTGCTGCCTTATCTATTCATTTGCTGTTTGCCCAGAAAGCTCTTTGATTTATTGCCTTATTTGCGAGAAACTTGTTAACCGGCTTTTGAAGCTGCTTGCCAGGCCTTGGCGTTGACACCAGAGACAAGAAAACAGCTGAGGGTGTCTAACTGGAGCCCTTTCCACATGGGGGGGTGTGAAACGTGGGGAAACGGGGCAGCGCACGCAGGAATGGAGCTTACCTTAATCTGGGTGGCTCCATCCCTGCGGGGAGCAGCGCGCATTCACCGCTCTACCGCCAACGTCCGACGGCGTCCAGTGGCACCCAAAATGGCGGCTGGTGGCTTCCGGTGGCGCTCCGCCAATCGGGGCAGCGCACCAGCTGGAAGCCCGCCCCCAAGCAGCTCTGCAGGGACGCGCTTGCACACCCCTGCTGTTCTTCATGGGACCTGCGACGGGATAGCGCGATCTTGTTTTAAAAAGACCACTTGAAAGGTGGTCTTTATAAAACACGCAGCGCCACCCCCGCGGCTGCGCTAGGGCATTTTGAGGTGTAGAACCTCACCTTTTCAAGCCACCCTAGCGCACCCCGCGGTGTAGATGACCTCCTGGCGAGGTCGTCCCAGCGCAGGCTATGTCCCCGTGTGGAAATGGCCCTAGTTATCTTACAGATGCATGGTGGACTTCAGTAAATGTTATAGCACAGGTGGGAATCATCTGGCCTTCCAGATTTTGTTGAACTCCAAGTCCCAGCATTGTTATGCTGGCTGGAACAGATAGGAGTTGCAATTCAACAGCAGCTGGAGGGCCACATGATTCCCACCATTGCTTTATATTATTTTCATTTGTTTATTTAGTTAACCCAAGGAGAAGTCAAATTTGCACCATGTTTGCAAAAACCTTTTTCTGACAAAGGTAAAGGTTCCTCCTTCCCTAGAGGTTCAAAATGTAGCCACACTAGCAGTTCAACACCAGCAATGAAATAGCATCCCCTAGTCTAGTTGGGGTGGGGTGGGGGCCCCAGGTTAGGTCACATATCATACATAGCTGTCTTCTTACAATTTGTTAACAATCCCAGCCTTATAGTTTTTGCTGCCTGAGGTAGCTACCTTATTATATGTAATGGTGAGGCTGCCCTTAAATTTATATAAGAATGTAAGAGCCCTGGTGGATCAGTCTAAGGCTTAAATATGGCTTTTCGTCCCACCTAGAGTTGGACCCAATGAACTGACAGAACTTACAAAAGTGATGTAAGTCAATAAATGCATAATGTATTTATGCAATAAATGCATAATTTATAAATCAAGTTTCCATTGATTTCATTGGTCTGTTTTCAGTGGGACTAACAATTGGATTTAAGATTAAGAATTCATCTAGATCAGTACCCTGTTCGCCACAGTAACCAACTAAATACCTGTGGAAAGCCCACAAGCAGGACATTAAGACAATGCCCCTCTCCCAGCCTTTTTGCCAACAACATGGTATTCAGTTGCAGTATATTGCCTCTGATCCTGGAGAAACTGGAGTTTTTTTCTCCCCAAAATTAAGATGTCAAATTTCCGTTAAAGCTGACATTACAAAAAATTGAAAATGCAGGCAATTTCAAAATTTCCCACACTTTGATTACCATGCTAGTCACACGTGCAGCAACACAGTTCTAGGGCCAAGAAAAAAATGATAAATTTGGCACACTTTTCTTTTTGAAATTTAGCTGGTATGTAAGAGATAGAAAGGAAAGGTGAATATTAATTATGTAAATCAATGAGAAATGCTGTTTTATCTGCTGAGTATAGACAGAATTTCAATTGCCACTGAATTGACAGTTTACTGTTGGGCAAGTAACCATAAATAGGTTGGATTCAAGATCTGCCTTTCTCTTCTGAAAAGGAAAGTGCCTGTTTGGTTCAAGGAAGATGCTTCTATCCAGTTTTAACAGATCCTCCTGTACAAGTGTTCATATTCAACAACTCATGCCTCATCCTCTATGAAGCATTTTCAGGTGGCTGCAGGAGCTACTGGTGGGAGCAAGGGCCAGCAAAGTTTTTGCCAGGCTGTTCACATGAATCTCAATCTGGATCCGACTCAGTGTAAATTTAGTACAATAAAATGAATAAACTCCAGTCTAAGTTACCCTTTGGGCCCTTGATTCTAGAGGTCCTGATTATTTAACCTGTTTAATATTGTTGTGAAATGGCTTAGCCAAACTGCTGTAATGTAAAATTGATTTATTTTATATTTTGTATATTTTAATATATTTTAAATATATATTATATTTTATTTTATATCCCACCTGTCTTCTATCATAGTGCTCAGGGTAGCATATACAGAGCTAGTCTGTCTTTTCGCCAGGCACTGACCAGATGCAGATACAAATGTGCTTGGCATCAGCAAGGTTGTGTACCCCTAGCATGTGGCAGAACATACTGGGAGGATGAGAAGGATGATTGGTATGCCTTAGAAATGATACTCATTTAGAATTTCCCATGAATGAAAATTATGTTTTGATTTTTGACAGATGTACCAAACGGATTCCATATTAACTTAAAGAAAACGCCTGTGGAAGGAGAAACGCTTGTGTTGTCTTGTTTGGCCAACAAACTTCTATACAAGGACATTACTTGGATATTGCCAAGGACAGTTAATCAAACAAGAATAAAAAAGCCAGTCACTAAGGAGTATTCCATTGTCCTTACCCTCATCATAAAGAATGTTACGCTTGAACACTCAGGTACCTATGCCTGCCGAGCAAGGAACATGTACACTGGAGAAGATGTGATTCAAGAGAAAGACGTTACAGTCAGAGGTGAGCACTGTAACAAAAAGGCTCTTTTCTCACGGATCCGCAAATTTAAGAGCGCAAGGAATGATTGTACAACACAACACAATATAAACCATTAAAGGACTTACTAAAAAATTGACAGTTCTCTCGTATAATCTTGATAGATTACTACTGTACACTTTCAAACACGAGAGGTTTGGACACATAGAAGGTGTAGCAATGCAAAAACGAACCAAAAAAAGAGTGGAAAAAAAGTGAACAGTAAACCCCCAAACCTGGACTTCCAATTTGGCTCAGAAAGATTATTTCTGCTTTGACAAAGATGTGGAAGTTGGGATTTGGAAGACTTTCCCACCCCCTGCATTGCATTTTGTGTGTTATGTTGTATTGTTCTTTGCAGTCTCCCACCAAGTGCTAATGAAAATCTTTGGATCTACCTTCTCTTCGGCTTTGATATTCAACCTCCTCCCAAGTGTCAAAGCTGGATAAACTGAAAACTTTTTTTAAAAAAATTGAAAAACTGCTGGCTTTGGTCACCATTGGACTTTTGATAAGTTAAACTTTAAAAGTGCAGAATAAGCACAACTCAGTTTGAGAGAATGATTGGACTATAATGTTTTTTTAACTTTAATTTGCTCTTTGTGGATTTATAAATATTGCCTGCTGAGCAAGTTCTTATGCTTATTTATTTGAAGTCATTTTTCTACACTAAATATATTAATCTTTTTTTTTATGACACTTCTCAGGGAGGGCTCTGAGGATGCAGAATAAGAAATAAACACATTGAAATAAGACACAATGGTCTTGGATTGTTTGCGTAAATTAGACTATTTAAACCCACCAGAGTTGGATCCTCTTTCTTTGAAGAAATAAATTGAGGATGCTTTTATAGTGGCCATCCCTTTGGTTCCCTTTTTAAAAAAAACAATGCTACAGTTAAAGAGTGTTGATATCTATGAGGAAGTCTTTTTGACACTTTGTCAGAGAAGTATCTAGTTGTTACAGTAAAAAAGAATCACTATATTCATTACCTATTGATAAAGTTTCAGTCAGTGCAGAAAAAGTTAAATGCATTTAAATTTAAGGCTGTTTGTGTGTGGGTATGGGTGCATTTGTGTATGCACTTACATAAACCCAGCACACATCATTCCATTTTTTTACTGAAATGGTAATAGAATTTCACATGGGAATTTTTTAAAAGAAAAAAAAACTACTGACAGAAAATTAAAAGTAATTTATCATTACTTTTAAGCATTTCTTATTCTCTTTTGTGATTTTATTTCAAGGTGTTTCTATGTATAATAAAAAATCTGTATAAGAAAGAAGTTACTATTTTTAATAGATCTGATAACTTTATTTTTTTACAATGCGTATCATTATTATATTTTGGAAGGGTATTCATTCATGATTAATTATGATATAGAAATTTTAGCCAAGCATGTGCGGATCACAATAGCGAGAGCAAAAGTGGGAACAAAAGCGGCTTTGCTATTAAAACAAGAGGGTGACAACATGACAATTTCTTGTGCCTGAGAACTCACCCACCCATTTCCTCCTTTAAGGTAGCAGGACTGTGTCCCCGGCCAAGCTTGTCGTTCACGTGGGAATTGCTTTTGTCAAGTGTGAAAGGGTAAACAATAGCATTTCCCCATCATGCCAGTTTTGTGGAGCCTAAAATGCTCTGAAAACAATCAGCTACCTGGAAGTTGTCAGGGTAAAGAAAAGAATGATTGTTCCTGTCTTGAAATTTCACCTATAGCCCTCTTGTATACAGTAGATCTTTTTTTCATTATTACCATGATGGCTTCCAGAAAAAAAATATGTTTCTGCAAAAGAACTTTGAGTGGCTGTTTCCATTATGGTTATAAAACTATTGGTAACTTGCATTCCAGTGACAGCAAAGATTGCTGTGTGTTTGTGGGAGCAAACAGGAAAAGGTCTCATCTCAGTAGAGATTGTCTGTGAAAAAGCTGTTTTATGGCAAGACATGGACTGCAATGAAAAGACTTTGTGAATTTTTAGTAGCTTGAAAACTCAAATGTAGAAGTTTGCTGAAGAGAACAAAGAGTCAGAGAGTCAGATTCAATTCACCACGTACTAGGCTAGCTGAACAGGATAAACAGAAAAATGATCATGATTTACAAACCAATCAAGAGATATGTTTCTTAAAATGGAATTAATGGATGTTATAGCAAGTCCTATGAGAAGGAAGGTAGGCTGGCCTCCATCATGTGGAGCTGATCAAAGTTTTAGTGGCCATAAATTGCCGTGGTATTATTAATGATTGTTCCTGTGATGTTGCTCATGTTGGAATATTTGAAAGAATCTCAATAGTATTGTGCAAGGTGAAGAACTTAGAGGACTGACTTTTGCAGTGTGATTGATGCATAAATTCCACTGCTAGTATTACTGTACACACACTGGAAGGTGTTGAATATTGTTCTTTTCTGGATGGTTAATCATTTCAGTGTACGACAAGGAGAATAGTAACTGTAACTTGTATTTCTTTTTTAAACCACATGTTACCAGTTCAGTTGTGTATTTTACTGATTCATAATTGGTATTTGGTCAGATAATATAAGTTGCCTTATAATGACCTATAAGTGTTAAATCAAAAGAACTGCAAAAAAAAAAAAAGGAAGTTTAGAAATGTTGAACATTGTTTTTGTTGGTTGTATTTATGTATAGGTGGGTTGTTTTTTTCTTTCTCAGGTTAATTTTCTGCTCTGTCTTGCTACTGAAAGCCTAGAATCAATGATATCACTGTAACATAGGTATTCTCTACCCCCTCTGTGGTTCCCTTCATGTTTTTGTGGTCAGAGAGGGTACAAAAAAGTAGAAATGTCTCCTGTACATGCAAGTTACATAAAAGAAGTTCACTCTGTATGATGGATTGGCCAAATGATTGTTGCAAATGAAGTAATACAGAGATTTCTACCCAAGTCAAATGAAAAAAGGTTAAGCCATTCAGATATGCCGGTGAAAATCCCTGCCTCTCTAGTTCAGAAAACACAGAGTAAGAATAAGAGAAACAGTTATTTCTTGCTTTAGCAAAGCATTTCAAAATCAGCTACTTACGGCAGCAGCCTTTTAAAAAGTATGTGAAGAGTGATGCAAGTAAGATTTTTGAGTAAGAAAGTGTTTCTCAATATGGAAAAAAATGTATATGGCTATAAAAAAATTAAAAATCAGAAATAACAAGCAGACTGTGTGACCTCTGGTTTTTCCTCCCATGCGTTTGCTCTTTGTCTCAAGTGACTTAGTTGTGTTGTTTTCTAAAATCTATGGAACACAAATTCACATACATGATTGAGTTCATCAGCTTCTGTAGGCAGACTTATTTTCAAATGTCATGTCTTCATAGACTGCTAATTTTGAAGGAAGGGAAATAAAATAAACAGTCTATGGTGGATTATATGTCAGTGTGGAGGAGAAAACATAAAGAGTTTTCCTAATAACTTTTTGGAATGGGTTTTATAGCCACATTTCATATGGACTACTTTGTAAACATGTTGCTACACAAACCAAGTGCAGCAGCTAGTTGAGTATAAAGTGCGTGAAGCAAGATTTGACAGATACTCTGTTAAGTAACTGAGATTATTCTTAAAAAACCAAATCATTAATTTGTTTTTTAAATCTTTTTTAAATAAAAGAGATCACATATAAAATGACACAAAATGGTTGTTCTCTCAAATGATTGCTGTAATTAGTGACAATAAGACTTCATCTGTTCTCCATAGAAGTCCAGCTATCCTACACAGCAAGGAAACTGCCACCACAACAGCAAGTGAGATCTCAGCACAAATCCCATGACATATTATAGCTGAAGTGAAAAATTACCACCATACTTTTCTGAATTTCCCTCATGTTTGTTTGACATTGAAAACTAAACCTGCTTAGCACTTAGAGGGAAGACCACAAACCAAAACCAGAGATCTCCAGGTAGAGCTATGAAGGAATCCTGCCTGAAAACCTGGAGAGCTGCTGCCACTCCTAGGCCATTTCTGCACTAGACTGTTATAACGCTATTATTCCACTTTCACCATCCTGTGGAATCCTGGAGTTTGCAGTTTAGGGAGGGGCCAGCTAGCCCCTCCTTAAACTGCAAACCCCAGGATTCCACAGGATGGTGAAAGTGGAATAATAGCGCTACAACAGTCTAATGCGGAAATGGCTTCACTAGAGAGACAATGGTCTAACTCAGTGGTTCTCAACCTGTGAGTCCCCAGATGTTTGTGGACTTCAGCTCCCAGAAGCCCCAGCCACTATGGTCAATGCTCAGGGCTTCTGGGAGCTGAAGTCCACAAACATCTGGGGACCCACTGGTTGAGAACCACTGGTCTAACTCAATATAAGGAAGCTTTCTCCATATTTCTAATGAATGTCATTGAACATTCTATTCTACAAAGTAAAAGTTCCTTGGGATCATAATAAACTTTCACTCAGAAAGCTTTCTATAGGAGGCACCTGTAGAGTGAAGCGAATGCAGCCAAACTAGAAATTCAGATAAATCTACAGCCCTTTAGTTTGTAATGATTCCCCCCCCACATGAATCTGCTATCATATATCCTATCAGGATTGACCCAACCATTGGGCAGAGTGAGAGGGCTACCTCAGGCAGCAGACTCTTGGAGTGTTGAGAAGACGAGCAAATTTTTGGTTATTAGCTTATTTATTAACATTTTTTTAACAGCCAAAGCAGGAGAAAGGTGCTTATTGGACTTCTCTATTTAATATTACACCAAATAAGTTGACTCAGTAGTATGAACTTTATGTTGGAGTGGGATGAAGACATTATTTACAGTTCTGCTTCAGGCAGCAAAGCATTTAATGCCAACACTTTGTGCAACACATTACCTGAGATTCAGTTGCTTCACTGAATAAGAGTAGAAAAAATAAGTGAAAATCAATTGTTGCAAAGGTCTGTATCCAGTACTGGCTCCTCCCTCATAGAATAGTAGGATCTGGAACAAATGGGTGGGAATAGATGAATTATGTTCCTTTTCCATTACAAACCCATGAGCACCACCAAAAAATAAAAAACTTTGCTCAAGAGGACTGGAAAGCCCTCTGGAACCAGTTTTCGGTCAGCTTCAGGTCTACTATGGGAAGCATAAGGGACAGAAGATCTATGACATGCACCCGTGTCATATTGGATTTAGGCCACAGTTAGCACAGTTATTTACTCAAGAAAACAGAAAAATGATGATGGCAAGAACGTTTGAAACAGACAACCACTTTATATGGCTGCTGATTTAACATATTGGCCAATTTGTCTGAGGGATAATTTATACAGAAAAGGAAACCTTTCCATGATTCACTTTGAGATATGTAGAAAACCATAGAGTGATAAATTTAATTCTAAGTTTGGTTCATGTTGTATAAAACTAAAGCACTTAAGCTGTACGCTTGAACATGCTGGATACCTTTTTATTAAAACACATTTAGTCCAGAAAAATGACTATAAGCAATGAAACATGGTGGTGGTAATCTGAGAAGTTTATATGCTGGAAAATTCCCCAAACACAACAAATTTCTACAATTCACATTGTTGACATGTCATAACATTTGGTTCCCCCTCCCTTGGCTCTTTGATGTCCAACCAACCAAGAACTCAAACTCCCAAAGACCTGTTTATACTCTCTAGTTTTGAAAGGATGGTTGCTTTATATATATATGGGGAGAGAGAAAGAGAGAGAGAAAGAGGGAGGGAGTTATACAATATAAACGGTTGAAAGTGAATTCTCAATACAGATAGATAGTAGCCTTTTGTAACTCTATAGAAAAGTAAACATTTGGTGATGTTAGTGATTTTTTCCATAAATGAAATACATTTTCCCAAGAATTGAAGTGGGAATAAAATTTACATGTTAAGAAAAGCATCAACGGAATATGCTGAATTAACTATTTTGTGTGTTGCTCCCTTTTATTTTTCTGCAAGTTAATTATAGGTATTATTAACTAAAGAAAGAAGACTCAGTTAGGCTGTTCTTTCCCCAAATTCTTAGTGAAAAATCCTGCTCATCCCCAGTAGATTTGTATTTCTCATTCCCATAAAGCAACACTCCTTTACATAAAACAGTTGAGAAAGCTATAGCATGTATAAAGACACAGCACAGGACAAGCCATGAAGAACAAAGAAAGACCATCATGACTGTAGGAATGTACTAACTGATCTGTCAATGTGTTTTGTAGCTCAGGAGGCACCATACTTTCTTCGGAACCTCACCGATCAGGTGGTCAACACCAGCCACTCTGTTAGCCTGGAGTGTCACGTTCATGGTGTGCCCGAGCCTCAGATATCCTGGTATAAAAACAACAAACAGATACTTCCAGAGCCAGGTGAGTGTAAGACTTCCCATGTTTTCTTTCCTAATACACTGTTCTTTCTTGATACCCTTTCCCAGCAACATCATGCATATCCCAATTCCATTCCATGCATATTCCAATTCCATGTTTCTGAACAGAGGTGGACAAAATTGTCAGGTGCTGCCACACCGGAGTTTCAATCATCCCTAGCTAGTGGTGAGGAATAATGGGAATTTCAGTCTAATAAAATCTGGAGGATGACACATTTCCCATCCCTTACCTCAGGATGCTATAGCTACTTCCTACAGCAATCTGGATAGCTTTGTGACTAATAACTGCTAATTAAATGGAAGTTGTGCTTATTTCTGGTACTGCAAGTTCATTTCAGCAACAGAGCCAGCCAGAAGATCTGTGCTTTCATACGGCCTACCATCACATGCTTTCATACAAATTAAAATTAAAAGTACATATAAGTGATTGAATAAATGAACATTTGATACTCTTCTATTATATCCAGAAATGAGCCACTGGTATGAGTTGCTTCACTCTGCCTCCTGCGAGAGCTAGCTTTGAATCATGCACAGTGACCATAGTACCAAGCCAGCCATTGTTGCTTCAAAGTCCCATGCTTTCTTTCTTTCGTTCTTTTTTAAAAAATGTATTTATTTTTATTTAGTAGGTTTCTACCCCACCCTTCAAAGACAATTTTTCCAGGGTGGTTTACAGAGAACAAATGTTGAGGTACTTCCTGCTCCACAGGAAGGAACTGCCTACTGGAAGTGCCTTAAATGTACTTCAAGGATGTTTAGATCAAATGTATTCTTGGCACATTTTTAAGAACCTTCCAATATAAGCAACTTGCCAGGTTCTACAACTCTAGCAGCTACCACCCATCCGATAGGTTTAAAGCTATGCCCCAAGCCTCTTGCACCCCTCTCCATATTGCATGGCATAGTTATCTTTAAAAAAAGAAGTTTTTTTAGGTAAAGTAATACACTATATTTTTCCTGCAAAAGTATATCAGAGGTTTGAGACCAATTAACTAAGAAATCCAATGTGAATTCATAAAAAGCAGGGGTTGCAAGATTGAAGGACAGCTGTACCATTCCGCATCAGAATTTACTCATCTCATTGAAATTGAAAAATTTATGATGTTATTGAAAGATAGTTCTCTTATTGAGTATAAAAAAACAGAGGGAGATGATATAATTTTTTAATTTTAACTGGAGGAAGACAAGCAGCATGGCCATTAGTAAGAGATTATACCAATTGCAGTCTACAACATCTGGAAGGCCAAAGGTTTCCCATCCTTACACTAAACAATCAGTTTGCCTGTCAGTAAAGAATGCCAGCTTTAGGCCACTTATGTAATATTTGTTTACTTATAAACTATGTTGAGCAGGCAGAAACTAGTACACACTTCTGGACAGAGGAAACTAGTCAAATAGACAGTAGTTCAGTTTTTAAGCAACATAGGCTTGCAGTTGTTGTTGTTGTGTGCTTTCAAGTTGTTTCTGACTTATGGCGACCTTAGGTGAAACTATCATGGGGTTTTCTGGGGATGAGAGAGTGTGAGGTGCTCAAGGTCACCCAGTGAGTTTCCATGGCTGAATAGGAAATTGAACCTCAGTCTCCAGGGTCATAATAGTCCAATGCTCAAACCATTACACCACAGTGGCTGTCATGCAGGCTAGAAGACCAGCTGGAAAATCACAAGTATTTGTCACCTTTCTGGCTACATTCTGATTCTCTGTTCAGCCACTACCTAAATGGCTAAGCATGGCATATCTAGTAGCCACCAGTTATCAGCAGCCATCAGGCAGGGTCTTCTAACATTGCTGCCCATTAAAGAAATATTTTTCATTATTAACTGAAGAATAGAAAATGGGTAATCCCTACATCACATAAGCATATTTACAGCATACTTTCCTTGAAGTATAAGTAGCACTCTGACTGGTCTGCTGCTCAGCTTACCTTTAAAAAAATATTCACTTAGACAAGCAAAGCTTCAAGCTTATCCACTGTTCCACTGTTCCAGTTCATTTCAAATATTTCTCATTCTACAGGTATAATTCTAGGTCCAGGAAGCCAGAGTCTATTGATTGAAAGAGTGCAAGAGGATGATGCTGGCCAATACCAGTGTGTAGCCAGTAACCTGAAAGGGACAGTGGAGAGTTCGGCCTATGTCACCATTCAAGGTAAAACATTGCCTGCTAAAGATACTGTTAACAATGGATACTGTTTGGTTGATGTTTCCTGTCTGATTTGCTCATAAGTTCCCAGTTGCTCTCCATGCAGAAGATCTTGGTCTTTCTAGAGAGACAGGTAAGTAGCTTGTTGACTGTGCAATTTTTTTTTAAACACAGTCTTAACAAGGGAAATGCACCAGGTCAAGAAGAAAGCCAAGGGGAAATGCTGGATGAGAATGTGTTTATACTGCCCGAAAATAAGTATTACTGCAACCCAACAAGGATAGGGTCAGGATAGAAGTACGGTGTATATTTAGCCTTGTTAGAGACATTGCCTTGCTTCATTTCCTCTTCCAGACTGCTAGAGGCCAGGATGAGATATATTTGTCATTTTTGTGTCTTTGATTTCAATACAGAGTGAGCCGTGAGATACAGCTTGAAGTTTGTCCAACAACTGAAAATACATTTATAGATTTATTTGTTGTCTTCATAGTTTTCCTGGTTTCTAATATCAGCCCCCTTTTTTCAAAAGCAACATGATGAATTCTTAGTTTTATAATATCATATGTCATGAAATCTAGTGACTGGGTGCCCTAATTATCATGAAATATTTCTTTCTTTGCTTATTTATTTTATCTTTCTGAAGAGACTGGGACTCCTCTGTTGAGCAACCCTAAATAGCATCTTGGATTTCCCTTTCTCATATTTAAGCAGGGTACAATGTCAGTGATGGGTACAGTTTCAATTATATGCAGTGACATAAGGCAAATATTTAATCCATTTTCTACCAAGGAGCCACCTCTGCCCACAAATAGAGAACTACATCTATGGCACAGGCCTCCAGGGACTACTTACATCCAAAGAAAACTGAAGTCGCTGGTGCTTTCCCTGGAACTTTTCATTGCATAGGGAGGTGGGGAATATGTAACATTAGACAGAAACCAACAGGGTCAAATAAATATGTGATAAAACCAGTATTTTAGCTGACTGTGAAAGTAATGCATGCACCCCTCACATAGGAGTAATCCTACTGGCTTCAGTGAGATTACACTAATGAATTATCCAATAGTTTGACAAATTTGAAAGGAAGAAAACAAAACCATTTGTGATTCAAGCAGGAAGGAAGTTGTCTGCTCTTTGTATTACTTTAAAAAATTAGTCCTTACTGATAAAACTATGTGCTATTTTTTAATCAAAAAGGGATGAATGAAGACCTGATTCAGAAAGTCTGCTTAATAATTAAGTGATCTGGCTTAGCCCTTGTCCTAAGAGTGAGGAGCAGGGTTTGGGAAAGTTGCTTTTGTGGACTACAACTCTTAGAATTTCCTGGGAGTTCTAGTCAAAATAGTAGCTTTTCTCAACTGTTTTGGAAATTCAACATTGAATACCATTTTAATGTCTTTCAAAGGCTACAGTCCTGAAAATTAGATCTTTCACAGTATGTATCTGTGGCCATATTATATCTACAACTTTCAATTGGTTGGTAATATATTTTTGCAGTTCCTCAATACACTTTCAGGTATTTCAGTATTACACACATATAACCTTGTCCAATAAGTATCAGTGCAAGCTAGATTTTGCCACTCACTCACTGCAGGATCATGATTTGTATCACAACCTTTCTCAGACCAGGTTAAAGATGGACAGATTTACTGACTGTTCCTCCGCTGGTCATGGTGCTTTTTTCGATCTTACCAGCATATTATTTACAATCATGCACTTTGGTAAAAAATGAGATCCCAGTCTGGTATTTCCCACAACTTGGGGAATTACCCCAATGAGTAATACTACTTGTTGTTGAAGCTGTGGCTCAAGAATCAGATGTTCTGGCAATTTTCTCAACAAATACTGCATATCCAAGCCAAATAAATCAATTTTTTATACCACAAAGGTCTGTTGTGGCTCCACAACTCTTTTTTGTTCCAAACTCTTCAAGCAGTAAGTCGTTTCTCAAAAGGTTTACAACTTGTTCTACAATTTGGACTACATATAGTTGATTGTAGCATGTGCCAAGGCTAGCTCTACTTCAATTTCCAGTCCTCTTATAGGGAATACACTTTTGTACATAATATATATTATATTCCAAGTAATAATTCTCTGTCAAGGCAACTATTTGGCAGATCTGATCAATCCTATGAGGTTTTCCATAAATGACATGATTTTTTAGAAAATAATTTTTTTAAAAGATTCAGACAAAATAATTTAATTGGTAGTGAAAGAATGAGTACTGGGTTACTACTCCAGAGAAAATTCAGATCAAATTTCAAACCCCAAATTATACTAGAAGTCCTCTGATACTCCAACATATGACACAATTATCACTTTTCTTTTGTTACCTGAATGTACCTGTTCTTTTAGCCCTGCAAAAGGGGAGGGGATACTTTTTTTATTTAATTAATTCATATGCCTCCTTTCATCTGAAATGGTCCCCAAGGTAGCTTACCACAAATTAAAAAGCTAGTAAAATCTGGGCTAGACAATGCTACTGGTAGGTGGATTTGTAATTGGTTGACCAACGAAACCCAAAGAGTGCTCACCATCCTTCATCCTGGAGAGAAGTGACTAGTGGGGTGCCACAGAATTCTGTGCCAAGCCCAGTCCTATTCAACATTTTTATCAGTGATCAGAATGAGGGAACAGAGGCCATTCTTATCAAATTTGCAGATGACTCCAAATTAGGAGCGGTAGCTAACAACCCAGAGGACAGGATCAGACTTCAAAATGACCTTAGGGATTAGAGAGCTGGACCAAAAGTAACAACATAAAATTCAACAGGGAGGAGTGTGTAAAGTAGTACACTTGGGCAGAAAAAATGAAATGCTCAGATATAAGATAGGTGACACCTGGCTTGACCACAGTATATGTGAAAGAGATCTATAAGTCTTACACCAGTTCCACCCTACCCTGTTATAGTGCTATTATTCTACTTTCAACATTCTGTGGAATTCTGAGCTTTGTAGTTTACTGAGGCCAAAGAGTTCTCTGGCTGAGAATTCTAAAGGCCCCTCCCTAAACTGCAAACCCCAGGATTCCATAGGATGTTGAAAGTGGAATAAAATGGAGTAGTACTGTATGTGAGTGAAAAAATTTCATCAAAAGAAGTCTTTCGAGATGAATATGGTCATTATATAGCAGTAGAAATTGAATGGCAAGCACAAAAATGGCTATTGGTGGGAGTATATGGCCCACATAATGGAAGAGATAAATTCTACAAAGACCTCCAAGCCCAGATTATGGATAGTGAATATGACCAAATGATTTTAATGGGAGATTGGAATGGAGTGACATGCCCATCCTTGGATAGAAAATCAGATAAAAAAATAAAAAATCAAGGCAAGCTTCCCGTATCTTTTAATAATTTGATATGGGATACAGAAACAATTGATCTATGGAGATTTCTATATGGAAAATCCCAAGCATACACTTTCTACTCGGAGCCGCACACATCTTTCTCACATATAGACATGTTCTTTGTTTCAAAGTCTCTATGTGCACAGGTAAAATCGATGGAGATTCAACCTGGTACATTTTCAGACCATAATGCAATTGTTATGAATTTTAAAAGGAGGAAAATCGAATATAATTGGAGACTTAACAAGCATCTATTGAGAGATGAGAAAATTTTGGGAGAAGCAAAAGAAGTTTTACACAATTATTTTTTGGAAAATATCGCAGGAGAGACTACCCTTCAAACGATATGGGACGTTAGCAAAGCGGTTATTCGAGGCTTCTTTATTCAGCAAAATGCAGTGTTGAATAAAAAAAGGAAAGAGAAGATACAACAGATAAATGAACTAATTCAAAGAAAAGAGACAGAATTACAAATTAAACCATCAGAGAAAAAGATCAAATAAAAATATTGCAAAAACAATTAGAGTTGATGATGACAGAAGAAATAAGCAAGAAATTGAGGACATGGAAGCAGAAGCATTTTGAATGGGCGAATAAGCCTGGAAAATGGTTGGCTCTGAGACTGAGGCATAAAAATTGAAATCCACCCATTCTGAAAATAAGTGATGGAAAAAATATTCACTATGAGACAGAGAAGATAAAAAAGGTGTTTGCACAGTTTTACCTTAATCTGTATCAGAAAAGAGAGATTCGAGAGGAAGACATTGAAAAACTCACATCCTCTGCAAAAATGAAAGAACTGACGGAAGAACAAAGAATTAAATTGAATGCATCCATTTCGGTAGCTGAAGTGATTGAAGCAATAAGACTTCAGAAAAAGAATAAAGCTCCTGGCCCGGATGGATTGCCTTCCGAGTATTATGAAATATTGCAAGATGAACTAATTTTACCCCTTCAGGCGGTTATGAATGAAGTTAAAAACGGTAAAATACCAGAGTCCTGGAGGCAAGCTTTTATAACCCTGATACCAAAAGAAGAGCGGGATACAACCCTTCCAAAAAATTATCGTCCAATTTCACTTCTAAATGTCGATTATAAATTATTCATGGGGATAATGGCAAATAGATTGAAAGTAATTTTGAAAGATATCATATCAGAAGATCAAGTGGGATTCCTGCCAAATAGACAAATAAAACATAATATGAGACGCATACTGGATATAATTGAAATTTTTGATAAGCAGCCAAGTAGAAAGCTGGCTATGTTATTTTTGGATATTGAAAAAGCTTTTGATAGCGTAAATTGGCAATATATGTTCAAGACGATAAATAAGCTGAAAACGGGAGAAAACTTTATGATGGCTATTAAAACCATATATAAGAATCAGTATGCACAAATTCTGATAAACGGAGAGAAATCAGAAAGATTTAAAATTGAAAGGGGTACAAGGCAGGGATGTCCGCTATCTCCTTTACTCTTTCTTATATGTATGGAAACCCTGATCGAAAGGCTTAATGAAGAAAAAGATGTGAAAGGAGTTCGAATTCAGGGTATGGACTATAAGATAAGAGCTTTCGTGGATGATGTGGTTTTGATTATGGAAGACCCCTTGGAAAATATCGGAAAATTTCAACCTATGCTGGAAGACTTTTCAGCTTTCTCTGGCTTGAAGGTCAATGAGGAAAAAATGTACTTTCTGGTTAAAAATATCCCGAAGAAAGAGGAAAAACAGTTAGAAGCATTGACAGGCTTCTTAGTAAGATCTAAAGTGAAATATCTAGGAATTTACTTGACTAATAAGAATTCAGATCTTTTCGAGAACAATTATGAAAAGACCTGGAAAGAGATAAAAGAAGACTTTAGGAGTTGGAAAAATAAAAATCTCTCTTTACTAGGCCGAATATCAGCTTTTAAGATGGTGGCACTACCAAAAATGCTTTTTTTATTTCAGATCATCCCAGTAGTAAATAATGAATCGATATTTAAAGAGTGGCAAAGAAACCTCACAAAGTTTATTTGGAATGGAAAGAAACCTCGTGTTAGATTCAAAATTACTTTGTGATGATAAGAAACGTGGAGGACTGGCACTACCTAATTTGAACTTGTATTTCCAGGCTTGCTGTTTAGATTGGCTTCGAGAATGGATAAAGCTAACAGATCATAGACTCCTTGCACTTGAGGGTGCAAAGTTGGCTTTCGATTGGCATGCGTATTTGGGCTTCTTTAAAGATATGGCACTACAAGATTTCAATCATCATTTTGTAAGGAGACCCATACTTAAAACATGGAATAAATATAAATTTAGACTTTATCCGAAAACCCCACTTTGGATATCCCCACATGAAGCCTTTTATAAGTGAGAAAATATTTTTCATGGTAAATGGATGACATATGGAGACGTGCTAATAGTAAAGGGAACGGAAATAAAAATGAAAACAATAGAGGAATTTTGAGAAGAAGGCATGAATTGCCATTGGCTGTTTTATCGTCAGCTATATGAGAAATTCAAGATGGAAAAGAAATTGAATGGGTTTCAAATAGAAAAGAATTGGTTTGATTTGGTAATGTTTGAGAAGAATAAAGGATCTATCTCTGTAATATATCAACGTTTATTGGAATGGTTCACCGAAGAAGTAGTAGTAAAAGAATTAATGATTCGGTAGGGAGATAAGTTTGGATCAATGGCAAAAAACTTGGCAAAAAAGACTGAAATATACTGCTTGTCAAAATCTGCGAGAGAACGTTTACAAAATGCATTTGAGATGGTATCTTCCCCCCTGAAAAGTTGGCAAAATGTATAAATGTGATGAGAGATGTTGGAAATGCCATGCCGAAAAAGGTACTTTCTATCGTCAGTGGTGGCTTTGTAATTATGCACAGGGATATTGGAAATATATCCATTTGGCTATGGAAAACATTTTAGGGATTAAATATTTGATACTTCCAGAAATGTACTTATTGAATATTCTGGGGGATGAATTGGAGAAAACGTTTGGTAAGATTGTTGTTTGTATGATAGTGTGTGCCAGAATAGTCTATGCAAGGTACTGGAAATCTCATGAAACCCCTATGGAAGGGGAATGGGAGAAAGCCTTGTGGGATATGATGATAATGGATAAATTGACTCTGCTTCTCAATAATAAAAACCCAGCAGATTTTAATAAAGATTGGGAGCCGCTTATATGTTTCTTTAAAGAAAAGTGGAAAGATAAAATATTGGCAGAAAGATTTTAGAATGAAATTATAAATGTGATAGCGAATTTTTAAAAAAAATACATAATATATATTGTTATACCTATTCTTTGTAGATAAGATCTGTATCGTTTAAATATGGAGGAATTTAAGATGATATTAATTAGCAGATCAAATAGATATAACTCAGATCCTGTGAAGATTATATGTATATATAAGCAGTTGATATAGCAACAAGACTAATCAGGTGGGAATTTTTTGTTATATGTTGATTTACGCTTTTTATTCTGTCTTATGTTATTATATGTTGTGGCGTTTGATATATGTATGATATATGTTTTTAATGTTTGGAAAATTTAATAAAAAAGGTTGATAAAAAAAGAAAGAAAGTGGAATAACAGCACTATAATAGTGTAGTACAAAGATGGCCTAGGACATGGAGCAATGACTTCAAACTTCAGGGGGAAAAAATTGCATCTGAACATTAGGAAGAACTTCCTGATGGTAAGAGCAGTCTGACGCTGCCTCCGTCAGTGGTGGAGTTTTCTTCTTTGGCAATTTTTAAACAGGGGCTGGAAGGCCATCTGTTGGGAGTGCTTTGATTGTGTATTCCTGCGTGGCAGGGGATTAGATTGGTTGGCCCTTGTGGTCTCTTCCAGCTCTATGATCCTATGATTCTAAAACAAACAGTAGGTAAAAATTTATTATACAAAAGTTGAAATTAAATTTAATTAAATAATTAATTTTATCAAAAGCATAAGATTGAAACTGTATAAAATCCATTTAAATTTTTAAAAAGATAAAAGCACAGCACAGCGTTTTAAAAGACCCTTCTGTCAAAGACCTGAATAGAGTAAAAGAAAAACAGAAAAAAAACTTAATAAAATAGGAAAACATACAGGAGTTCATTCCTGGTGACGCAGAAAATCATGCAGCTGTTAAGAGTGAAGAAGAATTAAGTCTGGGATTGGACCCATGAGTGTCAGAGGGGGCTTTTGATAGCAGACCCAAATATTTAGGGACTTTCCAGACACACTGTTACAGTGCTATTGTTCCGCTTTCAACATTCTGTGGAATCCTGTGGTTTGCAGTTTAGGGAGCGGCATTTAGAATTGTCAGTCAGAGAGCCATTTGGCCTCAGCAAACTACAAACCCCTGAATTCCACAGAATGTTGAAAACGTTATAACAATGTAGGGCAGAAAGGCCTTAATTTTGGAAATACCACAGCTGCTTTACAGATGGTCTGTACTGGTTTTCTTAAGCTCTAGGAGATCTTAGGAGATCTAATACAGATCTTTTAAGAAATCTCTTAAGAGTGTGGGAAATTAATACATCCAAATCACTGCTGCTTCTTTTTTGTTGGTTAGAAACCATTGCTACCAGATACCATTCTACGTAGTGTTACAAGGTTTGGAGAGCAGGTCCTAACTAAGCAGGCGCTGACTATGTGCTGGCCTTTGTGGGACAACCAATGGAAACTCTGCTGGTTCTGCTGGGAAAAAATCTACCCCATTTCAGAGAACACAGAGGCCATTTCCACTCTACACTGTTATAGTGCTATTATTCCACTTTCAACATCCTGTGGAATTCTGGGGTTTGTATTTTACTGAGGTCAAAGAACTCTCTGGCTGAGAATTCTAAATGCCCCTCCCTAAACTGCAAATCTCAGGATCCTACAGGATGTTGAAAGTGGAATAATATCGCTGTAATGGTGTAGTGCAGAGATGGCCAGAGACTTCTGAAGATCTCTGATGAAGAACAATCCCCAGAAGAATTCAGGCAGCCTATTGTAAGAGGAATGATCTTTCTTCACATAGTTGCAGTTCAGAAGGCCCTGGCAGATCTACACTTTCTTTCTTCTGAAAGGAGCCCTAGTAGCAGGACAAATGCATCAGATCGTGAGTAGCTGTTTTCAGTCAAAGTAAAGGTAATACTTCATCTAACTGGAGCAATGACCCTGGCTCAGAATAAGGCAACTCCACTTGTTCATATGACCTGGAATTAATGTTGACCATTACCTTTTTAACAGCTGCTTATTCGAGATTTATTATTTTCCCACTTGTTAGTAGGGGGAAAATGAAGTTTAATTTAATCTACAGAAAGACACCCAGCATGTGAACAATCGTTTGTTGACTCACTCAAAAACAGGCAGCATAGATCTTTGGGTTAGCCAAGGACCCCACAAGGAAGATATTAATCGTTCCTTTCTCCTGTGCCAAGAATGGTGTGGGCCAGAGGCCTGAGCAGCAAGAAGAAAGTCAGGGAAATCACATTCCAAACTCGCTCTTGCTGATCCCTTTTATCCTTGCTGTCTCACTGATGTTCCTGTGTCCTGTGTCAAGACGACATTTAAAGAGAACATTGGAGGAAAAGGACAAGAACAAGTCCATAGAGAAGTTGCGTGTAGTTTTGTGACACAGTTATAGGAACTGAAAATGTATTGTGCTTTGGAAAGGTTTTATGAGTATCAGAGGAGCTGCATGGGGGAGATATTTTGATGCTCATGTTTTGGTGGAGAGTGCTAAGTGTTCTTTAATATTTTCCAGATTTAGATTATTTTTTCTTTTGTTTGTCTTACTCCTGTGCCAGATATGACCCCCGCTCCATCCACATATTTACTTTAGGTCATGACTTCGTAGAACCTGTTATTACAGGACTATTTCTTTTGTGCTACACAGATAAGATCCAGCTTTTTCTGGTAGAGGCGGCACTGACAGTGCACTGTACAAAACAGCAGGTAGCCAATATGAGGTATGAGGAAGGACAGTAGTACAGAAAACTGAACTGGGGTGTTGCACTGGTGTAACAGGATGCTGAGATGTTGGACTGGTGTTACACTTCAAGACAGTGCAGTTTCTCCACCTGGGATGTCACAAAGCTGCATCATGCAAGAGTTCTGAACAGACTGCAAGTATGTTGGAGCTCTACCACAGCCATGTGACTCTCTATAGATTACCCATAAGGCAGTGTGCCCTCAACAGAGGAAAGATTGCTCACTTTACCTGAACAGCTGGACTTGGCTGTTGATTCAGACAAATCATGGCCCTGTTTCTCTAGAAATAAGAGAAAGGCAAGCATGGGGTTGACATTCTGGATTATTTTGACCAAATGCAACATTTATAGCACAGTGTTGTAAACACATGGAATCTCACATCCTATTGCAGTTTTCCGTTACCTAGAGTTCTCCAGATGCTATGGACTACAGCTTCTTTTATCTTTGGCCACTAGTCATATTCGATGGGACTGACCCAAACTGCAACAATGGGAGTCATCAAATTAGGGGTAGCTGTCCTACTGGACGAGTTTCTTGGAGTCACGGGTTTCCCCCTACCCCCCGCCTCCTGAACTTCTTATCCAGAAACTTTCCTCAGAAAATTAAACCAAATATTGCTCAGACACATTCTGACTGATCCCTAGCAGCGAGGGATACATCCATTTCCTTATAACCCCAGTCCCATCAGTTAAAGCAATGCACAACAGAGAGGTAGCATACAGAGTTTAACCACCTAGTACTATATATTAAGAAAGGGAATGAATTTATTCTAGAAGGAATCATATGGCACATAACAGGACATGTAAAATAAATGGATACTTCCTCCTTTCCCATCTCTACAAGCCAGTTCAAAGAAGACTAAGAGGGAAATGGCAAAGAGCTGGTACTATCATCTATCCTGCTGCCCTCAGGTATGAAGGACAAACCTATTCTGCAGGCAGTACTAAAATAAGATGCAGCTGGGAGTCCAGTCAGTTTCTGTATGTGGAATGGAGGATAAGGAACCACATTGTTCTTTGCCTTGGGCAGCAAAATGTGTCAGGAATCTCTTCCTGCCGGGCTGCAGCCAACAAGAGAGGAGAGAGGTCAGGAACACTTGGGAAGTCTGAATATACCAAACACCAGGAAAACACAAGCCGAGCCAGGTCAAGGTCCAGTCCAAAGGTCCAGGAGGCAGATATCCGTCTGGAGGGTTTCAGGGAGCAGGCGACGCAAAGGTTGTGAGGGCTTGCTAATAATTTGCTGCAAGCAAGGAGCAGCCACACCGGCAGACTTAAATATCCCCTGTGAGCAAGTGCTGCTCATTATTGTTTCCTCAGCCTCGTCCAAGCGGCCTCCCTCTCACCAGCCTGTTTCAGCTTTCTGCATGATTGAGGGCGGATGGGTCCAGCTAGCTGCAACTCTTCTGCATCACTGCTGGTTCCCTGTCTGTCATGAGCTGGCTGGGGCAACTCAGTCTCTGTTTGACCTTCCAGTGGAGGGGATGTTTGCAGGTTGACTTGCTCACTCACTGGCTCAGCCTTCTGCACAATCAGCTGCTCCTCAATCACAGCATCATCATCTACCACAAAATGTCTTGGCCATACCTGGCACTAAAAACAAAAGAAGCAAAGGAGAACCAGGAAACATGGTCAAATTAGTGGCATCTGGGGAAATCCTCCCTGGACTTCCTAGACATCGTCTTTAGAAAGGAAAGGTGGTTTGATAGAACTGTGAGCCAATCTATATCTCATGTGCTATTTCATCTGCCTGCATACTCTTAAGGCGTCAGATTTCATCTGATCTTGGAAGCTAAGCTGGGTCAGTTTTTGTTTGTACCTGGATGGGAGACTGCCTGCAAATACCAAGTGCTGTAAGCTGTGTTTCAGAGGAAGGAGCTGGCAGAACCAACTCTGAATATTCCTTGCCTCAGAAAACCCTATGTAATTCATGGGGTCACCATAAGTCATGACTTGGAGGCACAAACACGCACAGTGGCAGCCAATCACAAACGCTGGCATCTCTGTGCCTCGTGCAAAAGAACAGAAATTTGAAGTAAGTACTGTCAACTGCTGAGTGATTAATTAGACAAAGGAAAGATACAGTGATGCTTCACACCCTATGGGGGCAGTCTGTCAGCAATTAGGAAATTCCTCTAAAGCAGGCTTTGTTTATGAGCCTCTCTGGCTGTTGTCAAGAGCAACAGTATCTGGCCCGGAAGTGGGAGGAAAGTGAGGAAGCTCCTGGTGTCTGAGGAAGCCCAGGAACCCATAGGAATTTGGGGCTGTGCAAGTTTAAGAGCAAAACTGGAAAGTGTTCCCCGTATGAAAGTGGAAAGTTAGTCATGTTAAGTTGCCCTAGTCTTAGAAATCTGGACAATGTGAGCTATTTTCATCACTAAGGAATAAATAAAAATGGTCTAGCGGATAGGCTTCTGAATGATGGTAAGAAGTAAAGAAGTTGCTGAATGGATATACACCTAGACAGGTAATAAGCAAATTCTTTTATGTAGCTGAATGTCCCATAGATTTATGAGTGTACCTCTATTCAGAGGTTAATGGTTGCAATAATGAGAACTGCTGGTTGAGAGCAATTCTATACCCTCCAGCTGTCCCAGTTTGGCAATAACTATCCTGGATAATCTTCTGTCCTACACGTCTGTCTTAATCTTCTGTCCTGCCCCAGTTTCTGTCTTTTCCTTCCACTTTTCTCCTTGGTCCTTAGCTGACTTTCAATTGGTGCAGACAGAGCTAAAATATGAAAAGTTGTGTATACATGATTGATTCAGTGGAAGGAGAGGAGGTGGCAGAATTTTGCCCTTCCCTATAGACTCTGGCAAAAGCAAACTTCTGCAGCCTCTCCTAGCCTGTGTGTTGCTCCACTGTAATAACTTTTGCCATTCCAATTTCTGTCATTTGGATGTTATAATTTAGATGGTAGACTCGATGCTGTATCTTCTCCATTAATTTACTCTTGGTGTTCAGATGATTGCTCTTGAGTTTTCTGTGGGACCACATGATTTTGTTGCTGTGTTTGAGTGAGAAAGTCTTTACGCAGATATCCAGGGCCATTAGGTTGAAAACGATGAAGAAGTGTAGCTTTAGGACTTAGCTATGGCCTGATGTGGAAAAATCTCTGGCAGTAATCAGTAATAACTCTCGCACTGTTCAGTAATTTTAATTTTTTTTAAACTTTATTACAATTTATAGGCTGTCTTTCAAAGTTACCTCTTCCAAAGGGATTCACAATGTATTAAAACTATTACTGCTATAAAATCACCAGAATGTACATCTAAAATCACAATAGCAGCAACAGCTACAAACAGTGTCATCAGAATAGGATCTTAGGATCATTCCAGTCTGCGATTTCTGTACTACGCTGTTATAGTGTTTTTATTCCACTTTCAACATCCTGTGGAATTCTGAGGTTTGTAGTTTACTGAGACCAAAGAGCTCTGTGGCTGAGAATGCTAAAGGCCCCTCTCTAAATGACAAACCCCAGGGTTCCATAAGATGTTGAAAGTGGAATAACAGCACTATAGTGTGGAAATGGCCCCAGACAGAGTTGACATAATCCTGGACTAGATGGACCAATGAGGTGATTCAGTACAAAATCAGCTTCCATGTTGCTGCCATATCTGCTTTATATATATATATATGTATATATATATAGACAGCTCAGAATATAAAATTGGATATATATACTTGTACTAGTTTGTACACAATAAGCAGAGATGATGAGAAATCAATTTTGGGTCCAATATTTTAGGGAAGGGAGCGGAATATGAACCAAACAATAAATAGAATTTTGATTAATTTTCAATGAGAATTTCATTTAGTTAGTACCTTCTGGAAATGAATGCAGACCAGAATCCAGTCTCTCAATGGAAGCCTATAATTTTCTGATCTTACAAAACAATTCTTACAATGTAGAACAAGAAAAAATACATTTGAAAAATGCATAGATTTGGAAAAAGTGCATGGAAAATACATAACTCTTAGCCATACACACCAACATAATTAAATCACTGGAAGAAACTGAGCGTAACTGAAAAATATGCCGTCAAATGCATGTGTGTTGAAAAATGTGCACAGAAGTATGCACATATTTCCATGTGGGGAGAAAAAAGAAAGAAAAGAAATACTTGTCCCAAGTAGGAATGAATTTCAATGTGAGCATTTTGTGGATTCACACATATTTGGTTATAGTCCAGGAGAAAGTCATATTTTCCACAGCTCTTACAGGTTCTGTTAAAAGCACTTGAGACCGCTATGTACTCTAATCTTCCTTCAGTTTTCCAAGTGCTAGATTTTTACAAAATGCAAAATTGCTATTTATTGAAAATGTTTGTTAATTTTATTTTTCCAGGAATTTCAGAGAGCTCAAACCTGGAGCTAATAACACTGACATGCACCTGTGTAGCTGCAACACTCTTCTGGCTTTTATTAACTCTCTTCATGCGTAAGCTAAAAAGGGTAAGGACTAAGCTTCTCTCTGTTTCTTAACTGGCATGTGACCACCATTAGATGTTCTATCTTAGCATTATAGACTTTCTTGACCAGAATTGTATAATTCATGGTCATGCATGAAGTGCAGATAAGAACTCTGTCACCCATGAAACTTTATTCAGCCCACAAATTTTGAATATTGCAAAGATGGATACATTGAAAATTATTTACACCTACAGCTCTTATATTTGCTTATATAATGCATTGCTTATATATGCATTCCATCTTTGCCTGACCTGTTTATTGAGATGCCTAAACTATATCTCACTTTATTAAAACTGAAGCTGCAAGTGACTGTAATGGTAGAAATTTGAGATCTGAAGGAAAATTTCATGGGAGGAGGCAGAATTTCTGTTTCAGGGCAATACTCTCATTTGACACTCCCCCCCAGAGGTGCAACCCTGATGAGGTGGGCTGTATTCTTCATACAAGACAACGTCTGATAAACTGAACTCCTGCATGTCACTGTAAATTGACATTTCAAATACATTTGTGAATGTGTGTGTGCATTTATGACATTTTATCACCTCTTAGCCCATTGTGTGATGTACACTGAGTAAAAACATTTAAAGCATTATGTACATAACTAAAAACAATGTAAAATAAATGAAAATTGATCTTTAAAAATAGTTCTAAAACAAGAGACATTTTTAAAAAACTCAGTTAAAAATAGCAAGAATCCTAATGACAACAAGCAAAAGCCAAACAAAATGGCACCATCTTCTGTGCCTACCAGAAACTCAGAAGGGATGGAGCCAGCCTGTTGCTGACCCTTAATGTAGACAGTCCATTTCAAAAAATTTTCAGGAGACTCTTGCCAATCTTTTGCTGAATATGTGTCTGTAAGGTGTTGTAAGAATTTTTGTTATTTTGTGTACAGCAAATCTAACACCACTGTTTTGAAAGAGATGTGAATTTGTGGCAGTTGTCCATGTGCACATAATAGTACCCAATGCAACTGCCAGCTGACAAACTAAGCAAGCAATGGAACTTGGAAAAGTTACTTTTTGTCTACAATTCTCCAAATAATCAACGTGGATAATAGCTATGCAGGCTTGGGAGATTCTATGAGTTGTAGTCCAAAACATAACTTTTCCAAGCTTTGCCAGGTAGCATGGAATGAAAGGAAAGGTTTGTGACCAAATTTCCACCACTGCACAGTAGTGACTTCTGTTTAAAAAAATGTTTACTAGAGAAGTTATAGCAAAGTATGGTGAGGTATGTAATGTATAGGAATGTAATACAGGAAGACTAAGTGATCTATTGGAAAGATCTTTGAATGTTGGGAGTGACTGGTGATTGGCTGCTTAAATTGAATTTTAAAAAGGGTGGTGTGTATGAGAGTGAGGAGTATGAGTTAGAGATATTTGCAGAGTTAGTCTGGGTGGCAGACAGAGATTATTTAGACTGAGGTCAGTCAGTTAGGATTAGGAGTGAGAAACATTAGTTCATTAGTGTCAGGATTTAGACATGTTCGATAAGTAATCTTTACCTTTATACTGAACTTCTGTTTTAATATATCATTTTTATATCATACACGTGCCTCTGAGAACACTTGATAAGGGTTAATGGTGTCAGTGGTGGGAGCAGTTGTTCAAGGATGGTGGTATCTAGTGGTGGGATTAGTCAGATAACCTCTTGCACACACATTTGGATGGTTGCCATATTTGATGTCATAGCAGTGGGACATGATGAGGTCTTCAAAGTTGGTGATGGGATAGGTGGAAGTCCTTTTAACTACAGCCTCATGGGACCACTCATAGATCTCTCAGCATGCCCTGGCCACAGTTTGGTTGCTGAACACATTTTGGACCATGGGTGGAATCAAGCAGTCATACTGCTTCCCATTGCAAAATATGAAAAACATTTTCTGCCTGTCTCCTAAGACTGGCTTGGTAGAGCTGAGACCTTTTCTAAATAATTCATGTTACACATATTTGGTGGTCATACTGTATTTTCACTCAGATAGTTCTGAATTTTTATTGAAAAGAGGATAAAATTCCAAAGATAATTGGCTTTGACTTGAAGGAGTCTCCTAGCTAATGAAAGACTCATGATTACTTATTTGACTTGAATGTCCTGGAACAGCCAGAATCCTGTTAGCACAGGATATAATCCATCATTTCTCCTATTCAGCAGTTTGAAACTATGCATATTTACTCAAAAGTAAATATCTCTGAGTTTAATGAGGCTTATTCCCAAGTAAGTATGTAGGACTTCTGCCTTAAATCTTCCAACAGTCTAACAATGCTAAATTACTTGTTAGGAATGACTATGGGGAAATAAAGAGTGCGTAGGCAATAGCCTACAGGGAAACATGAATTCTTGAACATTTGAAAAATGTGTACACAGAATGTTACTCATGAATGCCTTATAGATTACAACCAAATCTTGCACAACTTTTTAAGCCACATTTGGCCATTAAAAAAAAAAGAACATCAACAGCTGAACTCATCTGTCGCACACGCCAGAATTTTCTTTTTGTGTACAGTTGTCAGACAAATCTATTTTTAGAGATTGTGGTAGTTATTTTTCTGAAAATACTCTCAACTAAAAGTAGAGTCTGAAATAATCTCTATCACATGGCTATTTTGTGAGCAGTTCTCCATATGGATTTAATTGAAGCATGAAATATATGAGCAAAGGTGGCATAAATAGAGTTGTAATGAAAAAATGCATGGCAATGGTAAAATGAAGAATCTTTAACAGATTGTACTTAGGAGCATGAAGGTACATTCCATATGGCAAGAGGTTCAGCTGTCACATGTAATTGGCCTACCATTTTCCTGATCAAAGCCAGGAGAACTTGCTCAGCATTGTTGTACATTTTGTAGTAACCTGAGAATTTTAAAAATTGTTTTCTAGCCTTATTCTACTGAAATAAAGACAGATTATTTATCAATCATAATGGATCCTGAAGAAGTTCCTCTAGATGAACAATGTGAACGACTTCCTTATGAGGCCAACAAATGGGAATTTGCCCGGGAAAGGCTTAAACTGGGTAATAATACCTTTGTTATTCTACAGTTGTGTGGCAGACAGGGTTGATAATGATGAAACAGAGGTGTTTTTGCATACTTTCCATCACATTGAATGAAAGTTTAATTTCCTAAAGGTCAGACAGGATAAATTTGAATTAAGGGAGGCATATATGTGTATGTGTGTGGTGAGTATCATGGAAATATTAGGCCAGATATGATTCATCCCAACCTGTGTGCCTAGGTCTGTATGCATATGAATTTGGGAAACAGGATGGAATCCTCATAATCCTTTCCCTGCAATACTTACCACCTTCAGCTGGTTACTTGCAATGCATTCATCCTTAATTTAGTGTACATCCATGTCTCTCCCAAAGGGTCTCAACAGCCAAACTCCTTTTTAGGGCTCCAGAATACACACTGGAGGCAATTTGATTGCTCAGTGTGGATATACGCAGGAGAAGGGCAGAGATTCTTTATGGCATGAGCTGGATATGGTCCTTTTAGGCCATTTTTTCAGCCTCTTTGACTCCCATTCACTCCCAGTTTCTATCAGGGTTGTACAAAAGATCTTCCTGATATGCTTACCCTTGGTACCATTGAGCTAACTGGAAGTTTCTCCACTTTCTAAAGGGTCTTCTTTCATGCATATAAATAAAGACTACTTTGGTTAATGCAACTTGTATATGTACATCTAAGGGAGTTTTGAAGTTATCTTTGTACTACAGGAGTTGATGTAGCATTTCTACCTTCATCACTACCTGCAAATGTAATCTCAAAACGTGGTTTTTGGGAAGAGTCCACCCTATAGCTCCCTTTCTTATGCACTGCCACAATTTTTACAGTGGGCAGTGTTGCCAGAGGAAGGAGTTGCAACATGTGCACCTCTCATGAGGAGAAGATCTTGTGACATACAGTAGTCCAGGGGAGATGAACATGTGGTCCTCCAGATGTTACTAGGCTATGACTAGCCTCAGCCCTAGCTAACTTAGCCAATGATGAAGGAGTTGAGATCCAGGAGCATATGGAGGTGATACATCCTCCATTCCTGAAATAGTGGCAGAGAGGGAGGCTCCCACGTCATCTCCAAAGAATACTGAGAGGTGTGTGGATTTTCTAAACACGTGTCCTTTGTCTTTGAAGTGCGCTTGCCAGGAAGCCATGCTGGGCTACAGTCCCCTCTTGAGGACACTCTTATTGGCAAAACTGCTTCTGCAAAGTTATACAGAATTCCTTACACCTCTGGCAGGAATGAAATAAGTTGGTTCCTTGAGTTCCTCCTTGTGCTTGGGAGATGAATCACAGCTCTGAAGTGAGGACAATGTAATTGTGTGTGTGTGTGTGTGTGCACATGTGTATGTAGTGGGGGGTAGAATGGTATAAACAAGGAAGGAATGTTGTGTTTATGAATGAAAAACAGATTCTGAAAAGTTGGCAGGGAGCAGCATATTTATCAAATAATCTCCTGCACAAGTCCCAGTTACATGAAAGTCAGTCCAAACTCTCACTGACCTTGGCAGCTCATGGAGCTATTATCTTGCAAATGTGACAGATTCTTGTGAACTCCCTCTCTTTTTGTTTGTCTCTCTCTCTGTGTTTTTTTTCTCTCTCTCTCCAGTCCTGCACATATTCTTTCTGCCTTCTCTTTCTACCTGTTGTTTTCTTTAGTAGATCTAATTTATAACAGCGGATGAACAATATTAAGTTCAACACTGCTAAGAATAGTCTAGCCTATTTTCAGACATTTACAAAATGTGCACAGAAGTGAAGATTTCAACTGCTGTCCTACTTCATGACCACCATCTATTCATTTGTGGATAATGGATGTGCAGGTACCTAGGGTATCATGCCCACCAAACCTACTTCCTGTACCCTTTTCCTCCTCTCCCTGCTGTCAGTGGCATAGCCTGTCCCATCGGATAGCCTACTCTTTTTTCTCCC
The DNA here is from genome assembly GCA_948472985.1 of Iguana delicatissima. Classification (NCBI taxonomy): domain Eukaryota; kingdom Metazoa; phylum Chordata; class Lepidosauria; order Squamata; family Iguanidae; genus Iguana; species Iguana delicatissima. The sequence continues at coordinate 212,482 of CAOKZL010000267.1, read as the reverse complement.
CTAGTGTGGCCTGCAGCAGCTGGCCTCCGTTGAGAGCCTCAGGACCACTCTTCTTCGACAGACACTTAAATCATGGGTCAACGCCTGTAGTGTGAGCTGCTACCACTATTACCACGCAATAGCAGACTCAGGGAGCTGCTAATCCAGATTAACCTTGAAGCAGAACACAAATCGTTTCAGATCTCTCCCTTGTACCAATGCCCCAATTTGGATTGTCCCTCTGTGCTTGCTGGATATTTGGGAAAGAAGAATTCTGATCTCACATTAAAGTCAACCATTTGATTGACCTATTGGTTCAGAATACCTTCTCATGTTCCTGCTCCTGATAGTCACTGTTTTCTGTATCCTGCTTGGTGCAGTTCTCCTCTTCTTCTCTGACAATCTTGTCCGAATTGCTACAGCAGATACTCCTTAAGGCCATGCCTGACCTAGATGGATGATGCTGCACTAGCAGGCATTCCCATTGTGATAGAAAACACAAGAGTGGCTACCCAAGAATATGTGTGGGTGTTTGCATTTATGTTTGTATTTATATCTTGCTATTCTCCCAAAACCCAGACTCAGGGCAGCTCACAACAGGATTTAAAACAAATGAAAACACCTGAAATTATAGTATTAAAATACAATTAAATTGCAATATCAACAAAGAAACAAGCTAGAACATTAAAATATCATTGAATTAAAAGCAATTGTAAAGCACACAAGTAAAAAAAAAAGTATTTAGTGGTTAAAAGCCCATTCCTCCATACTTCCTCTCATAAATCCTACCAAGTCCAAGCTGCTTTTCAGGTGATTACATTTCGCTATTCCTGCTCCTATGCTGCTCTGAACATGCACATATTGATGGATCATTATTCACTAAGCACATTCCTCTTTATGCAAGCTCCAAGGGAAGGCAAAGCTCCTTGTTTGTGAATCAGACTGGGGGTGCATTTACCCCACTATTTTGTCCTACATAGGTGCCCTTGGGCGCTCACAATACTAGTTTGAAAGCAAAAGCCCTCTATAGCAAATGGTACTGAGTGGCATACTTTCTCACATCTGAACCCAGAGGCTGTGTACAGCCATCAGGACTAGTTGCCAGTGATAGGTCTGTCTTCCATGAATTTGTCCAACCGCCCTTTGAAAGCTTCTGTGTTAGTGGCCGTCCATTACCATTACCATCCCATTACTGGGAAGTAATTAAGTTATGGAAGTGAATTCCGTGACTTAATTACTTCTTGGGTGAGGAAACACTTTTTTGTACCTGTCCCAAATGTTTTGCCAGTCAGTTTCATCAGATGGGAAACATACACAGCTAGCACTAAAGTAATGCTGGCCATCTGCTATCATCGAAGAAGATCTCCCAGTTGAAAGTAGTCTCAGATGGCTGTTTTAACTGAAGGCAAGACAGTTAGCCTTTATATGGGATATATACAGAGTGGAGCATCTGCACTTTGCCATGCTATTAATGCTAATTAATTCTATCTATTAATCAAGTGGTTCTTTCTCTTTCTTTCCTCCAACTCTACCATCAGTCTTGTCAAGACTGATCCTTTTTATCAGTCAGTGCTCCGTGGATAGCTGGCAATGTGACTAACGAAGGGAAATAGATCTGTAGATATACTAGATATTGAAGCATAATGGGAAACCGTTGTTAATTCTACATGAATGAGCTTATGGTTTATTTTGTGTGCCAGAAGAGACTGGAAACATCAACTTCTGGTTTAAGACTAGCCACAATTCGCTGTGACATCCAAACTTGAGAAGCTATGGTTTGTTTACTTTAAGCCAGGCAGTAGAAGGCTCAGTACACCCCTATAAGACTGCAGCTGAAGGGGGTTTGTCTGTAGCTGTAAATGTCAGTGAGAATCCTGTGATTGATTCTGCTGAGATGTGGATTGCACCTTACATTTGTAACAAAACTGCTCTGTATGTAATTATCTTCTGAAGCTACTGGAGGGATTTTATATGGCTTGTAAAGTGAGGAGAATTTGGTCCAAGAATTAAAATATTCAAACATGGTCTCAAAGTGCTTAAGAGTCCATGTTTGGCATTAAAATGTAATTTGACTGAAAGCAGAATATTAGAATTAAAAAAAAAGAGCTGTGAGGTTTATTAGAGTTTTCCATGAAACTGAGATTGTACAGATGGAAAGGATATCTGGAAAATGTATGAGTGTTCAAATACAGCAATACCCCTGTGGTGTTTTACTGAGTACAGAGTGAGGTTTACAAGTTGCTTATTCCAGTGTGCTAAATGGATTCTTATAGATAAAAAAAGAATGCAGAATCTTCCATCTAAATGATGAGTGCATGGGATCCTAAGGGCCCGATGGCAAAATTAAGCTTCTGCCACAATTGATTTATATTCACTCATTTAATCTTTTAATCATTTTATTTGTCCTGACATGGCACACTTTGTCATGCCATTTACCACATTATTTATTTATGAAAGACATTTTTAATATAACGTTTCATTCTATTTAGAATTCCAGGATGGTGCATGATCCATTAACTCTCAACCTAATATAGAAGTTAGGTATTTTTATTTTATTTCTTATAGTTACTCAGATTTAATAAGTAAAATAATATAATAATTCTTCCAAAGAGGCTTACAGGTAAAAAAAATTTTTAAAAAAAAATTGCTGAAAAAGCCACTATAAACAGTGGCTGAAGTTTTGCTTGAAGGAGATAGCTGTGGTGATGTAGCTACGATTCTCTCCTGATCCAAATCCCCAAACCTACATTAAAACCCAGGCAGCTGCACCAGCCAAAGGAGTTCTGCAGCACTGGCAAGCAAGACCCTGAAAGATAACATATCCGGTCCCCTCTCACAAGAAAGCTGGGATGCAACAACCAGTTGTGACTTGTTACAAACTAGCATGTCATCCTTCAGCACTGTACTTGCCTGTGCCACAGAAACCCTTCAGTTGTTGTAGCTGCCTTGTTTTTAACAGTGAGGCTTTTTTGAGGGTTTGGTATTTGTTGTGGTGGTGGTGGTGCCAACAGCAAATTTTATGAGGTTGTAAGTCTAGTTTATGAGATCATCAATATTATTCAATATATGATGCCAGTCAATATTAATAACTTGCACAGAACCAAGGAGCAAACTTTTTATCTGCTGTTCGGTTGTGTAGGACCCTACTTAAGTTTTTCAAATTATGAGAAGAGAAATGTTGATGTTCTTCATAGTGAAAGTTGTTTGGCAGTGGAACAGGCTGCCTCTGAAGGTGGTGGATTGTCCTTTCCTTCTTTTGAGGTTCTTAAGCAGAGACTGGATGATCATCGAACAGAGATACTATAACTGTGCGTTTCCTATATCAGCACAAGGTTGCACCAGTTGATCCTTGTCATTGCTTCCACTTGTACAATTCTGTATACCTGCAGGGCAGTTGATGATGGAAGGACGTTAGAGACAAGGAAGGGATCTGTGGTGATTCTTACTGTAACTTGTCTCTTGTTCCTGAAACTTATTTAGTGATGACTGGTAGTTCCCATGTCAAGTGGAGTGGCGAATCTGTTCCAGGTTTTACTTTGAACTTTAAAGGATCCACCAAAGTGCTGAACCTAGGAGGAGGAGTTTAATGTTTGCCACCATGGAGGACTACTTTAAAGCTCAGACTATAATACCTTGAGTGGATTCATAGCTCCACTGATATGGAAGCCACCAGCCACAACAGAATCCTTTCCACAAGGCAGCTGGTAGTTACCTTGGCCTGGCTCTGTTCAACATCTCACTGCTGCTCCCTGCCAACAGCCCATCTTCTACTGCCCAAGGAGGCTGTTTCACCTTGCCTAATGGAAGGGCCAACCATGCTAGTTACCTCTAGTATGTCTTGATCCCATCAGGATCAGAAACAGTTATGTGCTATTATTATCTCTTTCCTCAAAACTGCTAATATTTCTAACAGCACTCTTCATCTTCATTTCAATGGGTTCCATCGCTTAAGGGCCCCATTCATATGGAAAAGTGGTGTTAGCACAGCTCATGAAAATGGTGGTATAAGAGTTTTATAAATTCAGGAATCTTGTGTAGACTCTTGTAGTCTGAGTACAGCTAGCACTTTAAAACCTAATGGAAAATTTAATATTATGAATTATTCAAAGAGCCTCTCTCTTAAAAACAACCACAACAAATCACCTATTCTTTATTTCTGACACAGGAAAGACACTTGGGCGAGGCGCCTTTGGGAAAGTAGTACAAGCAGCTGCTTTTGGAATTAAAAAGTCTCCCACATACAAAGTAGTTGCTGTTAAAATGCTAAAAGGTACTGTGCAGGAGAAATCTATTCTTACTTAGTGCTATTCAGACAATGTGAAATGAGTTCCCAGTTTAAGCTGTTCTGAATTTGTAGTTAGGTATACACTGTTAAATGATGGTATGATTGCATTTGTTTAATGGTAAATTATAGGTTTCCAAAACAGTTCAGATATTGCATAAACTATTAAGCACAACTTCCCCTGTTCTTCAATGCATGTGTATAAGAATTATCCTAAAACAATATTCATTATTGTATGCTGCAAAAGAAAAAGTCTTGATGGCCACTGTCATCCATTTGTAAGGCTTACTGGCAAGACATAGTCCAAGAGCTAGGACTCACAGCCAGTTCAATGGAGCTTAGAGAAATTACTCTTTTGGACTCCTAGAACTTCCCAGCCAATGTGCTTACTAGCTGGGGCTTCTGGGAGGTGTAACATTGCTGTCTTTGCTGTGAGTGTTTGCCAGGGTGCCCTGTACAACTCCCAATCCAGAGCCAACCTTTGGATAGAACAGCCCCTTGGGTCCAGAGCATCCAGAGCAATGTTGCCAACTTGTGTGCCTTTGCAAAACTTAACAAAGGACAGTTGGATCTGTGGGTTTTTATTTAGGAAAAAAAATAACATCAGACGGGACTTTAAAAACTAAAAAGAAACATGCATGACAGCCAATGGATGGACACTCATTATTGTACCAATCCAAACAAGCTGTAGAACTTTTGCAGTGAAAAAAAATAGAGACATTTTCAGCTTTGCAGCTTCTCCCTCCCCCTTGTTCACATTTGATCAGGCATAAGCAAGCTCCAAAGTTCCAGGGACCATTTTCAGCCTTAGGACTCATCATGGGCTGCACCTGTCCCAGAAAACTTTGGGAAAAGGGCCAAAGTCTACTACTACTGGTTTTACAAAAATTCTTTTGGTTCTTTCCTGGGGAGTGATGTTAGAAAAGAAGGTACCATGGAGCCTGTGCCTTGGTTTGGAACATGCTGCTTGCTCCTGGAGGCTTCTAGGAAATATATTTGGCAGAATATAAGGACAGATGCAGAAGCAGTTCAGGACCAACATAAAGACTCTGGAGCCACTTATAGGCCAAGCACCACATGATTTCCATCACTGCTGTGGAACAACAGTAGGCACCATCTGGGACAGGGTACTGTATTGCTCCCCCTCCAAAAAGTCCAGGAAATGCTCCCCATTCTCTGCCACTGCTGACAAGTCTGTTACTCAGCTGGAAGCATCAACATCAAAAGCCACATTTTTTGCTATAAAGCAACGTGTGTGCTCCCCACAGAATGTCAGTTTTAGAGTATAATTTCACTTATAAACAAGGTGCATAGGAAGATGCTTGAGCTGACAGATTTAGAGTTGTGTAGTATGGAATCCTGACAAAAATGTCCAAGAGGGTGCATTGTTGGCCCATCAGCCCTTGTTGCCCATCTCCCCCATTGGTGTTACATCTAGGAAACATTGAACTACTGAGTTCAGCTTTATGCTCCTTTGGCTCAGCGCTCAGAACAAGACCGCAGCTCATTCATCCAAAGTTCAGCTTGGCCAAAATCCCCAGTCCTGGAGTATTTTATAATTTTATCTTCCAGTTAGGATCACACTTCAGGCTGATGAAAACACTGAACTTTCAAGATAATAAATTATATACATTCTAAATGTCAGGTAAACAGGCTTCCAACAGGCCACATGCAGAGAAATGGAACCTGCTTCTGAATAGACAAACGGGATCCAGAAGCCAAGGTGGTGCAGAGCAAATAGATCGAGCTTGGAAACACTAATCAGAGGCATTATCTAGGGTGGAGCAAGTAGGGTATGTGCCCCAGCTGGTAATGCCGGGGCAGTGCAAAAAAGCCACGCATATAGGATGAGGGGGTAGGGGTAAGAAGGTAAGGGCACAACTTTCATGCTTGCTCTACGTGCCGTTTATTCCAGATATGCCACTGACACTGATCCAGCTTCTGGAACTGGTGGTGTAATTCTGTCCTGGGTTTTCATTTAGTAAAAGAATCCTAGTCATGAATAGGATGCTAGTAAGTTTCAGCAAGAAGCGGTGATGGTGGCAGAGGATTCAGATAGATTGTAAACAAATCCTCTAAGCTTAGCAGAAAGCAAATAATTTCTCTTGCCTTGTAGAAGGAGCCACTGCCAGTGAGTATAAAGCCCTCATGACTGAATTGAAGATCTTGATACATATTGGCCATCATCTCAATGTTGTGAATTTGCTGGGAGCTTGCACAAAAAGTGGAGGTACTGCATTCCATATTGTCTTATTGTGTGTGCGTGTGTGCGTGTGTGCGTGTGTGTTTAGGTATGGATCTTGCTTTTCTTTATTGATTAATTTATTATTGATTAGAAGATAATGCTGAATGTGAAAATCAGCTGGACGTTGTTACCATAGCTTTAGTTGGAGAGTTGTCTCTCCTAAATCCTGTATCGATCAAGTACAAAATAGATTTTTGAGTCATGGACTGTAACAAAATTCAACATAGATCAAACTTCCCTGTCATTTAATGGGAAGAATAAGCAAATGGACTTCAATTACATTGGCATTACTTTAAATAATATATATATATATTGATTAGTTTTGCTATACTATTCAAATGTTCACTTTTAAAGGACACAGTGCTATCAAATCCTTCCTTTTTCCATTAAAACTTATTTACTTTGTTTACAGGGCCACTTATGGTGATAGTTGAGTATTGCAAATATGGAAATTTATCAAGCTACTTGAAGAGCAAAAGAGATTTTTTTTCTACTAACAAGGTAAAGACCCAAATACCATATTTTATTTCTCCTGTGCTGTACATTACCTTTTGAAATAAGTGACATACCTATTGTGTTGCTGCTCAAGAAAACTAAAAAAAAAAGTGAACAGGATTAGGTTTGCAAAAGCTCTTGCAAATGTGCAAAGATGAGTAACCACAATATTAATAAACAATAAAATATAATTAATAAAAATCTAATAAGACCCAGTAAATAATCAGGAGATAGATTCACTGCAGCAGTACCTCACCGCTCATAAATAGCCAGATAAACTATTAAAGCCCTTTCCGCAACGCACCTTTTTGCGGAGCTGGTGTGTGCGGATCATGCGAGCAGTCTCTAGCGAGAGGCTCTCATGTCCCAGTTCCTTCAGCTCCGCAGCTGCCACCTGCTCGCGTGAGAGCCCTGCCTCTTCCTTCCGCAGTGCAGCCTGGGACTTTCCCAGGCTGCGCTGGGGCAGGAAGCACGAGCACCGTGGCTCCAGAGCTCCGCACGCATGGCAAGTGCGCACAGAGCCCCGGAGCGATGTGCGATCACGCAGCATTTTCGGCTCACAGTCGAAAATGAAAAAGTGTGTGGTTGGCGCCTGCCAGCCCCTGGAGTGTTGCACGATTGTGAGTGCGTTATGTGGACCGCTCCTCACAATCGCGTGACGCTTGAGGGGCCCTTTCGCATGGCAAATGCAGTGTGAAAAGGGCCTCAGTCTTAACTTGGAGCTCTTTCAGACTGATTGAAGAAAGTATGATTTCTTATGACATAGCTCCTTGAGTTTTCCCAGCTGATGCTGCATCCATCTCTAACTGTTCCATTGTTTTGGAGGGATGTTTGTGTGATTTCTGGGATCTGCACTAGACTCTACCAAACTGTTACATGGTTTGTTGAAGCAATCCTATGGTTTCAGGGGCCAATGTTCTCCTTTATGATTTTTTTTAAAAAATCCAAGAATTGCTATAGTTTAAAAATGATATTTCATCAGCACACTGATGCTTTATAGCACTATACTGCTAACAAAAATAAAAAGAGAAAGGAGGAGAAGAGAAGGATTTTTGTTGTTGTTGTTGTTCTGATGTGTCTTAGAATTAAGAAGAATTAAGAAGAAACCCAAACAAGGGTGAGAATAAAATGTAGCTAGTGCTGGCAGTTGTCAAAAAATAGTCCAGGATAACAGAATGATCATTTAGATTGTTTAAAAAAACCAACAACAAAACCCTGAGAACTACAGCAGCAATACAGAACCTCCTGACACATTTGCCCATTTGAAGGAGATCTTGGAGAGAATAGGTTAATGAAGTTGGGGAAGGGCATTCCAGTGTCAAGGTGCACAGAAGCCTGTATCTCAGATCATCACTAAAGTAGTTCTTCTAATGGTAGGGCGCTTCTCCTCTCCTCCATATCTAAAACTACATATGGTAGAAGGTTGGTAAAAGTACAGACATCACTGTTATGTGCCATCAAGTCAGCTTTATGCTGACCCTTTGAATGACCTTCAACAGGTTTTGTTGCTAACCTCCCAGCTCAGGTCTTGCCAACTCAGAGCTATGTTTTCTTTTATTGAGTCAATCCAGTTGTAATGTGTTCTTCCTCTTTTCTTACTGATTTCATTTTTCCCCAACGTTATTGTCTTTTACAATGAGTCATGTGTTCCCATTGTGTATCCAAAGTACGAGAGCCTCAGGCTTGATTTGCTCTTGGATCCATGTATTTGTCTTTTTGGCAGTTCATGGCATCCACAGATCTCTCCTCCAGCATCCTGTTTCATATGAGCTTCTTGCCAGCTTTCTGACTTGTCCAGTCTTCACATCCATACAAAGAAATTGGAAATACCATGATCATCAATTATCCTTCCTGACTCAGGGAGAGGCATACCTTCAGCTAAAGCTAAGCATTTAAAAATGAGATTGAATACATTCAGATTTATTTTTTTTTATTTTTTCTTTAATTAAAATTTTACTAATATAAAACAGAAACAAAGAATTAACAAAGACTAACAAAAAACTGAATACTTTCAAAAAATAAAACAGAAAGGATGCACCTATTCATACATACTTATACTCACTAACATCTACATCTTTAACATCATAAGTTCTAAAATAACCTTGTACCTTCCAGAATAACACTTGCGTCACATTTACATTCTTCATCTGCTTCTTCTTCTTACTTATTTACTTCTTCTTGCATACTTTCCATTCACTTACTTCCCCCCCAGGTTTAGTTTATATTTTCTTCCTTATTGAACACAGATTAATTTTTCTTACAGTATATGATTATCTTGATTCTATTGTTTCCTTAATTACTTCAGTTCTCTTACTTCTACTCTATTCTATTGTTTCCTGAAAATTCATTAATAACAATGTTTATACCAATACTTTTTATTTCATCAATCTAAAAAGCTTGCTATCGCTAGCAATCCCATCTACCTTTTAACTAAGTAATTAACAGATCCCAGTTTTTAACAAATTCTTCCAAAGATTTTCCTCTTGTGAACTTTGTTAGTTTGTCCATTTGCACTAGTTCACAAAGTTCCATTAACCTTTTGGGGGGGTCTGGATTTTCCCATTCTTTTGTGTAATTTATACGTGCTACAACCATAATGTAAAATAGCAATTTCCCATAGGCCTTCTCTAGAATTCCATCATACATAGAGTACATCCATTGAAGTTAATGGGACTTAAGCAGTCAAGACTAAGAGCCTTATCACAGGAGACCCCTTTCTCACTACAATTGTGTTGTCTGTAAAAAAATGCTATGCAATTGTGATTGATGTTTTCCCTTGCATCCTTTGGAACTATTCTGGGATTACAGAGCCTGTTAACACCAAAACTTTATTGCACAGAGACTGTCTACCCACTACCTCCCAGTCCCTTTTTGGCATTTCTTTTCTGACAAGTGTCAGAGAGGGAATGAGGGAGGAGAGTGCACAAGCCAGCAGCCTCCTGTCTGAGTGTAGTGCCAGTCAAAAGCCAGTTGAGGGCTGTGATAATGGGGCTTCCCATTATCTAGACTTAGTAAAGGGGGGATACTTCCCTCTTCAGGTAAACCAAGGGTTAATGAGGTGTTGGGATTAGATTACATTTTAGTGTGGGTCAGCCTCACAGGTCACAGGGTGAGAACTGACCAACCACAAGGGAAGAGGTGGGCATCTTGGAGATGCTTCGAGATGCTTCTGGGGAGAAGTTATAAAACTTCTGAGGAAGGCCATGTGGCCGAGAGAAGAACAAAGGGATACCTCCGAGAGATGAGATCTGGCCAGTCGCAGGCTGCAGGCAGGGATGCTGCGCCTCCTGGCTCTCTCTTCTCTCTTAGAAGATCTAAGCCTATGGACATCTGTGAGTACTAGAATAAAGTAGTTAGCCACGTTAGGTTTTTAATTGTTTTGGAGTTGGCTGATCTAAAGAATGTATCTGTGCTTTTATATCTGCTTTGGTAACTACTTGTAACTTAAGCATGCCTGGGAGGGGGGAGCCTCTCATGTGTATTATTGTCTTGTTTATTTGCATGCCTTGAATAAATACTTTCTGTAAAACCTCTGTTTCCTCTCCATTCCCACGCCATCCTTCGGCACACGCTAGATAGGACTTCTCTCACTCAGAAGGGGGAAGGTGAGAGGGAAGGAAAGGTCCTTAAGCATAGAGATTGGTAATCCACTGAGCAGGGTCCCGCTGTACTGCTCAGATATTCAGAATTCAGCAGGTGGTGGCAGCATAATTAATAATGCTGGAGGAATTACCAGCCTTTTTCAAGGATGAGAGTCAACCTTGGGAGGCTGGCATGAACTCCAGTATGACAGGGGCACTCCTCAGAGGAGCCTGCCCCCTGCTTCCTCCCCACATTTTGCAATCATGCGTTTTTGGAAGGAAGCTCAGGCACACAGAAGGAGGCAAGCAGAAAGTCAAAGCCAAGAATTCCTGTCCTCCCTCTTGTGTTTCCCTTTCAGCCCAGTCCTACTCATCCTGATCCTACAGCAGTACAGGTATGGGTGTCTATATGTGTGTGAGAGAGAAAAGAGAGAGAATGAAGCATTACCATGTCATGGCATTGTCCCATTTAGCAACAGAGACCTTGGAAAGGGCGTTAGATCTCCCATGCAAAGCACATGCCCATTGAGCTCCCTCTGAGCATCCTAAATTGGCATAATAGCACAATTGATCTTGCAGACGAAAATCACAAAGTGGGAAAGGAGGTCAATAAAACTGATTTTTTTGTGTTAGTAAAAAATAATTGCTTTTAAAATGGTCTCCTGTAGGACAACAGCTGAAGAGTGACTGCGTCATGTGCTAAACCCCAACGAAAGGCACTGTTATCCAGATGCAATTGTGATTTGTCTGCCTTAGGTCTATATGTTACTCATTGATTATGATGGCTGATATAAAAGGAGTTTCCTACTGAAATAAACAGGGTTGACTCTGGCTGGATCATATCACTAGAGTATCTTCTTTTCTACCTTGTGTTACTTTACGAATTTTGCACTCTTTGTTTATAGGATACATCCAGTCAAGGAGAGCTGATGACAGAGGAGAAGGATGTTGAGCCAGTCAATAGTAGGAAAAAAAGACTGGAGAGCATCCCAAGTCGAGAGAGCTTAGCAAGCTCTGGGTTTCAGGAAGATAAAAGTTTAAGTGATCTGGAGGAGGAAGAGGAGGGTATGTATAAATTCTTTCCTCTTTTTACAGACTCTGTGATATTTTTATAGCCATGTTCTGCATCTTTGACATTTTCTTTCTCCATCTCCCATAAACATCCGTGGGAGATATTGAGATCCAAGAAAAGATGGTTTGAAATGAGTTTGTTTACAGTGTTACTCAACTTAACAGGAAGATGTTGTGATTGTTTTTTGTGATCTCTTCCTTATCCTTTGGGGAAGTGCTCAGCATATCACAAGTACTGTTTTTGTTCCCACTAAACTTCAACACTACACTTCAATCACTCTGTTGAGAACAAATTAATTGCAAGCAATACAAAAGTCATGTTAACCTTGTATGTGCCAAAACGATTTCAGACTGCTGTGATTTTTACAAGTGGCCTCTCACCATGGAAGACCTGATGTCTTACAGTTTTCAGGTGGCCAGAGGTATGGAATTCTTGTCATCTCAAAAGGTTAGTTTTCCTTCTGTGCATTTTCCCATCATCATTATCTTGATGTTCCAGACTATCTTAGAAATCTAAGGAAGTTTTCTTTTTGAGGTGCTATATACCACTGGTCATCAGTCTTTTGGCCTCCAGGTGTTTAGGACTTCATTTCTCAGATGTCTTAAACAGTCTTGTCAATAGTTAGAGATTATAGGATTAAAGTTCAAAACATCTCCACTGATAGCTGGTGGCTTCTATGTCAGGGGTCTGGTGAATCCAGTTTGAGTTTTATTCTAGACTTTAAAGGAACTGTCCAGGTGTTGAACCTATTTTGAAGATAGAGTTCAGCACCTCGGATAGCTCCTCTTTATAGTTTTGTCCAGATTTTTATTCAGTTTCAATAGAGTTCCCTGCCAATAGCTTTGGTTTATTGAATTCCAACTACATTTCCTGGAACTAGCTGGTTGTGTGTGTGCGTGTATGCATGTGTGCGTGCGCACATGTGTGTGTGTGCATGTATCTGCAATGCCCTGGTTAATATTATGTCCTTCAAACAATATTACAAACTCTAAAATAGTGTGGTGTATCCTTTGATGATACTTAATAAATTTACAGCATAACCCTATTCAGGTGTACTTAGAGGCCCCTGTATCACTACAATTGTGTATACTTAGAAGCAGAATGCAATCCTGTTCAGGCTTATCTAAGAATATGCCCCACTGAACTCAGTGGGCCATATTTCTTGGTTGACATATATAACATTGCACTGAAAAGATTCTGAAAAGGCTCAAATCTTATTGTTGTAGTTCTGTGTTAACTGCAGTAAATGTCATGGAAAACAAAGGTATTAAAACATGAAAATGCATACATTGAAAAAGACACAGAAAAGATTCCAGAGATTTTATGTGTAGGATCCATATTATGAACTGAAAATAAGACTGTGCAACTCTTTCCTTGTAGTGCATCCATCGTGACTTAGCAGCCAGAAATGTACTTTTATCTGAAAACAATGTTGTGAAGATCTGTGATTTTGGCCTTGCAAGAGATATTTATAAGAATCCTGATTATGTCAGAAAAGGCGATGTAAGTTAGCATGCTGCTTATTATATGTCTTGTTGTTTATCATTTTGAATGGCTCACAAAAATGTTCTCTAAATGTTTACATTCTCTGCACTTTAAAGAGCCCTGAAAGTGATTGTACTTTTTTTTTAAATGTGAAGATGAGCAATCCAGATGAGTTGTATACACTGTGATGACTTGCATCCTCCACAACAATGCTCGGAAATGCTCACAAGCTCTGCTTTTTAAATAGTTTACATGTTGATATTTGTTTCTTGGCTAACCTCGCCAGACAAGCCAGTGAAAGGCTTCAAGCAAATGCAAAAACGAAAAAGAAAATGAATGTCTGCTTTTCTAGACTGGGGCTGGAATAGGACTGAAATAGTGATATGGCTCATCATAGTTTAGAGACAAGTCTCAAAGGGCTCAATAGATGGCTGCTTCATTGCAAAGCAAATCCAATGCATTTCAGCCTATATATATTTTTATGACCTTTTCTTCAGGGGCTGTGTAAAAACATAAATATAAAAAGACATCACTAATTACATGACATAACATTATAAGAAAATTCATTTTAAGCTTTGTACACTACCTAAGTGTACAAAGATTAAAATGAATATTCTTATATTATGTTTATCGTGTAATTATGTGACATCCTTTTCATATGCAGCTTCTGCAGCTTTCTACAGCTTCGGAAATATCTATAGTCAGATTTCCAATCACTATGTACAAGCCCTAGACAGTTTGGGGCACCAAAAAAGGATTTGTTTCCTTAGTAAAGAAAATCATTGGTAGTGGAGAGGGAATCACTGCAACACTATCTATGATTTTGTTGTTGTGTGCCTTCAAGTTGTTTCCAGTTTATGGCAACTATAAGGCAAAACTATGACAAGACTATGACAAGGCTGTTGGCAAGACTTGTTCAGAGGGGTTTGCCTTTGCCTTCCTCTGACAGTGAGACAGTATGACTTACCCATGATCACCCAGTGGGTACCCGTGGCTGAGTGAGGATTTGAATCCTGGGCTCCAGAGCCATAGTCTAGTGCTCAAACTTCTGCACCATGTGGGCTCTGATGATTTGGAACTATCCATATTCTGGGTTTTTTTCCCCCAAAATGCAGGAAAAAGCATGGAATCCATATTTTGCCTGTGCAAGGACAGGGAAAATACACTCCTCCATCTCTGGGGCTTGGCTAGGGCAAGCAGGATTCCAGGGCCGATAGAACTGTGGCAATTATAGCAATGCTTGTTATTTTTGTTATTGTTTCAACTTAAGCCTTGCTGTTCCTGACAAGAGCCCAAAGCAGGTAAAAATCTGTATAATAATATACCGCTAATAAAATATTACTAATTACAAATATCTGAAATAGTGAAGTATAAGCTAGAGAAGCATCCTTTGACATGCTCAAAGGGCAATACAGTACATGTCATAGCTCCAGCTTGTGTCTACTTGGCTTCCAATAAGTATTAATATAGGCAGCAGAGGCTGGTGTCCTATCTCAGTTCCAGCAGCCCAGCTGATAATACAAACAAAACAAACTGAATAGCTCCCAGCTTGTTGCTTACTTTTATTCTGTAAGTACAAGGTCAAAAGTAAAGTCCAACAGAATTTGAAGGCAAGCGACTCCAAAGTCAGTCAGAGTAATCTAAAGTCAGGCACAGAGTTCAGCAAGGTATCCAGCAAACAGAGAGGTCAGATAAGCTCTCCTAACTCCTGGAGGGGAAGGGCGGCAGTTATATAGGTTAGCCACCTAACCCAGCTGTTGCCTGAGTAATTGTTGCCAGTTATTAAGTATCTGGGATGGACATAGACTCTCTCTTTGTTGTGTGTGCTCAGCAAACATGGGTACTGGTAAGTTATCTTCTGTGCCTGAAGGGGCAGGACTCTCTTCTGGAGCTGGCACCGCTCCGTTCTGTAACCTTTTCCTGAGCAGCATGTCCTGGCATGCCCCCTGTTTCAGACAATGGCTCAGAGTCCATGTTCTGGAAGCAGGGCATGACACCTGGGCACATTCTACTCGTGTGATCAGAAGGTGACCACATTACTAGAGCAGTCTGCGAAGAAGTCACACCACAGGCTTGCATACCACTGTGGTAATTGGTAGGAACAGCCCATAAGATGCACCATCTAAATCAGGGCTGAGGAACTTGTAGCTCTTTAGATGACATTGGACTGCAATGCCTATGAGCTCTAGCCAGCATAGCCACTATTGAGGGATAATGAGACATATGTCCAGCAACAGCATCTAGAGGACCACATGTTCATCATTCCTATAATGTGATCTAATCCTTAGTAGTAGGTTAAATGATTGTTAGAGGAGAAGCAATGCCTTCTCTTAACACCAACCCTCCTGAATGTGGTCCCCCATCTGCTTACCCTGCAGTCCAGATATGTCAGTCTACAAATCCCCATTGCGCAGGCTGACTGAAGAAAATGTAGTTTGTATGTATCTGGAGGGTGGTTGAGGAAGGCTTTGGATATACGTGGCAGTCAATTCAATCTAGTAGATGCAGGGCCAACAGAAGCACTTGCAAATAAAACCTAGCAGGCAGCCTCCATGTTTTGCAGGTATTGGGTTAGATTCAAAGAACCATGAGTAGAAAGACAATAGCTACTTGTGTTGTTCTATAAATCTTTGTGTAAGAATTCATGGTACATATAAGATGTTGGTTCTGAAAAGTTTGAGGTTGTACAGACACCACCTGTTTGAATTTAGTTTCACTCTTTTTGCCCAGCTGTCTAGGTCCTTCCTGAACAGAAGATAGCTTCTGAACCTGGAAGGACATCTTTAGATCTATTCCTTTAAGTCTTCAGCTCAGTCTAGGCTGTTTTCCTCTTTTCCAATGGAAGCAATAAAGGTTTTCTTTGTTTGAGAACTACAGCCTTAAAAATGGGAACCAGTTCTATAAAACACATAATTTATGGCTAACCTTTGTTACAGGCACGTCTCCCTCTCAAATGGATGGCACCAGAATCAATTTTTGATAAAATCTATAGTACCAAAAGTGATGTTTGGTCATATGGAGTCCTATTATGGGAAATATTTTCCTTGGGTAAGTTGTAGTATTTTTAAGAACCCATGACATCCTAAAGCTTCCGAAAACAAGGATTAAAAATGCAATAAAACTATTAACTGCGTAACCCTATATATGTTTATTGAGAAGTATCATGCGTTTAGTAAATAAGTAGATGTGACTTACCTTCAGATAAGTTTACCGTCTGAGTGTATCCTATACATGTATATGCAGTGTAATCCTATACAAGTCTGCTGGACATATGCACAACTGAGTTCTCTCTTTTTCCCCCATTTTATTTTAAAAAGAAATAAATCACACAAACCTAGGAAAATCTTCAAACAATGAAAAAGAACAATAAAAAATTGAAAAGAAATAGGCCATACAAAACAGATAAGACAGCCAAAACAAATTGTCATCCATCAATACAGTATAATACAGTACAAACAACTACATCTACACCTACATAATACAACTAAACTATACTACCCTACACAATAGTATTTACCCCCAATTGACAATACAAATAACGTAACAGTAACAATAATTAAAAGGGACTTCCTCCACTGATGAAGTTTCAGCATTTCTTAAAAAAATAGACAATATAATTTTATAGATAATAAGAGATAATAGTGGG
This sequence comes from Iguana delicatissima, assembly GCA_948472985.1. Lineage (NCBI taxonomy): Eukaryota > Metazoa > Chordata > Lepidosauria > Squamata > Iguanidae > Iguana > Iguana delicatissima. The sequence continues at coordinate 195,697 of CAOKZL010000267.1, read as the reverse complement.
GAAAAAAGAATTGGAAAAGTTAGAAATAACAGCACTACACATGGTAACATCGCTATCATTTTTTTATTATTACTAGGTTAATCCTTTTATGTAATTATCTAACTTAACTTTCAAATCTCTTATATCATTACATTCCTATTTCACTACGGGACTTACTGCCAATTTGGTGAGTACAATATTTCACTGTTATTCTCACTAAGAAAGTTGGAGCTTAAAGGGAGGACTAACTTCAGTCTTGGTTTATGTCTTTATATTGTCTTAGAAGCCCTAAGATTCTCCAATATCTTTTCAATATGCAAGCAAAAGTTTCTACTCAGGATGTTATAGCTGTATACTGGCAAGAACATCAGCAGCAGATACAAAATGGAGCAACAAAATAAATCGCCCCTGCTGTATATTATAACAGAATCCACAAAGTCCTACCTCTTCATGGTAACGTAGGTGTGACCCTGAGCCTGAATTTTCAAGAGCTGTGCCAGTACAGTGCACGCTCTGGCAAGTTCTACCAAGGTAGAAAGGTTCTGACTATGTGTCTGCCATCGCTAGAGCACCCTAGCTAAGTACAGAGAAGAGCATCATTGGAAGGTTGGCCATTAGTTGATGAACTGGCCATAGCACAGAAAAAGTGGATGGGGTGGAATCTACATGATGCAGGGTCCATCCACAATAATGAAATCAAGATTTTCAAGGTAGCACATGCTTAACCTCCTCTTGTAGAAGAAAGAGATTGTTGGAAATGCTTTGATGTGTGTTCCTACATAGCAAGGGGTTGGACTGGATGGCCCCTGGGGTCTTTTCCAACTCTTTGATTCTATGATTCTGTGAGATACAGTACAGTGGCTAGGAAAAACTAGAGTAGTCATGATCAAGCAAATATTATCCTCTGTATGGCAGGGGAAAGGAACCACTGGCCTGCCACATATTTTGGACTGCAGCTCCGATAAGTGTTTACATTTGGCCATGCTGGCTAGGACTTTGGAGAGATGAAACCAGAAGCATTCCAAGAACTGCAAGTTCCCTAACCCTGCTGTGCAATCTTGAAAAGGAGTTTCCCTATTCTCTTTCAGCCATGAGTCCACCTCTGTCCCTGTAACCTTGCAAGCTGCCTTTTTAATATGATGAATTCCAAGACTGTGGTGGCAATCACTGTAAGGATGAAGAAGGAAGATGGGGGGAAAAATGTTCATGCATGAAAGAGCTTGAGTTTTATTTGCTCTAATGTTTGGAACAGAACCATAATGCATCTGAATTTTATATGCTTTAATGAATACTTTTACATAAAATGTGGTTATTATTGAAAATAGATCTCAAATCTGTCACCATGAATCACATGGCTCTTCAGCAATGGGAACAGACTGTTAACATGCCAAAGGGAAAAGAGCTTCAAAAATATTTGTAAGATCCTGTACTTTCTCTGGAGAAAACAGTGTTAAAGTCAATTATCCCATGATCTGTTAAAATGGCTGCAGGGCTGAGGAAAAAAAATTAGAAGAATGCGGGTCTATTGCCACAATTTAGAAACAATGCCATTCCATTTTTTAGTTCCTTCCCTGAAGTGTTTGTATGGTAGTTAGGACATGTATGATTCAGTTAAGATTGACAATGAACAAATTTACACCCATCAATCAAATCAAATCTTGGAACAGTTAACTTTTGGTACTGTAACTCCTCGAACCCCTTAACTAGATTGTCCACTGGCCATGTTGCCTAGAAGCTTCTGGGAGTTTCTAGCTCAAAAAAGTAACCTTTTTAGCCTGCAGTATGGGAGACAACAGCCAGTCACAATTATCCCCGAGGTCACACAATGCCTGATGTTGCCATTCCAGCTGCTTCCTCCTTGGGTTGATCAGTAGGGCTCATGGCAAATAATCAGATATCCCAAGGCAATTGCCTGCAACAGGAAAACGCTGAGCAAGGCATAAAAAAAAAAGAAGATGGAAAATTCAGGATACAAAATTCATCCTAGAAAGGAAACATCAATTTCATTCATCAAAGAATGGTAGAAGAGACAGACACAACAGCAGAGGAAATCAGTCCTTGCCTACAGTTCCTTAGACAAACAATCTTTTGGTCTTCTAGTATAGACTGCTTTGTCGGTTCTTGCCTTTGAATTAACCCTTGTGATTCTGGAAAAAGGGAAAGGCTAGTTGAAAATCTAAGCTCAAGGAAAAGCATATAGAAATTACAAAGCTGCAATACTATACCTGTTACCCGGAAATAAGCTCAGATGAACTCAGTAGAACTTAACATATAACTAGATGTGTGTACGATTCCTCAGAAAGCGCTCTATGGATACAGTTTATTTAACTCAACTGAGAAAGGAATGAAACTGAGATGGATGGTGGAACTGTCACCACTGATTATGTTCCTGACAGAATCAGCTGGAGCTGGCAGAATATGTGCTTGGGTTAGGGACTCTATGTGCACAACAAAGCTCAGAAAAAAAAAATTTAGCCGATAGCTGCCAAAATCTCCAAATCAACATGGCCAAATTACTTTTTTGGAATATAAACTCATATTTTACATCACCTACTTAATTAAGTGAGCCAGCAGAACAGACCTCAGAACTCTATCTCTCACATGTGTAGCTAAGTAACATCTCCTGGCCTGATCCTCTCCCAAATGTACCTTACAAGGCATCAGCCACTCCAAGAGATAAAGAGCTGTTCTGCTAGCAGTGGGGGAGGGATTCAGGGAGGATGATGTTTCTGTCCCCTCCTACTAGTGAACAAAGCTTTGATAAGGAATTGCAAGAGGTGTCCTGCTTCTGATTGTCACAGCTTCTCTCACAGGAGGGGGTGCAAACACCATCCTCCTCCTTGTGGCCAGATTGGCAGCAGAATGGACCCCCATCTCTCAGAGCAGCTATGAGCTGATAAGGCAGGTTGCAGGCTGTGGGCTGTTAAGGTGCTGTAACTGCATGAGATTAATGAATATGGAGCAGTTACAGAAAGCCATATAGAATACCAGCCATAGTTTGCCAGCATAGATACTGACCATGTTGACTGGGGAAATCTGAAAATGGTAATCCAAAAAGAGTGGGAGTTTTTTTGGTATATATTAGTTTTAACACAAAAACAACATAAACACCAACAGTCATTTTTAACATAAACATACACTAAAATTAAAATACAACACTACAACAGTAAAATTTTAAAAAAACACTAAACACTACCTAGAAAACTAACCTACTAAATAATAACTTAATAAAACACAAATAGATTCTGACCCTCCCAACCAAATGATAATGAGGAAGAGAAAATAAGAAAAGACAGAAAAATATTATTCTACTATTACAGATCCAGCTAAGCAAACTACTAGTAACCATGCCCACAAGTTATTGCGTTGTTTGATTTCTAATTTCAAAAAACGATCATAAACAGTTTCCAGACTTTTTTTTCCCAAACATAATCTTCAATTGGTTTATCCCTTTAAATCTACATTAATTTGGCCATTTGGGATAGTTCAGCAACATTAGCAATGCAATCTTCTGTTGCCAGGGCTCAAAAAGGGATCTTTTAAAAGATGTAGTTGTAATCCAGTGTAGCTAAGATCTTGCATCAAGAGATGGGACATAAAATTCTACCCGGGTGGAACTACGCCCCATCGCCAATCTCATCCACACATAAGCCTCTGTTTCACATCTGGCGCTCTCCCAACAGAGCCACTTGCTGGCTGTTGGAGAGTGGGGAGACATGGTGGCAGTGAGGCCTCCAGCTGTGTGCCTGTAGCTGGACACAGAGCAAAACTTAATCCTCTAGGTCTTCTGGAGGAAGTGTCTTATGTAACTAACTGGATTCATGCCACAATGTTATAATCTGAAAAGTAAATTTTCCAAGCAGAGGTCATCAGTCATTGTAGAGAAGGGTAGAAAAACAGAAGGAGATGGGAGATCTCCCACTTTAGACTAGTCACTCCCGCAAACAATGTGCAACTGTTCTAAAATATGTGTATGCTTAGTTTGTTGCTGTCTATTGACCAAGTTTTTTAATTTTTTTTTCCTTTTTAGGTGCATCTCCATATCCAGGTGTTCAAATAGATGAAGACTTTTTCAGCAAGTTAAAAGAAGGCATAAGAATGAAGGCCCCAGATTTTGCAACTCCAGAAATGTATGAATGCTTGTATTGTTACAAAGTATCATTTTAAGAGCCTTTGTGTGTTACATTCAAGACAGGTACAGTCTGTGTACACATGTTCCAGGGTACCTAGATTTTGGGTCTGTACCTGGGCACAGGAGTTTCTGAGTTTACATTAGGGATGTTCACATGTTACCCTGTACATACGTTCACATTGTTCAGCTATCTTTGAGACTTTCTGCTTTATCATATTCTGTTTTGAGCCTAATGAAGATCTGGATAATTGATATCAGAGCAGTCCCAGGGTCCACATGCCAACAGTATGCTTGGCCAGAGCCCAGAGTGAATCTGGCCATCTTGTTTCTTTCACACAGCTTTTGCACAGACATGCACACAACCATTAACATTAGTGTCCTATTTTACAGAGGACACTCTGCTTCTGTAGGAAGGTAATTCAACCCTCCACTTGAAAAACTATCAAATCCATTTTAAAGGTTGAGAATCCTAACAAGGGAGACCAAGGGCCCTAGAATTCCCTGTCAAAAGTTCACACTGGGACCCTTTCTCACTACACAATTATAGTGCTATGATTCTGCTTTAAATGCCATGACAATATCCTGTGGGAACCTGAGATTTAGGAAAGCACATTTAGAATTCTTAGCCAGAAGGCCTCGTGTCCAGGCCCAGGACTCCATAGGATGCAGCTATGATAGTTACAGTGGAATCATAATGCTCATTTTGTAGAGTGAAAGGACAGCAGACTGAGGAGGTATTACCTTTAAATTATGGAAATTATTTCCATATTGGCAAATATACATTAAACATTAGCATAAACAAACTTCTATTGTTTACATTTTCATCTCTATCAGATGAAGCTCCCCCACCATAGGTCTGCGCTGTCCTCATCCTTCACTGTTGCCTATTCATAAATCTCCAATATGTTTCGCTATTTCTTTCTCCTACCATACAAAATCCTCCAGGAGAAATAGGCAGGGTAGCTGCCCAGGGCCTTCTGAATACTCATGTAAGAAGCCTTCCTTCTGGAAATGCTCCCATTTTTAACAAAAATGGGTTGGAGGGACACCCCCTCCCTTTTTGCTTCTGCTGATGACACTGCAGCTCCCACATCAAGGGAGGTAAGGAGGAGTGTGTTTGAGAGTGGAAGAGCATGGTAGAAGACGGGAGTCTGTATTCTTCTGCTTAAATTTATATCTGAACAATAGTAGTTTAATCCTTGTAAACCTCACTCCTCCTTCTGAGATGGGTTTCTCTGGCCTCTAAAGTTTGGTTCCAAGCTTTAAGCAGAAGAACTTGCCAGCAGTAGAAACGCAAAGCACATGCTTTACTTCCTGAGTGTGGGGGCCCTCTTTCCCTTTCATTCTTGAATGTTTTGCATATTTTTGTACCTCCCTGGGGTGAGTTATAACTCAACAGCTATCATAGCTGGGGAGAATAAAACCCTCAGAGATGAAGCTAAAAATGAGCGTCAGAGTTAAAATTAGAAGTCAACCTTAATCTGAACTCCCCTACCCCGCTGTTTAACACATCACTCCTCACTTCAATCCAGCTTCAGAGATTCCATCAAATGTTGTCCACAGATGTTTAATCTGATCTTGACAAGCCCACAGGGGCCTGTTAGGAGAGAAGGCTAGTATCCCAAGAGACAGGAAACGTTGCACATATGCACAAGAATCACAGCCTCACCAGCATCCTGTTCCAGCTTCATTGTGTTTGGCCAACTCAAATGTCTGGAAGGATTTATGGGCAGCCTGGTAGGATGGTGAAACTACTGAGTGAAACTTTTTGATCTGGCTCTTGTGTGTTGAGGGGGGTGGCCAACAAAAGAGAAAGGATTTAGTGTAGACTATCAAAGGCTATCAGGGATTGTGATGGAGATATCTGTGAGCAGTTAAGGAAGCCGCAGAAATTTTAGCCTCCAGAAGAGAAATCCGTTGCAGAAGCTAGATAACATGTCTTCATGTACAACATATATAAAGGCTTGGTAGTTACAGCAATGCTTTGAAAAGAAGGGATAATGGGCTTACACAAGGGTAGGAAAGATTTTAAATGTTAAGGCAGCAGGGTTTAATCTAGCTCCAAGATTAATCAGGCAAAAGAGCAATTAAGCTACAGAGCCTTGTGGAGCTTAAGTAAAGATTTCTTGATGCTTTCTCTATGGAAGGAGATAGAATTTGAAGTAAAGAGCTTTCAACCTAGCTGCTACAGCTTTGTTTTTTGGTTACTTACTTCCACATTTACTTATACCCATATTTATAAGAAATTGTCAATTTATTTTGCTATAGTTACTGTATTCCACAATTACATTATGTTAGGTTCCTACTCCCAGGTCTTCCTCTTGTGCTCCCATTCAGAACTTAAATACCATGAAAATAACTAAACAAATCAATGTAACTTTTAAGTAAAATGGCATATTGGATTTTATAGCTTAACACAGTCTCCCACAAATTGGGAGCCTCCCAGACGATGGGAGTTATAGTCCCCCAGGAAAACTCCAAGTTGGATAAAGTACAAATCCCTGAAATTCTTCTTCAGATCTTTGATGCATTCTCAAAGTGTTCCACAGATGTACCACACAGACCAAACTGTGATTGTGGGGAGTCCCAGTTAACACCGTTAGCATTTTCTTCTATTGGGAGTGATGCAAGATTTTGTTTTAAAGATTTTTTTAAAAAAAAGAGAGAAAAAGAAGAATCAAAAAGGGAAGAAAAAGATGGACATAGGTAGATTCCATGTCAATGGATCAGATTAAAGGTAGCTTCCAGATGTGAGAAAGAAAGCAAATGTTTTAACATGAGTTAAATTAAGTTGGAAGTAGAAAGACTGCAATATATTTTTCTTTTCACTGTGGTGCTTTCACTTTTGACAGCTACCAGATCATGTTGGACTGTTGGCATGGGGATCCAAATGAAAGACCGAGGTTCTCTCAGCTGGTAAAGAGATTAGGGGACTTGCTTCAAGCAAATGTGCAACAGGTAAGCAGTAAAATTCAATATGCACCATGTTTCTTCATAGTTTTTTTAAAAAAACTAGACTAGACATATATACATGTACACAGTTTTTGCTTAGAGAGCTTACATTTTTGTTAAGAGGTGAACATGCTGATACTACAGGGACTACACAGTGTGGTCTGCAATTTACCACTGATGTAGACTCAAGTCAATTGACTCAGACTCAAGTCAGACTTAAGTCACTTCAGCAACTCAACTTGGACTTGACTTGGCAATAAATGATGTGCTGACTCAACTCAACTTGTGTCTTGTATATTTTTAGTGACTGACTTGCTGCCCTTGGTCAGTAACATAACACATTGATCCCAAAACCTTACAACACACTTCCATCTCTTTTTGCCTACTAGTCACATGATGATATGTCTCAACCCCAAAGTGTGGGTACATTTCTCAGAGAGGAACAGCAAATGGATTAGACAATGGGCTTGATGCAGGGTTGAGGTCTGCTCAGCAGCCAGTCCCCACTCCATATAGGAGGAAGACAAGACTCGCTCCTCACTTGAGACTTGACTAGCAAGTATCTTTCAAAGACTTGAGACTCAACTTGAGACTTGACTTGGAGTAAAAGACTTAAATACATCACTGCAATTTACAGTCAGAGTTCCCATTAATGTTAATTATGCTGTATTATGCTCATTGATGACTTGATCTGTAACTCGGTACATGTAAATCAGTCTGGAAGTACCTTCAGTTGAGATTTTAAGGCCATTGATATATCAGTTGAAAGAAATATGGTTTATTCACTACTACCTCTGTGAGAATATTAGCATTTCTTTACCTCATCCGTATCCAGCTGGGGTTTCTCAGATTTTGCCATTTTGGTCACCTTAGCTCTCAAGGTTGTTAACAAAAGTATTGCCCAGTAGCCAGATCAACATCAATATTTCCCCTACCACAGTGCAAATTCACAGATCCAGGACTGGTTGAAGTTACGAAGTCTGTACTATGTGTATCCAATATAGTAGATAGACATCATTAGTACTGTAGATTTCATGAACAGGGATGGAGGCTGCGGGAATGTGATAGTTTTGATATAGCAGGAATATGTAAGGGCAACAAGGTAGAGGCGTGGTCATCCAGTGACATGCCCTTTCTGCAAAAGGAAAAGAATGTCCTGAAATGTTGATTCTGTTCCATCCTTGTCTAATGCTAGTAGAGCAGTATAAAATGAAGCTGCTAGACACAAAATGAAGCCTCTAGGTGGGATGAATCAAAGCACCAGTGTGAAGAGTTGAACTGTCTTTAACAGGTTCATATCAGCTGCAGCCTCTCTCCATAGGATTTGTGTACCTGTTCAACAATGTTCTGCCCTTGACAGCATTTAAAACTGAATCTTCATTCAGAATAATCAGTTAGATACAGTTTTGATAGAAGTGTATCATTTCAACCTGTAAGCTGCATATTGTTCTAAAATGTAATTAATGCTGTATTTTTCCTAAATGTATCATGTGCTGTAAGCTATATTTCAGAGGAAGAAACTGGTAAAACCACCTCTGAGTATTCTTTGCCTAAGAAAACCCTATGAAATTCATGGGGTTACCATAAATCGACAGGCAACTTGAAAGCATGTACACAAACACACAAGGCCCATCTGTAGAAAAATAGTGTATCTGGAGTAGAACTAGGCTAGTGTGTACACATACACACATAATCACACCAAATTTAAGGGGATGGGACTAGGGTATGAGCATTTTAAACAACTTTAGACCTGCTTTTTGGCTGATTCCTTCTGATGCTGTTGCTGTAGGTTCCTTTGTAGGTTCCTACTCAGAACAGAACATTCAGAATATTCAGCTTTGCCTGCTGTTGGGAATAAGCTACCCCTTCTATTAAGCCATATACTCACTAAGAAATTTACTTTCATACTAGAAACAGTTTTCTTCACCCAAGCTTTCCTAGAATTTTTTAAAATCACATACTGCTAGTTGCTTTTTAAATATATCCATGCATATAACATGGATTTTTTTTAAAAAAATTATTATATTGTACTTTTCAGAGTTTGGAATTAACAAGTCAGAACAATGTAATTACCTCTAACAAGGATGTAAAAAAGAAAGTAAATTTTGGAGTGAGTAGAGAGGCAAAAAGGATGAAGTTATTCTGTAGCAGTAGTGCAGAATAATGTTCCATGCAACCTGGGAGGCACTCAAAAGTTCTGAACAAATCTCCTCTACCTGTGATTCATTGATTGACAATATGGTTATATTGTCACTATAACAATGAGTACACAGAAAAGAAAAAAAATCCAATGTCAATATAAATTGATTTTTTTTAACATTACTGAAAATGAATAAGATATGTTAAGCATTTTCCAAACTTCCAAATTTTCCAATGGTCCAAACTGGTTCTTTATTGTATTCACTCTATTTCACACACACACGACTATTTTTTTAGTATTCTAGATTAGTTTGATAAAATGTTGTTTGTTTAGTGGTATATCAGTTAACTAAATAAAGATGGAGATTTTAGATCAGTTATCTAGCTAAGTACAGCTTAAGCAACTTAACTCCTGGCCCGACTCCTCCCAATCCTTACTTACAAGGTGGCAGCTGCTGCAAGCAATGGAGATTTGTTCTACTGTCAACCAGGGTACAGTGTATTACTGTTTCTACCTTTTTTCTCCAGCGAGCTCTATTGTGACAATTAGGATCTTGGAGATCACTCATGGGAGGGGGAGTGGAAATATCAGTTTGTTATTTCCCAAACAACAAGAGAACAGACCCTGGTAAGGCAGGATCCCTACACCATTGCCATGATAGTGAATACATTGTTGATGATGATGATGATGTGTGCCTTCAAGTTGTTTCTGATTTATGGCGACTCTAGGATGAACCTATCATGAGGTTTTTCTGGGACTTGCAGCCAAGTTTCCATGGTCTCCAGGGGATGTAATCCAAAGCGCAAACCACTAGACCGCATTGGCTCTCAGTGAATACATTAGGGATTGTGAATACAAATCAATTACAGATGTGTTAACTCTAGATTATGCATTCATAAACATGAATGGAATTCCAGTCAACATCAATAAAGTAATCCTGAAAGATAATCCTGAAATGCCTTCTAAAAGCGTATAGTCCTGTCTGAGCTGTAGAATGTCATGTAGTCGCTCTAAGCTCAACTAGCTCAAATCCTACTGTGGCAGCTGTAGTGCGATGGATCAAACTCAATGTCAACTTATTTTCAAAATCTCCTTCATGCTAGTACTATATGTGTGCTCTGTATTATGAGGAACCTGTAGTGCTTCTGATGTATCTGGACTCAAGTTCCCAGAATCCCTGGCTGTCAGCAATAGTACCTGGGGCTAATGAGAGTTAGAGTCCAGAAACATTTGGAAGGCAAGAAATCTGCCTGCCCTGGTTTTCATGCTATTTCTGTCTCCTTGATGAATTTGCACTTTTATGTACATAGGATGGCAAAGACTACATCCCCTTGAATAATATTTTATCAGCAGACCCTGGATTTGACTGTTCTTCTCTAACTTCACCTAATCCTCACAGGATGGAAAATGATTCAGCAACGGCCTTGAATTGTTCTGCCTCTGAAAATACTGGGTAAGATGGAATACTGGGATGCTTTACATACAGCAGGTAGATGAATGGCAGTATGATTTTGATGCTGGACACAGAAAAATGCCATAAAGTGATTTTTTTAAAAAAGAAGAATATAAAGAAAAAGTGATTCAGCCATTTACCATCTGTTTCACCAGCTCAAATTGACCCATTTGCCCTATTTATGTAGGAGTTAGGGTAGCATAAGAATGATTTTGTATGTGATGTGATTAGGAGCCAAACTAATTTTAATCCAAGTCCTGCTCCAACAAGAAGTATTGGTATAGGTGGCACAGGTGGTTTTCCCTTTTATATACCAGAAAAGGCAGTGAGCAAAGTGCATAACTCTAACAATGCCAGTGGCGGTCTTAATGCAATAGAGGTTTCAAACAGAGTTGAGGGGCTTGTAGCCCTCCAGCTGTTTCTCAGCTAGAGATCCTAACAGTTCTGTCCACTGGCCAGGCTGGCTAGGGAAGAATGGATGTCCAAAAAAAATCTTCAAGACTATAGGTTCCCCACATCTGGATTACATGAAGTTCCTTGTTGGATTAAAGCAAAAAAGAAAAAAGAATAAAGAAAGAAAAAATCCATCAGGACAAGATTTCTGTTTCCAATAAGATCCAAGGCAGCTGGGAATATCCCAAGTGGGTTAAGAAAACGATCCAGCTATGGCTGTTTACTAAAGCCTTTTGGACCTAATGGACTTTACATAAATCCACACACATGGATGGTTTTAAATGGTTTTAAACTATTTTAACTGGTTTTAATCTGTCGTCTTTTAACTTGTTAAATTAGTTAAGATATGTTTGGCCTTTAAAATCATTGTTTAGAATTGTTTACATCATTTTAAATTTTTCAGGTGAGATCTTTAGACAGTGAGTGGGATATAAATGTTTAAATAAATAAACAAATAAATAAATGGTAAGATTGATCTATGTAAATAAATATGCAGCAACAGTAAAAGTAAGTGGCTTAAATACCCTAAAGACACCAGATCCCATCTGGTCTTGGAAGCTAAGTCGGGTAAGCTCTGATTAGTATTTGGGTGGGTGACAACTGATGTATACCAGGTGCTTTGGTTGTGTTTCAGAGGAAGGAACTAGCAAAATCACCTCTGAGTATTCCTTGCTTAAGGAATTTCCCAATGACATTTATGGGGTCATCATAAATCAGCAGGCAAGTTGAAGGCAATACGTACACAGAGTAAAAGTAAAGCCTTCAAGTGTGGTCTGGGTCAGTTCTGTCCCTCTCCAGCAAAGGATAGATAGTTTACATGCTCTTGCCCAAGTTCATGCATTCACAGATAGTTTGTTGTTGCATATATCTATTTACCGGTATATATGGTTTATTTTGCATTCATCCAACAAAATGTTTCCTTCCTCCTGAACTTTAAAAAGACATATTAATCCCTTCAGAATGAAGCCACCGCAAAGGGTCAAGACATTTGAGGAACTCTCACCCAAGGACAAATGTGAACGTGATGTAAGTTGCAGTCAGCCTTCTAAAATCATAGAATCATTAAACTGAAGTGTACCATAAAGTCCATCTAGTCCACTACTAAAGCACTTTTGAGAGATGGCATGTTGCTTGCTCTTTTCAGTTCAGTCCTGCATCAATGAGCTGAAGGAGGATGAATGACAAATCTTTTGTGCAGAAGGTTTCTACAAACGCTTTCTAAGCTTGACAGTTCAGATCAGATTCAGAGCACCATTTTACCTATTAAAAACAATGAAACAGAGTAGAAACTCTTGTTGAGGAGTCTACTTCAAGCAGCTAGGCCCAGCCTGCTCTTGCAAATCATGGGCTTGCAGAGGGCTTTAGCTTCTTCCCCATCTCAGTCCTACTGCACACCATTGCTGGATTGAGAACAATGGTTCCCAGACCCCACTGCTATCACCACCAACACCTGACACTTCTGGTGATCCCCATCCACCTACACACAATACACACACATACTTACCAGGCTCAGAAGTCATACTGGTGAGAAGGGCCCTGAATTAGGTTTGGACTGTGCCAAACAGAAGAGAGTTGTAAGAGCTGGATTTTCTTTCAGGATTACCAAGCAGACAGTGGGATTGTGCTGCCTTCAGAAGAACTGAAACGCTTTACATGGACAGGAAGCAAACAAAAGCACTCTTTCTTTGGGTAAGTCAAGTCACACAATTGAACATACAACCAGAGAGTGGCGGCCAGTCTCTTGTTACCCTCACTGCCTCCCACCAGAATTGTATTAAAAATTAGGAACCAAAAAGGGGCACTGCATACAGCATCTTCCTAGTATTCAGCAGGTCTGCATTTTTATTTATTTATTGCATTTATTTGTTTTAATAGTTGTTGACCTTAAAAAAGGTATCTGAAAAAACTACTGTGCATGAGTGTTATTTGCCTCTGTTCAGAAGGTCCTTACTGACCCAGATGGACCATCACGAGGGACAGATCTCTCATTAGCAGATAGGGCATAAAGTTCTGTTTGGGCCAAACCATATCCTTTCTCCCCTCTCCTCAAAGCTAACCTTTCTCATACACAAGTGTTTAGATGCCTTTGCCATTGTGTGCCTGGCTATAGAGACATAGCCAGATGCATCTCTGATATGCCCTGCCCTCGACCAGCCACTAAGTGGCCATTTTTAGAGGCACCCCCCCTCAAGACAGATGAGTTTTTAAGGAATTGGTGTTTGTTGCACAATGGAAGAAATGAATATCTTCCTCTGCAATGACCCAAACAAGACATAGGCTAACACTATGCTGCTATATGTCACAAACAGGATGCCGATCCTAGCTGGTTCTAAGCAGGTCTGAGATGTAGTGCTTTAAATCTTTTAAAGCACTACATCTCAGACCTGCTTAGAACCAGTTAGGATGTCTTAAATTTGTACATTTGTGAATATCCTTCCAAGATCTTTCCCTATACTCTAGTAGCATAGGCTGTCTTATATTTTGAGCCCATTTGATCATGTTCTCCTTAACAACATCTTATTGCAGTTCCAAATTTAGTAGCATTTTGTAAATGTTATCAATCATACACTCACCATCTGGTCCCAAAATCAACCTCAGTGGTTGATTAATAGATTTAATTTAATAGAAAATTATTATAAGATGTTTTATCAATGGTACCTACCACCTGTACAAATTTGTAATATGAGTAATAACAAAAATAATTTATGTTGGAAATATGAGGAAAGAGGAACATTGTACCACATTTGGTGGAGTTGTGAGCAAGTGAAGAAATTTTGGAAACAAATACATGAGAAGATAGCCAATGTTCTCAGAATCCACTTCCCCATGTATCCAGAAATATACTTATTGAATATGCAAGAGGGTATTCAACAGTTGAGTAAGAGAAGTCATCAAAAGATTTTACTTTTTATGATTACGGCAGCCAGACTCACTTTTGCACAAAAATGGAAATGTAAGACAACTCCTACCAGAGAAGATTAGTTAATAAAACTCTATCAAATGGTGGAGTTAGACAAGTTAACAAGATTTTAAGGATAGTAAAAATGATAAGAAACTACATGGATGCATTAAGGACAAGAATATTAAGGACTTTGTGGGGAGTATAAAATGTAAAAATTACAAAGGTTTCTAAATGAATCTCATAATGGTGAAGTATTGTCCTTACTGAATTTATTCAGGAGCTTTGGGAGGGGGATTGTAACTGCTCTAACAAGTATTTTTTAGGAAGCCGGGTGTCATTCATACTAGCCAGCTTCAGCCAATATAGAGCTTAAAGCACATGCACACCAGCATGTAGAAAGGCTAACCTAGTTTCAGCCCCTTAAAAGGGAAGCAGGAGTACCTTTCAGGGCAGCCAACAAAGATTTCAAAAAAGCGTTTTGCACAGTTTCTAAAGGGAAGGTGTCATCATATTCCCAGATCTCTGCACCATACAATAATTGTGGGACAATTTTCTTCTGGAAGACCTTGACAATAGGAGCAACCAAATTCCCCCCGTAGAACCTATAAAACCTCAATAAGGAATTAATAGAATGGGAGGATTTCAGCTTAACTGCATGGAAATGAGTTTTCCATGACAATTTTTAATTAAATCCCAAACTCAGATATTTAAAATAAGGTGGCTGTTCTATGAAATTTTCATTTAATCTCCAACTGTGTAATTTTCTCTTCTTCTCAAAAACCACCACTTTGGTTCTAGAGTGGTTTACTATTAACTGCTCTTTCAAATAAGAAGCATTCAACTTCTTTAGAAGTCTCTGCATCCCAATCAAGGGGGTAGAGATAGGAGCAAAGTTTGCTCTCAGTGCACAGAGCTAAAGTCTGGCAGATGCACAACAAACAGAAAATCATTTAAGGATGCTGTTTCCCCTTTCCCATTCATGACTCAGTGAGGCATAAGCAACTTGAGACTCAAGGGCTCAGGATACTAAAATGGCAATGTGACAATGGAGGGATGCGGAAGCGTCACTTCTCTTCCTGCTCTCTGCTGTTTTTATATTAGCTACTTTCCTCTGCTTGGCTCCTTTCTAGAGAATGACTTGCTAGGGAAAAAGGTCCTAACAGGAATTGTATCTGAAAAAGTAAATGGACATTAAGGAAATTCACAGTCTTAAAAAAGCATGAATGATTCATGAGTGATTCTTGCTTTTGTTGTGGGAGACTGTGATTCCCACTTACCACAGTAGGACATTCTCTGTGAGAAACAGAGAGATCCAATTTTCCTGGAGTAGGGCTGGGCTGTCAATGAATCAGAGAAGCTGCATGGAAACTCTTTGAAGAAAGATTGTATCTTATCACTGCCAGACAGAGACTCTTGGTTGCCTTCATACCATTCTTATGACCTTCCAAAAGCATCTAGCTGATTCCACGTGACTTTCCAGAAACATCTAGCGGGGCTAGAGTCCTCTCGGTGATATCTATGTACGTTTTCAAACACTGCGCAAGGAGCTATCCATATGTACCTCCCTGTGCAATATTTTTGTCCAAGCTGGTCAGATGCCACCTGGGAAGAGCACTACTCTTGACCCAAATGGCCTCTGATTGACCTGCTGTATAAATATGCTGGTGGGACTACACTGCATCAGCATCAAATAGGATCTTAGTCTTTGGCTCAGATTGTGCAAATGTGTGCTGCATCCCTTTTGTGATCAGTAAGAAGGGCTAAATATCCTATAGGCACCAGATTCTGTCTGATTTTGGAAGCTTGCTGTCTCTGTTTTACATTCACCTCAAGACTATCTGTCTTTGCTTACAGCCTCCACTCTGCCAAGAGAAGCAAAGAATCTCTCCTTTCCAACACCACCAAGCGAGACTTCTACAGTTTCAGCTGTGGTCATATCAGTGATGTGATCCAGCCATTTATGCATGATGGTATAACGTGGGAAGGAAAACGAGGTTTCTGTCCACCCAGCTATAATTCTGTGGTTCGGTATTCAACTCCACCAGTTTAGCAAAGGACTTTTAACTATTCAAAGCAGCTGCTTCATAACAGAGCTCTTTTTCCTCTACCATCACTCAAATGTGCTTCCTGCTGCCTACTGATGCAAAACTACCTATGTACAGTATTGATGACTATTTCTGTGAAGCACCAGAAATGAATGCTTCCATGCAGTACTTCTGCTGTGGCATTAGCTCTCTATCCAAGAATGAAAACTTGGTAAGGAAAAGGATGCCCCTGCAGTATGTTTCCTCACCATGCAACTCCTTATCACACCTTCTTGGGCAAGTCTCATGCAACTCAATGGTGAGGTAGTTGAATTGATTGAACTAGAAAGCTGCTTCCAGTATAGTCAATTCTATTCCCAGCTGAAATGCTGTATTTCTATTAGCTGGACATTTAAGTAGCTATGTATCTATTCTCTCAGATATTTTATTTTAAATTAATTGCTAAGAGCCATTCTGGTAGTGCTCTGGTTATAGTGGTGATGGTAGGAGAAGAATGCAAACTTGGCAGAGGCAGTTTTGCACACTGGATCTAAACACGTACATTTTTCACATCTGGGTTTCTGGGAGATAGCTTCTACTACTCAAAGAAAACCTTGGTGTCCATGCAAACAAGATTGAACCAGAACCCATAGCAGTGTTATAATCAGAATTTGGAAATGTTAGCATAAACATTGACATTAAATTGAACATGAACTTGAGGTTAATCATTTTAGTGCAAATTATACAATTAATAAATTAATAAAAAATTTAAAGAAACAATTAAAATGCCTAAAAATCCTCCCAAATGGCAAATCCCCAGATCAATGAATTAAAATAATATGCAATGTCATGCATTATTCAGACTTTTCAAGGTCATTGGTGTTATACCAATTAAAATAATGACTTCTAAAAGAGTTGTTTAAAAATTATGGGAAACCAATTAAGTTTTAACTTCCAAGCTCTGGGCACAGGTATGAACACCGCACAGAAAAGAGCCTATACTGCCTAGCAAATAAACCAAACATACATTGATTTTTATGTATTATTTCAACAAGCATGTCTTTCTCCCAAATAATTCTGGGAATTTCAGTTTTGTTAAGAGGTTGAAACCACTTTTAGAGAGTGCTTTGCCATTCCAGAACTACAATTCCAGGTGAAGACAAGCAATCGTTAATGTAGCTTTTGACAGATAGCAGTGAGATTAAAAAAGAAATTGATATTTTAAATTGCAATCATACACACAGCTTAAAAACTAAGACAGTTTATTATTACAGCTGCAACCATACCCTCCACTGGGACATGTCTGGCCAAGCAACATCAGAATGTTGTCAAGATGAGAGAAGTTATTAAATGAGGAAAAACACACAAGCTAGGAGAGGCTGCAGCAATTTCCTTTTGCCTGAGTTTACTGGAAGGGCAAAATTCTGCCCCCTTCTGTCCTTACTTCCCAGTGCTGGGTTAATTGCACTTCTGCACTTTGAACCCAGCTTGCAGCAAAATGAGAAAGTAGGATGACCAGAGAGAACCTGCAACATTTTAAAAGCAGGTGAAAAGTGGGACAACAGAAGATTAATCAGGACTGTCTCTGCAAAATGGAGACAGTTGGATGGTATGTATAAGTGGCTGGAATCCTTCCACTGTGTTGGCATAGGTGGTAGCAATAGGAGACAGTGAAGGAATGAAAGTATTTGAGAACTAGGCTGTTCAGAACAGCTTATGGTTAGCATCCTGTGGCTTACGCATATGTGTGTGCACATGACTTTTTTAGGGTGCAGAGGGTTATTCTCTTTCCAATGCACTCTGTCCAAAAACCTCCCACTGCCTGGCAGCTGTCGAGGGGCCTTCCTGCTTTCTCTCACCAATGGCGATGGGAGAGAAGCAATGCAGATCATGAAGCTAAGACTGCTCTGAACTTCCAGGGGAAGGACGAGGTGGGTGCTCTGTCAAATGGAGTGCACCCTCGTTCCCTCTCCCTGAGTTGAGACTGTTTGCTTTTCCACATCTTTGGGAATCCCTAACATATCACTTGCCTCTTCCAAGTAAGTGACAGAAGCAAGAATCCCTCCTTGGGGCTGGCAGCTGCTGGATGGTGGGAGGATGAGGAAGAACTGCAGGCAGGGCTAGAATCGCAGCATTTGTCTGCCTTCCTTTGCCACCGCTGTGCATCCCTAGCAAAAGTGCATCTACTAGAGCAGTGCACCAAAAGGATTC
This sequence comes from Iguana delicatissima, assembly GCA_948472985.1. NCBI lineage: Eukaryota > Metazoa > Chordata > Lepidosauria > Squamata > Iguanidae > Iguana > Iguana delicatissima. The sequence goes on along the minus strand of CAOKZL010000267.1, from coordinate 177,451 downwards.
AGGCCTTTGTTTACAGCAGCCACAAGGCAGATCCTTGAAAGAAGCATAAGAAGTGGGATGATCCTTTTTGGAAATTAGAGTTTCCCAGGATGTTAGCCCTGTTGGGAAATAATATGGAAGCTAAAACTGTGAAGATTCAGCCTCCTTTTAGCAGAGTAGCAGACAAAGCATGTCTAAATTTGTGTATGGCTTTTCTATCTCAGACTGACTGAAGAAACAAATGCAGGCAGCTTCAGGTTACAAACTTAGAAAAGTTTACTAATAGCTTATACATTATAATATATATTATATTATATATATTAATATATATATATATATATAATATTATATATATATATATATAATATTATATATATATATAATATATATTATATATTATAATATAATAGCTTATATTGGGGAGCCTACATCCTAACTAGCTAATGAATAGTAGTAACTTCCTTCTTAGCTCACCATCTTCTGATGGAGATGTGAAGCATGGTTGGAGAAGAGGAAGAGGAAGCAAAAATGGAGGAGAAGAGAGATCAAGAGAGATCTGAGAAGGGGTCTCTTTCTTTTATAAGACTGATGTCCCAAGCAACTGTCCTGGGTCACATGATCTGATCACTTGAACACCAAAGGTATTTATGATCATGCAATTAAATGACAGAAAGGCAAATGGTGGAGCTTTGGCATGCAAAAGAGAAAGGAAGCCCTATGCTAGCTATGCCTACTTGCTCTAACAACAAGATCGGGGGGGTGGGAGAGAGAATGCTGGAATTTTTCCAACATTCCTGGAGCTATGTCAGGCCCCACGGCACTGTCCTATCTCAGATGAAAGTACCAGCACACCAGTATGCCACAGCACTGGCATGTACCACTGAAAACTATCACCACGGTCCAAATGTTGGTACAGCTAGCGTCGCTGAACTGGCAAAAAGGAAAATGAGGGTCAAGTTGTCAGTGAGTGACATCTACAGAAAGTATTCCAAGCTCAATCTATCTGCAGTCTTCTATGGGCACTACAATGTTTTCCTCACACTGTAGCAGTGTGATATTTGAGCCTGTGGTGGACCACATGATTCTAAGAATTTCAGTATCCCCTTAGTTTTACACACACTTCTTATTTTCATACTAATAGAAACACATGAACATTTGTATACATTTAAAATTTCTTAACCACAAGGTGGCGGGTGAGCAGGGCTGCCCTAGATTTTCAGCATCTGGCTTAGTTCTTTACAACAGTTGACTGCTCAGTGTATATGCTGCTTCAGAGTAAATAGTCACAGCATTATTTGTTGATGCTTTTCTATTTGGGAATCCCTAACACATCTTATTTTGTTATTCTTTAAACTTAGAGATTTCAGAATTCTGTATGTATATCCAAATACATTTTCCTTTTATACTCCTATTCAAAGTGACCACACAGAGCGATTCACGCTGCAGCTAGCTGATGGTGAAACCATTGTGTCCTGCTCCAACTGTGCATATAGAATTGGAAGGCCAGTCAAGCTCTATCTGAAATACTGCTGCATATGTTAATGCTGCTATTTATGACTATAACATTTATTTAGTGCTAAGAACATGCTGCATTTGTGCTAAAAAGTGAGTAATATATTAGTGAACCATTCTTTCAGCTCACAAGTAAACTAAGAAAATTTGGGTAACAACGAGCATCTTGAAGTTCTTGTGTAAGCACTGTAACTTTTAAGTACTATTTAAACTGGCTCCATTGTTTTTCCATGGGACTTTATCCCAACTAACATTAGCTGGACCAAACTCAATAGTTCAACGCTATAATTGCATACCTGCTTATCTGGTGTAAGTGCCACTAAACGTAGCACTTACTTCTGAGCAGATGTGTACGATTATACTGTCAAAAGAGCTTCTGAGTACAGAAGCATTTTACAACTCCCAATTCTAAAAGCCATAGGAATGTAATCTTTTGCATACTCTTATCAAAAAATAGAGGACCAGACAACTTTTGCTACATGGTCCATTTATTAGATACTGAGGAGAAACAGAATGTGAGGGTTGGTGTCATCTTCAGATATGATACCAATAGCTGTAAATATAATTTTTGAAATTAAATCTGAATGCTTTAATAAACTCACTGGAATTTTAATTTTTTTCTTTGAAGTGAATTTTGCTAAGGACCAGTGCATGTAAATAATCCATACCTACCCCTAAACTTTTAAATCTATTTTCATGTACATTTTCTAAATTTTCATAATAAAAACTGATTTCTAAGCTTTACTTGAGAGACTTGTTTCGCCTGTGTTAATAATCCATCTACACGCTACAGTTGTATCTGGTAGAATTAAGTAGTCTCAGTTTGAAGAAATTTCAACTAGTGTTTTTTATATAATAGCCACAATATGTCAAAAGACTCAGACTTTGCATGAAGGGTAATTAATTCATGGTAAGCCATTGGTGGGATTGCCACGAGAAGCTTTATTTTGTTCTGTGATTTTTTGGATCTCTACTAAGGATGAGTTCACACATCCATGTTTTTCATCTCTATCATCCCTATGTAGGCCATCATTCGGAATGTTCTCGACCAGCGGTTCCCAAGCTTTGGCCCTCAAAGCTCCAGCCTTACTTGGCCAACAGTCAGGAATTCTGGGAACTGAAGTCCAAAACATCTGGAGGACCAAAGTTTGGAAGCCACTGTCGTGGACCCTGGATGAGGAGCCTGTGGCCATCCATATGTTGTTGAACTACTACTCCCATCCTCTTTAACCACTAGCCAGGCCAGTTGGAGGTGATGGGAGTCTAACAATACCTGGAAGGCACTGGTTCCCACCCCTATTCTAGGCTCTGTAGGAATCTAGCTTAATGTGCAAGGGTGAAAAGAATTATGGCCCTTCAGCCCCCTCATCTCCTTTCTCTCCCATTTTTGTAAAAAATGGGCAACTTGTGAAAATCACTTGAAAACCATGCCCAAAGATCCCTAAGTATGCACCCCCCCCGAAAAAGGGGACATTCCCATTACTTGTTTTCTTTCAGCTCCCATCCAAAATGGCAACCAGAAGTGACACTGCATTGCTTCCCCTCTCCATTCTGGAGGCAAAAAGAAAGTGGTCTTCTCTTAGGACAGCTGCAGCCAGCAAGAGGGGACTGGAGAAAACCGGTCCTTGGCACTCACATTTGTGCACTCCTGACCTGGGCCTGTGCATTTTGCTGGCAGAGTTTGCCCCCTGAGTGTGATAAACATCCCCCAAGGGCAGACCCCATCTGTTCCTGCCCCAGACTTCAGCAACAGCATCAATAGGATCTCCCTCTTCCTGCAAAAGTTTCAGTCGAACTAGGGCCATTTCTGCACTAGACTGTTACAGTGCTTTTATTCCACTTTCAACATCCTATGGAATCCTGGGGATTGCAGGATACCTGTTTTCCATTGCATCTTGGTATCTTATGGTTCAAGACATACCGAGTGCAAAACAGAAAGCAACTAACCATTTAAGGATGCTGAACACTCTCCTTTTATTTTCTTTCTGGGCAAAGAAGACAAAATTGCGGTGTGTTCATTGTCAAACACATACCAAAACTAGGTCTACCAAAAATGCTTCACTTCCCTGCACCCAGTGTATCCTCTCCGGGCCAGTACCTGTTATGGTCCTGCTTCTTGCAACACTGCCTTTCTTTTAGCACAGAGTGTGGGTCAATTTGTGCAATTATTATTCATATAAGTCATCCTTACTAATAAGGCAGTGTACAAATACACTAAACTGATGAAATATAATTGAAATTAAAAATTAAAAATATATCAATATCAACCAATCACACATACGCAGACCTCCAGACCAAATCAGCCAGTTCGAATGCCTTGGCAAATAAAAAGGGTTTCAGCTTGTACTGAGGCTTTCACAATGCAGGGCCAATCATACTTCCATTGCGAAGTCATTTCAGAACAGAGAGATCTTCTTTTACTTGCTGATCGACAATGCACCAAAGGTACTTGGGGAAGAGCCTGATGATTAAGTAATGGGAAGACTGATATAGGGAAAGACATTCCTGTCAATATTTGGGTCCCCAACCAGTCAGGGGGTTAAAGGTAGCCACTAGCATGTTGAATTGACCTAAGAAGCAAACAGCTAACTCAGCTTCTTTGGAACTGATATATATACCTGTTGTTTTCTATTCTTAGGAGGTCATGAACTGTTTTCAGCTTTAAGTATTAACCTTTGACCCCTACTCTAGATCATGGACGTTTACTAGGTACATAGCAGTTAATAGCCACTTTTCTTCTCCGTGTAGAACTAACTACTCCTACACTGACAAATGAATTGTGGTGGCTTCTTCAAGTATCTAACTCTCAGTAAATTGCTCAAAACACCTTCTAAAAGGAAACCCTGCAATTCCTAGTGGAAGCATTCCAGTTTGTATGAATCAAACATGTAATCCACCCTACATCTACCACCATTCCTGATGGTGGTCAGCTTACTCTTATACCATTCTGGAATCTTCTCCCTAATTTCATAGTTTTGCTTGATTTCCCTCTTGATCCTTTAGTATCAGGTTCCAACTTGATACTCATTTTGTAAGGATTTGGCTAACCAGCATATCTCCATTCTAGAGGCCTCTTTGCAGTCTCTGTACGTACTTCTGTTCCTGCTTATGGGCTGACCTTTCACCTCCTGTTATTTACTTTTTGTTAGTAGCCTTCTGCATGTTTTGTCTTGGGTATGGAACTGGTAACTCTCATGTTCTATTCCACTACCTATAGTCTTCTGTGCTAAGGCTGTCCTAAAGGTGTGGTATCTTTTCCTTATCCAAGACCATTTCAAAATTCCATCTTAAATCACAATGGGAGGAATCCTGTTAGGTAGATACGAATGCATAATACAGTTACACACTCATGACTTTTCCATATTCATGATCCCTACGTAGGTCCCAGTTAAGGGTATACACAGGGACCAGTACCCACTTACCAGGTAGCAGCAGCTACAGTCAACAGGGATCTGTTCTATTATTCAGGAAGCAGCTGACCAACAGTTTCACACACTCCTGTTCCACAAGCGATCTCTGGCACAAGGGGGAAGTGTCTATCTCACTGCTAATCACTCATGTGAGGGGATGGGAATGTCACCTGCTTCTTGGATCAATAGAGTAATAGAACTCCAGTGATTGCTGCAGCTGCTGCCCAGAAAGTGCATATTGGGAGATTGGGACAGATTTCACTCCACAGTACTGTAACTATGGTACTTATATAATCATAACTCCCGACCAGGACCCAGACCAGTGCTGTTCAACAAAATAGCCATGGCTTCATTAGACGTTCCACCTGGAATAGCAATAGCAGTTACATTTCTATACCGCTTATCAGTGCGAACCATTCCCTAAGGAGTTTACAATGTGTTTTAGCTAATTGCCCCCAACAAGCTGAGTACTCATTTTGCTGACCTATAGAAAGATGGAAGGCTGAGTCAACCTCAAGCCCTGCAGGATCGACCGCATAACACTGCGGCTGCAGTACCAGCATTTAACCACTGCGCCACCAAGGCTCTTTGCCTTGGTGAGCTTGTCTTGAAGCAACATCTGGAAGAGCCATTGTCCAGTTTTTCTACCATAAAAGATGAACATGCCTCTAGGTATATTTGCTATCCCATGCGTACGCTTACAGGTACCACAATGGAAGATACAATACTTACCTATAGCCCAAATCCTTTAAAATGGTCACCTGTACAGCTGTCCCATCTCCTTACTTCAGGTGATTATTCTAGCACTGTGGTAGTCATCTTGAACCTGGTAGGAAGGTATAAGGACTACTTCTTTGTCCATGTGTATTTGACTCAGGAAGCATACCCTAATGCTCACCAAACTTAAGCTTTAGAAGGTTTCAAATGATGCGTTCTAACAATACAGCATCCATAAGGGAAACTGTGTCGATGGCCACTCAAGGAACTTCAGACAAGTAACCTGCATTTCATATGAGGAACAATTTATCTGAATGAAAGCATCATCACAGTAAAGTGCTATAGGCAACAAATGAACAAATAAATTTAAAAATCTGTTTGCCTGAAATATTAGTTTTTAAATGAAGACACTCTTCACATTTAAATGGAAAACACCAAAAAAGATTGCACTGAAGAGGGAAGAATATATGTATACTCATGAATTAATTAGCCAGATATTATGGGCCAGATTCCGTTATTTTAAGGAGGCTGTCCACCTGCTAGAAAGGCAGGCAGAACAGTAACAAGTGAGATAATAACTTTACACACATGAAACAAACAGCTTCCAGATAACTAGAAGGCTGGATTCTGACTCTATAAACAATATACAACTATTTTTCCTTGCTGAAAAACAGAAAATACAATAAACTAAGTAGATAATTATTTGCTTTGTAAACTCATTATTGCTTGCCCCATCACAAATTAAGAAGACTTGGGGTTTTTTTTGATATTCAACATGCAACAGTGCTCTCACTCACTAAGAAGCATGTGTTTCTAGTGTGAATAAGACAGAAGCCTTACTCAGGAAGTGTTCTCTTTGAGCTAGTAGATCTCCATGTGTTCCATCACCCGGCTGTTGGGGAAGAGGGAATGTCTACATTTACAGAGCACTGTAGGCTCCTTATGTGATTGAGCAGCCTAGAGGTGGAGATACAAAACAGGGGGTAGAGCTACCCAGCACATTTGCTCCCCACAATTCTACAGTCATTCTACTACAGAGTAAATTCCATGGCCAAGCTCATTTCACAAATGATGTGAACTTCCCACATTCATTGGTCTACACAGGTATAGGCAACCTGGTGCTCTCCAGATGTTTTGGACAACAACTTTCATCCAATGATTAGGAGTGATGGGAGCTGTAGTCTATCATCTGGTCCAGTGGAATTTAAAAAGATGCCTACTGTTCAGCATTTAGTTCCTATGATCACCAGCCTGATTTGGCTACAAGGGCAGAAGGCAGGATTTGTTTTAATATGGAAGAGTGATACTTTCTGTTATTGAAATTATACAATTTATTTTCAGGTTATTACTATTAGATTCCTGCTTTTGTCCATATCTAGCATAGTAACAAACTGTGGAAGATTGTTTCCCACAACCCACAGAGTCAGTGTAATTCTAAAACTCTTCACTCCTCCAGAAGTATTGCCTGTTTTGGAATACTTCAAATTAATCTGAATTAAGTTGATTTTATTTTCTGTTTTATGCATCTTTTTAATGTTGTTTTTAACTTGTGTTTTTTAAACAGAAATTTAGTTTAATTGTGCTTTAACTTTTGCACTAAGAGTTTTTTTGACTGTATTGTGCTTTTAAAGCATTGTATGCAACCTTGGATCCGCCATGCTGGGAGAAAGGTAGGATAAAAATTAAATAGTATTTTTGTTATTAGCACGACTGCTCCCATGCTGCTTCTCTTTCAACAAAACTCTCTCTCTTGGTGAGGGCTTGTGACCCAACACGCAGGAAGACAGAACTTGGTACAGGCTGCACCTGTTTGGTTCCCAACTGCTTGCGTAAAAGACATTCCTCTGGACTGTCCCTCCAAATTTGGAATCTAAACTTGACGTGAAAGTACACGGCAGCATTCATTTCACAGCAGCAAAAATGTGCTTGTTATTATGTGTATTTGTGTACCAACTAAATTTGCTGTGCTTTTATTTTACTCTGTTTGGAAAATAATCTTTCTAAGGCAAAGGGCATTCTATGGGACATGTGGTCCAGCTTAACTTAGGCAAGAAAATCATAATATTGATAATTTTTATGTAATCAGTGTACAAATACAGTCCAAAGTTGCAAATTTTTATCTCTGTATAAACATTACATGGAGTGAGAGGATACAAAGGCCTTAGCTTCATACTATTTTTGCAGTTAACAGGCCAAATCAATTAAATACGGGTATGGAAAATTTCATAAAACTTTATGTATAATTTTCAAAGAAACAAATGACATCTTGCAAGTCTAACAAGGATCTCAAAAAAAAAACCCTTGAAGTTACTTTAAAACAGTTCTCTATCTAGAATTAAATCCATTTTGATCTTTAGAATTTTCTGAATTTTAGATCTGATCATATACCAGAATTCCTTAGCTCTGTTGCATCCCCACCAAAGATGAAGGGAAGTTCTGGTTTGTTGTGTAATTTTCAATATGCTTTTTTTTCTTCATTACTTTCTTTCACATATGTAATATACATTGTGAAGGGTTTTTTCCCTTGTTACCTTTGTGTGCGTGTGTGTGTATACTTTGTCCTTGTATACTTTTTTTATACTTATATATATATATAAAAAAAACAGTATTCCAGAGAATTCAAGCTACATCAAATAGGAAAAGGTTTTCTGTGAGTAGGGCATACTGAGGTTTGCTCACGGGCTTCAGGACAGTGAGGCAAAGTAAGACACAAGAAAGACAAAAACTCTACAATACAGTCTAAAATGGGTACACAAGAAGGAAGACAATTATCACACCTTTGCATTTTCAAAAAGAAGTCTTTGTTATTTCTGGAATTCTTTATTAAAAATACTGCTGTACACATGAAAAGAATGAAAAACAGGATTAAAAGGTAACACATCGTGGGATCATGACATCAGAATGTAACATACTGGTGCTTTTTAGGGGAAGCTGTTCACATCTAAAATATTACTGCAACAAGGGCAGAATAAAAAAAGAAGCAAAAAAAAAATTATTCCCCAAAAGTATTTACAGTGTAGCAAAAACAAAAGAAAAATCCTCAAACAAGCAACCTAAAAGAGGTAAAAAATTGAAATGGACTAAACATTACATGATTTCAAAAGGTTGTCCTTTCTGTGCTTTTAACTGTAAAGATAGGAAGGTCAGAATTGTTTCCCATGTGGAAAAGAGATGCCTTGCGAGGTTCGTTTACACTGCTGCTCTAGTTTAGGGATTACGTAACTCTTCCTATGAACGGAACATGCTATTACTGGACAGCCTTCTAATTGGAATTTTGTTGGAGTAGAAGGGTTCTCCCCCCAAAAAACACCAAAGCAGAAACTTCTAAAACATGGACCAAAGAAAACAAAATTCCACATTGTTTGATGTATTACCCAACAGCAAATATTTCCTGGATGGCATTTACTGATGGAAACTTATCAGATTTCTGCTCTTTTTTCTTTTTTTTTCTTTTTTTAAAATATATTTTAAACCAAGTCCTGAGATTACTGGGGCTAAAGCAATGGACATGTGTGTTGACAGAAGTTTTGCAAAATGCAACTTGTTTTTTAAGAGGTGGATCTTGCTGGTATAAGCGAGGATGAGACTGAAGCCCTGCATTACCCCTGCCCTTGCTTTTCCCAAAATATTGGTCCACAAAATAATCTGTCAAAAAGTTCTCAATTCCCGCAACTAAAGAGATGATCCCCTTTCATTTTCAAAGAAAACGATACTGGGAAAAAGAAAAGGAAAGGAAAAAAAAGCCTCAGCCCGCTTATAAATTAAGCATTCAATATTTCTTCTAGAATACAAGTACTACTTTTTTTTTGTACAAAAGAATTACAATATGATTTTTCAAAAACATATAAAAGACAGCTGCTCTTCCTCAAATACATGAGCTAACAATAAAAGACTGGTTTGCCATGTTCACATCCCAAAGTCTCTGTTCCTCTTGACATTTAAAAAAGAACAATATTATGGCAACTGTAATCCTCTGAATACTAAACATTAAGCTCCATTTAAAATTTTTTTTCCAGATCAAACAATAATTAATTTTATTTCTTTAAGCTCCATCAACTGATGCTACTAATTGCAGGCTCTGCCACGTCTCCTGAACGGTGTTGCAGGTGTCCCTAGTCTTTCAAAGCCTTGGAGAGCGCTGCTTTTCTTGAGGCAAATCTAAAGTAGGAGTGTCGTCATTAAAGCTTATAAAACTGGAGAGAATTATTAAAAATTTATCTGAAATTACAAATATTCAGAATTAATAAAATCGATGCCTGTAACATCAGTTGCAAGTGCTTTGAGTCAGTCCGACACCTTTTTGAAGAGAGTTTCCACATTTTTTTTCTTCATAGTGAGCACCCAGTGCTATTAAACATTCAGTGCTGGAAAAGGATGTAGATATACACAGTCTTCACTACTGTTTTAAGAAAGAAAGAAAAAAAAATAGTCCTACTTATTTGGCAGTCTTCGGTATCAAAGTGGAGGTGTTCTACTACAAATTCCCTTGAATACCCAAGCTCGCAGACAACAGTGGGTCCAGTATCAGGAAACCAGTTGCGGGCAATAAAATAAAATAAAACGAAACATAATAAAAAATCCAGACTTGAAGACTGAATATTCATGTGTTGGGTGTTTTCAAAAGTAATATTACTTTGGGCTAAGCGGTGACTGCAAAGGCACAGCAGACCATCAATTCCTCCAGAATCAGGCTATAAAACTTCAAAAGCTCTCAATGCCAGACAAACTGCTGTGGATAGTTAATCTCCTGAACAGTGTCTTTGTATCTGTATCCAGTGTAAAGTACCATAATAAAGCTGGGGTTCAAAGAACAGAACTTTATACAAAAAACAAAAAAGGATACCATAAGTAACTTAAAGGAATACACTCCTGAAACCTCAGGCCTGTAACACAATTTCTTTTTTAAAAAATTCTATTAAAAATTGCATAAATGTAAATGCATTTGATTAGCAGGAAAATATACAAACAGGTATTTTATTTAAAAGGCGCTGGTTGTGTTTAGAGCAATTTGGAGATGCTCCTGAAATTACAGATCTCAGATGGTGGTGCGTCAACCAAATAAAAGGGGATTTTTACATGTGACGTCTCTATAATATCTTACTTGATTTTTTTTCTTTTTAAATATGCATCTTCTGGTTTGATTAGTTACCCTAACAGTGGGTGGCATATGATACAGTTTTACAGAGGTTACAAGCTACATTTTAATTTACAGAACACAATTTTTATGAAATAATTCACCTGGTCCTTTATAGTATTCTGGGGTGCAAATAATATCAAAAAGAATAAATTCTGCAGTGGCAGGAGGGAAAAAGGAAAGGAGAGGAGAGGAGAGGAGAGGAGAGGAGAGGAGAAGAGAAGAGAAGAGAAGAGAAGAGAAGAGAAGAGAAGAGAAGAGAAGAGAAGAGAAGAGAAAAGTTTATCCTAGAAATGTCCTTGCAAAGAGATTCCCTTAGTAAGTATTCAATGTGGCAAAACTTCAGAGATCAGAAAGTCTTTTAAAAAATTAAAATTAGTGCATATACGAGTGGAAAAAAAATAAAAGCAGGAACATCACGCCCCTGATGTGTTCCTTATTTTAAAATAAATTCTTCACAGATAAAGCCTCCAATGGCAGCCAGAGCTCAAGGGTAAGCAAAATCATTCTTCCCTTCAAGTAACAGTGTACCTGACTGAAGTGCAACACATCTCCTGCTGTTTTGTTTCCCAAAGTATGAAATGAGATGAGGACAATCAGCTGTAGTGCAATTTGCTACTGGTTACTTTCCTCAGCAATGTCCCGCATGCTTTCAACAAGTACTACAACTGACCATTTGCAGCTGCAATCAGTTCTTGAAAAGTATTTTCAAAGCAGCGTTTTAGGTCGCTATACGTTACCACAAGTACACTCTTCTCATCTCTGGAAATGAGGCTTATTTTTTCTGGCACACCAGCATCTAGCTGAAAGAAAAGCACAGGAAACTTGATGCAGTTTTATGTAAAGAAACTTGGTATCAAAAGTAATAATAGCGTGTTGAACAGCATTTTTGACATGCAAAGGGCTACAGATGTGTTCCTTCATCTTCACAAAATTCGGCAAAGAAATTACCATTATTTTTCCACTGTACACTCTGGGTCCAAGAGATTCTCCAGCAACCCACTTGACTGTTAAAAAAAATGCTTATTGTGGAAGCTCTATGAATTAGTTGTGCTGCTTTGATTAAAAAAAAACTCTGACTCCACAACAACAAACATAAAGGAGGAAAATTTTAATCTAAAATTCTTGGGCACTGGGGAAAAATATTCCAAGCTGCAGATATCTGTAGAGGGAAAATGAATCATCAACAAAATTCAATGAAGATAAACTGTGAGTCATTTTGGGAACTGGAAGAGACAACATTATCTTCCAGAACACACTAGCTATCTTTCCTTTGTTTGGACTCTTCCCCAAATCTTTATCCCCCAACACACAGAAAGCTTCCACTTATCCTTGATGAAATAGTTTCCCATGTACAGGGATATTCTGATAGGGAAGATGAGTTATGGCAAGCAATCCATCATGTACCGAATGGAATGGTACAGGCCCAACTGCAGACTGCATTGCTTTAGAAACGACATAAACGGAATTTGCGTTAATTTCCCTAGATTTCCTACACAGAAAATTCTGCACCTTAAAATCTAAATTCAGTGAAGGAATTCACTACACAACAACAGAAAATAGCCTCATGCATTTAAAGTTGAGAGATATCATTTTTAAAAACAAGTTACAGTATTCATTTTTCAACTGAACATAAAATACAGGGCTCTGTTTAGACATAATGCTAAATCCATTGTTCAGCTCTACCGCAAAAAGTCTGGGTGAATATTTGGCTTGTACTCTGCCTCCTCCTCCTCTTCCTCTAGCTCAGCTACGAGAACCCATTGGAAGTATCCACTTTTAAATTAATACTGTTTGCTGTTAGCACTGACAAAGACAGGCAATGTCTGGTTCAAATTGGCCTACTCAAATAAGCCAGAATTAGAAAACATGGTTTGATCTAGGCTAGTTTTAACTGCAGAACATCTAGACAATTTCAACATCTCATACATGCAGCCACCTCTTTTGACGCAGATGCTGAAGCATGTACTTGACCACTGACCTATATAGCCTTTGACGGTGCCATCACAGTTAAAAACCAGTTTAGGATCCTGTCTGTTTTAAGAGATAACCTGATTGCTTTCCAATTATACAAGGAAGTCAAGCTGAAATAGTCACCACACATTGTTGACTGGCAAAGAAAGAGCATAGCAATCCACTTTTAAAAGACAAATATAATGCCATGCTGAAATCATGACTAAATGAGCAATAGCAGGATGATGCAAGTTTGAACCATCCACAGTCTGTCCTTGTCAATTATAATAGCATTCATTCTTCTTAAAAGGTAACTTTCTAAGCTCTGGGAAAATACAATAGTTCCAGTTTACCTTGTTAAGACAAGAGATAATGTGACTGAGGTCTATCCAGGGAGTACCCGCTTCTGTCACCTGATGGAAAAGATGATCCCTAAAGAGCTTCAGCAGATATCGGTCTCCAGTTTCTGACCATGTAGGGTCCTTCTGAAATCTATCGTAAAACAGAACGGTTGTGTTTCTTATTAAGAGCACAAATTCATAATTATCTCAGGCAAAGTAATACCTGGAGACATTTTTCATAGCAACTCCCCACCCCATCTTCCCATAACATTCAATTTAAGAAAAAGCAAAAAGCAAAGTATCATCCTTCAGGTCATTGAGTTTAAAATGATAAAAAGTCTTCATGGTAGTCCAAAAGCATGTTATATTAACTATGCTGGACATTCTTTGAATATCATAATTTAATGGATTTGAAAACCAGGTTAATGAGGTTTTCATGTGAACTTCTTTGCTTCCAACACTTGGCATGAAATGCTGTTTTATTTTATTTTATATTTGGTATTGTTAGTTATTGTCGTCAGACTTACAGTGTCCAGGAGAATGCAATCTCTACAAATATCAATTAATGTTCCCAGTTTCCAGAATTGGCACTGTAGCACTGTCTGCACTTGGAGGATATTTGCTGCTGTTGGGAGAAAAAACTGAAATACCTTCCCAAAAATGTACTAACAACTTGGAGTTTTAAAATTAAGTCTTTCAAATATGTCATAATTATGTCAAATCTCTTATGAAACACCATCTTGCACTAATTATTCTCTGCCTCCAGACAAGCCTCAAACCAGGATGATATTAGCCATCTATGCCATAGATAATAATATTCACACACAAGGAAGTTCTGGTCTGTGTGCTACAAAATTGACCAAAGTGGCTTAGCTCAACTTTCAGAGGCTTCTCTATACTTTGCAAGTCCATCATTGCATGTGAACATTTGGACTCTCTTTCTGGTGCCCCTTTCAGAACACTGTGAGGGAGAAAACGCTCAGTTCCTTACTCTGGCCTTTCATTGATTGTTCCCAGTTTTGCAAGAAGCCGAAATAATCTTCCATTCTGAACCTCCTAGAAGAAAATTAAGAGAAAAATAAAAATTAGACCATAATGACAGGGACACATACCATGACCATAAAACTATTTACATTGACATATACAAAATCATAAAACCAGAATTATTATAAAACATAGCCATAAAAACAAATAAAAAATTACTTAAATTTAATTAGTAGAACAAGGTGAAACTTATCCTATCTTCATTCAGTTACATGCTGTTGTTCAGTACTCATTTGTGTTGTCTTTCTTTTTAATATGTTTTATACTGTCCAGGAAACTCTGCTTATCAGTAACTTTCCCCAATGATTTACAAGGGATACAAGTTCAACCAGAATTTGGAAAAGTTGTAGGCAGTAGTTATGCTGGGGCTGGAGGATTTTGGGAGATATAATCCCAAAAATAATTGTTTAGCTCAAACTCTGACTCAACTAATTCTAATTCTATCGTCCCTAAGAGAGTGTCCCAGCTGATATAGGTAAGAGTGGATTTCCCTGTATGCACCCTGAAATGTTGGAACCTCTGTATTATTTGCCTCTCCAGTATCTGTACTTGGATCTCAGCAAAAGCCAAAGAGGATGTGTTAGGGGCTGCTGAGAAGAAAGCATGGCTCCGCAGGATCCAAGTGTTTCCCTGTGTCCTAGCTAGCAGCAACAATGTGACTTCTAGCACAAGCCCACCAGGGTACAGGAAAAGAAGATTTGGACACCTTGAGGTCTCCCTAGCCCTGCATGACTGCTTTGCTTATCTCTACTTGATTAACAGGAATGAAGAAAAAGTACAACATTCAATCAGTTTTAAAAGCAGTTGGCATAACAGAACCAACACTTACAGAAAAAAATAGCAGCAAAGGTAAATGTTACATATTAAATCTAGCAGCAATTAAAAATCTGTTTTTAAAAAGTGTGCTTTAAATTTCTAGCAAAAGAGAAACATGTTGTGAGTCTGAATTTCAAGTGGAATTCCAGCATCAAGTGATCACCACAGGAAAAGGCCTGACTTTCATGTTCATTTGCCAGATCTTCTGAGTTGGCTCCAAGAGAAAGGGCTCTGATTTAATATGCGGGAAGGTGTATGCAGGATGAAGTAATCCCCAAGGTTAACTTTGTTCATAACCATTCAGAACTTTAAAGGTAGAATCAGCATAGAAGCAAATAAAGAGCCAACGGAGTATACATAAGATTGAATTGTGTATTGTGACCTGTGAGCACTACGTAAAAACCTAGTTGTTGCATTTTGAATCATCTGAAGCTTCTGGACCAGTCTGCAATTAACTGAGACATTAGAAGACTTAAGTTTCTATCTATAGGAAAGACTGCATTGGGCCACAGCAGAACCAAGGCACTCTTAGGGACCCCACCATCATCGGAGCATCCAGGAAAAGTGATGGGCCATTGACTATCAAAAAGTTACTGACTTGTTTCTTCAACCTCTCAGAATAGGTTGCACCAATAAAATACAACAGATGGGGGGGTGGCAGTGGGAATGAATGGAATACACAACTCTAAGAACAACAGTGACTTTGGGTATCTTTTAGGAGGCTAGGAAAAATCCAATTAAAAATATAAGATAGCTTTCTTTATTTCTGACATATTTAAGCACACCTGGCACAACCTGGGTCCATATCTAATACCCGCCACCAAAGGTTCTATGGGATCTCCTGTTTTCCTGCTCCCCTTTTACCTCAGAAATCATACTGGTAGTAGCTCAGACAAATTTCTTTTCTTGCCCTTTTTTAACCTCAGGAATTTTAGCAGCCGTGCTTTAAGCCCTCTACTGTTTTCCTGCCTTTTTTCCTGCCTCAGAAACTTTAGCAGCAGTGTCTCAGAAAACCCCTGCATTTCCCCTGAGATATACCAGACACCACTTTTTTACTTCTGGGAGATCTGCTGCTTGGGATTTCCACTTGAAACTGGCTGCTGCATTTTGAGAAATAACCCCTCAATATCTATCAAATTTGGAAGCATTTACCAAAACTTCCCACTGAGTTATGACAAGTCCCTCCTGTTTTGTTGTTTGGATGCTCCCCATTTAGAGCTTCCCTTTTTCAGCTTGAAAGTAAACACTGCAAACTGGAGAAGAGCAAAAAAAGAAATATTCTGTTTCATTTTTTTAGAGTCTACCACCATTTTCTGATGGCTGCCCTACCCTTCTGCTTCTACCAAACTTGTCACTTGAAATTTTGACTTGAAACTTGGCACTACAACTTTGTTGACAGACAAAACCATTCTGTCAATGTTTGAGGTGTCTGGTATGATCTCTTGATGAGTTGTGGCTGCCAAAGACACACAGACATTCTCTTTTATCATTATAGATAAAGGACTCATCTATTTGACTAAAATGTTTCTCAGCCAGGGCAGTTATTTCCTTACAAAGTTTAGAAAGACTTTCTAATCAGCTTTTTATCTCAAAAAATGACTACTCAACTAATCCTATTTCTTTCTTGGATAATCAGTAGAAACAGGTCTAGGAGGGAGTGGAGGAATACTTTAATGCTGTGTTTTTCTTTAGAAAAGCAGTATGTTGGTAGTTTTTCATTTTCCAAGTAGCATATCTGCCCTCATTTTTAGAAGGCTACAGTATATACAGATCTGCACTATACTGAAGAACACAGAATATGAATCTTCAAGATCCATTCTTAGCTGCAATCTGAACCATTATTGGAACTGAATATAAATAAAGAGATGCATGTGCACCATCTTCACACATATTTGTCACAGTGAATGGGCACTAGTATCTGATTACCATTAGAAACGAAAGATGGAAGCCATCAAGTTCAGCTGAGATGATAATCAAGTCTTTTGGTCTGATTAACCCTAAAGTCCCCAAAAGCCCAAAGAAGTTACATGACATGAAAATCTTGAATAAAATCAGTTATAAAGGTGTCATTAACAAGTGCAGTAAGACAGCTGACTTTACTAACTGAAGTGTGCAACATTTGATAGATAATCTACCTTTGCGAGATCTTCTTCTATCACATCATTCCTCATTTGGGCAGCATCCAACTGAGTATAGAATCTTGCACCAATCATAGGCATGATATCATTTACGCTTCGAAGCCTGTTTTGGTCAGTCAGCAAATATCTGTCAAAAACAATTTTTATACGCTAGTTCAAAAAAAAATTGGCTTCTAAGGAAGAAAAGCTCTGTCAGTGTAAAGTTTATTTTATTACCTATAAAGCAAGAATATGGAACAAAACTGTTTTATATGCTGCATGGGAGATGAACTAAACTTGCAAGTTTAATTATGTCTATTAAGAATAAGTCACACATTTGCATTCAGTATCATGAAACAATGTGATATAATACTAAGTATTTAAGTAGATTACCTACCTTGGTAACTCTTTCAATAATCATGTTACAATAAACATCAATTCTAAATTAACATTTTGCAGAATTATCATGAAAAAGTATTGCACCATGAACAGAATATAATGTCAACTTTCCACAAGCATATCCACATTCTAGTACAACAGCAACATTTCAAGATGTTTCTCTTGCTGGAAATGTTTCTCTAAATAAAATTTTCAGTCAGATAAAATAGGTAACACTCTGATATTCTCCAGTTTTTATCTAAAATGGCACACTTGTCAGTGCAAGTTAGTACTCTGAACAGTATTGCTGTTATTGCTAACAGCAACCCTTCTGTAACACAATTCTGAGATGACATTACAATGCTATGCTAAATGTGACTGCAGTTTAATATTTGTAAGGTTCTATTTCATTGTATCCTATTTTTCCTTCAAAAAGATCAAGCCACGTACATTACCTCCCCCTTTTAATCTCACAACAAGGTCTAATGTTGATGATATCTGCTCATGAGAAATATGTCTACTGCTAATGGCTTCCCATCTATGATACCCATAGTATGGAAGCGTAGCATGTACAAATGCTGCAAACAGACAAATTTATCATTACAGATTTTGAAGACTGACAAAATTTTGTCTTCAGGATAAGGGAACATTTTGAAAAAAAAATAATTCAGTTTCAATTGAACTCTAGAATACTATAAAATGTATTGTATCCCATCCTGTCTACCTGCCTCTGGAATAAAAAACACAGGAGGAACCAATAACATTCCTCATCTGTCAATTCCCATCCCCATGCATGTCCCCGATCTAGAAATACAGAGAACCTTCTGGAGCACATCTGTGGTGTACACAGAGGGCTAAAGGGGAGAAGGGAGTCCTCCTGGATAAGAAGAAGTCCATTTGCAATGAGCTTGGGTGGAATTCCAGTGTTCCTGATTAACTGAGTGAACAAAGTTTGTTCCTACAGCTGCTTAAAAGAATCATTATATATGTTCAGAGTAGATAGGAAACTTTGCAAATATTATATTGCAGAATTCCTATCATATGAATGTTAATCTGATACTACTGTAATCATGTTAGAATAGATGAAGTGCACCTATGAGCATCCCATAAGGAATTCTACTATCACATTTTAATCTAGCTAAAAAAAGATAGTGCTATTCATTTCAAATAACTCACAAAATAAGATTCTTTAAATCAGAGGAATAGTTGATTGTCACCAGTTCCATAGCTTTCTGCAAATTTTCTCTCTGAATTCCTGCCAAAGAATTGCAAGCCAAAGCCAGCACAACCTTCCCTAGGGAGATCAAGTCTGCTTGCTACAAGAAAAATGAACAAATACATTCACCATGGTTAGCAATATATGGTACGTTTTCTTAGCACTTTAAAACTAGAAACAAATACTTTGGAGATATGTCATTTAAACTAATTCTTGAGATTGAAAAAGTCATTATAAACTAGTAGACACTCACTTCATTCTGCAGTTTATTTAAATAAACAATATGCAGTGTAGCAGAGTTCAACTGCAGTAAGAACTTGCCCCTAACCCAATTTCCTATGGAATATTTCTTTTTCTTACCAGTTTTCAATAACTTTTTGGCAAGTATTATCTATCAGTTATAAAGGACTTGAAATGCACAAAGTTCTATAATCTCCACTTTGTGAGGTAGGCAAACATACTCAGGGCACACCACTTTTTCCTGCTAAGCCAGTGGTTCTCAACCTGTGGGTCCCCAGATGTTTGTGGACTTCAGCTCCCAGAAGCCCCAGCCACTACAGGCAATGCTCACGGCTTCTGGGAGCTGAAGTCCACAAACATCTGGGGACCCACAGGTTGAGAACCACTGTGCTAAGCGCACAGCAGATATCATTACTGTACCCAATGATCAACACTGATTCCTGCAAAGTAATTCAGATACATGGTGGTTATTTGGCACTACAACTGTCTTCTGCTTAGTACATTATGTCCCTTAAATTGGCTACACAAGGAAACAGCATTCATAAAGCATGACAAATAGAAATAAAATAAAAATTAAGGAAGCTGTCATAATCTGAACCTCAGCGTATTGAGTATATCAATATTGATCATAGGGTTTGAAGTCTCCTTGCTCAATCAGGAAACGACTAGCAAAGGCAAATTTTTAGATCTTCTACAAAAAAGTGGTTTCTAAAACACATTTCCTTTAAAGGGATGCTCTGTCAACAAAGACCAGTAACAGTCCATGTAACAGAGTTTCACACTCTGCAAAATTTGAACTCTAATCAGTATTTGCTTAAATATAGCCTGAAGTCCAAACTCCTCTTCCACTTGTCCAAGTCCTCAAACTTTCTTTACAACTGCAGCTTCCCAAAATCTATCCCACATCATTCCTAAAGACATCTCCAATGATATGAGAAGAGTTTGGGGGAAGAGCAAAGAGCTATAAATGCAAGGAAAGTGATGTGCTATCCTGTTCCCAAAAAGGGAATTATGCACCAAGCCCATCTTATCAATGAGGGGATATAACACAAAACTTCAGAAGTATTGCCGTATAACTAGTGCTATGAGATAGGCATTTACTTCTTATTGACAGGACAAAATTCACACCTTGTTCCTCAAGGCATATTTTCATCATAGGCACTTCCTAGAAGCAGTACTTGATATTTATCTGTGCAGTTGGCCCTCCATATTTGCCAGGGCTAGGGATGCAGGACCCTTGCAAAAGTGGAAAAAATCACAAATATCAAAATGTGTGTAGGGCAGGGAAAGGCAATGAGGCATGGTGGAGAGACCTGACACTCAGGGTCCATATCAGGTCAAGGAGAGGAAAGGGAGGTAGGTCAGAATGGTGCCTATACTTCCTCTTTCTTATCCATCTCCTTCCTTGGGTGTGGGTATGCATCAGGAGAGGGTTTGTGATGCTGAGAAATGGGGCTGTGAGCAGTCCTTAGCTGGTCAGGCAGCAGCTGGTGGAGGAGGAGGACCAGAAGCAGGTTTTGAGAGGACTGTGTTGCCTAATTGGAACCGAGATGTAAGGTTCCCCTGGAAAAGAGGCATTTGAGGGTGGGGGCAGGGCTTGGAGAAATTTGCAAATGCTCAAATCCATGAAAACGAAACCCATAAATGTGGAGGGCCGACTATACTTTGATTTAAAAGGTTGTAAACCACCTTGAATCCTGTGTTGGGAGGATATTGGGAAAACAATTATAAGACATCTATGGGTCCAGACTGTGTCCTCACCTGACTATCCGTCCATCTTTGCAGTACTTTTTGTAGCCAAATTCCACTAGAATATAGCAGCTGAAATACCCTAAACTTAGAAAAGCTAGGTAGTTCTCACATTTGTCACATAATACCATCCTGAGTGAGTGAGAAGTAGTGAAATAAAGTCCTATCATATGGTAAAGAGGACTAAAGATACAATTTTTCTGATTGCTTAGCACTGCTTTATACCAAGACTGTTCTTCTTTCTGAATGCTTTACAGAGACAGGGCTTTCTCTGGAGAAGAACTCTGTAGTAGTTAGATTGGCTCCTTTTTGTTTAATTTAAAGTGGGCTGTTAAGGCTTTGAATGATTTTAAGTAGGCTAGTTCTGCTTTCTCTTTTCAAAATATTGCTCTTCTCCTGCTAATTTTGTTATGTTTTACAACTGAAATGGTAATTCACCTTCACTTTCTGGGCCACAAGATGAAATAGAAATATTTTTATGAAGAAAAAGAAATGAATTAGTTTTATTTTATAATTAAATAAAACTACAATATGCTGAGAATCAGACTTATTTAAGCACACTTAAGATAATATATTTCAATATGATTAAGAAGAATCTTCTGAGTATCCTACAGTAAAATCAGTGTTGCCTCATAGTCCTATGCTAAAATTTAATTCATTTTTATTGTATGACAGTTCCTTATTGTGACAGCATGCATTCACAGAAATGCACTACATTAAAATAGACCATTTCATGCAGATTTAAATATTCATAAGCATCAAGAGAATTAGCCAGTATACCGTGGGATTGCCTAAGATTTTATTCCTTCCTATTACTGAAGACACTACATGCCTTTAGACACTGTGTGTGAAACTGCACTGCAAAAAAGCTTCAGTAATCCTTCCCCTCCCCATGTCTCTTTCACATATTTTATGTCTGTTTCTTACCTCCATGGAATTTTTCTCTTTTGCTGCATTCTTTTTAGTTTTCCCCTTAACTGCAACGCTTCTTCCTGCTTTTCAATTCTTGTTTTCTCCTCTGATTCTATCTATGGCTCTACTTATGTCCATTTACTGTATGATAGTCTCTATTCATGTGGCTGAAACAGACTATGAAAAATAGACTGCAAGGAACAATGCATTCTTTTCTCATGGCCCTCTTAGTCCATGGCTAACTTCTGTCCTTTCCTAACTCAGTACAGAATGGGACATGGTACAATGAGATCAAAAGAGAGAAAACACCCTTAAGAGTATGTGTGATGTTGACACTCAATTAAAATAAGCAGCAGGAACATTAAAATCAATATGTTATTGACTTGCTCATTGGCTACAGCAAAGGGAATGTATTAATGCTGGTTATGTATCACCTCAGCAGCTAATTACATTTTCACTTTGATCTCTGTTAGAGAAATCAAGTACAACAGGGATCAAGTAAATTCAAGAGGTATCTACTATACAGATGGAAAAGTCAAGAAATTCAATGCAAGCTGCCTTTAAATTTCTAATTATCTTGCTCAGTATGTGTTTACACTGTTTCCTGGTGACTGCCTGAAAAAGGGAAGTAAATGACATGCTAACTCTATAGTGTGAAGCAAGTTCAAACTCCCAAACATAAGTAGCAGAGAAACAACAATAAAGGAGGTTGGAGCCATGAAGTGCTCAACGCTTTTCTTAAGTGGAGGAATGGCAAAACAGAACAGACTTGAGTTTCAAGTATTATGCAGTGAAATTTTTATAAGTTGAAAGGTATTACACTTTAGTTTGCTGTTATCTAGGGTAACCAACATTCTTGGTTGAACTGCAGTTTTAAAGCCACCTACCCTCATCTTTACACCATCAAAGATAACAACTGCTATGTGCTATTTTCCCTTTTAAAAAGACCTACCAAACTGTGAGAAGCCTGTTACCTATAAACATAAGTATATTCACAGTGTTTAAAATGTTTAATTCTGCACTGTGTTTTCATAATTTCTTACGCCACTATGGACAGGAACTCTTTCAGATACACAATGTTCACATTCACCTTTGCATTTCAGGAGATTATGAAATTGATCTCAGAAACAGAATACCCTAGATAACCTTTCTAACCTAGGAATGGTAACCACTAGAAATAAAGCCTACTCTGCCCAAATGTCACAAAATAATTTCAATAAATATTGGCATGAAACCTGCAACATGAGGGCATTCCTGAATATTATTCTGGCAGATTATCCAAGGAATGAATGAAACGGATTGTCACGGCTCCGGGCGTGGCCACGCCGGCGGGCGCCGTGGAGGCCGATGCCGGCGTTACCTCCGAGGAGGAGGATGCGGATCCGGGCCCGTCAGAGGGTTGTGGTTGGCGGCGGCGGCCACGCGGCCGCCGCGGAGGCCTCCGCCGCCGGGGGGATCGCTGGGACGCCGCGGCAGATGCCGATCCCAGCGAGGGTCTTCCCCGCGGGATGGAGGCCGTCGCCACCGTCAAGGATTGTCCCGCCGCTGCGGAGGTCGCCGGCCCGGCTCCCAGGCTGCTGGGCGTGGCGGGTGAGGATCCATGGGAGGAGGCGGGCCCCGGGCCCGATCCCGGGGCACCACCTACTCGCGAGGTGGCCTCGGAAGAGGCTGAGGCTGCCGCCCTGCCACCGATGTTCCTGCAGCGGTGGCGATTCAAGGAGGCCAGTTGCCGCTCCCGGCGGCTGCAAGAGAAACACCTGGGGGCAGGGAGCTCCCAGCTGTAGCACAGCTGAGAGCCCAGCCACGTGCTCGGCCCAGATTGGCCGCTGGCCGGTCTGCAGGCCTTTTTAGGCAGGCGCGGGGCTGGGGTAGGCACGGAGCAACAACCGTCGGCTTCCCGTGCATCTGTCGCCCGTGCCTTGTTCCAGTCCAGCCCGTGCCTGCGTGCAGCTGCCCGGCTCCTCCAAGACCCTTCCCTGCGTTAAGGTGCTGCAACCATTTTGTGTTCAGGGTGAGGCAACCCGTTGTTATTTTCTGTTAGTGCCTGCTGTGTAGGCAAACCTCAGTTCCAGGCTGTTTGCTCGCGGCAGCGCTCCTGAGTGACTGTTTTGGGACGCGGCTGGTGGCCGTCCCGGCCCCTGCTTGACCTCAGCCCGCGCTGACACGGATAGTCTAAAATGGCAGCAGAAGTCACATTCAGGAATCCAAGCAAAGCATATTGCAATGCATTCTTTAGATGGAAAAGTGCTCTTTAGCAGGAGGGCTGGAAAAATATTCCTTCTGTCACCCCATCTCTACCACAATGTTTTTTCTTCCTGTGCTATATAGTGCTAGAGGGCTTCAGGCTGACTGTGTGTGTCTGTATGTGCCTTTAAGTCACCTGTTGACTTATGGTGATCCCATGCATTTCACACGGTCTTCTTGGGCAAGGAATACTCAGAGGTGGTTTTACCAGTTCCTTCCTCTGAAATACAATCTACAACACCTGGCATTGATTGGCAGTCTCCCATCAAAGTCATAAACAAGGCTGACACTGCTTAGTTTGCAAGATCAGATAGGATATAGTGCCTTTAAGGTATTTGGGCTGAATCTAGCTACCAAGGACTTGGTATCCAAGGGCTTAAACAGTTACTAGGCCAAGAGCGAGGGGGTGAAAAGAGGGGAAAGTATTCCTTTCTTTGCTTGTTCTTTGGCAACTTTCATTAAAGCTGAGAGTATTTTAATCTTGTAACACACATTCCATCCCCAAACATAAGCCTCCTTCAAAATATACCTACTACAAGCCATTTGCGGTTTAAAAAGCTGATTCCTTCATCTTCCCAACTTCCATCCAATTACTCCATCACAGCTGAAATTTCCGGGAAGCTTACAAATCCTCTTCAGATCATTTCTTAAAAACTTTTTTTTTATTTACAAACATACACACTTACACAGTGTGCTTAAGTATCAATAAGGTAAAAATTGCTACCTTCTTTGTGTGTGGCTGTCTAATTTTAAAATTGAGAGACCTAAAACTACACAAGTTCATTGTTAGAAGGATACAGACAGAGAGGGCAAGCAAAGGGGGATTGAATTCAATTTTAAAACAATTTTCAAGTTGTTCAGAGTCAAGAGACTTCATGACTGGTATGAAGGAAAAAGTTACACTCAAAACAAAACAAAAAAACAGCTTTCCTGCTATGCATATCTGTTTTTAAGAACTGAGCAGGTTTGTGCAACTCTTTTTAATGCAGGTACAGACTTTCCAATTGGATGTGCAGTGAGCTCCCTTATGCTATGCACCAATCTTGCTACATGATTGACACACTTGGAAGCAATGCCCTTTTCAAAACACTGTTTGCTGTTTCTTCCAATGAGCTATGTGGAAACTGCAACATTCATAAAAGAGAAAAAAAATCGAGGACACATTCATACAAATGTTTTAGTGCAAGTGAAGATTTTGAATGAGAGCACATCATTCAAAACTGAGAAAGTTTTAAAAAAATTCAGCCAAATGCAGTTGTACTTTAGTTTCTAATATTAAAACAATTAAAGATTGGCTTGTCAAATTAAATGCTTTAGAGAAATAACTGGCCCTGTTTTCATACAATTCCTAAAACCAAACATCAAAAACATGCATGCCACCATACACATGCATGAACAGGTTGCTTACCTGTAACTATAGTTCTTCGAGTGGTCATCTGTGCCCTCATACATTAGGAGCTTTCGTGCCTGCGCGGTAGTGATCGGAAGATTCTAGAGCTCAGTAGCTGGCGGGAACCCCTCCCCCATGCCGGTACTGCGCATGCTCGGCCCGCCGAGCAACGGTCACTCCTCAGTTCTTGGTCTGCCGAGAAGAAAGGGACCTGAAAAAGAGGGGACGGATGGGCGGGCATGTATGAGGGCATAGATGACCACTCGAAGAACTACAGTTACAGGTAAGCAACCTGTTCTTCTTCGTGGTCTCTGTGCTTCATACATTAGGAGACTGTGTAGCTTATCGGCAGGATGGTGGGTTAGGTCCTACAGAACAGAAGCCGGCACAGCACATCCGAACCGAGCATCTCGACGGGACTGGCAGTCAAGCCTGTAGTGGCGCACGAAGGTCGATGGCTGGGATCAGGTCGCCACACGGCAGAGTTCCTGCAGGTCAACTCCTCGCAGGAGGGCTGCAGATGTTGCCACAACTCTGGTGGAATGAGCCCGAAGAATGTCTGGCGGAGGCCTCTTGGCGAGTTCATATGCCAGCTGGATAGTCTGGGCCACCCACTTGGAAAAATGCTGGGTGGACACCTTGTGGCCTCTTCGACGCCTGCCATAGCACACAAAGAGGTGCGGGGTCTGTCTATAAGAGGCAGTCCTGTCTTTGTAGAATGCCAAGGCTTGACGAAGATTCAAGGAGTGAAGGGACTGCTCCAAAGGTGTAGTCAGGTCCGGGTAGAAGGTGGGCAGGATGATGTCCTGGCTCAGATGGAAGTTGGACACCACCTTCGGCAGGAAAGAGATGTCAGGTCGAAGGACCACTTTGTCTCTGTGAAAGACGAGGTATGGCTCGTCAGAACGTAGGGCTGTCAGCTCTCCCGCCCACCTGGCAGAGGTGACGGCCGCCAAGAAGGCAGTTTTCATGGCGAGCAGCCTGTCATCTGCAGTTGCCATTGGTTCAAAGGGCACTCTTATCAGTTGAGACAGCACCAGTGATAATGACCAAGGCGGTAGCGGCGGCGATACCGGCGGATAGAGGTGCTGCAGGCTCTTGAGAAACTGCTTCACGGTACTGTGGCGGAAGAGAGCAGCCAATGGGGATCGTGGTGGTTGGTATGCCACGATGGCGGTGAGGTACACCTTCAGAGACAGAAAGGCCAAGCCCTGCTGTCGAAGGTGTAGGAGGAAGTGGAGCACGGTAGGCAGGTTGACAGGCGATACTGGCTCCCATCGTTCTTCAGCAAAGGCAACGAAACGCCACCATTTGTAGTGGTAGTTGTGGCGTGTTGATTCCTTCCTGGCTGCGGTCAGGACGTTGCCGATAATGGGGTTGTCTATGGCGATACCCTCCAGGCATGGAGGGCTGAGAGCGGTAGGTCCGGGTGCAGCACGAGACCGTTGGAATGGGATAGGAGGTCCGGTACTGTTGCGAACCGAAGGATCCATCTCCGGGCGGCCTCAAACAGAGGCCCGAACCAGTGCTGTCTCGGCCAGTACAGAGCCACGAGGACGACGTGTGCTCGGTCTGCTTGGATCTTGGATATCACACGGCCCAAGAGGGGAAACGGAATGCGTAGAGGTATCCCTTGTTCCACTGAAACTGGAAGGCGTTGCAGATGGAGTGGCAATCGCGGCCGGCCCTCAAGCAATACCGATGACACTTCGCGTTCTCGCTGATGGCGAGGAGGTCGATAGTCGGCTCGCCCCATCGATCCCGAACCATCTGGAAGGCCTCACTGGAGAGGGACCACTGAGGGCATCCGCCGTGGTGTTCTCCTGCCCGGCCAGGTGAACTGCCATCGGGGGGATCCGGAGCGAGACGCACCAGTCCCAGAGGTCGAGGGTGATGTTGAGAAGAGTGGTCGAGTGAGTCCCTCCTTGTCTGCTGACATAGCAGACCGTTGTTGTGTTGTCGGTGAGGATCAACACTGTGCGGCCTTGGAAGAGGTGACGAAACGCCCGCAGAGCTTTGGAGATGGCAAGTAGCTCGAGAGCGTTGATATGGAGGGCAGTCTCGTGACCGATCCACTGGCCGCGGACTCTAAGGTCGCTGCAGTGTGCTCCCCAGCCAAAGAGTGAGGCATCCGTTGTCACCGTGACCTTTGTGTTCTGCTCCCGGAACAGCATGCCCAACAGGAGGTGCTTGTAAGACTGCCACCACAGCAGGGATTGGCGCACCTGTAGAGGAAGCTGGTAGCGGCGTGTCTGGTCGTCCCAGAGTGGATCGAAGACTCGGACGAACCAGTGATGAAGTGGTCGTGCACGAAGTCTGGAGAGATAGGTGACAGCAGTCATCAAAGCCATGTAGCCGAGGAGCTGTTGGATTCTCCGGGTTGTCACCGTCGGCAGATGCTGCCTGATGAAGTGTCCATGCCCTGTTCAGCGGTAAGTACGCCCTCGCCGATACCACGTCCAGGGTCGCCCCGATAAAGTCGAGAACCCTTGTGGGTTCGAGATGGGACTTCCTCGGGTTGACTCGGAGTCCAAGCCGGGTGGGAAGGGTCAGAGTCCGGTGTATGTCTTTGTACAGTTTTTGTTGGCAGGACGCCACCAAAAGCCAAGCGTCCAGGTAGGGGTTAATCGAGACGCCTTTCGTCTGCAGAAACGACACCATGGGGGCCATGCACTTGGTGAAGACCCGTGGCACGGTTGAGAGGCCGAATGGCAGCACCCGGTACTGGTAGCAAGCGTTGTCGTGAACCGCAGGTACCGTCTGTGCTGTGGGCGAATGGGGATGTGGAAGTAGGCGTCCTGGAGATCGATGGAGACGAATGAGTCCCCTTGCCGAAGGAAAGGCAGAATTGAGGGTAGCGTGACCATCTTGAACCTCTTGGGGCGGATGTAGTCGTTCACCCCTCTTAGGTGTAGGATAGGCTGCAGGGTTCCATCTGTCTTCGGTACGGTGAAGTACCTCGAGAAAAAGCCGGTGGTCTTGGCTGAGGACAGAAGTTCCTCGATTGCTCCCTTCTGTAGAAGGGACTGGATCTCTTCCAGCAATACCAAGTTGGCCAGGGTGGAGTAGTAGACCCCTCGTGGCAGAATATCCTGGAATCTATGGCGTAGCCCAGGTGGATGATGCTAAGTACCCAGGAGTCCGTAGTGATTTTCCGCCACTCGGTGAGGTGTCTGGCCAAGCTCGGTTGATGTCGAAGGTTTGCTGGGAGGGTGAAGACTGGCGTCGGTGGAGACCTGTGCAACGCATCAAAACCATGACTTCGTCCCGGATGAAGACTTCTTAGAAGATGATGGGCGTCTTCAAGGAGGTCTCCATGCGGCAGATGAAGTGGACGGTCGGGATGCGGTCGATCGCGGTGAGTGCAGTTGGTATGTGGAGGAGGAAGAGAACCTTCGCCACGATGGTCTAGAGCCGTAGCTGCCAAAGCTGCGGCAGGACTGGGCCGGTTGATTAATGCCTATCTTCTTCGCCATTAGACGGGCCTTAACAAGATGGTCCATGGCCTCGTCCGTCGACGTATGGAAGAGTACCTGGCCGTCGAATGGGAGGTCTTCGATCCTCCTGCGGCTGTCTTCCTGAGCCCCGACAAATGCAACCACGCATGTCGTCAAAAGGCCACCGCGCCGCTGTGTGGTGGTAGCACGGGACTCCTCCGACAGATCAGCGAGGAGCGGGGCGAGCCGGTCCAGGGTGTTCTGATGGCATGCTGCGAGGCAAGCCATCGTGTTCAGGGTCCTGGCCACCAGGGAAGATGCCAAGTAGAAGCGCCTGCCAAAAGTATCGAGCTTCCGACCTTCACGGTCCGGCAGGGTCGCATGTGCTCGGTTTCCACCCTTCGTCTGGGCCGACTCGACCACGATGGAGTTCAGGACTGGATGACTAAAGAGGAACTCCGCGTTCTCTTGCTGTATCTTGTGCAGGTGTTCAAGCCTGTGCAGGATCGGTTGCGCTGAAGCCAGCTTCGCCCATGGTTGCTTCATGGCGTCCAGCAATGTTGGCAGAAAAGGTAGCGGCACTGCAGATGGCAGGCGTGTCTCCAGATATTGGAAGACAAGATCCTGCGCCGCTGGGGCTGGTTCCGCAACCTTCAGGCCGAGAGCCATGGCCATACGGAAGAGGATTGCCGAGAATTGCTGCACGTCCTCCGGTGCCGACTCTGGTCCTGGTTCTCCGAACGCCAACGGAGGTGACTCGTGGGATGACGGAGTCGACTCTGCGGAGTCAGAGTCCGACTCATATGACTCCGAAGATGGAGTCAGAGATCTTTCTGCTGCTCTCTCCTGAGATGGCTTGCGGGCAAGGAGAGCCAGGGTCACCGTTGGAGCAGCAGGCTGCACCGGTACCGAGGTCGACGTCGTGGTCGGGATCAACGTGACCCGGAGGGGCACCACCGAGGGCCGAGGAAGGCCTGTGTCGTCAACGTCGCCGGTGGTGTTGTTTGTGCCACGGTGGGTTGGGGCATAGGACGCATCGTGGTCGACGTTGTCCGCGGTGGAGGCGACACTGCCCTGTAATGGGGTGAGGGCTCCCTAGACCTCCGATGACATGGAGATCGGATCGGCAGGATGATTGGCTCGGCAACCTCTCGCAGTGGGAGCAATGGGCTTCTTTGGAAGGTGAGCGAGACCGATGTCGTGGTGACCAGTACCGTACGTCGGGGTGGTACCAGTCCCTGATACGATGGGGAGTACGAGTAGTACGACCCGGGGGCTCGCACCAGAGGTGCTCCTGGCCGTACCTATTGAGCTAGGAGGCGGAGGTGTAGATGGTGTCCCCAGAGTAGGCTCTCTCCAGGCTCATCTCCCGATGTCGCGGGGATTGAAGCCTGGCTCTCTGATCAGGAGAGCAGGACTCACTCTGTCTAGAGGCTGGTCTGTGGGTAGGCAAAGGCCGATGTCGGACCACAGCCTCCTCCCGGCAGTCAACCGATGGACGGTGATCCAGCGGGGTAACCACAGCCGTCAGCTCGGGCGGTTCCGAGGGCAGGACCTCCACGGTCTGCTCCTCTTCAGACACCTCGAGGACCTCTTGGTCTTCCGGAAGCTCTTCTGGTTCCCCAGTGAGCTGGGTGGGTGGAGGTGTTGGGAGACGAGTCTCCTTCTGAGGAGAGTGCCTCTTTTCCTTCCTCCTCCTCTTTCCTTCTCCTTACTGGCGTCCTGGGTTGGAGGACACTTCTTCTGTGAGGTGTTAGTGGCTTGGAGAAGGTGGAGGTCTGCGAGCCCACAGGGTCCCTCTCAGTCGGAGGAGCCGATACCTTCAGTATCGTCGGGAGCTTCAGGGTCGGTACCGAGCCTGGTACCAATGAGGTGGAAGGTACGGCAGCCGCTGCCGCTGCCGATGAAGTGGTTGCTGGACGAGCGGATTTTTCGGCCATGACACCGTGGGCCCAGGTCTGTTTTTGTGCACGCAGGGACTCCTCCCAACAATGAGACTTCAGTCTCGCTGAGCAGTTGCGGAGGGTTTGGTGGGTGAACTGCTTACACACGGGGGAGGCCTGGACGTTATGGCCCTCGCCCAGACAGAAGAGGCACTCACGATGTTTGTCCGAAAGCGCGACCTTCCTTCCACAGGAGACGCAGCTTTTGAACAACGCCGACACAGAATGTGTCCAGCAAATAAAGAAGAGAGGGGGAGAGCGGGGGTTCGAAATCGAAAAAACCAGTCCAAAATCCAAAAATCGTATGTCAAGCCAAAAACTGGGTCGAAACCAGAAGCCAAAACACCAAAGCCAAAATGCAATCTGAAAACTGTAATCCAAAAAGCCGAAAACTGGGTCAAAAAGCCAAGAATAAAGAAGCACAAGCTACCGAAAGTACCTTCTGTTCGTAATGGTGGACAAGAAAGAACTGAGGAGTGACCGTTGCTCGGCAGGCTGAGCATGCGTAGTACCGGCATGGGGGAGGGGTTCCCGCCAAGCTACTGAGTTCTAGAATCTTCCGATTGCTACCGCGCAGGTGCGAAAGCTCCTAATGTATGAGGCACAGAGACCACGAAGAAGAAACATATATACATGTATACCCCTCTCACCTGCCTGCCAACAGGTTTCTCAAATGAAGGAGAAACATGCAGTTTTGCTATAAAGTACAATACATATCTTGTTAGTAGTTTCCAGCTACTGGAAACTAGTTAGATGGATGATGGGATGTTTCCCCAGTAAAGAAGAAAACCCAACTGATCTTATGGCAAACCTGCATGCTCTCCACCTTCCTTGGAAGTGGTTAATATATTATGGTTAACAAGATAATGGCTATTGTATTCCACTTAATGGGTGGAGTGAGAGAAAAGATGTGACCACAAAGGGAATTCTCTGTGCCTTAGACCACAGAAGCCTCTCCTGGGACTCTGGAACCTTGTTAAAAAGAGTGAGCCATGACACAACAGGGAAACTGAAAAGCAAGGCACAGATCCCTGAAAACCTGGCAAATGTTCCTCCCATCTTTGTAATTCTATTCTCAGCAGCACTGCTCCTCAGCCCAAGTGATTAAGCAGGATTTACCAAATCCCAGATATGTTTTTTGGGGAAGTTGGGGGCTGCTGGGTAGAAAAGGAAAGGAAAATCATCTTCTATATCTCCTCCTTCACCAGCTTGATTCTGAACGCTGCCCAGGGAAAATTTTATTCCTGTCAGTGTCAGCTACAACAGTCAACGAGGTCTAGCCCCTTGCTTATTTTTGTTCTTCCAAAAGAGCAGGGGTGGGGAAAGTGAAGCCCATGGGCCTCATGATACCCCCAAGGCACCTCAGAGTCTCTAAAACAGATGGTTTTAAAGAAAAACAGAAGATAGAAATTATAGAATAAATGACGTCTACTTCAAGATAATTGATGCTTAATATGCAATAAATAAAGACAGTATAAAATGAGACATTGCTGTACTCTTACCTGATACTGCGCCATTAGGGCCAGAGGATTGTTTTGGCTGTTATCAAATGTTAAAACATCAAAGACTCCAACACAGTTCACTCGCAACCTTGAAGTGTTATAGGAAAAAGCAAGTTTTGAAATTACTTGTTTTCTGGTTCAAACTCACTGCGTAACTTCCAGAGCTACATTACAGATATTATCTGTTAATAAACCGATATTAATGGCAACTGTTTATAAAATTATGAGGATGTATACATTCATACCCACCTCTGCCTTGTTTCAATTCATGTAAGCTGAATGGAGAATGTGCAAACAACAGTATACATTTCCATGACGGAACTGACAGCATAAGATGATAAAAGGTCTAGAAACTAAGCCCTATAAGGAACCACTGAGGGTGCCTGTGGAGAGACGACTGAGAAGAGACAGGATGGCCCTCTTCAAATATTTGAAAGGCTGTTCTGTAGAAAATGGTGCAAGCTTGTTTTCTGCTGCTCCAGAAGGTAGGACCCAAATGAATGGATTCAAATTACAAGAAAGAAGATTCTGACTAGGCGTTAGGAAGAACTTCCTGACAGTAGAATAGAATGCCTTGCAAAGTCATGGCCTCCTCGTTGTTGAAGGTTTTTAAGTCTATTTTAGAAGGCTATCTGTAAAGAACACATCAGCAAGCAGCTGACCTAGATGACACTTGAGGTCTCTTCCAATTTGACAATTCTATGATTCTGAGATATTTTTCAGATTCCATTGACTAACTGATCCTGGAGAATGAATTAAGTCATAGAATGCTGTATACTGCCTGGACAATCAACGGCAGGAATTCTGGACACCTTGAATCCCAATTTTGGAAAAGAGGTAGCATACAAATAAAGTAACTGAATGATTGACCTAATAAGTTGCACACATTTTCCACACTTTCATACTATGCATGCTCTTTATCAAGTTGTCATGCTAAGAACTACTACTGACACTGCTTGGGAAATAGAACACATTTCTTAAAGATGAGTTCTTTAAAAATTGTCCTGTAGGATTTGAGCCTTAATTTTACTAGATTAAGGCTGCAACTGATTGCTACTGAAGCCACTAGATTAAGGCACATGTACTTGGCCATAGTACTCATAAGTGGTATTCAATATATGCATAGGTTAGGAATGCATCGCAATTAAAGAGCAAATAAATTTATCTCATTTTCATCTCATTAGCCAGGATGAAAGAGTAGGATAATTTCTTCCATATCTCACAGCTGACTTGTAATGCAAATCCCTCTTCTACATAGCTTGCTAAATTCATATGCTGGTAGGCTGGTGCAAAGCTGTCAGCTGGGGGAATTCACATACGAAGTGAAGGAGCTAAAGAAATGAACACAGTCCTGCAGCACCTTCTCAGTCCTTTAATTCAAGTTAACGTGCAAGCTAGCAATCTATTGTTATCATTATCATCACTGCTACTATCAACACTGAATTTATACCTTCCTTTCTCTAGAAGTTGAGACATATGCCATTCTAATATATAAGAAAAGAAGAATACAGTTCAAACACAAAACAAGATCAACAGCTGAAACAGAATCAAACTAAAAGATCACCTTAAAATCATTTAAAAATATGTCAAGGAGAGAAATACAACAAAAAGCTGGTAACAAACATCAAATCCTCAATAATTACATTAGCCCTCAGTCTAATTCCAACATATATATGCCTGGGTTGCCAACAATATAATACTAAAAAATATTACCTTGTTTTGCCCGTTACCAGAATCTTCGTGGGGTCCATTACCCGACAAGCCAATCCTGCTGTATGAATGGTTCGCAACGCAGAGCTGAGCTGCACAATGTAGGCCCAGATCAGGGACTCTGGCAACAACCCTGCATGTTGCCGTGGCAGAGGTCCATCATGCTGACCTGTCAGCAGAATTAAGAGAAGAAATAAACCTATACTTTGAGGCTTAAAAATATTTGCTAATACTTTTTATTTTTAAATGCTGGTTAACCAGAAGCTTAATTCCACATTATTTCAATGCAAATCTAAAACAGCTGCCATAAGAACAAGTTATCCAACTGAGTATAAAATGAGCATTCACTGTTATAGCCAATAGTTGTTACAACCAATAGTAAGTAATTCCTTGAAAAAGATTAACACTGCTTGCCATGATTTACACTTTGTGTATTTTTGAGTGCACTGGTGCTTTAAAACCAACACGGGTTACATGAGGATGGCATTTTATTGGACATCTATACAGTTCTCTCCCCACATTCGCTGGTTTCACCTTCGTGAATTTGATTATTCGTGAGGTGCCCGCTTACCCCCTCCATTCTCCCCCTCCCAATCCTGGACCCTGGGTGAGCAGCAGGAGGGTGCAGGGAGGGCAATTACCCATTCCCTGTGCTCCTTCTGCTGCTGCCGAGAGCTTCCCTGCTGGCTTTCCCCTCGCCCCCACCCACCTGATCCTGATGGCACAGATGTGAGGAGGCGCAGGAGACAGCCAACGGGGAAAGAGCTTCCCCGCTAGCTTTCTCCTCACCATTTGCGTGATCGGGCAGAGGCAAGGAGAAACCCACCAGGGGAGCTCTTTCCTCACTGGCTGTCTCCTGCACCCAACTCCACCTGCACAATCCTGACTGCATGAGTGGGGGCGAGGAGAAAGCCAGTGGGGAAACTCTTTCCCCACTGGTTGCCTCCTGTGCCTCCCCCTACCTACATGATCGGGGTAAGGAGAAAGCCAGGGGAAAGCTTTTTCGCCGCTGGCTGTCTCCCGCACCCACCTCTGATTGTGCAGGTGGAGGCGAGGAGAAAGCCAGTGGGGAAGTTCTTTCGCTGCTGGCTGTCTCCTGCGCCCACCTCCAATCATGCGGGTGGGAGTGAGGAGAAAGCTCTGTCCCATTCGCTCTCTCCTGCACCCACCCTAACCCTGATGGGTGGGGCCCAGTTTTTCACTTTCATGTTTTCACATTTGAGTTTTTTTCACTTTTGCAGGGGTTCTTTTTCCCTATCCCCCGTGAAAGTGAAGGGCCTACTGTAATCTGTTACTAGAGAAATCTGGGTGATTAAAAATGGGGCCTTGACATCTCTTCCTTTGCCATAACCAATACATATAGAATTCACTGCTAAAGGGGTGATTTAAAGAGTGATTTGTTGTATCTCATCTTGGGAGAAAGGTGGGAGTCAATAAATAAATCCTCCTTTAGTGTAACTATAAACTGCTATTAGAAAAATTGGCTAAGTGGCACTCCTCTGCTTTAAGGCCGTATACCATAGAGCACACGGTACTGAAGAGCAACAAGAATGAAACATTAATGCCTTCAATTTCCTACTTGTGGGCTTGCAACGAGTGTCCGGTTGTCTACTGTGTAAATAAAATGGTGAAGCAGATCAGGGTTGGCAAGCTGTGGCTCTAAAACCATGATGCAACCCTGACCCAATCCCATATAGGACCATGAACTAATTTCCAAAATCCTTTGACAGAGTCCACAAGAACATGTCCTTCTAGCAGCCCAGAAGTTTACATCCATCACTAGCTTCAGCCAGCGTGGGATCTCTGACAGACTGACCTCCCAAAAGAGTGAGGAAACAGGGGTCTCTGCCCCTAGATCAGATGGCCCTTTTGTCTGACTGAGCAGTGCTCTTCTGATGTATGGAGAAAGCAGCAAAAGACAAACAACCCCCCCCCCACATATAATCACAAAACAATATTGTCCACATTCTGCTGCCAGGAACAAGCAATGTTTTACATTCCTCACTTCCACAAAAAAGAAAAAAAAAGGAATTCATGTTAATCAACGGTAATCCTGAGGCATGCTTTAACAAAAATACACAAGCCTGTTTCCAAGTCTATTACAAGTATATGAGTCAACATATCTGGAATGTTGCACATTTTTCTTCCTACTGAGTTTGCTTCATGGCTGGTGTTTTGCCATAAACATTTTGGAGCTTTCTGATGAAATCATCCTCTTACTAAGAAAGTTATTCACTTCAGGCAATATATTTAGAACTGATAAACCTAATATACTACAATTAACATTAAGTATAGAATTCTTAATTTTTTTCGAAGAGAAAGAACAGACTGATGCAAAACAATTTCTGCAGGAAAAGACTGAAGTTTGGTTGTTTCTGAAATATTGATGATGAAGCTGACAACTCATAAAGAAGGTCTGAACTGTGATTCAGACCTTGCATTATCTTGCACATGGACCTCAAGGGGAATGTAGCAATATTCTAGTAAAGGATCACTTCCTGCAAACAGCTCTTTAGACCCCTGGTTTTAAAAAACACTTTGGGGGTTTGATGCAAAAGCTAATAAAGGGAGGTTACCTAACAGTGCAAATATATTATCTCTTCTCACCTACCACACCACCACTACCACCCTGCTACAGTTTTCTTTAACCAGCTCTTTCCGAAAACGTCTAAAATTGGATCTTAGACTTCAGGGAGTTCAGAACTTCAGAACTCTTAAGTTCATCATGATATGATGAGGGTGTTCAAGCACTGCTGTGCATCAAGGAGGTTAAACAAGCATGCATGCAAATTCCTTCAAAATGCATTCAGAAATGGCATCCTAAGAACAAGGCATTCCACTTTTAGCTTGATAAAAGTGAGATAGTGGCTGTCTTCAGTTTCTTTTTCTATGAACATATCAAACGAGGGAGGAAGCACCTTTAGTGACTATGCATCATAGCAACTAATAAAACAGGCATTGCTGCCTTCAGTTAACAATACACGCAACTGGAAAACAGAGTGACATCAAAAGTAAATCTACAGACCCAACAGGCTTTGGCTTCAACAAGAACGGGAATGTAACAAATGATTCTCACTTTCATTTCTGTTTCTCCTTCCTCCCAATCTCGCCCTTCCCTTTTGAGGTCTTGGCTCTTGTTCCGGTTTGAAGAAAAGCAACTTCAGTAAACAACAAAGGCTAGTGCGCTCAGGGGAGAGCATGCCATAAAAAACGAAGGTAGTAGAGGAGGATTTGTATTGCTGTTTACCAATAGTTTTGACTTCAGTGCACATTTGAAAAAGCTCTCTTTCTCTCAACAACTAATTATCACAAATATGATAACAATTATTTCTGGAAAAAAAGGTTATTTCTGGAAAAAGTGACAGTTTAACATATGGATGGATTGATTGGTATTCCCACCAATCTGATAACAAGAGAGAGTAACTTGGAAGGAAAAGGTATGGTCGTTCCCAGGCACAAGGTTTCCAAAGGGTGTATGTATGTGGTGTAATTAGATTGAGGGGAAAAAGACTCATGGTACGTGTCACAGACAAATCTACAGGAAGCATTTTTAGGGTAGGAATATGCTTTGAAGTCTCCAGCAGTGGTAGCTAGAGACTCTGTTTGCCCTCATCCCATCATAAGGCAATCAAAGCATCTTGCAGCAAGTTTCCAAGTCCCTCTCTCTTTTAGTGCATTGGGGCTGACTAATGAGTATTTGCCTTTTCTGCTTCTGAGAGACAGTCTATGTGTCCCATTTGATGCATCTATATCAAATTATGCAATCTTGTACAGAATTTCAGATAATACTAACATGCATTAAAGTAGTCAGCTATTAGCATTCACAGTTCTAGGGAAGAACTGAATAATATGAAGATCATGTCTGCTAACAGTAAACAGCAAGATAGGTACAAGCTCTACAGGTTGAAATGTAACATTGGAACACCATAGTTATTTTCTTCTATCCTCCATTTTGTTTAAGTTAGCTTACTTCCTCCCACCATTCTCACTCAAGTCACACATTTTTTTTTACAAAAATGCCCTGAGACTATGATGAAAATTTTAAGTTTTTAACTTTCTTATAAAAGTTGCAATCCCATGAGCTTTTCATCAAATTCTACTTCTGTTGATTGCGTACTATATTTTAAGTACTATGTCTGTGCTCAATTTTATTATATTTTAATAATCAGTATTTCGTATTTTTGTTACGGCCTATAGCTGAATAAAACTGAAATCAGATTTTTGATCTTCTGATTTCACAATCTAGATGATTCTAGCACAGCAATGATCCTCAAGTTGTGGCCCCAAGTTTGCAACACTTGAGCAGGTCAGTTAATAACAGCGTCTTTCAGAGGTCTCCTATTCACAGGGTTGGCATATGTTGAAGATGACTTGATGGCACATAACAACAAAATTCCTCTTTCTTTATTAGGATGGCAGGAGTTTCATTTAAAGAAAAACAAAGTAATTAATATGGAGTGCAAGTACTCTGTTTCTCATTTGTGCTCACACAGCAATACTATTGGTTGAGCATAGGTCAATTTTTTTTTAAAAAGGTCATTATATACCCCTAAAAAGACGCACAGATGAGTGAGAAAGAATTCTATTAGAGTAGGAAACAGTTCACTAGTTCACAGGTGTTCAAGTACAGAAATAAACCAAACTTGTTATGCCTTGATTCACCTCTTAAAATAAAACTTTATACCACATCCTTGGCAAAAAAAAATCTTGGGATGTGTTAGCGAATGACATGGCAGAGCAAAAAAGACTAACCACATTGAGACATCAATGAACAGCCATATAACCACATTTGTCTTTCTTCAACTGCCAAATACCAATTTTACTAACAAGAATCAAAAGTTAAATCCCACATCCCTGCACTACCCTTAAAAATACAATCTTGAGCTGCTAAATGGCAGTTACAGTATGCAAACAATGACAAATATGCCTTAAAAAATTTTAAATGTTGGAAGTCTTCTATTTCCCAAGCTTCATCCTTAGTCTGACAAATGCCAATGGAATTTTTTGGTTATATTTCAGCATTACACCAATAATGCTACCAAAAACTTCCTCTGTTTTTTCTCATTGGAAGCTGCAGGTCTTTCTCATTTATTCCTCAAATAGTCACACCTTTTCTTTTCTTTCTTTTCAGTTAAATCTGTTTTCTTTGCCTCCATTACTGATCCAAAGAGTGAGATAAAAAGAAAGAGGCATGTATTTTATTTTTTAAAGGAGGATCAGAAACAAAGGAATGGAAGGACTGGAAAGAAAGATAAACTGGATGAAAGAATATAAAGGCAAGTAGTTTAAGAGTATAGTATTAGCAATATAAGTATAGTAAAAGGAAAAAATCACTGGGTACATATTATTGGCAAGGCAAGACAGAAAAAATGACAGGGGAGAAAGGCATTGGAAATAATTAGACCAGGATATTCCTGCCTGGGAAGCTGGCGCATGGGAGATACAACCTAAAAATTTGCTGGTTTCTCTTCCGCACATCCCAGAGACTTTTTAAAATTCATATCTCACATCCATAATGCAAAAAAACATTTTTCAGCAAGAACATCGATATTTATCTCCTTTCATTAATTATACCCCCCATGCTCTGTTTCATATACATTGGACTATACAATAGACAATCTAACATGGTAAGCACTAATTAGTTTCTTCGAAATATACTGAAATGCTGAAATACTACCGCACAGACATATAAGACCCACAGCAATAAGTGAACCTGAGGAACAACGCAGAATCATGCAGAAAGAGTAGTTCGACACAAAGAGATTCAGATAAGTAGACTAGATACTATTTTAAGATGAGTAATCCTTTAGATGAGTATACTAGATATGCATCACAAACCGCAAAATAAAACTATTTGAGATGTACAGACATAGTTCCTAACTTTGCTCTATTGACAAAGTGTCATGGGTCTCATTTGCTGGCCTTACCCCACTTCCTTTTCGTAAAATAGGCATCAGCACTGGGATCATTGAAGTGTCTGCTCATCATAGTCTCTCCTCCAGCATGGAAGTCGTATGCAAACACAAGAGCTTTTCAAAAAAAGTCCGAGGTGAGAATTAGGTATGCAATTGATGCAAGTCTTCCAACACAATTGGCCAACATCTTAAAATCAGAAACTTACAATGCTCTCCAAATGCTTTAGTGGTGAATACTTCCCGCAATGTTACAATATTTGAGTGCTGGATTTTTTTCCACATATCAACTAACACCATGCACTTTGTGTTAACAAGACGAAAACCTGAGAAAGAAAGAAAAAAAGTATACTTCAAAGATTCTCATATGTCTAATGGAATTTTCACATTGGTTTCAAAATACTGAGCTGCCACCAACAGAGACACATCAAAACAAAATGTATTTATTTGTACATAACTGACTCCATGGATTGTTAGTTGGGCCAAATTTCTGTTCCTTAATTTAAAGGAATTATTCAATTTGAAATCCAATTTGTGATTTATACACAGAGAAGAACAAATGTTTTAGACTTAAGTATTGGTAGCATTGAAATTTTTAAAAGATGACAACTTAGGATTTCCCTCACCATGTATCCTCCGAAGGCAATATGGCAGATCATCTTTGCTATTTACAGCTTTGTAGCATGATGTTATGTACCCAAAGTTGCTTGTTTTCTGTATCCGATTGGGTGGTGGCAGTGGTTCTAAAGGGAAAAGGCTGTGGTAGCTGTCAACCTCTGTTGGAACAGCTAAACCAGTTTACAGAAATACATTAGACACTACTTAAAATTATGAAGAAAACAGTTATAATAGATAGAGAAGATCAATTAGATGTCAAAACAACACACACAGTGTTTAGACTGGAAGACTGTAACAAAGTTAGAAGTTTATGACAACACCTTTGCAAATCATATACAGCTGTTCCACAATACAGACATTTGTCTTCGGAAAGACAGATGTTCAATATGAGAAAAAACATATTAGTGCAAATGCCAAAGATCCCAATTACCTATTACATGGAATTGGCAGAAAAAGGAGTACTTGATCATTGTTAATCATGAAGAAGGAACTTTAGGACAAAAGAGGCATAAAAACTTAAGTTCAGATATAGCTGAATAAAACCATATCATAGGATATCTGAGCCAGTTATTTATTTGTATGTTACTTGTTTAAAAATAATCTGTATTTGCTTTGCTTAACAGCTTGTAGATCTCTGGTGTACTAAACCAGAACAGCAGAGACCTGAGAGAAGTTCGTGGGGACTCAGTACAAACAGTATTTTCCTTCCTCTCCTGCCTCCTCCTGCTACATCACATTCTTCCACTGCCATCATGCCATACCTGTTGCCTCTTCCCAACAGAAAAGACTGGGAATAGGAAAAAAATGCCCATCACTTCAGCTGCCATTTCAGTTGTCATTTCTGTCCTGGGATTTGAGGAACTAAAGGACTTCAAGAAAGGTTAAAGATGGGCACCTGAGGCAGTTTTGCACAAGAGGGAATATGCTCATCCTCAACCATAAAATTTATGACTTGACTTGCAAGCAGCCAATCCCACTTTGTACTTGGGTCAAGAACAAGATCTAAAGTTGCCCTCCCATAGCAAGCAGACCTTTACTGAATTATAAAGATTCTAGAGCTGAACCAGTATTGTCTACTTTGCAATGGATATTTCCCTTACTTCAGAAAAAACACAGTCCTGACCTTCAGGAAATTTACAGAACATAGTGACTGCAAAGCAACAAATATAATTTTGCTCTTGAACTGGAGTTATATGTCATATATGTTATATATATTGTGTTATATGTCATCATAAGTGAATTTTTAGGCAATCTGCTGCTGTTGCTGATTTTTAAAACGGAGCTGCAATCCAGAGAGTCAATACTGGTGCAACTGCACTGACTTTTTGAATCTGATCCTTTCTGCTTTGTACTCGAAACTGCTCTGAGCCATGCAGCATGTTGAGAAGGGCTATAGTCAAACATTCTGCTACACATATGGAGCTGGTCTAGACTGAACCCAATGACGTTATGAAACATATTGCCTGTTTATTGATTTTTTTTAAAAAAAGTTTCAGATTATTTTGCTTACTGGAAAAGATTAAGCTGCCATAGCAAAGAAATATCCCCGAATTAGCTTTTGAGCTGTCAAATATGCTGCTCAGAAATATTGCCTTAAAGTATCACCCAATTAATCAGAAACCTGTGTTGATTATTTTGGGACCATCCAGATGAGCCTGGCATGCAGTTTTATACCTAAACCACATTTAGTACACAGAAACATTATTCTTTCACAAGGCTGTGCCATCCATGCTAACTCCTATGAAACCTTGAGGTAGTGTTTTGCATTAGCAAGCATTAACACAGTTGTTGTGTGGCTTGGCAGTCTTGGACGCATACAATTAAATGCCCCACATTCTGACCTCAAAATCCTTCATATGGTGATACCTTCAGAAACACTGTAAATAAATGGAGATTCTATGGAGGACTTTATAGGCAATATTTAATAAATAACAACACTCCCAGGCTAGAAACCAAACATATTGTAGGGAATCTAGTTTTGTACCATTAGTGAAATCAAACACTTTAAAGAAAAAAGATATAAAAAGAATATAAAGTTTGAATCATCTGCTGTTAAAAAAAGGAGATATGGAAAGCTAGAGTTAGTGACAAAGAAAATACTGTAATCCGTACTACAGAGAAGAAATATTAGATTCCAGTTTAGTAGATTCCAATTTAACACTGGACTCTGCATCTAGTTTTTTTTTGTTTTAATATGCTTTTAATACATATGTGATTAATTTTAGTAGAATTACAAAGCTAAAGGCAAAAAAAAAAGAAAGCTCAGAAATCTCATTTAAATTTGGGGTATTTATTTACTTACCAGGCATATCTGCTTGATCTATCTGAGCCATTGTAATTAAATGTCTGTTGATCAGCTCCTATGAGGAACACATTTTTCACTTTTATAGACAGACATATGAAGATCTAGTTCACTTTTTCTTATACCCTTCCTTAGAAACTCATGAAAATAATCTTGGAAAAGCCATCATACTATCAAGACTTACATTAGTAGATCTAAATCTAACTTTGACCAAGGGATACATATCTCTGAATACAGCAGGAAGAGCAGCCTTAGATTGGCCCTACACAGACAGTCAATTCATTGGCCTCAAGGATCGCGTCCTCCTAAATTATTCCTACCAAACATTTCTCAAACTTGTTCTTGAAAGCTTCCAATGAAAATAGTACCATGTCAGAAATAATCTGATCCACCACTACTGTAATTAGATATTCCAGCCTAACTATTTTTGGCTATAGTACAGAGTTCCATTATTTCTTTTCCTTGACTTTGGCAATTGATCCCTATCTTCCTTAATGCAATCTTCAGGTACTCAAACACTACTAAGCAGCTTCCAGTATTTTTTTCTGTGTTACATTGAACAACTCTTTCAATCTTCCATCATACTGTACTCATTCAATCTTGTATATAACTACATGCTTTGACACCACATACAACAAACTGTGGATGCATTCTGTTTATCCTATTCTAGCTCCTCTTGTGAGTAAAGGAGTGATGGAGGCCTTCTAGATTCCCATAGTCCCTCACTACTGGCAGTTCTGAGGGGGCCAATAGGAATTGAAGTCCCAAACAGCTGGAAACCCAAAGTTTTCCCACCTTCAGAGTAAAGAGGAGGCTGGTAATCCTTGTGGGATTATTTTACAAGGCTTTGCTAGATCTCAAATAATTTTACTGCTTTTTGCATTTTCTCGACAGTTATTGAACATGGTCTCTGAGAGCCTTACCAAAGCAGAGAACAGTGAAGTTAAAACTCTCATCACAGATGTTTTGCTCAGGTTTAACAATGTGGGTTTTACTTGGTTTTCTTGTAATGACAAAGTCTTTGTTTCACAACTGACAGTTTTCAAAAAGTCACTTGGCAGAAAAGTTCCAAAAAAATATGATGCTATAAACAGAGTGATCACATGACACGACTGTGTCCAGGAAAAAAAACTTGAAAGTCAGACTTGCTAGATGTGTAGTGGTGGGGATATGCAGTCTATGGTGAACACCTTGACACTACGGTTTGCATAGTCTTCTGCTGTAAGACAGCTATCTAAAAATCATACCCCAGTATGAGTAATGCTGGAGGTATTTTCCAACCAAAATGCCAGAGGGACTTTTGCAACCAAATCAGATTTCTATTCAAATTCAGCTGATTACTTCAGGTAGCTGACTGAAATCTAATTAAAGTTCTGGGCAGCCTAACATCAGAGGTTCAGCACTAAGACCTGAGAAAAACCCCTAGCCAACCCTGTCACTGATCCGAAATGACAACTACAGCTACCTGAGCATCACAGCACTTATTGCTGATAGACTGGATGTTTGCTACTGTTGCCACTCCTTCCTGACTCAAACAAAGGATGGGATAAAACACCAGTTGGAGGAAGAGACGGAACTGAGGACTCTGCTAAACCTGACAACAGCACATGTTGTTAATGCGCACTCCCAACTTGTACTAATTCTTGTACATTGCAGCATATTCCTCTTAAATATG
This sequence comes from Iguana delicatissima, assembly GCA_948472985.1. Taxonomy (NCBI): domain Eukaryota; kingdom Metazoa; phylum Chordata; class Lepidosauria; order Squamata; family Iguanidae; genus Iguana; species Iguana delicatissima. Next base: position 133,200 of record CAOKZL010000267.1, on the reverse strand, counting down.
CTATCCTATAAAGAACGCATAATAAATAAGCATCCCAAGCTATACAGAAGTTATAACACAGTTTTAAAATACAATGTGCTTAAGAATGCAATTCTGTAACACTTCTGCTTTGAAGTAAGTAAGTAACTTTGAGTTCCCTGGTAAGTGTGTTTAGGATTGCAGCCTAAGTTAACAACAGATTATCTCAAACATAATCATTTATATTTTAATGTACTTGCTTCACTTCTTAACTTCCTCAGTAATGGTAATTATTTTCTACAGTGCAATGTTGCAGACAATTTTGTGCATTGTTTAAACAGAAAGGCGGTACAGACATTTTATGAATAAAGCCATTATTTTATACTAAAATTTTTAAAGACTTACTTGTCTGAGTTCATCTGCCATGAAGAAGGAAGGTGCATTAGCTTTTGGCTGCATGTAAGCAACATGAGGTGCAGTTGGAGGGTAAATGTGATAATTTGGGAATACCTATTGGGGAAAAAAATAGAAGCAAACAGTTTTTAGAATCTAATGTTTAGAAAGCTGTGAAATCTTTCTGAAGCATTGCCACACAGACACATGCATTTTAGACACTGTTTGATCCTCAAAGGTAGTGAATTTGTGTCATCCTGGATCACTGTAGTAGTGAGTCCAACTGTAAGCAGAAACCTGTTGTATCAGATTGGGGAAGTGAGTTTTCACCACAGATCTGCTTATACTAAACCCAGCTACTCTGTGGTCATGGAATCAAGCTTCTTCTTAGCAGTCCTTCTTAGGCTCATTCTTTTTTTAAAAAAACCGTCATTTTGGTACGTACATTATATACTTATGCACATTATCAACTAACGGTTGTAAGTGCAAGAAGAAGTGGAATGATCATTTATAAAGTTTGAAGAGCTAAGCATAAGACCATTCTGGGTAGAAGAAATTGTCTGGAAAGTGTACACATATTGGCAGGGCAACAGCATGAGAAAAAAAAAAGTAAAATGTAGCCACATGAGCTTGCTGAGATACTACAATAAATACTACAACCATGTTCAGAAGACTTTCACAGTCAGAGGATTTGTGCAGCGTGACAACTGGAGAATCTTCTTTGAGTAACACCCTGTCAGTGAGGCTCCAGCGAGAAGCACGTATGATACTGAATTTTTTCACTTTGTTTTCAGGTAGACTTTTATTTTTATTTATGTAGGCGCTCAAGACAGGATAGATAACACACAGTCTACAGACTGTACATGGCTACCAACATGTGTTGAATTTCAGCAATGGTATAACAAGCAATTTTCATTCTGAAACAAAACACAGTGCCAAATTTTGGTGATGCAGCAGTAGAACACTATAAGGAGCGCAAAGATCACACTTCTTGTTTCCCAAACTGAAACGATTTCTTCTGGGAGTTTGATTCAGGATGGAAACAATGCAGGAGCTTTATTTCAAAAGAAAGTTACTGTGTTTTACTGCTGTTGTACTGCCAAAATTTGGTGGCAAGGTAGTGGCACAGTGCAAACTGCAGTGAGTTTACAGGAAAGGCAAAAGTGGCCCCTGTACCCCTCAAAGCTGCACATTTTTGCTTCATAGCCCTTATTTAATTTTAAATGAAACTGTTGCTGACTTCCTTTAAGAAATCTATTTTCTATTTTAAAATTCCTATTGTTTCATTTTTAAATCTAACCTGGCCTGGGAACTCAACCAACCTGGAGGCAGGATATCAGGTTTTATACATACATTATATATGCAATAAGATTGCAATAAAATCTATTTATGTTAACATTAGGGAAGAACACAGTATGTGAAATATATGAATGGCAAACTACTCAAATCGCATATGCAATCAATCAGATTCTGCTGTTAACTACTCTTATGTATCCAACCTGGATTGCCCTCTGCCATGGCAGGGAACATGCTTTGTTTTCTAAGGGGCTACCAGCTCTTAAAATAGAATAGACCTGTACATGTGACCTGACATGTATCTCCACTTCCACCATAACATGAGTCCCAAATCCATGTAAGTCTATGTGTTCTTCGTTTCATGAATGAAGAGTCTACTCTCACCTCTTATGGCAAGTTGGCTTTATTCTGTGTACTTGTGAAAATATGGAGCTGCCTTTTACTGAGTCTGTTCATCTTGTTTACATTGTCTACCCCAACTGGCAGCAGTTCTCCAATGTCTCAGATGGCGATTACTTCCTTGCTATCAAGAATAGTTAAACTGGAGCTTTGTCAGGAACTGAACCAAACTCATTCTGTATATGAAGCTTGTGTAATTCCACTGGCTTATGGCCTCTCCCAGGTTGTTCCTGGAAGCAGGAACTGGAAACAGAATATTTCAGGAGGAAGTAACAATGGTTGCATTCAATTATCACAATAAACTAGGGTTACTGTAATGGGAGCAAACCTGGGTAAGCCCTGGTTTACTGTAATGTCCAAGTACAGCCATCACTTCTTTTGGAGATCCATGTATGTGCCATAAGATTATTTGGGAAACATAGAAGAAAGCTAATTTAATCTAAAATTGGGAGTGGCAGTCAAATTTAATAGCCAAGTTTTAGTCACTATTATGATGTGGTGTGCTATTATACTGAATATACATATTTACTGTCACAATAAATGCCTTAATAAATGAAGCTAAAGTCTTACCATTCCAGTTAGAGGTGCTGGAGTTGTGTCAGTATAGAAATAGGTTGTGCCACCCACTGTTTCCTTCTGAATCACCTGGCCAGTTGCAGGGGGCTGGGAGACAGCATTAGTAACTGGAGTAGAGGCACTAGTAGGCACCATATAATTTGCTGGGTTTGGTGTATGACTTCTTCGTCTAGGAGCAGGAGACGTGTGAGGAGTAATTTTAGGGGAATGAAGGGGAGAAGATCCTGCTGACAGTGACATTCCTTATGGGGAAAAAAAGGGGGAAAGACTTGCAGGTCAACGTGCATTTGTTTCATCATGAAATCTAAGGTCTGAAAAACTTATTTCCTTGTAGATTAAAAACACAAACAAAAGATTTAGGACATCTGGAAACTTCTCAATCACTGAAGAATGCACTTTGCATGTCAATTTCAAATAAAATGACTAGCTAAAGTTTATTAACTGAGCCCAAAAGGGTGGCAGAAAACTACAAGTAGCAAAAACTTAGAAAGATTTTGGAGCATTCAAGACATAATTCAATTTAATTGTAATTCAGCAGCACTTTGCAGTTTGCAAAAGGCTCAAGTAAACTGCTGACAGTACCACTGTTTTCTTTAAACTAGTACTTTTCAATCTCATGCTGTGGCTTTGCAAACCATTACATTTTAAGCATACATAACAGCATTATTATTCTAACTAGGAAAATATTATAATGCTAATTAGACACACCAGAGTTAACTTAGGTTCCAATTAGGACAACTTTAAAAAAAAAATTAAGGAGGGCAATATTAGTATCTGTCCCACAGAATCTGCAAAACATTTTAATTTAAATAACACAAAGCTGCAAGTATTGTTGAATCTGACTATTCTGAAGCCAAAAATGATAAGTATTGTTATTTACAAAAGTATTGTTTACTCTGTATTGAAACCAACAATTATAATGATAATTTCATTTGTTGTACAACTGTTATATCATATTATCTCTATACATTTTTTTTTTTACGGTGACATATGAACATACTGCAGGAGTTGTTTCTTCATAATAACTACAATCCAAGGCACCATGTTCTCATGGGAATTTTCAATTCCCTTTTTCCAAGGCAACCCCCCACCTCCCCGTGAACCTGACAAGCTTTCCTCCAAAGTAAAGCTCCAAAAAAGATTGGGGAGCACACAGGAAAAGCCATTACTCAGTGACAGATCACGTTCTTTGTATGAAGAACATCCAGATTCAATCCATGGCATCTCCAGTTCTAAGGTGATTATGCAGAAGGACTCAAAAAGAGTCCTGTCTACGATCATAGAGAGCTATTGCCAGAGCAGACACACTATCGTAAGCAGATATCTGAGCTTATATAAAGCAGCTTCATGTTTTCAGGATATTTATACATGACAAAAAAATCAGATCTATTATTTGTTTGTTGGAAAGCACTAAATTTAATGATAATGAAAGCACAATTCAATGGACAAAAGAGACTGTCCTGTGCAAATGGAAAACGGCCCTAGCTTCAATATCTACAATCTCTTTAGATCTAAAGCTCTGTTTGATCTAGCAAAAACAGATGGTTTGGGTATACTGAACAATACTACGCTTTTTCAAGGGAAAAAACCCTAACTAATATAATCGAATCCTAGCAATGTAATATAGACAATGCATCCTTGTGATATATGATGTGGGCATGTTCAGTGATTACCCTTTTTTTGATAGATGTATTACCGCATATGAATTTAGAGTTAGAAAAATCTTTGGCATTTATAGATGTGTGTGTTTTAAATTATATATCTGTCATGTGGAATCTGATGGTCAATATGGTTGGCTCCTATGTGCTTTTACTGTTACTATAAGATTTATATTCCAGTGCTGGAAAGATAAATATTCACAATCTGTCATGCAAAGGTCAGCAGATCTTACCAAGTTAGCAACACAAACGATGTGCATTTTATAACACCAAATAAAAAAATATATTCTGGAAATACAGTCAGCTTAAATTAATGTATACATCTAGCTAATGTTGCTATTATATGTACTCTCCTTTCCTCTTTTTTCCCTTTTCTGCTTTTTCTTCTTTTTCTTTGTAATCACAGATCTAAAATCCAGCAATTCTTTTTAAAGAAAAGCCTGACGTCCATTCTTCGTTCGTAAGCCCTGGTTAGTCCATGAGGACAAAGAGGACAAAATTTTCTTCCCAAATCTATGTCTGAAGCCTTCCTTTTAAAAACAACACTAACTGCCCCAACCCTGAAACTTCAAGATTTTGTTTTGTTTTTGGTCTGCAAGAAAGCAGGTACATGTTTTGCAGCTTGAAAGAGAAGATGCTATTTCTGCACCATGGGAGAAACACACAGTTCCATGTGCCATCTATAGAACTGTTCATGCTGCAAACTTAAAACTGTTTGGCAGCATCTACTGTTATTATGTCAAATCAGCTTCAAGTTAAATAGTGACCTTATGGATAAGAGATTTCCAGGAGATGCAATAACTCCTTTACTTAGATCTTGTAAACTCAGGGGTGTGGCTTCCTTTACTGAATCAATCTATCTCTAATGTGGTTTGCCTCTTTTCCTATTCAACTTTACGAAACACTCTAATCTTTTCTAGTGACTCCTGGCATCTTATGCTGAGCCTAAAATATGATAATCTCAGTCTGAACCCTACTGAGAGTTCAGACTTGATCTGCTCTCTGAGCCAGTGCCTTCTTCCAGTCTATGGTATCTGTGGAACTCTCCTTCAACAACATATTTCAAGTGAGTTGATTTTCCTGTCAGCTAATTTTAATCATCCAGCTTTCACACCCATATGTAGAAATCCTATGGCATGGATGACCTTGATTTTGGTATTTACTGACATATCTTCACATTTGAAGATATATCTAACTCCTTCATAGCTGTTCTTCAAAGCCCTAGGGTTTTTCCCCCTGATTTCATGACTAGAATCTCCATTTTGATTAATGGCCAGGTTAAAGTAAAGAAAATCTTTAATTATTTTGATGTCTTCACCCCCTAGTTATGTAAATAATCTGTGTTATTTTTGTTTTCTTAGTATTCAGTTGTCACTCTGCTTTTGCACTTTCTTCCTTAACTTGCATTAATAGTCATTCCAAGTCTTTGCTATTTTCTGCAAGAAGTGTGGTGTCATCTGTGTCTTCATTGATTCTCATGTATAGGCTAACTTCCAGTTCAAGGAGACAAGCTCAGAAGTTTGCAGAAGCTTTATTTCAGGAATGCAGGAAGCAACAATCACGCACTTTACAAACTCTGAGCTTGTTTCCTTGAATTGGAAATTTCCTTGTACATAACCGTAAGCCAAGACTCGTATTTTGAAAATGCTGCTGAGTACTGCAACCTTTTTATGTGGTGCAAAATGCAAAATGAAGGAGCTGACATGCAGCTGGAACAAACTTTCTCTTTGCTCAGTTGAGACTAAGAGGTCGAGGAGGCAGACACAGTGGGTGCCTAGCCTAAGTTGAAGGTTCCACCATTACTTGGATGGCTGCATGATGAAAGATACTCCAGTGTCTGCAGCAATAGTTCTCACGAGGCGAATGAACTCAGCTACAGCAGCAGCAGAGATTGACAGATGGGGATGTCTAAAGTGGGGACACGTTTGCCTGTGAGCTGGAGATGGCAGAGAAGCTACTCCAGTACATGATTACGAAGTATGCAGTTGTTCCTTCCTGTGTTCTTGAAATAAAGCTTCTGCAAACCTCTTGAGTTTGTTTCCTTGAACTGGAAATTAGTACACATTCCTTCACCCAATTTTCACACCTCCTTCCACTGAATCTAGTCATGTTTTCCATATGGTATGTTCTGCATACAAATTAAACAGAGAGGGTGATAAAATGCACCCCTGCCAGTTGGAAACCATTCTGTTGCTCCATATTTTGTCCTAAATATGGACTCTTGCCCAGAGGGTAGGTTACACATTAGGACAATCAGATTTTAATATACTATTTCTTTCAGAGTGATTCATAATTTTTCATGCTCTACAGAGTCAAAGGCCTTGTTCTAAAATACAAAGCATAAGCAGTTTTTCCTCTGCAAATCTTTGGTAGGCTTCATGGGTCGATGTATGTTTGTAATATTATATCTAATATCTTTCTTTTCTGAATCCAATTTGGACATTTCTTTCTCCATATACATTAAAAGGCTTTATCATGAAATGTTGAGCATCACTATTTTTGCATGCAAGATTAGTGCAATGCTTCAATAGCTACTACAGCCCTCAATGAGCATTTCCAAACCATCTGTTTTTTTTAAAGTACCTTTATCAATAGTTTCTGAAAACACTAACATTCCACAAATACACAAGAAAAAAGGGGGGGGCCAAGAAAACATAGGACATAACAATTAGAAATTAAAAAGTAAAGAAAAAAGGCCGACTTCCATTCCTCCTTTAAATGGAGTACAACAATCAAATCGACTCAAACCTCTCAAAGATAATATCCCACAGTTTTCTTCTTCCCGTCCCCAAGTTCATGCTTTCCAAAAATCAAAACAAAACCTTTCTTCTTAAGGTTAACATATCAAACACAGTATATCAATATTACTTTCTATTACATTCTATTATCAATCTGTTAGCCTGTTGACCACTGTTTTATTTTATTTGTCAGCAGGTCTTTGTCACAGTTTGAATGAATCTGACTCTAGCTTGGAATAGCTATATTGGTATATCATGAACTTCTGGTGATAATTTTTCCCCAAGTGATTTCACAGCATTTCCCCTTCTTTTTCCAATATTGTATGTTCTTTGCCATAACGGTCTTTCTTAAAGGGGTCAGTAATCCTTTCACCTCTTTTATAGAGTTCTTCAATTATTACTTCCATTATGTTTTTATTTTGCCTTGATCATGTGTGCTCTCCTACAGATAATTCAGCATTCTACTCATGGTTTAGATTTCCTTTTGAGTTCCGGGATCTTGTGGAAAAGGTCTCTCCTTCTTCCTTTTTAAATTATTATCTTCTCCTTCTTTGCACTGACTTTATAATAGTTCTGCTTGACTACACACATAAGTGTTGAACAGTTGTCTTCAGGACTCTAACCTTATTTCTGTCAACTTTTAGTTTTTGCCTGTCCTTCATCATCTGAAAAGTTTCATCCATCATCCAATGACAATTTTCTTTTTAGCTACAAATAGTGTCTTTTTGCATTCTTTCCCAATCATGTCCCTGGTTCCAGTCCAGAATTCTTCTACTTCCTGCACAATTAGACTTAGTAGTGCAAATCTACTCTTAATATGGTCTTTAAATTCTACAAGAATGTTTCTTAGATTGCATTTTGGCACTATGATTGATCTGCCATACTGCTTTAGCTTTATTCCAATTTTCAATATTAGTGGCCTGTGCCACAGTCTATTCCTAGTCTTGCTTTGCAGACAGAATGGAGTTTCTCCATCTTCTTCTTCTTCCAGTTCAGTATTCGTCTTCAATAGTGTTATCTTAGTTGAAATTCTTTGACAATTTTTGGTTTTACTCTGCCTTTTTAAACTACTTTTTGCATTCCAGTTACCTATGATTATGAACACGGGCTGTTTTGGTGAATGATCAGTCTCCTCCTGCATGCTGGCACAGAACTGTTCATTTTTCCCTTCTTCTGCCTCTATGTTTGAAGCATGACCTGGCATTGTGGCTATATTGATAAGTTTTCCATGTACTCTTATTTATATTTGGGTTATGATTTATGTGACAGAAAGGACTTTTAATGGGGTTATCTTTTTTACTATGTTTTAATTGCATTTTACATTATTTTAATTTTGTGTTTTTAATGGGTTATGTTTTATCTATTTTACTATGTTTTAATTCTTTTACATTGTTTGTAAACTTTCTGTTTTTAATTGACTGTTTTTTAACTTTTGTACAAATTATTTTTGAACTGTAACATTTATACATTCTTCTAAGCCATCTTGGATGCTGTACAAGGAAGAAGGCAGGATGTAAATTAAATAAAAAAATAAATAATATTATTTGGCCAGATTTCACATGACAGGTTGAGCATCCCTTATACAAAATTCTTGGGATCAAAAGCATTAAATATTTTTTATTTTTTCAGATTTTGGGCAAATACCATACTGAACAGGAGATCTCTGGGGAGCCCACAAATGAACAAGCAGGAGTGCCACAGCCACCACTTTGCACTGAGCACGCTTGGATTCCCACCATTTCACAGATCCTAGTGTCTGTCTCCAGGCTTATGTCTCGTTTGTTCACTACTTCAGTTGTGTATCAGACATGAGGTTGTAAAGAGACTGAGGATCTGAGAGACAAATGAGCTGAGTGCTGTAGCCACTGCCCTGAAGGAGGAAACAGGCAGCTTAAGTCAAAAAGTATCAGTTGTTCAGACATTTTCTGATTTTGGATTTCCGGAGAAGGGATGCTTCTCTGACTGCTTTTGCTACATCAACTATTAAGGTTGTTTGTTCTTAGATGGTGATTTCCAGAGTAAAACGCTATGAAATTATCTGATAGAAAATGCCCCATTCCAGTCTACTTTAGGACACCCACATCCAGTACTGCAATGTTTCTATGTTCCATTTCTTGTTTTAACTATTTCTAGCTTTCTCTGTTTTATGTTTGTCACATTCCACGTTACTATTATACACATGTACTTTTCCAGGGCAAAAAATTATACAGTCAGCCCTTCCGCATCTGCAGGTTTGACTTTAATGGATTTGATTACTTGTGAATTTCTTCAATCTCTGCCTGCCTCAACCTCGGACACTTCTTTTTCAGGGCAACCTTCCCTCTCAGTGGCTCTGATCAGGCACACACCATTTTAAAAACCAGCATCTGATCCTCTTCCTTTTCTACCAGCCACTGCCTGGCCAGCTAAGGACAACTCGCAGCCTGATTTCTCAGCAACACAGACCCTCTCTCAATGCCCCACACATACCCAAGGAAGGAGATGGGCTAGAAAGAAGTAGTACTGGGCCACCATGCCAATACCCCCTTCCCTCTCCTTTCCCTGACCTGATTTGGATGGTGACTGCCTAATCTTTCTATCATATCTGGGCCCCCTTCCCAAAGACACCCATTTTGATATTTGTAATCCTTTCATTTTGTGAGAGTCTTGAGCACCTAACCCTAGCAAGTCTGAAGGATCAACTGTATTTTTGCAAAAGAATTTGTATGTTTTGCGCAAATTACATGGTTTCTGCCCCAATGGTTGTGAGAAAAAGAATGGGCATTCTCCTGTAAACAAATTTTCTGCAACCATGTTCCAAACTGCAAAAGTATCAAGTGGCATGACGTCCTTTTTCATCAGGAATATGAATATTAATGAATCTCCACATCCCTAGTCTCCAATTTCTTTGTGTATTTTTCCACCTTTTATTTCAGCAATTTGAGATAATACAGTTTAATGATGGTTTAAAATATTAAAGAAGGTCAGCAAATCAAAATTATTACACTCCGTTAGTATTACTATAGGTCAATTTTCAAAAGCAAGGCCAGTTTCTACAAAAGTATGAAAACATCCCTACGTCTCTGAAAGATTGTAAGCTAAGTCAATGCCCTTCCATACCTTGATAACATCCAGTGCCAACAGGAACCTTTGCCATCACCAAATGTCACACTTGACTTACTGTAATTTATACTGAGTAGATTCCAAATTATTACAGTCCTCTGAAGCTACTCCAACATAAACATTTTGAACAATCATCCTGGTTAAAACCCAGTCCAAGGCACAATAAGCTTCCTTAGCGCTACTGTGAGTCATAACATAATGCAAATAAAATTACTCTAAGCTTACCTGGAGCTAGCCCAGCATTTGCAGGACCTCCCATGGAAGGATGAGAGAACAAGGCTTGAGAGAAGGCAGATATATTTGACTGCGACATATTACTGAGTCGGGAGGTTGATCCTCCTTTAGGAATAAATTCGTTTGCAGTGGGATTTGGTGTCTGTTCAAAAATCAAAACAGAGGATGAGTCAAATAACGAAAATATACTTGCCTATTGAATAAATTAAAAGAACTTTAAAAGTCAGTAACTGTTATTACAATGCAACAGCAGAGACCAGAATCCACAGAACAGAAATTGGGTCCAGGAGTTCAACTGAGACTTTAGCTTTATTTTTTTTCCTGCAGGTGCTCTCCAAGTGATATGTTATAGTAAAACTTTTCAAAACTGATTTGATGGCAAAAGAATTTGCATTTTGTGAAATGACATCACTTCTGCCCAAAAAACATAATGGCTGATGACACCATGCTAAGCACCAAGTCCCTTGAACGGTACTACGTTGTTCTTCAGCCTTAGGAAATGTGCTGAAAAATATGTTTTCATGCAACTCTGATAATCTAAGATTTACAAATTGAGGATTTGTAAGCAGAAGAGAAGTACCAATTCTGCTAGTAATGTGGTCAAGTAATGCCTCAGAGAATTAGATTACAGACACATTACAGGAAGCTCAAGGTTAAAAAAAAAAAACCCCACACATTTCATTAACACAATCATTTTAATTTTTGTTCCAAATGTCTGAACCAGGATTTTTTTTTGGAGGGGGAGAAGGTAGAAATGTTCCCATCAGGAGCCAGAATGGTATATGGTTTTGAGTGTTGGATTAGGAGTCAAGATGACCAGGGTTCAAATTCTCACTCAGCCACAGAAATCTGCTAAGTGACCTTGGGCAAATCACACCCTCTCAATCTAACAGAAGGCAGCAATGGCAAACCTCCTCTGAAAAATCTTGCCAAGAAAACTCTGTAATAGGGTTGCCATCAATCAGAATCAACTTGAAGGCATATAACAACACAAGATGTTCTATTGATTTTGTTACATTACGTAGTTTAAAATAAACTTTAATTTTATTACTGTAGTGGATTTGGGAAATTTCAATTCAAATCCACATACAGTGAACAAAATTTACCAAACAGCCCAGGACAAATAGAAAAACTATTGCCAAGTCATATTGAGTGATTAAAATGAGGATTTGAGCTTCTTAGGCAAAAGTCAAAAAATGAATATAATCAAAAATCACAATGGGCCCTATTAACATATAGTAAATCAGTATATGATTCTTCATTTATATTTTTTGCTTTAATTTTGTGTTTTTTTTAAATTGAGCAATAAGGGAGGAAAATCACTGCACTGGTATTGGTTAGACCTATTATTCAATTCAAGGAATCTTGCTAGACCACATACTTTTCAGTCTTTTTTATTATTATTCTCCAAAGCCTTTATATGCTAGCTTTTTATGAAACATGAGAAACATAGAACCTTACATGGTTCAATTTATCAACCCATCACAAAAACCATCATAATGGGGCAGCACAATAAAAGACACCATAAATAAGCTGCAGAAAGCATCACAATTTTGTCATCATAAATTCTTAGATGAAATTCTCTGCAAAATGGGCAGATTTGATAAATTTGCAAGTTTGTAAAAATTCTTACATTTCTTTCTAAAGATACAACAAAAAATTGTGCCACCTTACAAACCACCAGTTTTATTCTGTCATAGCAACAGCAACAACAAAGGTACTTTCTGTTGCAATGGACTATCATAGGAACTCTTCTGAGATTTTTTCAAGAGACTAATATTTTCGTTCTGTATTGCTGTGTACATTATTCTACCAAATCATCTTAATGTATGTCAAGTAAGTTTTTAAATTCAGCTAAAAGTCTCAAATACATATAAACATTAGATTGTATTACCAGAAGGCAACACCAATGCTGTACTTCTGCCTATTTATTTTGGAGTGAATCCCACTGAACTCAATGGGACTTACACCTGAGGAAGAATTTCAAAGTTGCACTTTAATTCCCTCAGTTGAATCTATTTCTAAAAAGACAAAGCAGCTAGCCAAGTTAGAAAGAAAAACATGAGATCTGACAAACATCTAATTCAAAACACCAACAATCTTCCCCAAAGCTAAAAAGAATGATATACATTAAAAAAAAAAAGAATTAGCTCCTTGATAAAGCAAAATGGGATAAAACCAGCCCTGTCGAAATGCTAGAAACCACCAACATTCACCAAAGCATCATGACCTTACCAACAGGAGTTCTCTGCAACAACAAAGGTTCTGCTGAGAAAAGCTAAATTCACTTTCCACCCACAACTAATACAAGTGAGGTAAAGGAAGGCAGAAATCCATCCACTTGTGCAGTAAATGGTAGCTATTCAAATATAATGGAAAAATAATGAGATATATGTGAGACACACTAAACCAGTTGAACAAGAACCAACAAAAGCATTTCATTAGCTTTGTAAACAAAACACCAAGCAAGCTACTGTCCTGTCTATAACACTAAAGGGAAATGACTAGAAGTATGTAATAACTTTTACACATACCTATCATACCATAACACTCACATCTCATCTTCCAGAATAACTCGCACCTAAAGCATCATAGCAAACACAAGCAACAGCTGGAATTTTCATTATTCTAGCAGGTAGCTAAGAATTCAGCAAAGAAATCATGAAACAATCCACAAGCCATAATTCCTGTAATACAATGAAATTAAAGGAATAACAAAATTAAAGAGTAAGCACCCTTGTGTGAGACAGTTTTCATGCAGCACCCATGATCCTGCAATTCACGGGATGAACATAATCCTATGAACTGTTTGCACTACAGGTGGGGAAGACAGGCAGACATGAAGGGAGAAAAGAAAGCTAGACCATGATGTGTAGGCTACATGCCTTCCCCAATTAGATATGCTCCTGATTATTTGACTACAAACTGCATCATCTCCAGCCACGACTGTGGCTGAGGATGATAGGAGTTGCCACCCAATGCATACGGAGAGCATTAGGTTGTAGACAGATGGTCTGTATGTTTGAAGAAGCAATATCAGCTTGAGATTCTTCTACATCACCTCATTTTTGTTTTTCAGGCTGGTTTCCAACATTTTCAGTTTTGTACTGATATGCTGAAGTAATCTTGCTATGTCCATGCTGAGCCCAGGTCTCACAATAAGAATGTGGATTGGAACTTCACACGAACAATGAGACTATATCACTTTTTCTTATAAGTTGTTTTACTTCAAGACTGGTTCCTAGAACTGGAGCTAGAAATACAGAATTTCTGGTACAAAAGCTCTGTGGCATGTGAAGTGAGTGGACTTGTATAAGGCGTACTTCCTGCACAGATATATTCATAGTAACCAAGTCAATGACCAAGTTTCTTTTGAACAACTGAATTCTTACCTGTTTTAAAGCTGATCAAATTTACTCATATGAGTGTTTATCTGCATAAACACATATTATAGAAAGTGGATTTCTTTTAAAAAAAAATCTAAACAAAAAGTTTTGCATATCTCTGCCCTGGCTTGGCCACCTGTCACTCTTTTCAACCATCCCCTGTCCATCTCTGATGCAAACAGATAAAGTTCTACAGAATTCATTTAACTATACAGTGGCCCCTCCACTTTTGTGAAGGTTTGGGGCATAGAACCCTCACGGAAATGGAAAAACTGTGAATAACTCCCCTCATGCTCCCCTTCCCATTCCCTTCCAGGGCTCCCCCCCCCCGTTCTCTTGCATTTTGCCTTGGTTTGTATTCCCCATGCCAGGGCAAAATGCATGGGTACGGGAGGGGAGAGCTCCAGAGAGGGAAAAAAGACTTCTTCCCCATTCCTTCTTCATCCCTCCTTCCCCATTCCTTTGCCTTTTGCCTTGGCACTAGTTCTCTGCACTGGGACAAAATGCATGGGAATGGGAGGGAGAACTCTGGAGAAGAAAAGGAAGGCTCATGCAAGTCTCCCCAGCCCATTCTTTTGAGTTTTGCCTTGGCACACATTCTCCTGCTAGGGCCAAATACCTGGGAATAGGAGAGGGAGGTGCAGAGGGAAGAATGTGCACGCATACCTCTCCTCCACTCCCTTGCTTTTTTCCTGTGCACACTTGCACCCTTCTCCATGCTTGCAAAATACAAGGGAATGGGAGGAGAATGGTGAGGGAAGGCACATGTGTTCATGAATGATCAAATTTGCAAAGGTGAAACCCGCAAATGTGGGAGGGCTATACTTAGACCAAGAGCCAATAAGCACACTGGTAGAATACAAGTCTCCATCAATATACTTATGCTGTGGGGTGTGTGTGAAGGCTGCTGACCAGCTGTGTGGGTAGATTTGGTGCTCTCCCACTGCTCTTGTGCCCCTGGGGACACCAGAGCAGCCTCCATCTGCACTGCAAGGCTAAATCTTCCTCCTGCAGTGTGTGAGGGCAGCAGGAACGTGTCTGAATAGTAGTCCTGCAGCTGGTGGGAAAGAGCTGCACCTGAGAGTTGCCAGGGGCTCTTGCACAGCTTGACAAATGGAGGCTGTGTAAGAAGTACTGGATACCTTTTGTACAATGTCCCCTGAAGTACAGTTATGCTGGTCTATGTTACTGACCAAATTCTAGCCACTGTATACAACCACACAGTACTGAACTGCAGATACAAGCATGCGCTGCCTGTTAAGAAAAACACACATAAATGCAGGCTTTTCTGCAAATCCATTTTAAGGTCTGCAAGGTAGTTAGTGTATATTCTTTGTACATTCTGGACTGATCCCTATGTTTCTCAGAGAACCTAATCAAGAATGCTGAAAGCCTAACAGAAAGCCATTGTACTTATCTGGTTACCAAATCTCAATTATTGCCAAATATACATAAAAATCAAAACTAGACCAGAGCTTAATTTATTCCCTCTCTGTATATGCCCTTTTCTTGTGTAGCATTCTACAAGATACATTCAACTTGTATCACTGCTGAAACGCAATCAGGTCATTCCAACCAAGAGATTTGCCAAAGCACACATTTATGTAGGTCAAGTCATTAAGGGAAAAAAACTTCACTACCACACCCTCACTTATGCAACACTATAACTTACAAAATACATTTGTGAGAATTCCCTGCCACTGCAAAAGAAAACTGCTTGGAAAATTTATACAAAGAAAGTCAAAATGCTGTTGCTCCTTCAAACAGCAACAGATATGTAAAATTGTGATGGATAGTGTTTATTTTTCTCCATTCTCAGCTGCCAGTTTTTCTCCTTCTGAGGTCTTCAGCTTTGTTTTTCAGTTTTTTTCAGCTTCAGAATTTTTTTTCCTTTTATGCTAGTTATATTTGCTCCAAATTTGAGAGTATAAAGCTTTATGTGCCAGTAGGGACTGCAGAAGGAGGAATTTGCACAATGAAATGAAGAACATAATATAGTGAAAACAACACGAAGGAAGTTATTCTCTCCTCACATCCTCTACAATGTCTGCTAACTCACGTCTTCTGCTCAAAATGAAGATTAAAACATCAGATTAAAAACAAAATCCTCAGAAACATTCCACGATCCAAGTCTCTCCTATTTTGTTCCTTCAAATACCAAAAATTTATGATTACTGTTGCAGAACATCCAAATGTTTTTCCCTTGTTAGAGGAGTACTAAGATAACTGATGCGATTTTGTATGCACTCAAAAAATTCATTTTGTGACTAAGAAAATGCAGTTCTTCTCCAAACTACTACAACTGCCATTCAGAACATTGCTGCATTGGTATCACAAGCAATTATCACTGGGTGATAACTGTTTCCATTCAAATGCTGATTGTGTAAATTATTTCATTCTCTTTCTCTTGTCTCTTCTCACTTTACACTGAGAACTTGTGTATTTTCAGATGCTCCTGGACTACCACCCCTACCATCCCTGACATGCTGACTGGAAACTGCAGACCAAAAGAAGTATGAGAAATAACAAGTTCAGCTGGTAATCACAGGACAGAATGCGTGAAATCCATTGCTACTAGCAGTACAGACACAGAGAAAACTGAAGATTACTGAAGATCCTATAACAAAGAAAAAACTGTTGCCTAAATCTACTAGCAAATCTACTAAAAAATTTGGTCAAATGGTTCTCCAGCTGGATACTGTGTTAACCTTCCCCTTGTGCTTAGTCGAGAACTGGTGTGTGTTTGTGTGTGAGGTGCAACATCATCTGTGCTAGCCAGAAGATTCTGTAGGACACTGTCCTGTAAATGGCCGTTGTGAGCTACTTGCTAGGTTGGATGATACTGAAGTTCTGAAAGATCACTCCTAGTTGATTTCTGTGAAACATTTCAGACAATTTGAACTTGCTGAACAGACAATTTCAACTACTAACAATTTTCTCCTGAATGTTAACTGGTTATCCAAAATTCATGACTAGAAAATATCTCATTTAAAGAAAATAGCATTTGTTGATTTGTGACTCAAATCAGGAAATACAGAAGACACTTGAGAAATATATAGTTCATTAGATATCCATTGTTTGATTTCACTCCCGGAAATTCTGGCCAAATTTCAGACTCACTACATGTATCTGACTTTATCATTTTCCAAAAAAATAAATATAGTAGTAAAAATTAATTAAAGTGACTAGGAAAAAGTAATTTTACCTGTAAATTGTTTTCTGTGACTCTGTTCCACCAAACCATATTGATGGGTACGCCTGTTTTACACCTGTCAGCCAAGCAGCCAATAGTGTTCTTTGATTTTCGTGCCTTTGATCCCACCGGAACTATCCTCTCCTCCAGCATCCCCAGTCGATACTTTCTTGGCTATGGAAAAGAAGGAAAAAAACCAGGGCACTCCCAACATCCCTCAGTCTGAAACTCAAGCTAAAACTAGATAAGAACATATTTTTGTTTGATTGGTGGAATCGGAAACAATTTGCAAGTAAAATTTCTACATTAGTTTGCTTCAGTCCAACTAAACATGACTTGGAAAACTTTAGAGGCAACAAATAAAAATAGCAAAATGTATAGTGAAATTCTTTACCTGTCCAGTCAGAAGGTAAGTCCTACTGAGCTCAGCTGGACTTATTTCCAGGTAGGTGTACACAGGATAGCAATGTAACTCAGCTTTTATAGCAGGCATGGGAAATATGTGACCCCCCCCCCACATACTGCTCAACTGCAAACCTCCTTCCCATTGCCCATACTGCCAGAACCACTGGGAGCTGCAGTTCACACATTTCCCCATCCAGCTTTACAGACTGATTGTATCATTTGTGGTAGTTCATTGGGAACAGCCTGACCACTTCACAGTCTTTTTACATAATAAAATGAGATGTTTTTGAAATACAGAGGACCAGCCAACCAAGGCTTTCCTATGGCATATTTTCAATCAAGATACTGAATCCAAAACCCTTTGAAATTACATATAGATTTCAAACAATGAACAAGATTGGAAACAAGTGTTCAATTTTAAAAAAATGTGAAAGCATTAAAGTTTCAAAATAAAATGTTGAGACCTACTGGCAATCTCTCAGTGAAAGTATATACAATTGCATCCATTTGTTTCAATTTAAGTTAGTAATTTCAGGTCTCAAAGCGGATCTCAAAGAAAGCCATGTGACAACTTATCACAACAGTTTTTACAAATGCATGGTTGATAATCAGATGCTTGTAATTTGGAATGAAACTTTACAGATAGCAATTTAACAGCAACAGATGCTTGTAAAATAAATATATCTTATCTAACAAATATTTAACATGATAAATGTAACCTCAAGAAAAATATATGGGAAGTCAGAACTTATATTATGATTGCCCTGCATTCTTTAGGACTAAAATCAGATTTTGCAGCAGATAAAATGAAAGCAAATTCTAGTTCTTGGTGAGTACATACTTAAGATGTATTATTGCTGCTTGAGGAGGCTGTTTTATGTGGCACACAGTTGTGAAATGGCCCATGTACTATTGTTGCTTGAGAGGAACCATGAGGCTACTTTATTGTGAAATGGCCCATGTGGCTCTTGCCCTTTTATACACTCTACCACCACTGCAACGTTAATTTTACCTCTTTGTACTGACATATCAAAATACCAAAACAGCGCCTGTGTGGCTTGATTGATATGAAAGACTTCACAAGAATAAAAAAGAAGCAAAAAGCCAAAATGAACAATGCACACAAAGAAATAACTACAATGGCCTAAATTCAATTACCAGTCCCACTGAATCAAAAAGATTACAGGTGTTGCCTTACCATTTTGCAACTGATTCAATGGCTCTATCCTAGCTAGGACTAGCGAATGGATATAGGCCAAGGATAGAAGTAAGATATAACTGATAAGAGTTCAAATCTGCCAATATAGTCCAAAATTTGTAGGAAGACATTCAAGTGCATCACTTTTAAATGAAACACAGTAGTGTAAAGTCATGTGCTGCCACCTAGCAATTCGTCTTCCCAAACAGCTTTTACTGTTTACTTGAAGAAGTCAAATATTTATATTCATAACCGTGCAAACAGTGAAGTGATGCTACCACTCCCCAAAAGTATAAAATTGTGAACATCAAACTGTCTATACACAACCACTTAGTGAATGAGACGCAAACATATCACTAGAAAAGCCTACCCAAACAACAATTCAGCAAACTATTTTAAGAATCAGAAGCTGTACCAAATCTAACCCAGAGGGGCATCCCCATATACAGCAACTGCTTCCTGGCAGGTAATTTTAAGACATTGAGGTTAAGAAGCTGGTTGATCATCCTGCACCACAGTGAGAAGCCTTCTTCATTTTTCAGTTACTCTTTTTGAACCGCTTGTGACAATGCCTGCTGCTTTCTCTCAGATTGGTGAGGCAGCTCCCCAATCTGATAAGGCACTCTGTCACCACACATACAACTCTGCCTTCGCCCTTTATAAAACCACCTTTGTGTAAACGGTGAGGCCTTTCAATGGTTATTTAGCACCTCTTTATAGTTCTACGGTAGCATGTCTTCTGTGTGTTTTAAATACTGTATATCACTCAGCCAAGTCAATATTTATAAAAATGAACTGAAATATTTACTAAAATAACATATAGAACCAACTATTGGAGTTCATATGTACGTCACAGCTAATACAGTTCTTCAGAGTTCTTTTAGACAATTTCCTTGGATCTTTAAACTCTCCTATAAGCAGAAGTACCATATTTACCGGTGTATTAGACGCACTAGTGTATAAGACACACACTATTTTCAGACCTTATTTTTTAGGGAAAAAATTTTAGTACCTGGCTGAGGCAAAATACATAGGAAGTGGGGAGTGAAAGGATTTCCCCTTCCCCTATTTTCCTTTTGAGGATTCCCCTTGGGCAAATCCCATTCTCTCAGCCTCAGAGGCAAGCCATGACACCCTTGCCCTGAACAAAACTGGAGCTGAGTTAGAGGCACTTAAGAAAAGCAACTGAGAAGGGGGAATGAAGACAGGAGCCGCTGAGCCCTGTGCAGAAAAGGGATAGGGAGGCAGCAAAAAG
Organism: Iguana delicatissima; assembly: GCA_948472985.1. NCBI lineage: Eukaryota > Metazoa > Chordata > Lepidosauria > Squamata > Iguanidae > Iguana > Iguana delicatissima. The sequence continues at coordinate 113,409 of CAOKZL010000267.1, read as the reverse complement.
GGGCTCAAAGCATCTGGAGGCTGCTCCTCTTCTTTCTAGGCCCACCTCTTCTTGACTCATTTTCTTCTTCCACCTCCCTAGCAAGGTGGTCGAGGCTGGGGTAGAAAACAGGAACAAGCAGCTCCTCCAGAAGAAACCAAACCTCCTGTTCAGGCTGGGAGGGAAGAAAGTATACCTCCATCCCACTCCTTTATCCCCAACCCATGAACAACAGGCTTTTGCAGGCTGCGCTGAGCAGGAGCCAATCATCTGGGGGCGGGATGGGAAAATGCCCTGTGCCACAGTGTAGACAATTTCTTACTCCCCCCTGTCCCACAGGTGGTTGGCTCCAGGAAAAAGACCCAGCTGGGAGAGGTGAATGGGAGGAAGGAGGGAGGAGCTGCAGCAAGGTGGGCTCTTCCTTTCTTAAAGGGGCTGCCAATGTTTTCCCACTTTCTTTTTTTTTCTTAAACCCAGAGAGCTTTATTCCCCACAAATCAATACTCTACAGAAAGATTAAACACAAGAGGCAAGACTGTACAAAGTACAAGCCCCACTCTAAGTCAATTGTTTGCAGTAGTTTTCAAAGTACCGTATTTACTGGTGTATAAGACACACCCCATTTTCAGAAAAAAGGTGCATCTTATATGCCAGCAAATATGATATCTTAAACAGCCCTTTGGCTACACTCTCACCAAAGGCTCAACCCCCAATCTAGGTAACACTTTCTGATCAGATTCTACGATGGGTTTAATTACTCTTCTCTCTCTCTCTCTCTCTCTCTAGGCTTTCCTTGAGAATTAAACCCCTCCCACTCAGACAATCTCCCTGGCTGACTCTGGGACTTTCTCCAGCTCTTCTCATAGAAGGACTACCAAGTGACAATCAGTGTTTGCTTTTTATATATCTTCCTTTTTCAGCCACCAGCCTCTCCCTAACACTAACTGGCAGGGTTTCTCTCCTGAAGAGCTATTCTGGTTGCCTGACAACCTGTTGCTAGGCTGCTCTGGCACTCAAAATAGCCACTCCCCCAGAATTCTATCACATTACTAACTAAGAGATGTAAAGTATTCATAACAGGCCAATTTATTGCAGACAAAAAGATTTTATTTGCATGTTTTAACCTATCTATTCTTCAGCTGCTAGCACTCACTGTGACACCCAAAGCCTGTAATGGACACGCTTACCAATTAACAGTACCATTGAACTTTTCTCCACAGTGAGGATAATATACTTTTGATTTACCAGGGTCAACGTGAAAGATGGTCCCTTGACTAGGCCAGGCTTTATTCTAAAGGATCCTACTTTGATCACAACTAATCACATAAAATCTTGTAATAAAGACATATACCTTGTCCCCTGTTGATAGGATAACTACTTCCTCTCTAGAACTTCTCCCAAGAAGAAAGAGATTAAGAGGGAGGGAAAAAGACAGAAACACAAACTGAACAGACCACAAAGTGAAGAGACCCCAGGATGGTTTCACTGTAGAATCTGTATATCTCCCTGCCCTAACAAAGAGAATAGATGCAGCTGAGCCCAAGACCTATTTCCAATGTCTCAATGGAGACAATGTACCCTCTCTTTTGGTGTACTTCTTATCCAAAAAGGTCCTCTGTCAAACTCAGGAGAATGACAGGTGACCACCAGTGCAGCAAGATTGTGTATTCCTACATGGCAGGGGCTGGACTCAATGACCCTTGTGATCTCTTCCAGCTCTATGATTCTAAGAAGCTGCAGTACCAAGGCTAGCTCCAAGTGACCACTTTACTCCAGCAAGGCTCAGCTCTTGTATTTCTTGGCCAAGACTTTTCCCAGATTTCCAGACATTTCATTCCCTACCACCACCCCACAAGTAAGAAATGGGAAGCTTTAAAGCAACATGGGACCAGTGCAAAGCCTGACACTTTGCCTTCTCTCCATGAGCTCCTGCTAGGCATGCTGTTGACACTAGGACACCAAACCCAGGATGGTGCAGCTGGGAGGGGAATGTCTCAGTGATGAAGCCAGGCCAATGATATTTCAGTCACAGATGACTCAGGCTCCAGAGTATCAGACACTGCTAGTTCTGGGCCAGAGCCAAGTGTCTCCTTCACCAGTACTACCAGATCCTGAGCTTCTAATTCCAAGTCCCAGCCACTGCTGTCACGACAGGCAATATCTTATATATGTTTGCTTCATGATTTTGTCATAGCCTTGTAGTAGGGTTTTGCACATTGAGGGCAGCAACCAGAGAATCCTATGCATCATCAGCTTTTGACAGGCTCAGTTTCCAGCTCTCGATAGCATGAAAACAGACTAGGAAGTTTACGAATGTATGAACAACTCCTGAAATCTCAGAAATGAGTAAACTAGCTTTCTAGCTGCCACAGAGCATAGCATGGGGGAGCAATGAATCACCCCTTCTTCATGTTTTCCATCAAAGTGGCACAAACTATTGTATAGATTATAAGCTAAGAAATGAGAATTACTCACACAAGCATTCATCATTTCTCTCTTCCCTCCCCACTTTTAAAATACACTATAATTCACTAATTCTTGTATCCCAAATTACAAAAGACATGAAAGACTGTATACATCTCCAACACAATTTGAGAAAGGGCATGCCAAATTTATTCAGCCATATGTAATTGTTTTCAACATGTATCACTATTAATGAACAAAAATAAAAAAGAAGATAGCTGTCCAAGAAATGCAGAAAAAGCAAGACTAAAAAGCAGCATAAATAAGCAGTATATTTTTAGTTTATATGCTTCAAGTCAGCAGTCTCATTAGATAATGACTGTTTTAAACAACATTCAACCAGCAGCAGTGCTAAATAATGTATCACCAGTCCAATGGCTAATGTTTCCAATAAAATGGTAAAAGTGTGCCTGGAATATACCACTTCAGGTTGTTCTCACATGCCTGAACATTCTCCCTGTCCCACATTTAAAACAACAACAACAACAACATGCAACGGAAAAGAAAACTAGAAAAGAATTTTGTACATATAACATTTTGTACTGAGAATTATGTGAGCCCCCATGCACAATTTGAGGTGGTATGGCCCAGAGAGGCCACCATCTTATTTGCCGTTTGTTAGAATTCAGCCTGTAAATCAGTTCATTGAATAATATTAAGTATCAGTCATGTTTCAGCATTTAATCAGTGACAAATATTAACTCTATTGATTTCAGTAACAAAAATCAGAAACATATACCTTATATTGTGTGTATGTATTCTGATGACGGAAGGAACCTACTGCATCAAGTGACTCTTTCTCTGATAAAGGGACTTCTCAAAATTCTGCATGAGATATCAGATTCTTATGGCACAGCAACATTCTTGCCAGAGTCCAAATGACTTAATATTCATTCACGTTAACTTGTAACTTATCAACACTGCACTCCTATGGCACACTTACCTATAGGTAAGTCCCACAGAATTCAGTGAGGGATACTATTGAGTAGACATGGAATAGACTGCATGGTAAATAGGACTTATAAGTACTATGTGGGAGAAAATTAGACTGGAACAGAGGATATTCCAGCTCTCATGTTAAGATTTTCATTTACTAGGTAGCCACATCAAGCAATACATTGAGGAAATTATGAAACTAAACCAAATGTTTGTTTTAAAGTATAATTAGCACATTAACAAGATGATTAGTGAAATATTTAAAATGTTTTCAACTTAATGAATTTAAAAGTATTCACAGAATAAGAGTCACAGCTAACTTATGTTTCCTAATACAACATTTTCCCATCCCTTCCAAATGGAACTTGCAGGTATGAAAGAGATAATTTTATAAAAAAAATAAATGCACACCTACATACAGCTATTTAGGTAGGCTTGGGCAGCCAGGAACTTAACAGTATTAGACCTTCTTGCAACTGTCAAGTTATTCATTCTGAGTTAACTATATGATGGATGTTTTGCTGCCCCAAGATTTGAGCTTCAAACTTTTCAAAATGCAAGCAAGATAAAATTCTTTTGGATGTTGGCTATAAAGATTTTTTTAAAAAGCCTTTTCAAGGAGGAACACAATCAGCATAATGAGCTATAGTAAAGTGCACTCATCTGCAATCTACTGATTTAGCAGTTGGGGTGTTAATTATATACCAGAAACTGAACCCATTTTCTGGTAAGAACTAAGTATTCAGAAGAAATCTGGGGTGAAAATACAATGGATGCTGTACAGAGGAATTCTGCAACAAAAAGGAGCGGAATTTTTGAGATCTATCAAACATGAATGACACAACATGGTTGTGTATGATGATCTCACTGAGGGACAGTCATTTGCTTATCTTCAAATCCATCTGAAAGACCCCTTTTTGGTCTGGAACCTGTGTATGTAGAAGAAGACAAGAACAGAATCCTCTTTGATCTTGTTGTGTGCCTTCAAGTCATTTTTGATTTACGGCAACCTCTCATGGGGTTCTGTTGGCAAGTTTGTTCAGATGGGGTTTACCTTTGCCTCCCTCTGAGGTTGAGAGAATATGACTTGCTCAAGGCACCCAGTGGGTTTCCACAGCTGAGCAGAGATTCAAAGTCCAGTCTCCAGAGTCATATTCCAATGATCAAACCACTACATCATGCTGGCTGTAATATATCAAATATAAATTACTGGCTGGATTGAAGCTAGCTTTCAGTAAAGTTCAGACGATGCTGCAGAAAATTTATTTACTCACTTACATTTATCTACTCACTCCCTAGAAAGAGGACCAAGGCAATGTGCAACAAAAACTAAACCAAGAAATACAAGAAAAGTAATTACAAAGAAGCTGATAACCTTGAATGCTTTTTGCATTAAGTTATGGACAGGATGAGAGTGAACAAGTTGAAAATGAAATTCTTACAAGGGAGCAGCAGTAATTTTCACTACAATTGTCATGCTGTAGTGCCCCCCCTGCTCCTAGCATACACTACTCTGGCAAGGAGTGGTTTGGATACCCTCTGAAAGTGTGGGGGAGATGGTACTGAGGGCTTTGGGGAGAAGAGAAAAAATCACTATGCTGCTACACAACTTTTTTTTAGCAGATAGCTTCCAAGTGGATCATGGTTCTCTCTGAAAACAGAAGCCCTTTCCATTTGCAGAGAGCCAGGCCTAATATATCTGAACAGACACTGTGATGTACCTTTGTTCAAGTGTGTGTGTGCGTGTGTGCGCGTGTCTATGTGTGTACATTACACGTATATATTTTAATATTACATAAAAATAAATATATACTCTATTATACTCAGAATTTTACAAAACAGGAAATGTGTGAAGTCCTAGTTGCCAAAGCTGTCAATACTTTGATCAGTTTTTATTATAATGTTTTAGAATAATTCAAAACATAAAAATAGGCATTACAATCCAGGAGAAAGGGCCCCACTCTGTTGAGTTCCAAAGTGTGTGTGTGTGTGTGTGTGTGTGAAAATTCCAGCTATATTTCTGCATTAGTGATGGAGGCTCAGAACACTAGCCCTATTCAGCCATTCAATGGGTGAAGAAAACAGAACACATGAACAAAGGGAGCCTGCTTAGCCTTACCATCATTTTCTTCATATAGAAAACAATGGTCTTAAAGGGAAAGTCTTCACTAGACATGAAGCTTCTCTATATGACTCCTGACTTTTCAGGAGGTGAGGAGCCTCCATGTACATTGAAATTTCTCCTTTTCAAATTATCAACTTCCACATGACAAGACCAACAATGATGACAGAAAAGGACAAAATTAGCCTGCTTCCTTCTCACAAGTTCAATTAACTCATTTCTGGATGGCTGAAAAAGGCTTGGCTCGTGCAAGACCTCTAACTTCATATATAAACAGTATGAATGCGTACACATATATAAACAGCCAGCTGCTTCTTTAGCTACAGAAGCTGCAGTCACACTACCTCTTATTTTTAACTGATGGAACTACAGTTTAACAAGCTGTCTCTCTAAGCATCACAATCTATGAAACAAACTGCCAAAAGTCATATGTATGCAAATTCAGCATCATAACACAGCTTAACAGCAATTTTTAACACTTCCTAACATCAGAAAGCTGAAGACACAGCAAAAGTACAGCTCCAAAAATCTTCACACACTTTAAAAGAAATTCAGGCCTTCCCAGCATCAATACTTCACATTTGTAGTCACTGCTCTGATCAACAAAATGCTACTATAAAACTCACATTAAAATAGATAAATAAATAAATAATCACTGCCAGAAACCTATACTGGACTCTACCATGGACTGTCACTGATAAGTGAACAGTATAATAAACAATCCCTGTTGTTTCAGCAGAACCAGCCCTTTAGTACACATATTCCCAAAGTGAGAGCACCAAAGACATATGAACGGTTCATACTGTGATCCTAAAACATGCTGTTTGGAAGCCAAATGTCCACATATTCTACTTCAGTACAATTATTTATCAGATTTGACATAGAGACTGTTGAAAAAACTCTCTTAGGAATAATTTTGTACTTCTAGTGCAGTGGTTCTCAACCGGTGGGTCCCCAGATGTTTGTGGACTTCAGCTCCCAGAAGCCCCAGCCACTATGGTCAATGCGCAGGGCTTCTGGGAGCTGAAGTCCAAAAACATCTGAGGACCCACAGGTTGAGAACCACTGTTCTAGTGGCAGTTACTACTCACCTCTGGCAACATGCATGGCTACCGGCAAGTTCGTCATCTAAGCTGGAGTCAAAGGCCTAAATCCAATTATTAGCCCCAACTAGCACAGACCCACAGAGTCAATGGAATTGTCCCAAGTTTTGACTAACCAAGTTACCACTGTCCAACTGGGTCTATTCTAACCAAAGCTACCAACAAGATTTAATTCAAAATTTCTTTCGCATATGCCAGCACCTCCACCTGCATATGCAGAGAGCTATTATGATTTTGGGTATCGTGTTGGGCATTCTGGCTATTTTTAGTTGTTGAAATCACATACATGTTTGTTTAGCTCTCTTTTGAAAGCACAGATTTTATAAACGCTTTGCCATCCCCATTCCTAGATGGAACAGAAGGCCTAGTAGTGGTCCTGAAGCTTCCAGAAGGTTTCCAGAAATTTAAATGCAGTGCAAATACACATTCTCATAGCAGACACAGTCCAGAGCTTCTCCCCACTCCAGTTTAATAAAAATAATTGATTTTTGGATGCCTCCACACCCTGAAAATTCCTACTCACTGAGAACACTGTAACAAAAAACATCTTCCTGCATGAAACCAAAGCATTACAGATTTGTCAAATTGATTGCATTGTTTATTATTCTATGTATTAACATTATCCAGTTTTCCAACAACTTCTATGATAAGGTTTGATTTCTTTGTAGATTTTTACTATACGTTAGTATCTTAGAGTAGGAAAAAAATCAGGGAAATGACTGCAGCCTTAATTCCAGTTGCTATTCCCAAACTGTAGTCATCCCACTGAATGAATGGGAACATGGTAAATAAAAAATCATGTAAATTCCATTGCTTCAGCTGGACTATTCAGAACCAGAATATGATTTAAACCCATAAGAGACCAACTTAAGTAACAGGTCAAGGGCCAAATTTTGTCAAGGCTTGTTTTAGAGAAAGGGAAATGCTTAACTTAACTCTCAGGAATTTGAAATGTTGATATTCGCTGCCTACCACTAGCATCAAGAGGTATTCATGCAAAATTGTGAGCATTAAGAACACTTTCTACCACAAAATTAAAAAAAAATGGCCACCTTACACCTAAATTTGATGGTCCTTGTTACATACAACCTCTGGGCATCAAGAAAGGACATTTTAAAATGTTAAAAATGTATACTTAGAAGCAAATTACACCACTGAAGAAAAGAAAAATTAGATCATCTAGAAAGTTCACTACAGGAATATTTCGAATAAGTTAAGAACGCATGAACTGACATGCTTTGATAAACAGAGGGTATTTAAAGCTTTGAGCAGATAGCTTTAAAGAAAAAGGAAAAACTGCTCTGACAAAATGATCACAGTACTGAAACTACCACAACATAACTTCACATTAACCTGAAAATAAGAATTTCAATGTACTGCTTATAGTTTTTTAAAGCCTATAATTAAGATGGACTATTGCCTCAAGCTGTGAATTCATTAGGACTTATTTTAGAAGGAAAGCACTGGACATCTACTGACTAAAAGTTATTACCAGTATTCTGCAGTACTGAAACATGGAAAGTAATCTCTTGTATTTTTGTCAGGGGCAGAGTGTGAAGTTAAAGTAGAATATAGCTGTGCTTGACAATTCTGAGCCATTATGTAAATATATTACAATAAATGCTCGAAATTGGCATTGTACGCTGGTCTGCCGACTATTAATATAAGCTTAGAAGCTTTCAGTATTTGTACAGCAGAATTAAGAAAGTGGTTCTTTTGTTAGACATAAAAAGAAAGTTTGGCAATACCTACTTTTCTCCTTTGAGATAAGCTGAGGGCAGCAAAATCATTAAACAAGGATGAACCAGGTGAAGTAAGAGGATCTGTAAAAAGAGGTTTTGCAAAAACAGAGGGGGGAAGAGAGATACACTTGAATACTATGTATTTTTTTAAAAAAAGATTATTTTTACAAACTAGAACCAGGAGCCAAAAAGTTACTTCCACCACGCCTAAAGTCTTGTGTACTTTCAGCAGATTTGTCTCCTATTAATGGCTTATCATTATGCCTTATCAAACTGTTTGTGGAGCTTCCTCAGTTTCTTTTGAACTTGGAGTACAAACACCCTTCAGAAGTCACTGTCTTTTTTTTCTTTTTTAAATTAAACTACTGAAAAATCTAGATGATGGAAGAAAATAGACTAGAACTGTAACAAGGTCTACAGTTTAGTAATTTAGTTAAACAAGTGTTGTCATATTTGACCAATACAATAAAAAGGTGGTAACATTTAAGCTTCTTTAAAATATGTTGCTTAGCAATACCTAGCAGATATGTTTTAGCCTGAAGTTTATCAACTACAGTACTATTAAATTCTACATTTTATTTTCTACAGTCTTAAGCACTTAAAATAAAGGTACATATTCATTCACATATTTCTTGTTCATTTATTTATATAAATACACTCCCACAGGAAAGGTACAGATGAAGGTTTTTGTCATGGAAGGGGGTTAGTTGTTAGAAAAATAACTTCAGTTTACCTTACTATCATTATGAATACATGTCTGTCACAGACAGATGTTTAAAATGATTTCAAAGAGAACGGCCACATTGATAACCTCAACACTTCTGTAGTTGATATTGTATTCAAATGTTTAAGTAAATTATATGGAATGTCCATGACACTACCACAACCTACTTTCTAAAATATTTGACAAAAACACTGAAAAGCTACACTATACCAAGGAGTAACAGCTTCCAACTATGGGATGACAGCTCAGAAAGATGTCTTGTAAACTGAAGGGATTATTTTACTGTGTAGCCATGAAATCAGTGTTTACGTTTGTTGACCTAGTGTGTGATGTTACATATTTACTGAGTTACATCCATAGCCACAGGTTCAGCATAATACAAGGGGGAAAGCTACTTAAGGCCTTCAAGCTGCTGTTGGACTGCGACTCCCATTGTCTTTCATCACTGGCTAGGACCAAAGGGAACTGCAATGCAGCCACGCCTGGAAGGACACTAAATGCCCATCCCAACTCAAAATAAGGCTGAATTTTGGCTAAAACATTATCCTAAAATTTTAAAAATACCAAATTTGTTCTTTGTTTAATACTGTACATGTTGCAGAGCAGTGTATGAAAAGCAAGCAAGAAAACATTGCATTAAAGCACCAATTTAAAAAAATTAAAAAACAATTTAGAAAAAGATGTGACACAAAGTCTACAAATATCACAAAAATAAGAATCTGAGTATAATGCAGTAAAGTTAAAAATGTAATATTAAACAAGAGGGATTCCCATTAAAACATCTTGAAGTTTTTTGTTTTTTTAAAAAAATGAAAGTTTCTTACCATGGCCTGCATACGGCTTGGCACTGTCATTGAGAAGGCTAGGGGAACTGCTACTATTTGTCATCCTCTGCAGAAAATGAGAAACAAATTATATAGTCAGCAAAGCTATTGGGACCATTAGTATTAGCCTATGTACTTATAAAAGGAAAATGGGTTTATGGAATCTTGTTACAAGATTATACTAATTGAAGTCTGGGTTCTCCAAGGACATACATGTTGGTTATACATTTAAAAAACAAACATGGGAAGAAAATAACTTAGACACGCCCTAGAGCGGGTGTAACAGAGGCCTGGGGCAGCTTTGGATACTGTGTATCGGTCTCCTCCATTCTTCCATACTCGTGTTCCAGACTCATTCAACTTTTCCTCTTCGTGACATCAGAGGTCCAATGTCACAGGGAAAGAGTACAGAACAACCACCTGAACAGGGAGAGAGGATCTGAAATCTCATTTCCCCCTCAAAAGTTGGAGTTCTGTTTCCAACCTCTTTGGGGAATTACCAATCTGCAAATATTGTTGCTGGGATGTTCTCCAAAGGAACATACAAATGGACCTTAATACACAAGCCATCCCAGTATTATGGACATCCTTTTTTTTTAAGGGAAACATTTTTTTTTAATTAAAAAAAAGTTGTGTGAACATTATGAAAGTCCAAGACCAGCACAACAAGAAGACGAAGTAGAAGATCTTGTGCCACTGATAAGTTTACTTCTAGCACAGTATTTCAAATACTACTCAGACGTAAATACCAGGAAGGGAAAGGAAGGGAAGGAAAAGGAAATTGTCTTATTTTCCCGTTAATTAATACCATGAGTGACAGAGAAAACATTTTGTGCAGAAATGCTGTGTGAGTGAAAACAACCCACTTCCACAAATCTATTCAATCAACAATAAATCACATTCAAATAAAAGTGATAGTATAAAAATTATCCCTTTTTTCTGCCTAACAGACTTGACCTGGTTGGCTCAATTTTGCATATAAAAACCTGGCTATAGCATCAATTTTGAATTTAACAAAAGACTTATCTGCAAAATTCACAGTACAAAAATTTAAACCCACTTTACAAAATAGGAATCCTATTCTTAACATAAAAAGAAGATCCAAAACTGAAAGCCTTTGCCAAATTAACACAGGTCAGTCTGAAGTCTCCAAAACAACCTTAACCATGAAAGATAAGCTATAGCCATGTCTACCATACATTATCTCTGATGTAAGAGGCAATATAACCCAGAATAACAACTGGTAAGAAATATTAGTGGTGAGGTTCTAAAGAACTCTTATTTTCTCTTGATGCTCTTTCCATTCAAACATGGGCAGTCACTGTCAGGATAGCCGGCCTCAACAAACCTTCGGAACAAATCTAGCACACTCTTATGTTCAGAATTTACTACAATCAACTTTTAGTATGTAAATTTCAAGAACTAAAAAGGATTCCCTCAGAATTCTGAAGGATTCTCTTTTCTTTCTGCTCTATCTTATAAGAACCATTTCCTTAAAAATAAACAAATATTCTTAATGAAATCTGTTCAGTTCTAAAAATGATTCCTCAGTCCTATACCCACTTAAAAAAATGCAAATGCAAGCAAAATTATAGTTGGCTCTTTTTTAACTCCATGCAAAAATGGAAAAGATTAAAAGGAATACTTGCAAATTTTCTGCCATTTATATCACTCAGTTTATTGCAATTCATTGCAAATTTATTTTCATAAAAGAAAAAAAAAGCAATGTAAAGTTACATTTAACTGCTTCAAGATACATCAAGAAACTTGTAAGCATCATCAATTCTTAAGCAGAAGACTGTAGGAGGTGCCTAGGAAGTCCATGTATAACAATATACAAATATTCAGATCAGATTCATATGAAAGGGTTTCTATACAGCAAGAGAAGGAAAAACAGTGATCCCACATAACAGGAGATGTAAATATATCTCATGCTTTTCCAAACTCCATAACTGTCCCCAAACTGGGAGAAAAGTTGGGACAGCAGCCAAGGGGAGACACCAGATATTTTGCTGGAGCATGGGCCTCTTTCTAAAGAGGGTTAATAAACCAAGGGCACTCCTCTCTCACCGTGAGTTGGAAAGTCAGTCATACAGCATAAATGAGTCCAATTAAAACAGATAAGTTTTAGGAGGAGGTTACAACAATGGAATATCATAAATCCTGACTTTTCCATAGCTCAAAAGAGTTCATAATTAATCAAAACAAACTTTTAACAGGGTAAAAAACCAAACGCAAACCCTTTTCTTAATTTTCACAGAGATGTCATTCAGTTCCATGGTCATCCTTCTGAATTTCTTTGATTCAGGATGTGACACACTGTTGCTATGGATCCAAATAGGTCATAATGGCCTATTTAAATTTTAGACTACGGACAAAAAATTATCACTCAAGTTTCAGGGGAAAAATATATAAACCATCATTATATTCAAGGATCCAACTTTCTCTTAACTGACTATTTAAATGCATGGCTTTCACAAGTGTGAACTAAGAAACACGAGTGCTGGTTCCCTCCTCAAATGATGACCTTTGGGCAGAGCTGTCTTTATTCCAAAATTCTATATGAGCAGAGCATTTCAGTCCTTTTTGTACTATAACTGAAGGTAAACTTTTAGTTCATTTCACTCAGATAATAATCTTGAATATGCATAGGAAATGCCTAATAGAACCCACAATCCATACGAGTTCCATGGTTGGGGGTGATATTTTTTAGTTAAGAAGGAAGGGCAAAAACTTGTGCGGAGCTTTTTTACTATTATTTACAATAGTTCAAAATAAGCCATAAGTGAAAATTAAGTTTTCACAAGTTAGAACAAATTCACCTTTTTGTCTGTTGCAGTTTGGGGAAGGTTAATTGTAGAGAAGACCAAGTATATGCAGTTTCACATGTCAATTTGAGAGCTTTATTTTAGTTTATATTGGGATTTAGGTTCTGGTACCTGGTCATCCTTTCATGCAACAGAAAGTACACCTTACTGATCTGTCATGCCATTCCTTTTCAAATGACCATCTATCCATAGACAACATGGATAATTACTATCAGTTTTTGCTCTTACTATCTTATGCAAAGCAGATGTCAGAAAAGCAGCCCTAAGTACAAAGGCATGAAGTAATTTGTCAATTCACCCCAGCAATTTAACCATTTGTGGATCTATCAACCACTCTGAGTAGGACTGTGAATCAATCTGTGACTGTGAATCAACCTGTGAATGAGTCATGAAGCATACCTTACTGACTTTCGACCTTCTAGGAAACAGGGAGCCTATGCTGTTTGAGGACAGACATGTCAGAATAGCAAGGTAGGACCAAAAGCAGAGAGCTCTCTAAAGGAACCAAAGATCACAACAGAAACTTTCTATGAAGAGCATATTTATCTATTTTCTTCCAGACACTAGCAGGCAGAAACCAGAGAGTGGGGACAGGGAGGAAGGACGTTGCTTTAGAGAGATCCAAAAAAATTATCCTAAAAACAGGAGGTTATGCAAGACAGGTCTTGTGTCCTTCAGCTCTCATGCTGTTTTCCCTCAGTCTCTTACCAACCACTGTGGATCAAAGATCTCTATCTCTATAACTATACTGATATCCTTCAAAGGATTTCATGGCTTCTTTACTGTATGCAGAAACCAGGACTTGTGAAACCCTATGTAGGTTTTGCCCATCCTTATCCTTAATACGTGTATGTGCTTTTCTTCCTGAAAATATGTTATGCCATTAGTTTAAGAAGAAGCTGTGAAACTGCAAAGTGTCCAAAGGAGGGTGACCAAGATGGTAAGAGGTATGGTAACTAGGTCCTACATGGCACAGGTTAGAAAACTGAGTATGTCTGAATAATTCAGGCAACAGTACTTCTGATTTCTATGGATAACTGTGAAAGCTGGACTGTGAAGAAAGTTAACAGGAACATAATTAACTAATCTGAAATGTAGTGCTGGATGAAAGTACAACAGATACCATGGACTGCCAAAAGGACAAATAAATGGGTCCTAAAACACAGCAAGTCTGAACTCTCTTTAGAAGCCAAAATGACTAAACTGAGGCTATTGTACTTTGGACATAACCTAATACAACTTGACACACTAGAAAAGACAATAATGCTCAGCAACATGGAATGCAGTAAGAAATGAAGAAAGCATGACAGTTGGATAGTCAAAGAAGCCACAGTCTGCAAGTTCTTAGCAGGGCTGCAAATAGCAGAGTGTTTTAAAGGTCTCTCCTTTGTAAGGTTGTCATAAGTCAAAGCCAACTTGATAGCAACTTAGAACATTTTAGATTTTTTTTCCAGAGAAATACACCATATAAACTTCCACTTATTATCAAGATCACTCCTGTTATCTGGTCCCTGTCTCCTGGTGAACTACCATCTTTATTTTTACCCTATCTTCCCCTTTGAAGAGATGCCTTGTTTTGTTGGAATGAATTTGACCCCCCCTCGGGTCTCTAGATCTTCACCAATCTCTAAAGTGTTGCTGTTGTTTTTTTGGGGGGGTGCAGGGATGTTTATTTTCTCATAGTATGAAAATCAAAATATTAGGGGCCTTCTCTGAAGTGTTAAAGAGTACAGAACACAATTTATTTATTTTAGTATTTTATAATCTGCTGTTCATCTGAAATTGATTCCAGTATGGTGTAAAAACGTAAAACATTCAACATTGCAAATACAGCATCAACAACTACCCAACATACCAACACATCAACAATATATTAACAACAAAGACTGAGAAGCAACAACTAATAACAGCACTATAGTGAGTCCAGAATGTTTTTGATCTGTAAAGAAGATAACATGATCTTTCACAACATTCACACTTCCCTGTTCCCTAAGAGCTTAGATGAAATACATAAAATAGTTGGGAGGGAGGGATTTTCCCTGAAAAAGATATACTGTTATCAGCTATCCTTGCAAAGCATTTCAGAATGACTTTGTCCTGAATGGGCAATTAAGACCTGTTTATTTTTCAAAAGACCTGTCACCACTGACAATGGGTAGGTTATAACAACTACAGATAGTCTGTTGATTCATCCTAGCAACATTTTTAGATTCTCCTTGGGGGTGTTTCTATGAATCATGATGAGTATCAACATTTCAAAATTTGCTACTATACTACTGATGATATCAGAAGTGCTAGCAATACAGTCAGTTAAAATGCTTGGGAAATAAAAATGCCTTGACTTCTGGCAAGAAAGATTTTAATGTGAGTACAAATTGAACTTCCTTAGGCAGAGTATTCCAGAGTTGAGGCACCTTTACAGAACAGATCTTTTATATGCACAGAATGTACTTCTACTAGAGAGCATCTCAAGATCTAATTGCACAGTAAGTCTTTCCAGGAGCAGACGCTCCTTCACGTATTTGAGTTGCAAACTGCTTGGGGCTTTAAAGGTAAGCATTAGCACCTTTAACTGGGCTTGGAGGTCAACAGGTAAGCCAATGAAAATTGTGGTATAACTTTGCTCCATCCAGCTCAATCAGTTAGAATTCTAGCAGCTGAATTTTGGATTAACCGAAAGTTCTTCATCATCTTCCAGAGCAATCCCACACTGCAATAATCCAATCAAGAAGTAACAAGATCACTGTAGAAATGCTATCTCTCTCTGAGAATGGCTGAAGACGATGAACCAACCAAAACTGATAAAAGGCACTTCATTCCACTGTCCACTTGGGTATCAAGTGATAACACTCCTCAAGATCATATTCCCTTTCAATAACAATGGCAAAGTGTTACAGTAAAATTTTAAGTTATAGGATTATGCCCTTTTAAATAGACCCAGGCTCAGAGGATTAAAAGAAACACATATAAAGGCACTTGCTTCCAGTTGTGAGCATAGCAGGCAACACTTAAAAGTGTGTTCAAGTATCACTATTTTAACTGCATTCTGGGCTCATTTTCATTCACACCCCATTTCTTCTATTACCCATCCTTCCCTCTGCTTCCACACTAGCCTCTATTCCTTTCCTCAGCAAAGATAGGCCTTAAGGACATGGCAGAGTAACCATCTATCACAGGACAAGTTGAAGTTTTTTTTTTTAACCTGGTACTTTTAGAAGATTTTTCTTGAAAAAATGAGATCTCTTGGAAGGAAATTTGTACTCCTAAGTTATAGAATTAGCATACTTTCCATTTGCAGGACTGTTGTATCAAGAAGCATGTACTAAACCAAAATGAAAATACATTGCTTAGACACATATTATCACGACTCATGCTCCGAGAAACAAAACAGAGAAAAAGCCATAAAACTAATCAAAAGTTATTATTGTTCCCCTCAAATATTTATGTACAGAAAGACCAGAAATAGACATTTAACTGGAGAGGTCCTTCCCTGAGAACTGCATTTCTCCCATCTCTTACCTATGAAAAAAGAAAACAGGATCTCCTAGTGCAATCACTGATTTATATATGCAGTAAAACATATGTAAGGAGAGAACATGAAAGACTAACACCTTCCCCCAACCTAACCATGTTTTGAGCTTTGATGGGAAGTAACATATAAACAGACATTGTCTCATTTTTGTACCACTCTAAAGATGGCAGCCCAAAAATTCGGGAGCAGTCTGAACTTCACTGTCTTAAGTTCCCACAGACTTCATGCAGGTCCCAATGTTGCTTCTTCAGGATCCCCCAAAAATGATGCCATCAAAATTCAGCAGCAAATCATGTTTGAGATATTCAGCTGAAAAGTGCTAAAAGCTCTTTATGACAAGCACATTTTGATTGATTTAAAGGGGGTTTTGTGGTTTGTTGTAGAAATTCAACTGCAAACGTGGAAAATCCCTTTAAAACAGGTCTTCCTTGTTTGTTTCAATGAATTTTCTGATTTTCTACTGAATTTTGGAAGAGCAATGGTGGCAGTAGGGGGAAACCAGCCTGCAGCAAGTCCCAGAAAGGCAAAGATGGCACCCTAACTGCCAAGTTGCCCACCTCTGTCCCACCGCAAAGTCTCCCATATTTTTATAAGCTAGTATAAGCTAGTATAGTATCTGAGGTAAAAAGGGTTCAAAAATTACAAGGGAACTGCTAGAAAGAGAGGATGGTTTGCTACAGAAATATTTTTAATCTTCACTGCTCTTTAATCTAGCTGCTTGCCAAACAAAGCATTACCTGCATCATAGGATACTTTGCTTCAGCAGGACTTCCAAACCCATTAACTCCAATGAAGCTTGTGCTGAAGTAGGAGTCTGTAAGACTAGGTTCACCCAGGGCACCTCCATCTATGCCTGGAACTAGAAGAAAAATGAAATTTGTTTTAAAGGGTATCAGCTTTGCAGAACCTCTAGTGCACACAGTGAAATTTTACATCTGCCTACCTAGACACACATTCCTGTAATCAACTGACCTGATTGAGAGCAGCTGACAATTCTGCATTCTGCACCTGACTTGCAGTGAAGACCAACTGTCTCAGGTAAGACTCAGGGGGCAAATTATCCTTGTCCCACCACAGAAATAGGCTGGGTCAAATTTAACCTATTTAGGTTTCATGTAAGACAAAGAACAGAGCTCCACTTATTGGCCCAATCTCTTCATTCCCTGCTGAGCCAACCCTTTTACTGTCAACACATTGCAGGGCAGGCTGAAGACGGAACCTTGCTCCATGTACTCAGGCTCCCCAAATTTAGGCCTTGGCAACAAGGCTGGGCCAATGAACACAGCCACATTCTTCATAGCACTCAGTTATCATTATCATCATCATCATCATCATCATCATCTCTTACTCGCCTCTCTCTCTGTAGATCAAGATGAGGAACAACAACAAATAATACAACACATAACATCAAGTAAGATTGCATATAAAACCAACACATATTAAAATCCATCAATAAATACTTTAAAAACCATAATTTAAAAATAATCTGATAGGCTTGCTGGAAGAGACTTTTTTATGGCTGATTTAAGCTCAAACAGCATCTCAAGCTGACAAATCTCTTCTAGCACGTCATTCCACAGTCCAGAGGTGGCCAAAGAAGATGTCCTCTGGGTAACAGTCTAGTTTTGGCTGACTGAAGTAGATGTCTCCCAGAAGACCTGAGTCTATGGGCAGATTATATGAGAAGATGTCATCCTCTAGGTCAGTAGTTCTCAACCTGTGGGTCCCCAGATGTTTTTGGGCTTCAGCTCCCAGAAGCCCTGCGCATTGACCATAGTGGTTGGGGTTTCTGGGAGCTGCAGTCCACAAACATCTGGGGACCCACAGGTTGAGAACCACTGCTCTAGGTAATCTACACCTAAACTATGTTGAGCTTTAAAGGTAATGATCAACACTTTGTACTTTGCCCAGAAACTATTTGGCAACCAGTGGAGTGATTTTAATATTGGTGTAACATGGTCACTCTTAGACATACCAGTAACCAATCTGGTTGCCATGTTTTGAACTAACTGAAGTTTCCAAACTTGGTATAGTGGTAAAGTGCACTGTAGAAGTCCAGCTCTAGGAATGGACATGGCTGGCATAACAGCCAAAACTAGTAATAAGCACTCCCGACCAATGCATTTATCTAGGCTGACATTTGGAGGGACAGATTCAAAAGCACCCCCAAGCTACAAACACAGCCTTTCAGGGGGAGTGTGAACCCATCCAGGACTGGCTGATGTACCTCCAAATCCAGCTTAGGACCCTTGACAATAAGCAGCTCCATCTTGTCTGGATTCAGTTTCAACTTGTTTTTCCTCATTCAGTCCAGTACCTCCTCCAGGCATAAGGGAGATATACTACCTTTAGCTGAAGCTATTACTGAAGGCATAAAGAAATATATTTGGGTATTATCAGCATACCGATAGCATCCTGCCCCATGTCTCCACATAATCTCTCCCAGTAGTTTCACATAGATGTTAAACAGCATTGGGGAGAGAATGTCACCCTCAGTACATCATGTAACAGCTCCTTTTTTGAGGAGCAGCTATCCCCAAGCACCACATTTGGAACCTGCCTATGGATAGGACTAGAACCACTGAAGCACAGTGTCTCCAGTTTCCAAACCCCTCAGGCATTCCAGAAGGATACCACAGTTGAACACTGCTGAGAGGTCCAAAGGCACCAGCAGGGATGCATCCCCCTTCTCGATGCTCAGGTGACCACAGAGGTCTCAGAGTTGCTTTGAAGCTGGTTTGAACTAGGTCTAGGAAGTATGTGGCATCCAAGGCTGCCTGGAGTTGGAAGGCAACTGCCCTCTCAATCACCTTGCCAAGAAAAAAAAAAGATTTGATATCGGTCTATAGTTGTTACTGTCCAGGGGGTCCAGGGAGGGCTTTTTAAGTGGTCATATCACTGCTTATTTTAAACACAATGGAAAACTTCTCATCCTGAAAGATATGTTAATATATTGTAATTCAGATCTAATTGTATAGCCAAGAAATACAGGGACTAAGATGACAAGTTGCCTTTCTTACCTGCCTCAGTAGCTCTAACTGAATGAGAAACTAAATGTATGAACAGGACTTCTATGCACTTGTATTACCTTCCCTCTCCTGCATATACCCCTCAGCCTTAAAACAGAAGTAGAGGAAATAGGGGGAAAGCACACATGTGCAAACATGGAACCTCTAAATCACAATCCAAGATTAAATGAAAAGCTAAGCTGAAGTGGCTGAGCCATGCTCACTAGAAACAAGGCAGCTGGCAGCCGGGACAAGTAGGTAAGTGAAGCAAAGTAGGGAAACCACACACAGAGAAACTGGTGAAGAATGATCCCCTGGATGTTGGAAGACAGCAGAAAATCTCATTTCAGTTGCCAGCACAGTAAATGAAAACAAGGGTTAAATGATTCAGGAAGCACAGAAAAGATGACATGACAGCTCAGGAAATAGCTGGTAAGGAGGATAAGGGCTGAGACACTGTTAAAGAAAGAGGCTTTAAGAAAGGGAAGAAAAGGAAACTGTTTCAGTAGGTGATGATGTCTGATTAGGTTGTAGGAATAGCATATGAGAGGATAGGAACAGGAGAAGCAAACATAGAGCCTGTTTAGATGTTATCCTTCCTCAGCTCGTTGTCACCAGATCGCTTGCCCAAAGAGGAGATATGTTCAAATAACTATCTGATCATCTATTTCAGACAGTATCTTCTGGGGTTGGAGTGAGGAGCTATGATGGGCTCAAGCAGAGGTCTGACAGCTCAAGAAAAAAAAAACTGGAAAATTACTAGGGGAGAAATTCCAAAGGACAAATTTCCACTTTTCCAGTTGAAAGCCTGACAACTTTTGATAAACAAAATCTTAATGAAAAATTCTCTTTCCGAATGATTGAAATGCTTCCTAAGGCAAGATTTTACCCACCAGAGATGTGAGGAATTGCATTGTACGGATAACTGCAGATAAGACAATCTACAAAATTTTAGAAAACAATTTATGTGGCCAAATTATGAATGAAGCATTTTATGATGCTAAAGCAATAACATAAGATTTGATATAAAAATAGACACTGCACATATTTCAATTCTTCCCCAGATTTCAATTCCTTCCCCTCAACACCCCAGAAAACTCTACTCAAAATCTGCATTTATAAGTAAACTAGCACACATAATTGCTTTTAGTTTAGTAGAGACAGTGCAGGTTATGTGGAGCTTATGGCTGACCTATTTCTGTATAGAAACCTCAACCATATGTTTGTGACAAGAGCACTATTTGTGTTACTCAGTATGTTAAGCAAAAAAAACTCTGTGTTATCACTTTATGTAACCAGTAATATCACTGCTTAAAGATCTTCAGTGCACCTTATAGTACCAATAACTGTACTCCTTTTTAGATAAAAGATGAACAAAATGTATTGTCTTTTACTTGTATTAAATTACAATAACTTTAGCACATAAAATGCCCTTTAGATCAAAGAAGTGCAATAAAGTGATGACTTTTTCCCCCTAAATGCTAAACAGCTGTGCACGCCACCCAGTCCTGAAGAACTGAAATATGTAAAATGTCTTTAGGACTGAAGTTGTGGAAGAAAGAGAGCAATATTAAATAGCTACCTGTTGGCTTAGTTCTGGACCATCAATAATTTTTTCTATAGCCTAAAACACATGCAAAGAAACTGAGTTTGGGGAATTGCGAGGAACACAGTTCTAAAGTTAAGAGCAGTCACTGAATAAGTCCTCTATGTGCCCTTACCATTTGAAGATGGGCTACAGGTGGCTTTGTTAAGCAGGAATAACAAGTAGTATATATTAAATGAACAGAGAACTACAAAGACACACACACACAATTTACAATGTGGATAATATTCCATATATCTGATGAAGTGAGCCTGGGAAAATTATGCCTTCAAGGTGCCACAGGACTGTTGACTGGTTTTGCTACAACAGAGTAATGCAGCTCCTCCTCTGAAATTGTTACAAAAGCCTACTGCAGCAGATTTTATTTATTTATTTAAATATATCTTATTCTGCTTCTTTCAGAAAATTGTATTTGCATTCCCCCCTCACCCCAATTTAAAGATACTTCTGCAATGAACAGTTAATAGCCAGCTATTATCTGGATGAACAGATCTTTGTGTTCTAGCAGAAAGGCAGTTAGCTCGGTCTCTTGTGGGATAGGGTTCCACTGCCCGGGAGCAGCCACTGAGAAGGCTCTTTCATTTATCCTCTGCAAATATGTCTGTGATGTTGATGAGATTGAAAGAAAGCCTTCCTTGAAACTCTGGTAGATTCATATAATATGGCCTAAACACCCTAAAGGTACCAGATCCTGTTTGATCCTGGAAGCTAAACAGGGTCAGCCCTGGTTAGTATTTGTATGGGGAACTGTCAGTGAATATTAGGTGCTATTGGCTGTATTTCAGAGAAAGGAACTGGCAAACCCAACTCTGAGGACTCCTTGCCTAAGAAAACCCTATGAAATTGATGGTGCCACCATAAGTCAAGAGGCAACTTCAAGGCATATAACATAGGCCCATATAGGGTGACAGAGTCATTAGATAGCCTGCATCCAAGCCATACACAGGGCTTTATAGTTAATTACCAGCATTTGAATTGTGAACAGAAAAGGATCATAGTCAGTAAAGCTGTTCCAATAAGGGAGTTACAGGTTATCCCAGAATCATAATGATAAGCAGCATTCTCAAGAAGCAAAGCATTAGTCTTAAAAACAATTAAGGAATAAGGGTTGATTTTTTCTTTGTTTGCTTGAGTGGTTTTAAGGTTATTTTCAATTGTTTTAAAGTGCTTTTTATTAATTGTACCTTAACCCCACTGGATTCACAGCAGAAATATAATTTAATTTTTGGGAAAAAAACTACTCTGCAAATCTTGGCACCCGAGATAAAATCTCAGGAAAGGCTTACTCTCTAGTAAATATGGACTCTAGAAATATTCTTCTAAGGACATAAAATCCTTAAACAGTACAAACCTACCCATGTTTCTTCAGAAGTATGTTTCATTCAGCAAAACTTATTGCCAAACACAGTGCGGGTAAACTAAGACTCGAAACCCAGGCCAATCTGTACACACCTACCTGAAATTAAGTCCTAGCAAACTCAATGGGATTGAAATCTGAAATAATGCCAGCAGATATTGGACTGTGTTGTTAACTCCACACTAGAGATCTTTCAAACTGACAATCAGATGTCAAAAACAATATTCAGAAAGTTAATACTGTGATATTTTTTAAAAATCTACATCAAATATCTCACAGTATCTGACTTCCCAAACTGTGTGTGTGTGTGTGTGTGTGTGTGTGTGTGTGTGGTTTAACTAAGTTTTATTTTGCTGCAGTATAGGCCATACTGCACCATATACAAACAGTGTTCATCTTCCACATCTACACGCTTCAACTCATTTGCATAAAAATAATGCAATAAAAACCTCTTCTCTTCAGCTAGGCCCCAGTAGTTACCAAGGTAAGACTTCCTAGTGGAAAATGATATAAATACAGAAGCAGAGATCAATATATTCTTCACAAATCCATACAAAGATAGACACATGATGCTTGATGCCAACTGCATATAATAGCCACATCATTTGTGTTCCTTTAACTCCTCACAAATGGTAGCAGAAACTCATAAGCTGAACTGACCCAAATATCCATCCATGCAGAAAGATGTATTACTCTACTTCTTTCAGTGCTTTATTCAGTCAATGCCATAATATTTTAACAGGTGTACCTTTTATCTTTTTCACTGGCATTCAGGTCACCTTTCTATCTGCATAATTCCTCTACAGCAGAAGTTTAACTATCTCCTGCATCCAGAAAATGTTGCCAATCTCTTGCTCATATATTTTTCAATCAGATATCTTAATCAGAACCATAAAGAGTTTTAACCTGTCTGAATCTTTATTTCTGTCTCCCCCACAGAGGACATTCCACTCATCCAATCCAGCCGTTAATGCTGCTGAAAATACTACCATCTGCCTACCAGTTTTAATTCTGTCATCAGTAGCTCATCGCCCTTTCCCCAACGCAACCAGACGGCTGCCATCACTTTTCCTATATTTTCTCAGAATACCCTCAAACAAATATCTTCAAATGCATATGCATTTTGAAAACACAGTGGCATCTATAATCTATAGTAGCTAGCATTATTAACAATTACAGAACTATGCATCATTTAGAGTAGTTTCGTATCTCTAATTTTCATACTATTTCAGAGGGTTTTCCTTTATTTTGTCATGTGACTGTGCAATATGTTATATATGGAAGAAGGGAAAGATAACAAAATCTGTATGTCAAGGCAACTATATTCCAAGATAACAAAATTTGCTCTGCTATAAATCTTGGCACAGTTTCTCCATCATAAGCACACTAACAGTCTAGTCCTATCCATATTCACCCAGAGGTCTGAAAAGACAGTACAAAGCAGTCAACTACTGTATAAAGCAGCCAGAAATTTTGTCGGAAACACTGTATACAGTTATTTGTTTCACTCACAGTAAGTATTCTATTCAAAAATGAGATAGCAAAGGATATTTGCATCTCATAAGAGGGGCAATAATTCATAGAAGCCAGTAGTTTCTCTTCAGTTGTCAGAAGCCCAACAGCAATAGTGCAGCTGTTCTCATAACCAATTTCTGCCATATGCTTATCTCCGTAAAGCAAGAAATACTTAACAAATGGCAGAAGTGGACCCTGAACACACCCAATCTTATCTCATTTTGAGAAATTGTATAACTACCATTTGGATGGGCGACCTACAAGAAGTTACAGGGATCTCCAGATAGGGTTAGGAGAGAGCTTTGCCTAAAACCCTGGAAAGGCACTGCCAATCAGCAGTTAGCTTAGCAACACTGGGCTAGATGGAGCAATGGTCTTATTCACCGCAAGACAGCTTCCTGTGTTCTCATGTGCACTACTTAAGACACTGAGATAGTTCGAAACCTGTGTGTTTAGTCTCAGATGGATAACTAAAATGTTACATCAACCTGAAACTTGCGACATTATTATGGGACCATTCATGCATCCAGTTTGCTTAGTACTGATACAAAGATATTTGATTAGGTTTGTCCTCTTGAATCTTGACATTAACAAATATGTAACTGAACCAAATATGTAACTGAACCAGATGTGAAACAAAGGAATAAAATGGGACAGTAGAGTAGAGATATATCAAGGCTGCAATCCACAATACCATTTCTTCCACAACACAGTGACTTTCTGCAGTCACCTCAAGCGACTATCAATGTACATTCTAAACCTATAAACAGAAGCTCAACTTTAGTTTAAATGCACTATCCCAGCCCCAGTTAAGTTCAAAAACACCACCAACTTAAGATATTTAAGTGCTTTCAAGCATTCAAAATGCTTTGGACACCTTCTTATAACTCTGTAATGCAAACCTAAATTATTACACCGTTTACTGCATATGGGAGGAGTAAGCTACGAGTGACTAACACTACCTAACGAGTGGTACTGGCAAACATGACATTTAAAAATATCTATTTCAAAGTATCCTCTGCATCATGTTTTTTTCTAATGCCAAACAACTGTTGATTAACTAGTTTTCCAACAAGTCACAGTTACACTGCTAACAACCGACAATTCTTTTGACTCACCTTTACCCTCAAGATTTTTCATTCTGAAAATCCCACCAAAGGGTAGAATTTATTCACACTACCTTTTTCTTTTCTTGTGAAAGATATATGGGAAAATATGTATGACAGGACCTTTGGTTGTTTTTGCTGAAGACTAATACCCTAAAGGCACTAGAAGGTAAGGAGGTTCAGCCCTAGTTCACATGTAGAAGGGAGACTGCCAACGAACACCAGGTGCTGTAGGCTGTACACATCTGAGTATTTTTTGCCTAAGAAAACCCTATAAAATTTATGGGGTTGCCATTAAGTTGACAGGCAACTTGAAGAGACATAAACAACACATCTACCCCTCCAGAAGTCTGAGTGAGATCTTCACATCCTGGACCCAACTATTTTAATGCATTTTCCTCCTAACAGTCTGCAGGTGTTATGAGACTTCAAACATCGGAAGCGACAGATGGCACCAATGGAGGATCCCCCCTCTGCTTTCTTAACCATGATGCATGATACATGTGCGCTAACTCTTAAAATCAAAAAGAGGAAGAAGCAAAGCCTACACCTTCCCCTTGCCCACATGATGGTTGCAACCTGGATTGAGACCATACATGCTTGCTCTAGCGTTAAGGGGAAAAAAGACAGGGATCTTAAAACTGCACAGAGAAGCTTAAATCTTATTATTATTCCCCAGCAGAGAAGACCCACAATCAGTGGCAGTAAGCTAAGTCAACCCATTTAAGCCTTGTCTGTTGGATGGGTCTACCTTAGCACTGACAATAGGATTCAAAGCTATGTATTTAAAATAATACGTAGTTTAGCTCTTGGGGAACTGTAACTGGAAGCTGGCAGGAGAAACAAAATCTACAGAGAGGGTATGACAAATTGTCAAAACACATTTGAAGACATCTCTAATAAGTTTTCTCAGTTTTTTTACATAGTGCTGACAGATTGGTTATCTCTCCTCATCAAAAAGCTAGGTGTTTTTTTTTTGTTTTTTTTTTTTTACTACTTTTGGGACATACTGTAGGTCGGCGCTAGGTGCTTTCCCTATTTCTGAGGGAAGTGTAGACAGAAGGGAAAGAAGAAGGCAGGTCAAGTTTTCACAACTCAATGTCTCAATCAAGGCTCCTGTCCCATACAGGAATCATGATTCAATGGCTCTATAAATGTTTTGCCCAACTGTGGATTTTGAATTCACAACAAAAATGAAACAATGACAGGCTAGGTTTACAAAACACAAGCATAGGCCACTCTTGAGGATCAAGGTTATGAATCTTGTGGCTACACATCAAGTGGGTTCACAAGTAAACTATTAAGCCTATATTGTTGCTGTGTGTCTTCAAGTTGTTTCTGACATATCTCAGCCCTGAGGCAAACCTATGGAGGGGTTTTCTTGGACAGATTTCTTCAGCGGGGGTTTGCCATCATTGTCTTCCTCTGAGAATGAGAGAGTGTGACTTATCTAAGCTCACCCAGTGGGTTTTCGTGGCTAAGCAGAGATTTGAACCCTGGTCTCCAGAGTTGTTTTTTATTTTTTTTTAATTATTAAAACTTGTGTAACAATACACAACAACGCTTGACAACCCCTCCAGCACAAACTGGAATGATTAGCATTTATTAGACTTATCTGACTCAACTGGTCCTCAGAGTTGTGGTCCAAAATTCAAACCACTTCATCGTGCCCGCTCTCACTAACGCTATAGGAATCTTTATACATTGTCAGAAAATGCTACCACCCATCGTCTCTTTTCACCTTCCTCCAAAGAAGCACATGGACAACCTCAATCCCAGCCTCCTCGGGAGGAAAAAGCCATCACCACACCCCTTTCCGCCTCTTCTTAAGCAACAGAGAGGGTTCCCCACTTTCCTCTCCATTTGCATTCCCATGCCATGAGGAGGAGCAGGACGAAACGGCAACGTTACACGGTCTCCTCCTGTCGCCTTTCTCAGCCCATGTTTCTTCAGAGCGCACACAGGCGTCGATTCACTTCGGAGACCGTGAGAAAATCAAAAAACACGCCCGAGACTGCGCTCGCCGCCCACCGTCCCACACCCTCTTCCGGAGCATCCCGGCACCTCCGTCAGACTCGGTCCTGACACCCCGTCTTCCTCCGGCAGAAGCCGGCTGTGGAGTCAAGGCCTCGGACTAGGAACCCACCGGAACTTCTTCCACACCCCCGCCCGACCCACTTCTCCCCAAAACTTGGGGGTCTCCCCCCTCAAGCCGCACTCACTGGCCAGCCGGGGTCCGTCCAGCCCCCCTCCTCCTCCGCCGCCGCCGCCGCCGCCGCCGCCCGTTCCTCCGTGGCCGCCTCCTGCGCCGCCGCCGCCGCCGCCGCCGCCGCCTCCCACCAAGTCGGGGGGCTTCTTAGGCCCCGCCACCGGCGCCGCCGCCCCATGGCCCGGGTACCCGCCGCTATGTCCGGGCGAGGCGGCCACGGCCACGGCCGGAGCAGCGGAGCCGGGCGGGAGCCCGAGCGGGAGCCCCCCGAGGGCCACCGGGGGCGGAGGCCCGGGACAGGCGGCGGAGGCTCCGCCGGGCTCCTCGTGCAGGAACTGGCACTCCTCGCCGTAGAAGCACGTCTTGTCCTTGGCGTAGTAGCGGCAGAACTTGAGCTTCAGCCCGCCGGGGACCCCCGCCGCCCCCAGCGCCGCTGCCGGCGCCGCCGCCGGAACGCCTGGCCCAGGGGGCGGCCCTGCCGCCGCCGCCGCCGCCGCCGCCGCCACTGCCGCCACCGCCGCCACCGGGGAGGAGCAGGGGAGCCCGCCGCTGTTCATGGCGGCGGCCGCTACAGCAGCCGCAGCAGCCGCAGCAGCGAGGCCGCCTCGGGAGGCACCGCCGTTGCCGGCCACAGCACCATGAGGAGAGGCAGGCGGTGGGCGCGGGGAGCAGCCGCCGCCGGAGCACGGCCGCCGCTGTCACAGCCCGAGTTCCGGCAGCGGGGAAGGAAAGGGGAGGACGAGAGGGGAGGGAGGAGGAGGAGGAAAAGAAGGGACGCCGCTTGTGCTCGTCCGAAGCGGGGCGTCGCAGGAGTCCGCCGAGGGAAACGGGGGTGGCGAAGCTGGGCCCGCGGCCAGGCTGCTCAATGGTCCCGGCGGCGGCGGCAGGTTGTTTATTCCATTTTCCTCTTCCTGAGCTGCCTCGTCAACGCGCCTGCGCCACAGAGAGGTCCGCTGGGTAATCCGGGCCTGGAGCAGGCGGAGGCGCTGGTCGGGGCCCAGCCTAGCTCAGCCCTGGTAGAGGGAAGGAGGGAGGGAAGGAAGGAAGGAGGCTGGCTGGCTGGCTGGCTGGCTGGCTAGCTAGGTAGCTAGCCAGCCAGCCGCGGAACAGGGAAGCAAAGAGGGGCAGTTTTTCCACTCCTCGCGTGATTCACGGTCGGGGGAGGGGAGCTTTATACGTCCCTGTGTCTTTTCTGCTCCCAGCGTTTATAGGCACGTTATACGTTGAGATATACACGTGTGTGTGTCAGTTGTGGCGAATGCTTACTGTTTTTCATACATTGGACTGTAATCCATGGCGGCCTGTTACAGCACGAGCCAATGGATATGTAGCTGGACTTTAAAGGCCGGTTCCGCACTACACTGTTATAGTGCTATTGTTCCGCTTTCAACCCCGTATGGAAACCCTAAACTGCAAACCCCAGGGTTCCATAGGATGTTGAAAGTAGAATAGTAGCACTATAACAGTCTAGTGTGGAAATAGCCTATAACGAATGGGAAAATGTCCTTAGTTGGACTTTAAAGACCGGTTCCGCACTACACTGTTATGGCGCTGTTATTCTGCTTTCAATATGCTATGGAATCCTGGGGTTTGTAGTTTACTGAGGGCAAAGAGCTCTCTGGATTACAGTCTAATGGGAAAATGTGTTTAGTTGGACTTTTTTTAAAAGCCGTTTCTGCACTGCACTGTTATAATGCTATTATTCAGCTTTCAACGTCCTATGGAATCCTGGGGTTTGCAGTTTAGGGAGTGGCCCTTAGGCCCCATTCCACAGGATGTTGAAAGTGGAATAATAGCACTAAAACAGTCTAATGGGAAAATGTCTTTGGTTGGACTTTAAAGGCTGTTTCTGCACTACACTTAGGGTGATAGTATTCCACTTTCAACATCCTTTGGAATTTTGGGGTTTGTAGTTTACTGAGGCCAAAGAGCTCTCTGGCTGAGAAGTCTAAATGCCCCTCCCTAAACTGCAAACCTCAGGATTCCATAGGATGTTGAAAGTGGAATAATAGCACTGTAACAGTATAGTGTGGAAATGGCCGAAGTCTGTTGAATTTAGTGGGACTTATTCCCGGATAAGAGACTTAACCTCTCAATCCTGTGCATGTCTATTCAGACATTAGACCTGCTGAGGGTAGTGGGACTTATTCTCCAGGTAAGTGAGCACAGGATTGCAACCTCTTCTATTGTCCTGTGGTTTTGAGGGGGCCTCTTGTGTTCTGTCAAAAGTAAAGAAAAGCACAACTAAAAAGCTGGGAAAAAAAAGTGATTATTTGCATAAAATTGCTTATGCTAATTTATATGTATAGATGCTCATGAGTGACATGGGAAAAATGGCACACAATACCAAAACTGGAACAGGGAGGATAAGAGCAAATCCCCAAGGGAGCAGAATCCATTATGTATTGCTGTTTCATAGTTAGCCATCATTCTTGCTGTGCAGTCTGTCTTCAAGCTGTGATCAGTCTGACTGTCTCCTACTGAGGTTTCTTACATATCACCAAAAAGAAAAAAATACATGAATGTATTGCTAGAGAAGAGGATGCATACTTGAATAGTATTTGCATATGATGATTTATATGCAAGGGTCCAGATGATTTAGAAATCATTGCTATCACTTAAATAAAAATAGCAGAAAAGACTTTAACCAAGTGACTTTTGCATGTGGTCCCCTGTTCAGGTGCAAACTGATGAGTGGCCATTTTATGGCTCTTGATTTCCCTTCCTGTGGTTCTTGACCTTTGATCCAGACTTTGAACTGGAGACAACCATTCAAACAGAGGACTTTATTTTGTAAAATATGATACACGGCCACCTTAACTAGTCTGGATCTTTGCAGATCCTAGTCCAATTTCCATCTATATATACAGTATATAAAAAACTGAAAACTGTTGCATGATGGTTGGAACTGGTCCTTCAAATCAGTTAGCAGAGGATGTAGAACTGTTTCTCTCCTGAGATCTTCAATAACCCTTTTTTGTATTAGGCATGCGACAAGAGAGTGCATGTTTTCCATTTGGGCTTGCATTCAGCTTGCTTGTTCCTAGTGCTGTTTTTCACCTAGAATTGATTCCTGTTTTTTTTTTAATTCTGATTTATTTGTTGCTTCATGGCAGTATGGATGGTGAAAAGATGGCTAATAACTGTTGTTGTGTGGCTTCAATTTGCTTTTCATTTATGGCAACCCCACCATGAGTTTTTTTTTTTCCTTAAGCAAGATTTGTTCATTGCCATTCTCCTCCTTT
Organism: Iguana delicatissima; assembly: GCA_948472985.1. Classification (NCBI taxonomy): domain Eukaryota; kingdom Metazoa; phylum Chordata; class Lepidosauria; order Squamata; family Iguanidae; genus Iguana; species Iguana delicatissima. The sequence goes on along the minus strand of CAOKZL010000267.1, from coordinate 83,110 downwards.
GAGTGTGACTTGCCCAAGATGGGTTTTCCTGGCCAAGCAGAGATTCAAACCTTTGTCTCCCAGAGGCATAGTTCAGTACTCAAAACACTACATCATGCTAACTCTGTAGCCAATACTATACCATACATTTTTTTTAAAGTATTCCAGACTGATGTGGCTACTTTCTTACGGCTTTCTCTGCCTTTCATCATTTCTGAACAATGCTTTGATCTCATCTGTCTTTTTTTTTAAAAAAAATAGTCTTTATTAGTTAAAATTAAAAGAAAAACAACAACAACATGCATTATAACAGAAGTAAAAGCATCTAAAAAGTAAAGGAAAAAAAGAAAAAAAGGGAAAGGAAAAACAACAACAACAACAAGGCATTCTGATGACAACCAGGAACCACCCTGTAAGGGAAAAAAAAGGTAAAACAAAAGATAGAAAGATGGAAAGAAAAAAAGGGAACAAAAGCACTTAATTCAGTTTAAAAATATAGCATAGAAAGATCTTTCTATTCCTCCTCACCCCTTCTCTACAAACATAAGCTGAATAATAAAGCAAGAAGGAAAAAAAGAAGAACAATACAGATATACTAAAATAACTTCCTGTCCTCTTCTGCTATAAGTTCCAAATTTAAATCTGTTCCCTTCTTCAATATATCTGCAGTTTGTTTTACTCTCTACCAGTTACACCTATTCTATTTTCTGTATCAAAACCTGATATAACTAAGTCCCCATTTATATTCCTTACGTAATCTGTGAAAAGTTTCCAGATATTCAAGAATGAATCTGTTGCTTTCCCTTTCAATAATGTCGTAAGTTTATCCATCTCTGCCAAATCAATAAGTTTAATTACCCATTCATTTAATTTTGGCATCTTGTTATTTTTCCAATGTTTTGAATAAATCATCCTTGCTGCTGTCATCATGTATCTAATCAAGTTCTTATTTTTTTCCTCTCTAATATTCTTGTTTATCATATTTAATAAACATAATTTTGGTCTTAATATTATTTTAACTTTTAATATCTTCTGTATAAAATCCCCTATCCTTAACCAATATTTTTTAACTTTTTTACACTGCCACCATATGTGGCAATAAGTTCTCACTTGTTTTTTACACTTCCAACATTTATTTTTAAGGTTTTTGTACATCTTCACTAGTTTTTCAGGTGCAAGGTGCCTTTTATATAACATTTTATAAAAATTTTCTTTTAGGTCGTTGCAACCAGTAAATTTCAACCCCCTCTCCCAAACATCTTCCCGTGGGAAGATCTCATCTATCTTTTAACTACTATAGTCCGTGTTGTGTATTGGAATACTTTTCTGTGCATGCATAGAAGAGATACAGGTTTTTCAACCTACTGGATTGGGGATTATTAGGGCCATTTATACACTACACAGGACAAACTTAGTTTACCATGGCCAGTTAGGGGCTAAATTTATGCTGCATGCAAATATGGATGGCCAAAGTGCAGGTTTGGTTTTTTCATTGAAAGAAAAAGCCAAATTCTAAGAAAAGAATGTAAGAACTAAGGATGGTTTATCTTTTCTCTTGCCCTTTGTTCCTCTGCTCTGTATTGCCCTTAGAAACCAAATGTACAAAACTAGAACAGTACAATATATGGGAAATGCAACAATAATGCTCTCAATACAAAAAGTTTTAGTATGAAGGTAATAATTAGTAACGTTGCATTGAGTGATTTCAAAACAGAACTGAAGAGAAAAACAAACCGTATACAAATAATTATTATATCATGGCAGTACTTCAAATAACTCAATTAGAAAAATGAAACAAATAATAATATCTTGCCATGGATCCATAAATACACAACAGAAGTCTAAAAGGGACTTTCCTCATTCACACATGTTCTGGCAACTCTTGTCTTTCTCTTGTGACCAGTGTTTTCAGAGAGGTGGGAGCAAAATAGTAAGTCTTGTGTTGGTCTTATCTATAACAGATACATATGTGAAAAGGAGTCCTGCAGAATAACAAGCCGTGAAGGGTATGCTCTGCTGTTCTTTGGTGCAGGGCCCAGCAGTAGAGTGCAGACAGAATCCACAGAGTCAGAGAGAGCAAGAAAATTAGATTGGTCAGTACCTGTTGTGAATGTAGGTGTTATGTGCAATGGGGATGTATTGTGAATGGTGTTGTAAGCATTTATTGGCAAGTGCTTGTGATGTCTTATATGAAGAAGAACACAGTTTATGTGGATATCTGCTTAGCTACTATATAAGTATCTAAGCTACAGATACAGATATTCTGGACTGCATGCAAAATAAAAAGTGCAATATCAATATCCCCAGCAGAGGAAGAGGGGAAAAAGAAATATACAATAAGTTACAAATCAGACCTTGAGAATCCAGTTCGTAAGATCAGAAGTTATTTAAGAAGCTGGAGCAAATATAAAAGGTCACTGGGTATTGGAAAGATCATAAAGTAGCAGGTGAGCCTCTGGTGAAGCTGTGCCAGTGCTGGGATGCCATCTCAAAGAAAGTCCTTCTCGTAGTAGCCACCTGCGCCACCTCATTTGACTGGAAACACAGTGTGGGGTCTCTCAGTAGGATCTTAAGGTTCAGGAAGGTATCTGTGAGGGAAAGTGGCCTTTGTTCCCAGTTAGAATCATAGGATCATAGAGTTGGAGAAGACCCCAGGGGCCATCCAGTCCAACCCCCTGCTATGCAGGAACACACATCAAAGCATTCCCAACAGATGGCCATCCAGCTTCTGCTTAAAAACCTCAAAAGAAGGAGACTCCACCACACTCCAAGGCAGCAAGTTCCACTGCCGGACAGCTCTGACCGTCAGGAAGTTCTTCCTGAGGTTCAGGTGGAATCTCCTTTCCTGCAGCTTGAATCCATTGCTCCTTGTCCTAGTCTCTGGAGCAGCAGAAAACAAGCCTGCTCCCTCTTCCACATGACATCCCTTCAAATATTTAAACATGACTATCATGTCCCCTCTTAACCTTCTCTTCTGCAGATTAAACATACCCAGCTCCCTAAGCCGTTCCTAATAGGGCGTGGCTTCTAGACGCTTCACCATGTTGGTCGCCCTCCTTTAGACACGCTCCAGCTTGTCGATACCCTTCTTGAATTGAGGTGCCAAGAACTGGACAAAGTATTGCAAATGAGACCTAACCAATGCAGAATAGAGTGGTACCGTTACCTCCCTCAATCTAGGCACCATACTCCTAGCGATGCAACCAAGAATTGCATTGGCTTTCTTGGCTGCTGCATCACTCTGTGGGCTCATTTTCAGCTTATGATCTACCAAGGCTCCTAGATCCCTTTCACATGTACTGCTATCCAGCCACGTGTCCCCCATCCTATATTTGTGCATTCCATTTTTTCTGCCTAAGTGTAGGACTTTACATTTCTCTCTGTTGAAATTCATTTTGTTAGCTTTGGCCCAGCTCTCCAATCTGTCAAGGTCATTTTGAAATTTGATCCTGTTCTCTGGGCTATTAGCAACCCCTCCCAATTTGGTGTCATCTGCAAATTTGATCAGCATGCCCTCTACCGCTTCATCCAAGTCATTGATGAAGATGTTGAATAGCACTGGGCCCAGGGCAGAACTCTGTGGCACCTCACTAGTCACTTCTCTCCAGGATGAAAAGCAGCCATTGGTGAGTACCCTTTGGGTTCAGTCGGTCAACCAATTACCAATCCATCTAATAGTAGCCCTGTCCAGCCTGCATTTTACTAGCTTCTTTACAAGAACGTTGGGGGGAACTTTATCAAAGGCCTTACTGAAGTCAAGATATGCTACGTCTACAGCATTTCCTTCATCTATCAAGCTTGTAACCCTATCATAAAAGGAGATAAGATTAGTCTGGCTTGACTTATTTCTGAGAGATCCATGTTGCCTTTTAGTGATTATGGGATTGCTTTGTAAGTAATTACAAACTGACTGTTTAATTATTTGCTCTAGGATCTTTCCTGATATTGATGTAAGGCTGACCAGGCGATAATTATTTGGATCCTCTTTTTTCCCCTTCTTGAATATGGGGACGACATTTGCCCTCCTTTAGTCTGCTGGGACTTCTCCTGTTCTCCAAGAGTTCTTAAAGATTATTGCAAGTGGTTCAGAAATGACTTCTGCCGGTTCTTTTAATATCTTTGGATGTAATTCATTGTGGCCTGGACACTTGAATTCATCTAATTTAGCCAAATATTCCTGTACTACTTCTCTACTTATTCTATGCTGTATTTCTCCCCCTTCCTCACCTGCTCCCCATCCCCAGGTTGAATACTTCTATCCTTTTGGGAGAAAACTGAGACAAAGAAGGTGTTGAGAACTTTTAAGTAGGAGTAGGCAAGCTGTGGCCCTCCAGATCTTGTTGGACTGCAAACCCCAAGCATTCACCATTAGTTACGTTGCTTACAAGTAAAGCTGAGAGGCATCCAAGCAGTTCTGGAAGCTGTGATTTGGCTATTCCTGATTTTAAGGTTCAGATTGTTATTCTGGTCCTGTTTTTAGGATTCTGGAATACTGAGAACAAGGACTTGGAACATAATGGAAGAAATCTTTATTTTGGTTCATATAGAGCATGATTGTTTCTTTTTGTAATAGAGTAGAGATTTCTCAACTTAGTCCTTTTGATTCTGGAATGAGCAAAGGAACAGATAAATGGTTGCTGTGTTGATAAGGCCTTGGCAAGTGATAAGACAATGGAACAATATAAAAAAGTTAGCAAGTTGGATCTTTTAGATACTTTCAGTGGCTCTGGGCCCAGGATGTACTGTGATAGGACCCTAGGATCGTGTTATGTGCCATAAGACAAAGAACATCTTTGGAAGGCACTTTGAGACCCACACTGGTGAAAAAAGTGGATGATGGTCATTATGTCTAAAGAGTTAAAGGAAAGTAAGGAAATGTGCATGTTCTTTCTAACTAGCCACCTATCAATACAGAGCTTAATTTTAGTGATAAGTGAAAAGAGACCACTCAGAAGACAGGAAGCTTTAAGGGAGTGAATACATCAAAAAGCTCTTTTTAATGTTTTTTTTTAATTTGCCTGTTCTGTGGCTTTACATTAATACACATTTGCCCTGATTTTAAGAAAACATTCAATTTTAACATGTTTTCCAGTGTAGAATATATCACAGACTCTTGTAAAACTCAATTTTATTATTATTATTAATTATTATTTGCCCCTGATGAAGCTCAGGCTTCGCAACTGAATTTTACCGTCCCCTTGCATTTCTTTCTTCATCAATTTTTGCTGCCTAAATTTTCCTGGATCAGTCTTTTTCCGTCTTTGCCTGAGCCTTCATGAACCTTACTCTTGAACCAGTAGCTGTAACTGTTACTTAGTCTTTAAATCAAATTGGGAATATAGATAGCTTTAACTAGAAGGTTAAAGGCAAATGTGTTATTTTGTAAAGCACAATGATTAATTTTGGATGTTGTTTGAGACAATTTCATCTTGATCCTTTAAGCTGTAATTTTCTATGAAATTAATTGAGCTACTTCTGATTCCTAGTATATTATCTGTCTTCACAGACATTGGGTTTCATGTTTATCTGCTGTGAATTGAATAAATCTTTAAATAAATTGTGCTTATTAATAGCTTCAAACTATCTTTGATTACCGTCTAAGCACCTGAGACAAATAGAGAAGCTTGTTTTCAAAGAGCAGTTCTTTAAAACAGGCTTGGAAACAGATTGCAGCTGGCAAAGAGCAGACATGGTATGAACAAAATAGCCAGTCCTAGTGAATAAAATTACAGCCTTGTTTTGGACTAACTGAAGTTTCTAACCATTTTTAAAGGTAGCTGCACCATACACAGTGGATTTCAGTACTCTAAATGGAGAGGCATGGGTAACTGGCCAAGCTCTCATAGGTTATCACAGGTTATGGTTGTAGCTGGTACAGCAACCAAAACTGATGAAAGCCATTGAAAGTCCCAGAAACACTGAGCCACTAAAGCAGGAACTGGAAAATGTGGCAGTTTGGATGTTGTTGGATTGCATCTCCCATCGTCTCTCATCACTGCTTATGTAGGTTAGAGCTGCTGGGAGTTACAGTACAATAACATCAGAAGGGCTACTGGCTTCATTGCTGTTCTAATGCCTGCCCCACATGCTTATGCTTCATCGACTTTCAGGGATCTTAAAACAATGTTTTTCAGAGTTCAGTCAGAACAAAAAACATTACTAACTTTTTTCAAGAGACCAAGCAACCAGGTTACCTGATACAAAGTTCTTGCTGTCAATGTTATCCAGTTTCTTACATCAGTTAAGTGACCAAGTTGCCCTTTGACCTAAGTGAGCCTGTAAAAGTCATCTTTTTGGACTACAAATGCCAGAAGCCATGGACTATGCTGGCTGGTAGATTCTGAGTTTGTTATTGTTATGTGTCTTCAAGTCAATTCAGCTTTGGATCAGGCTGTTGTAGGTTTTTTGCAGGGGGTTGGGGAGGCAGGAATTCATCAGAGGAGCTTTTGCCATTGCTTTCCTCTTAGGAAGAAAGTGTGATTTACCCAAGGTCACCCAGTGGTTTCTGTGACTGAATGGGGATTTGAACCCTGGTTAGGTAGAGTCCCAGTCCAACTCTCAAACAGTTACACACACTGGCTCTCCTGGATGCAGGTTCTCAGCACAGAGGCCAGAGGCAAGAGAATGGAAAGGGGATCCCAGAGAGGAGAAGGAAGCATGCACACACCTAGCAAATAAATTCATGAAGATCAGACCTGCAAATGTGAAAGGAGGACTGTATTCCAGTTTTGATGTTTCTCTGGCTAATCTTCCTTTGTAGGTGTTTTTTTTCCTTGTTGACGAACTGCTATTCTGAGGTTTGCCCAGGAAAATTGAAGCGTTCTGCAACTGGTTTTTGTGTGTTTTCATTCCTGATGTCTGAAGCCTGGTCTGTTTGCCCAATGTAGAGTGCTGAAGGGCATTATGGGCAGAAGATGGCATATAGAGATAAGCAAGTGAAAGTACCTCTAATATTATGATTGATGTGATTAGGTCCTGTGATGACATTTCCCAAGTAGATGCATGGGCAGGGTTGGCATCTGAGTCTGTGACAAGCTGTTATATCTGTCACCCCATCCGTGTTGACTATGAGGCTGCCTGTATGTAAGTAAAAGACTGCCACCAAGAGCCTTTGAGAGGGCAGAATTATTGAGCATCATTTTGCTTGTATGAGAGATTAATGCAAAGATCCTGTGGTTACTGCAATCCCTGATGTCCCCTTTCTTGGGGACTGGAAGGAATATTGAACGTTTCCAGTCTGTGGACCAATGTTTTGTATTCCATATTTGCTGGCAGATTTTAGTTAGAACTGGAGTAGATTTTATCCCTGCAGTGTGAAGCAGCTCTATTGGTATGCCATCTGTTCCTGGTGATTTGTTTCTTCCAAGTGCTTTGAGTAAGGTTTCACTTCACTTTCTAAACCTGGAGGTTCATCTTCAAATGGTTCTTCCTAGAGTGAATCTGTCATCTTTTCTTCTCTTTTATATAGTTCTTCCATGTGTTGTTTCCATCAGCTCTTTATTTGTACTTGGTCAGGTAATGTATTCCCCTGCTGGTCATATAGCATCCCCACTCTTGGTTTAAATTCTCCTTGGATTTCTCAAATCTTGTGGAGGATGCCTCTTGTTCTTCCTTTTTTGTTGCCATTGATTATTACAGTAATTTTCCTTGTTTCTGCGTACAAGTTGCAGAACAGTTGCATTCAGGGTTCTGGTCCTATTTTTCTCACCCTTTACTTTTGCTTCTCATCTGTTCTTAACTGCTTGAAGAGTTTCATCTGTCAATCACTGAGGCTGCTCATTCTTTTGGGCTGCTGATAGTGTCTTTTTGCATTCCTCCCTGACAGTTTCCCTGGCTTCAGTCCAGAGTTCTGGCTTCTGGTCAGTTAGGGCTAATACAGTAGGACCCCCATATTGACGGAGAATGGTTCTGCACCCCCCCCCCCGCCCCACAGTAGTAGGGAACGTCCTGTCCTGCCACCAGCTCTGGCCAGATCATGGTGGCAGTGGGTGGGAAAAGAGTGGATCCGCCCGGGCGGGCGATGGGAGTTGGCGAGGAGGGGCAACTGGAGTTGGTGAGGGGTGCAATCCCGCACTCCTCACTCTTTTCTCACAACCCGCCACTGGGATTGGGGCCGGGGAGGGTGGCAGAAGTTGGCGAGGGGCATGATACCGCGCTACTCATTCTTTTCCCCCCTTCTGCTGCTGGCCCCGGGCACCCAGCCCAGTTATCCATGGTTGGCCTGATGGTGGCCAACCGTGGATAACTGAATCAGCAGATAATGAATCCGTGGATGGGGAGTCCTACTGTAGTGCAAATCTAGTAATGTAAATAATTGGCGGGTTGTGGGAAGAGAGCGAGGAGTGCGGGATTGCGCCCCTTGCCAACTCCGGTTGCCCCTCCTTGCCATCGTTAAATTCTACAGGAATGTTCTTCAGGTTGTAGTTTGGCACAATAGTTTAGTAGTCTTCTTTAGCTTTAACTTTGATATTGGCAGTTCATGGTTGGTGCCAGAATCTTTTCCTGGTCTTAATTTTGCAGAGGAAATGAAGCTTCTCCATCTTCTGCTTCCAACTTTGCCATGTATTTGATTTCTATGTCAGCCATTGGGTGATATCTCTGTATACAGTCACTTTTTTTGCTTGAAGAATATACTTGCAATGAACAAACTGTTGGCCTTGCAAAATTCCACCAGTCACACTGCTACTTCTTTCCTCATCCTAGGCCAAATTTTCCTATAGTCTTTGATACTGCTCTGTTTCCTACTTTTGTATTCTAAACACCCTAGACCTGTTTGGTATATGCCCAGTTTCCTCCTTGACTCCAGCGTAGAATCTTTTAATTTGTTCTTCTTCTGCCTCTGTAGTTAGAGCATAAACTTGGCATTATGGTTATAGATTATGATTATGGTTATCCTGATTGGTTTTCTCTGAAGTCTTACTGATATTACTTGGTCAGACTTTGCATTACATCCCTTGACTACTTTTTCTACATCTCTCCTCAGTATTAATTTTATTAAACATTTCTCCTTAGATTTTCATTTCCTGAGTAAAACACTGTGTAATTATCTGACTCAAAATGTCCCATTCTTGTCTACTTTAGCTCATTCACCCTCAATATTGCAACGTTTATACATTCTGTTTCTCGTTTTACTATGCTTAGCTTCCCCTGATTCATGCTTCTCACACTCCATGTTCCTATAATATGTGTTGTGGAACTTTGGACTTTCCTGTGACCTCTGAGGATGTCAATAGCTGAACGGCCTTTTGGTTTGAATCCAGTTTTCATCATTAACCACAACACTATTTATAGTTGACCTCTGCTGTACTCCAGTGCCATCTGATCTGGGAATTTCATCTTCTGGCATTATCTCCTATTTCATCTTGGATTGTCTTATCATAGGGTTTTCATGGGAAAAGGCATTCAAAAGGGCTTTACCATGCCTCCTTCTGCACATTACTAGCATGCGTTGCAGTTGTCTCTGAGAAATCTTCCACCAGCATCATCCCCTACTACTGCTACTGCCTTGTACTGTCTGACATATTTAATCTGGCTCCTCAGCAAAAGCCTGTCTGACATGGGGTACAGTACTAGCAGCACTGCTGCCATTAACATATCCTCTTTCCTCACAGGAGCATGCAATCCCACCACTGCAGAAAGGTGGTGGCACAGTAGGAGAAGAGTTCAAGCTGTGAACTGTTGTCAGTGTCTAACTGTCTGGAATGCTAGAAATTTGGAGACTTTAGTAAAATGAGGAAGCATAATTCTTATGGGAGGGCAATAACCTAATTTTACCCCACCTCTGCAGCTATACCACTGTGAGAAGAGCCTTAATTCAGTGGCAGAGCACATGGTTTGGCTATAGAAGATCCCAGTTCAGTCTCTGGCAGCTCCCAAGCAGGCCTGGGGAAGATCTCTGTTCCAATCCTGAAAAGGCATTGACAGTCATGTTGAAGAAGATGGATCACCGAAACGTACAAAGCAACATTCTGTGTCCCCATTAGAGCCTGAAAAAGTTACTGGTCAGACTAGCTGAGATCTTCAACATTAGTCCACAAATTAAGTTTTTTCAAGCTCCTGAAGTGCTAAGAGGGGTATGTTTCCTTTACTAACTAGTTGCGCTTCAGATAGTAGTGGTGGGGGCACATAGCAGAGTCTCCTCGTAAGGCAGGGTGGGCAAAATGCAGTCCTCAAAGTCTGTATTCTGTATTTCCCAAAACTGCATTTTTCTGCACCCCCTCCCATGAATAGTCTCCTCTGGAAGCCTCCAAGAGAGGCAATCCACCTTTTAGACAGATCAGACTCCCTCCACAAATACAGTGAGTTGTTTATCATTTAAACAATTGCCTGTTTTTCAAAACTAGGACTTCCAACTGCTTCTAGCTGGTTTGTTGGTTTTGGCACTTTTGGCACTCTATATGTCTCTTGAAGAGTTTCAGCGAAGAAAATTGGCCTCTGGACCTTCCACAGATGCCCACCCCTGCCTAAAGCAACTGTGTTTGTTTGTCTATGGGTATCCCATCTTGTGGGGAAAGGTTAGACATGACCTGTAGTCCAATAAAATATATATGATGCGCATTGAGGTTTGCACCTGGTAATGACAGCGAATGACGTAATCCCATGTAACTCTTGCTAAGACAGTGTAATATGTAACCAGGGCAGAGGGTTGCATCGTACATGGGAACATGCAAAGTTGGCTAGGAGTTGCATCAGAAATGTATGTATATAAGGGGGTGTGTTCTAGCCAACTGTGCCCTCTTGATTGTCTGATGGAGTGACCGGAGGCTATGTTGGATGCATATCTTCGCGTGCTGTGGAATGCTGAAACTCTGTTGGAGTACTGTATATATGTATGTATCGTAACTGGAAAGTAAAAGCCTCCAGTTGGAAGATAAGAAGGTGTGGGTATATTTTGTGGCTTCAGAGCATTTGCTGCTAGTGTTTCAGCTCTGCTGGACATGTTTCTAAGCTGTGTGTACAGTCTCTACTATACGGTGATTTTTGAAACACTTGACTCTGGTAAGCTGTTTTTGTCAGTGCTCAGTGCAGGAGGGAAGTGCTCCCATCATCCACCATCCCTCCACACATCTGGGGTGCCGTATTCTTTACAGTGCCTTGCAGTGGACAAGAGTGTAAAGAATCTAGCAGATATCAACCCAGCCACTGAGAAAGCTAAGGTGCCGTCACTGGAACCACAACAACCGGGTACCTTAAACTATTCAGTGAAGAGTGGCTGGGTTGTCGCTAGCCTGTTTCTTAGAAGCCCCTATTTTCTATTTATAATCAAAGTTGGTCATTCTAAGGATCAGATAACATGAAACACTGGTATCTGAGCTGTCTTGTTCTCCTTCCCCTCCATTTTTACTTCTCTGTCATATCCTTCTGAGAATGTATGCCAGAGAGGCTTGTTCTGATTAATTTGTATGCTGCTTTAGGATCCTTCCTACTTGAAGAATGAAGTATAAACACTATTAATAAACAAACAAAGAAAACACAAACCCACATACACACACACTACTTACATGGTGCAAGTATAGAAATACATTGTTCACTGCTAGTTGCAGGAGCAGCCAGTGGCTTCCATGTCATTGGAGCAGGGAATCCACACCAGGTTTATTCTAGACTTTAAAGGAACAAGCCAAGGCGCTGAACCGATTTGGGGTTAGGGCTCAGGGCTGTGGATAGCTCCTTAAAGTGTGGAATAAAACCCAGATTGAATTCACTGCACCCTTGACCTAAAAATAAAAATAAAGTTTTGTGAAGGAGAAATGGAACTCCCACAGTCCAGCATTAAGGCTTATATATGGTTTTGCATGCTCTGCGCTGTACAATAAGAAAAATTCATGTCTAAGGCTTAGATGTGAAAATGATGCAGTTTCAGATTGCATATGTAAATATCAGTGTTTTAGATTAGTTTTCCAGATATTGATACCTGTGAATGAGTCATGTGAAATAGAATGTAAAAAGGTTACTTTTGTGCACTATAACTTGCTTATCTCTGGGAAGAGGATATATTATACAGTTGTTTTCTATGGGCAGCAATTGCTTCTCCACCAGGGTTTTTTTTTTTTTACGTTTTAAGGTGTACCAGGAAATCCCTTTTCCAGATGTCTTTTCACTCAGTGACTTCTTATCTCTATGGCTGTGCCTTCAATCATTAATCATTAAAAGATGAGGCTCATTTTCTTCAAAACAATTTGGGAGATAGTGCCTGTATATATTGCCTCATATCTCAGATTCTAGAAGAACTGTTCACTTTGAAGAAGAAGAAAGCTCTGTGACTCTGGGCCAGATAATAGCCACTGGGTGGCACCATAAAATCCAGATTAAAAACCAGACATTCAAGTAATCTGGCAATCATAGTTGTAGTAAAAAAGAAATGTAATTTTTTCTTATCATAAAGTACCCAGAAGCAGCAAGAAATCCCACTACTTCTGTGGCCTAAATCCAACTGATAGTGACAGATCCCTGCAGATTAAGATCTTGAGCCCTCAAAACAGAAGGTTTCAACAAGGCAGGGAGCTCTTACATCACCAATGATGACAGTGCAGCACATAACTACTCTGGTCAGCAGAAGCCAACCTGCTTGGTAAGTGTCACCATTAACTTGAGTGGTGCCAAAACTAATGATGCAGGCACCTGCTGTCTTCTAACTGCTGTCATGTCTTTTTTGTCCTTTCCAAACTCTTATCTTTGCTTCCTGTCTCCCCCTCTATACCTCCCTGCATCCTATGTTCTATAACATTTTCTCAAAGCTTAGAAAGATTTAGTTGGTTCTTGTATGGGCCCTCTTGAGTCTCTTATTGGGAGAGAAGTGGAAAATAAATTTAATTAATTAATAGTCCCCACTAAAGTATGACCATTGAAGCAGTAGGCTTTATATAAATATTAACTTATCATGCAGCAAATTGTTTAGCAATTGGGTATACTCTAGTTGGGATAAAAACTGGATGCAAGTCATTGCCTCTAAACTTCATCCTTGTGAATACAGTGATTTTGAGCTGTGAAGAATCTCCCTCAGGAATGAGGACAAGAGATACTGAGGCAGAGTAAGCTAAGTGCTGTGGAGGATCAAAGGGAGCTCTGTCTAGTAGAAGATGGATGTTCCTCCAGGCAGTCTGCTATACACTGCTCCTTCTCTCAGGTGCAGTGGAAGATGCTGACCTATCACCAATGTTGAAGTAAGATTCAGCTGTCTACCTAGTTGGCTTCTGTAGTTCTAATGCACTGAGGGTATCTTGTCTATACAGCTAAATGTGTTGGACTGGCTGCATGGACAAAGGAGATAAGTGTTCTCTTGGGGTGGAAAAAAAAAAAGTAGGAGTTCCCCTTTCAAAATCTAGAGAAGAGCCTTCCATGTCTGTAAATCAAAACAATGCAGTTCTATCTTCACAGAAGTGGCAGCACGAAAGGGTAAAGAAGTGAAGTGCTTTGCTGCTGAAAATGTGAAGTGCCAGGCTCAAAAACAAATCCACAGGCATATGTGTATATATATATATACATAGCCCCAAAGAGGCCACCTCCTCGCAGCTATTTCCTTCAGGTTTTTACATATTTATTAAATTTGAGAAGTGGTTTTACAGTAGGGTTGTGGCAGACCCTGAGAGAGCCAGCTGCAGATTCAGACCTCGGGCCCTGAAAACCAAAGGCTTCAGCCAGGCAAGGAGGTCTTATATCACCAACCACAATGAGCATACACCAGCGAAGCAGCAGTATGGGCAACAGAAGTCAACTGCTTGGTAAGCTGAACCATTAACTTCAGTGGTACCAGAATTAATGTTGCAGCCACCTGCTTTCTTCTGATTCTAACTGCAGTTTTGTTCTTTTCGGCAGTCATACCTTTCCTTCTCTCTTTTCTTTGATTCCATCCCCTCCCCATCTCCTAGTCTCCCATTCTCATTCTCAGCAACATTTTCTCATAGCTTGAAAAATGTATTTTGTTGGACTACAACTCTTTAAGAAAACTGGGGGATTCTGGGAGTTGTAATGGACAAAATAAATTTTTCAAACTCTGCTTTCTGCTTGCTTCATCTCCTGTGATTTTTCCTCCTCCTGTTATTGTTTCTCATTCACTCTCTTCCCACTTGCACCCAGTGATGAGGAAAACAGCCAGAGGTTCTCTACTATAAAGAATGCTTAAAGATTATTAATAGATATAAAAGAGGTAAAATCGTGGCTTTTATTCCATCTACTTGTTTTGGCACAAAAGTTTGAGAAACCATAAGAAAGCATAGATGTCAGTGAAGTCAGACAGACTTCACTCTCCAGTCAGATTTGGGTAAACTTTGCCAGGGATGCAAATAGTGATGTTTAATGAAACAACAAAGTAAATTCCTATCACAAGAATGATATATACCATTGACTGGATATATATAGTGGCTATTTTTGATTAGCTATTAATATTTCTATGAATGCTGGTTTCCCTGATTATTTTAGATGGTGATGCTATCTTGATAACTTTGTGCAGTACTTTGAAAATATTTTGTGCAGTACTTTGAAAATATTTTTGCTTTTTTTAAAAAAGATTTTTTTAAGATATATTGTTAGTCTGTGTATGCAATTGATGACTGGGGCTCTTGGCTCATTCATAGGGTCACCATAAGTCAAAGTTGACTTGAGGGCAAACAACAACAACAATAATAACAACTATTGTTCCTTTATAAATCTTTATTGACTAGTCAGAAGATTTCAAAGCAGCATACAATATTCAAAAAGATCAGCAATAAACACAAGACAAAAAACACAGCAATTATATTGTTCATGCAAATTACTGGTAAGTCTGGAGTATGTAGGGGAACTTGCAAAAGCAAACACCTTTTCAGCATGCAACTAAAAATACAAATTGTTAGAAAATGTCATATTGTATTTTTTTAAAAATAAAAACCACATTCTGTTTAACTGCATGACAGGATGGCCACATCTCGCCTTTCACATGTTTTACCCTGAATCATATTAACATTTGAAATAAAGAGTGAAGAATATGAGGATCTGTACGTGTTGCTGAATTACAGGTGCCACCCTCTCCGTCAGTTGGCCATTCAGACTGTGAATGATGAGAACTGGAATCCAGCAACCACTTCTGGAGAGTCACAGATTTCCCACCCCTAATTTAAGGGAGAACTATTGCTCTGCTGCACAACTCCAGTGAGCTCTTATTGTGCTCTAGAGAAGAATTATAATCTCATAGATTTTTGTTGCAAAGGACAGGGTCTGGTGATCTCAAATCTCTTGGCTTAGCCTCTGAATTTTCTTGATCCTGCCAACAGGATCAATTGTGTGAGCCCCATGATCTCCGTTTGTGCCAGTGTGTGTTGACATCCGTGCACTGTCAGTATAGCAACATTATTTGCTCAGAGTTCAACAACAGGAAAGTTCTGTCTTACGATCTTTTATGTAAGTGCATTTTAGAATGTCTCAGTAGCAGGCTTGGGCTTTCCTTTGCATGATTCCTGAATAATAGGGCATTTAAGCAAGTTCCTCTGTGCAGAATCAAAGCTTTGCGCTACAACTCCTAGAATACAAACCAGTGGATTCCTTCCAAATTCTATGGATCCCCTATCTAGTATATCCACAGGGATATGCAGGCTTGTGGAAACTAGGAACTGTGGTCCTCAAATGTAATTTTTCCTAACTCCATTTCAACTCTAGTGAAAGTGTTAATTTGATTTATGCTTACCTGTCCAATGCAGTTGTACTAAGCATCTTTACCCAAAAGAAATTACCATGGAGTTCAATGAGACATATCCATATATGATCATGATGACGACTATCACTCTCTCGTTTGGGTGTAGGATAATGCAGATCATATTCAATCTGACTTTGGAAATGTTTTCCTCATTTTCTTCCCAAAGACCTAAACAAAAGAATGCTAGGGCAACTGGTAGTTGGAATAGCATTTCACTAAGTTCTTTGCTCCTTATACAGTATATCACAAATCAAAATCTTAAATCTTCAAGTGCCACTTATTCAGCAAAATGAGGCTCAAGATAGTAAAAAATAAGTAAGTAAGACATTGATCCCAGGCTCAGGAGCTCCCTTTCAAGAGAGGCTAGATCAGCTCCCTCCTTGATGTGCTTCAAATGGCAGATGAAGATTTCTTTTATTGTAAACTGACTTATTTGTAAAGCAATGGCTTCTAATAGTGTGATGTACCATTTATATTTCTTGCTTGTGAATGGATATGTTTGATTCCTTTTATTTTTATTGATTGCTTTATTAAATTTTAACTTTCTGTATTTTTTTTTTACTAATGTGCGCTTTTATAAGCATCTGTTTTAATTTTTGCAAACCATCTTGAGTCTCAGCGTTGTGGCAAAGATGGGACATAAACATAGCAAAACAAATAACAACATCAACAGGTTCAGATGAAAACATTAAGTGACAGGGCTTTCTCTGTAGCAACACCCCAGCTGTGTAGTTCCCTAAATTCTAAGCCTAACTTTGTTTATACAAAGAATGGTAGCTGGAAATGTTCACCTTGGAAAAGAGGTGACATGGTAGCAATCTTTAAATGTCTGAAAGGATATAATGTAGCAACTGTGGAAGACCTGGGGCCACATTAGCCTTCTTGGAGAGTTTGGAGGGCTGGACCTAGCCATAGATAGATAGATATATGGCATGCACGCGCGTCTGTGCACACACACACATGCACACACACAGATAGAAAGATAGATATAGATAGGCCCAAACACCCTAGATCAGTGGTTCTCAACCTGTGGGTCCCCAGATGTTTTTGGACTTCAGCTCCCAGAAGCCCTGAGCATTGACCATAGTGGCTGGGGCTTCTGGGAGCTGAAGTCCACAAACATCTGGGGACCCACAGGTTGAGAACCACTGCCCTAGATGGAATATGAGGGCATGTTTTGGGGCCTTCCTGGACCTCTAGAGGGCCTTTGAGGACATTTTGAGGAATTTTTTTTTTTTAAAAGTCAAAACATTTTGTTTTGACTCCTGGAGGTTTAACTCAAGGAGGCTTCCAAAGGCATAGAATTGTGCTCTACAGCCTCTAGAGCAGTGGTTCTCAACCTGTGGGTCCCCAGATGTTCGTGGACTTCAGCGCCCAGAAGCCCCAGCCACTATGGTCAATGCTCAGGGCTTCTGGGAGCTGAAGTCCATGAACATCTGGGGACCCACAGGTTGAGAACCACTGCTCTAGAGATTATTTGGGAGCAATCTGGGAGCAAGGTTTCTTTTCCTTCTGCCCCACCAATCCCTGGGGGACCTTGCAGGATACAAAAACAGCCCTGTGGGACAGCCTGTGGACTGTGTGCCACACTTTGTCCACCTCAGTGCAGAAGATAGAACAAGCTTGTTTTCTCCTGCTCCAGAGACTAGGACATGAGCCAAAGAATTCAAACTGCAAGAAAGGAGATTCTGCCTAAACATTAGGGTGAATGATGATGAGAGGAACTGTTCTTCTGATAGAATAACTATTTGACAGTGCAATGGACTTCCTGGGAAAGGGCTTGCTATCCGTCACCTCAGGCCCTTTGTGGTTTGAGAGACAATAAATAAATTGAATGAATGAATGAACGAATGAATGAATGAATAAAAAATAAAGCATAAATACAGCAGTTTTACCTGTTAATGTTAGGGATACAATTTTCACTAATTTTCTTCCCTAAGGCAGTAATGAGTCATTTTAGTAGTTTTCTTCCTGCTGAAAGTCTTTGAAAGACTGTGCAGTTTGAATCTTATTCTGTGCAAAATTGATAGGTGCTTGCTTTGTGCAGAAAACAGCACGCACTGCAAATGCTGCTTTCTGCCAAAAAAAGTGAAATTTTTGTATAGAATAAGTCCCCAGCTAGGGATATTTTGCATAGCGGTAGTCCCCTGCTATAGTATTTTCTGTGTAGGAAACAACATTTTCTGTCTGCAAATAATATTTGTGTGCAGAAGATGCTGTTTTCTGTGCAAAACAATAATAGAATAAGAATGGAATAAGTCCTGAACTATGAAGATTCTGATCATACAGGATTTTTCTCATCATGGTTTCTTGACACTGTAGAAGAAAAATTTAAATAATATTTTTAAACAATATTTTGAGTATTTTTGAATATGCTTTCTATTCCTAGTTAAAATAGACTTTTTACAGCAACCCATTTTAATGACCAAAGGCACACGCGCCTGGCTGGTATCTAAAAATGCTGCCAGGGAAAACACAGGAACAAGTTTTACATTAAAAAAAAATGGTGGTAGCGGTGGTGGTGAGGATGAGGATGATGATAGTTGAATTAATACATTAAAGAATGCATGAATACATGTAGCGCTTGTAATGGTATCTTGCCAGACTTAGACTAGGGTGCTGAGATCCAAAACTGAATTAGCAATTTGCTAGTATGCATTCATAATATTTCATTTGCAGACCCAAAATCTCTGCAATCAAGGGATATGTTTTTGTAAACTCTCTTTGTAAAATGCCTCACCTCAACCATCTTTCACATTTCCATACCTTTTGGTGTGCTGCTACACCCAAGAATGATTTTCCCTTATCTTTATCTCCGGCTAACTTTCTCTTCCATATTCAGGCATCTTTGTCAAATGCTTTATTAAAGTATTTCTTAAAGTGTTTTAATCACTATCTACATGTCTCTCTGGTATTTGTCAACTCTTCTCCTGTCTCACTTAGGTAATGTTATGTCCTGAACTCCCTGTCCTCATTGATGTTTTGTCTGTCTGATCATTTCTGTGTCGAGCCCAGTATCTACATGCCAAAATCTCATCTCCCAATTTCCTGAAAATTTGCTTCCCTCATAAGGAGAATGCAGTTTTTGTTTTTTAATGCCTCATTCTCAAGGCTATCTAGAATTTCTCTGAATTTCTTTTAGCAATGTTTTTGAGTTTACCTATTTGCTGTTGGTTGGCCAAAGTAGTTTTGTGTGTATATACATGGGCCTGAGTGCATGTATTTCTATTACATATCTTCACAGTTACTCTGGCTGCCTGTGTTTCTTGATCTGAAAAATCCCTCTGGGTAAACTGTTGCATTTTCCCCTGGGTTTGCAATGGTACAAACTTTCCCTTCAACAACTGCATCTTTTTGTCCTATATTCATCCATCCATACTCTTATATCTCACTCTGGGAACTTGGTCAGAGAGAGCCAGAGGTAAGACGGGTTCTTCAGAGAGCCCCACAGGCTAGAGAATAATGCTGGTGTAGCTTTTCCGAGATCTAGGTAGGCCTAAATCTCAAGTACTGAGAGGATCCTTCCTCAGAGCCTGGCGTTACAGGAAATGCAGCTCAAGATCTGCAGCTGTGGCAGGTCTAAATAGGGCAGGTTTACATAGGGACTACAAAACGCAGTGTCCAAACACGAATCAACATGAAAGACACTGCAGAGTGATCCACCCAGAAAAATCAACAGTAGCAGAACATGTTATGAACCATCCTGGAAATAGAATGCTTTTTGAAAGCACAGAAATTCTGGGCCATTCTGACAACTACTATGTCAGACTACACAGGCCATTGAAATCCATAAACACATGGACAATTTCAACAGGAAAGAAGAAACTCAGAAAGTAAACAAGATTCGGCTACCAGTACTGAAGAACACTAAAATCAAGACTCAAAAATATGCCAATGAACACCACCCAGACTCTGGAGATCCCTCTACAAGGAACAATACAATGGGTTGCTAATGTACTTAATGCTCTGTTAGGCATATCCCCTGACTAACAATACACCCTGGGGATATCCCATTTAACAATAGGCCATCACACAGGCCAACTGTAACACATGCAAATTGCTCCCTCCCACCTGGGGACTACACGAGTATATATACTCTGTCTCACTTCCATGCCACCAGATCCTCTGAAGATGCCAGCCACAGATGCAGGCGAAATGTCAGGAGAAAATACTAATAGAACACAACCTCAAAGCCCAGAAAACCCACAACAATCTGTTCTGAGTTTAGAATTTGATGGGTATGTGTTGATCCACACTTCCCATACTACCTACAGGCTCGATGCAACATGCTCTCCAGAATCTTTACACTGCTTGATGAGGACATCACTGAAAAGAGCACACACATTTGAAATGGGCTTATAGAAAACATTGATAAAATGCTTTAATGAGTTGGGGTGGGGTGGATATGTTCAAGCTATGTGCATCATTTTTAGAATGTACACACAGTACTCATGCTGGAAATAAAAACACAGAAAGAGATGGACCTATAATAAAGGACACCTTAGGACAGATGGGACATGGCATAGATAGGCTGTGACAGGGTGGGATCCTAGGCATGATGGAACCAGTAAGGGATACAGTGTGAATGTAGGAAAAAGGATGAGGTCTGTGGATGTGGCGCTTATAGATATTCACATCCCTATCTAGAATTCCTTGTGTGCAACAGCTAGTTTGCATCACAGAAACATCTCTGGATTGGCTCTTAGAATGAGAGGATAGCACCATGCTATATCAAAGTGTGCATACGTACCAGTACAATTAGAGATTCCCAGTGCTTATTGAATTCCAAAGAGTTCTTCCTAAGGGGAAAATCTTTTTTAAAAAAATACCCAAGTACATCTCCATGTAACTGGGACACAAATACAGCCTGGAGGCTAAATGCAACCCTCCTGCCTGGGACTGGTGTGGCCCTCAACCCATGAAGGTTGCCCATTCCTATACTATAAATTTTCTGTTCTTTATTCAGAAAGTTTCTAGGTACTGGACTTCAACTGTTTTATGGAAAATATGATCCTTGTAACACTGATGCTGTTCTATAAATGTTGCTCATTATAAGTCCTTAAAGCACAATTTATGTGCAATATATGGAAAATGACAATGTAGAAATCACATACCAAGGTCACCCATAATATGGCATGATAATTTTTCTTCTGGGTACTGTTATGCCTAATATATAGTATTTTTGTATAAATCCTCTTGGGTTTGACACAAAATGACTATGAGTCTTTCTTAGTAAGTAGAAAGGTTCTTTTAGTTCCGCTAATTTGTTTTGTAACACATTTCTCTTGAAGAAGAACTTGTTTGACCTCAAAACATGCTAGGGTGCCTGGACTGAATTAATTCCCATCCAGCCATAAAAGTTTGTGGTTAGCTCTAGCCTGGAACCAGGATTTGTAATTCTCACTGCATTTTTCATGCTTTTCAATATACCAATGTAGAGCCTTTGAGTTTTGAGGTGAAATTCAGCATTGCATGGAACAGAATGTCCTGTTGCGCTCTCCCTAAAGAAGCCCCTTGAAATTATTCTCTCAACTCTTCTCTAGAGGGTCTCTCAATACTCCAGAGCAAATATAGGGGATGGGAGAAGGTCTATTTTGCTGGTGGAAGCCTTCCATCTACAGAAAGGGACTAAATGGATTTTGCTCCTTGCATCCCCCTGAATGTACAGCTTCATGTCTCAGAAAATGAGTACCAGATGCCTTTTAGGTACTGGGAACAGATAATACAGATGATCTCCTGTTTTAATGTCTAGCTTGTGGAATTCCAAGAGGCATCTAGTTGACTACATTTTCAACAGCATGCTGGATAGTATAGTTTAGATCAACAAATAGGCATAAAAACAGTAGACACAATGAAGCTGATAGAACTCAATTGACTTGTAACTAGCACAGGTCCCATGCATTTCACTGGATCTCTTTTAAGTAAGACTCATATTTGGATTCCACTCAACAGCAGAGTGACTTTTGTGATCTTCTGTCAAGGTCATGAATTCTTCCTTCTTGAAGCTACTGAAGGGATGAGTCAAAAGGTCAAAGGAAGAAATGATTCTTCCCATTTGAAGGGGAATTCAGTTGGGCACTAGAATGACAAACAGTATCATTTCTTCTTATTGCTGGAACACTATTAATTACTGTTGGAACACTGTAGAGCTGCATTTTCAGTTCTCCATTGCATGAGATTCCCCACCTTCCCACCAAAATAAAATGCACCAAAGGCATAGTCCAGCATGAAACTAACATCAAGGGCTAAACAACATAAATTGCTGCTTGGTGTGTTTGAGGCATTGCACAAGGGAATCAGGACCTCAGATTCTGCTCCTCTACTGGCCAGAGAATACATGGACCTCCTCTTCAGAATTTTATATCTCATTTGCATCAGCTCTTGCAAACAACAGTAGATGACTCCAACAGTGACTTCTGTTGTAAAATACGACTCTTCTGCATTGTCCACACTGTCTGCTGAGTGATTGATAAACTGTTCCCTTTTACTTTTGTAGATCTGCACTGCAAGTGCTTTGCAGCTGAAAGTGACTGTTGCTCCTATGTGAGAAGGCATCTAACCATCTTCCCTCCCTAGTCTCTCAGACCTTTCACACTTCACATTTACAGCACTATGATTCCACTTGAACAGCCGTGGTTGTATCTTATGGAATCTTGGAATCTGTAATTTACAGAGCCCATTGGGATTCTCTAGCAGAGAATCTGAGAGCTAGCATGATGTTGCATCACCAGCATGGTGTAGCAGAGACCAGGGTTTGAGTCCTTGTTCAGCCAGGTAACCCCACTGAGTGACCTTGAGTGTGTCACACACTGTCAGCTCCAGAAAACCCCATGATAGATTCATCTTACAGTTGCCATAAATCAGAAATGACTTGAAGGCACACAAGAACAGCATGCAGAGAATTTAAAACACTGAGTGGGGCCAGATATGGGGAACATTTAACCCCTCCCCATGGAAGCAGATTCAGTAGCTACTACTTTGCCACTGCTTTGCTTCTAGACACCCTTCAAAGTGTTTGTTATGACATATAAAGCCCTTTGTAGCTTACGTCCAGACTATCTGAAAGATTGTATCTCCCTACATGAACCTGCCAGAGTCTTAACATCGCTCAGTTCTGCCACCATCACATGTATATCCAGTGGGAGCACAGGAAAGAGCTTTCTCTGTGGCTACTCCCAGGCTAAGGAATTCTCTTCCACAGGAAGCTGGTCTGGCCCCCCTCTGCTCTCTTTTCCTGACATACCAAAGCCTTTCTGTCCCAATAGCCATTTAATGAGTAATTGGTTGCAAGGAGTTATAATTTATGAGATGTGTGTGTGTCTGCTTTGAAATGATTTTAAACTTTTAAAATGTGAATGGCATTTTTAATATGATAATTTATTTAACTGTGCTTTAACTTTATTTATTAGGTTTACCCTTTCCTTATTTTAATATTTTTGTAAGCTGCCTTGAATCCCATGCTGGGATTTTTTTAAAAAAATAAATAAACACATAATAGATAAGTTCTAAATAATTATGAAATTGCAACTCGCAGAATTCCACAGTATAGACCAAAAAGAATCAAAGTGCCATAATGGTATGGTGTGGAAGGGGCATCTGTGGATAACTGAATCATTTTGCACTGTAATTCCCATGGACAAGGAGTATGGGTGCTGTAATTTAATAGCAGCTGGAGGGCCACCCAGCCCTATTACAGAGGTAGATTTTAAGAGCTTGGAAAAGTTAATTTTTTGTAGTTCAGCCCCTTGAATCCTCCAACCACTGTAATCAAAGACTGTGCTGGCTGAAGGCTATTGTAAGTTATAATTTGCAAAAGTAACTTTCATTCTGATAATGTGTTATATATGGTGCTGCTCTTGAAGATGACCCATAAGTTTCAACAAGTGCAGAATGTGATGGCCATAATTATAAGCAGTATAGCTAGAATCAAAATATACCAGCTTTGAAGTTGCAGTACTGACTTGCAGCCATGAGACCAATTATATTTAAGGTCCTAGATAGTTCAGGTGTCGGAAATTTGCAGGAGTGCTTCTCTGTGTATCAGCCTACCCATAACTTCTTAAGATCATCAAGGGAGGCTCTTTTGTGAGAATCAGAGATACAGTATATCTCAAAAAGGGAGATAGCCTTCTCAGTGGTGGGATCCCAACTATGGAATATGTTCCCCAGGGAAGAGCAACTGCCACCAACACTTCAAAGGTTTTAGCACCAGTTTGCGATGACATTTTGACTCATTCTGTTTTATTGTATCTGCTGCTGTTTTACTGTGGCAACATGTTTTGGGATTTTTTTTTCCTGTTTGCAGAGTTTTTTTCTTCCAAATTCATTAGACCTAACACTACCACCTTAAGAGCTCTCACATTAAAAACTGAATCATAGAAATGTAGCAAGACTCAACAGTAACACACCCTTTACAGTAGCACAAAGAATGTTCTTTATCATGGCATGAAATAAAATCAAATTAGAAGATTTTTCTAGCAAACTATAGCCACTCTCATTTTAGGAAGCAAAACTGTGCATATTTTCTTGTATTCCAGGTTTATGAACAGTACATTCGATTTTTTTTCTAACTTGTTTTCTAATTCACATTTTATTAATGATAAGATCAAATTAATCAAATTAAGATTAAAGTGAAAGAATTTTCTAAATTCTCATGCAAAATATACTCAGGGAACTGAAATTACAAAAGAGATGAAAAACAGATTGTTGTGGTGGTGGTGGTGGTGTGCCTTCAAATCATTTCAAACTTATGGTGACCCTAAGGCAACCCTAACATGGGGTTTTCTGGGAGCTGAGAGTGTGTGATGCACCCAAGGAAGTTTCCATGGCTAAGCAGGGAATTGAACTCTGTTCACCAGGCTTGTAGTCCAATGCTCAATCCATTACAATATGTGAGAGTGTGCAAAGCTGTGTTCATGCTGGAATTCTATGATGGCACACCATTTTAGCTATTTCTTTTCTTTACCTTTTAAAGCAAGTTTCTGGCTCTTTTTGCTTGGACAGTAAGCTACATAAGAATGTCTGACAGAATTCTGAGGAGATGGCTGAACAGGAATTCTGAGTGTTGAGGTTTGGTTTCTACATAGATTTTGCTCTTCTCCCAGGACTATGATTATTCAATATTAACTAACAGGCAAAAAATTCCCAGGAGTGTGGCTGTGGCTATGGAGAAGAGGGAATGAGAGTACTGGCCCCAAATAAAAATTCTGCCTCCCCAATGAACTTTTCCTTCAGCATCCAAATTTCTAGGATTTGGTGCATGCATTTCTACCACCATTTCTAGTAATCTGAAACTTCAGTTGAGTGTTTATAAATACAGTTTAGGCACTCAAAGAAAAGGGACAGGCAAAGTGCACAAGAGAATTGGAACACAGCAAATATAAGAGTTCTAGTTACGGAAGATTTTCAATGTCTCATTCTCTGCAATGTTAGAAAGAAAATTAAATAGTGGGAGCAGAATTCTTGTTTGGGAGGGACAATACCCTCATTGAGAACCAGTATGGTGTAGTGATTTAAGCATGACTCTGGAGACCACGGTTCAGTTCCCTGCTTGGCCATGGAAACCCACTGGGTGACCTTGGGTGGATCACACATTCTCAGCCCCAGAAAAACCCATGATAGTTTTGCTTTAGGGTCTCCATAAGTTGGAAATGAATTGAAGGCATGCAACACATACACACAATACTCCATTTGCAGTCCTTGTTGCTATACCCATAGTTTTACAATTTATACAATGTGGGATTCAAGTTTTTGTTTTATTTTTCATACTATGTTTTCTTTTGCTTTCCATTCCATTTTTTGCTGAAAAGCTGTTTCTTCTGATGGTGAATCCAGATGTGGCATTTGCTATGAAAACTTACCTCTGGTTTGTTTTTTGACATCTGGGCCAATTAGCTATTTGATTTTTATGATTTTGTGGCCCATAACTAACAACACAAATCAGAGATAAATATGTTTTATTAGCATCACCAATGATCACAGAAGTGGTGCAGGCTTCATGGTACAAAAATTGGTGATGAAGAAAGAATCAGACTGTAAAAACTCAGCCTGGTGGATTAACTGTTGTATATGATCCTGTCTGATCTTGGATGCTAAACAGGGACAGCCCTGGTCTGTACTTGGGTGGGAGACCTCAGTGAATACTGGGTGCTCCAGGCTATATTTCAGTATAGTATTTCTTGCCTAAGAAAACCCTACAAAATTCATGGGATTGCCATAAGTCAACAAGTGACTTGAAGGCACATACGCACATACATATTTGTGTAATGTTTTGTTTGCCTTTAACTGATGTGGGTATAGGCAGTTTAGCTGGTGATGTAAGTTCAGAGAAGCAAAGACATAGGAAAGAGTTGTATTACTTAAGATACACTTCCATGCTCACCTCAAATTCCTTGACATAATCATACTCAAAAGAGTTTGATTATAGGCTTTTACATACAATGAAAAGAAATCTTGCTTCAAAGAGTTCAGAACTGACATGAGGACTACAATAACTTGGTAGTCACAAGTTCCAAGTGATAGCAACTTCGTGCTTGTTTAGTCTAGATTGAATTTGGCGTATAATTAGCAGGAAAGTGTTCAGTTTATAGGCAGTGCTTAGTTTGTTAATTTTTTTTCCATCTTCCACTTCTGTACTTAATAACTGTACTGAGTTGAAGGTATATGTGGTTTCAGAGAGTTTGTCTTTTTTTTTTTTTTTTCATTGTCATGATACTTTCTAGATTTATTTACGTGCAAGCTGGATAATACTATTTTAGCCAGGATACTATGTATTCAAGGCAGACAGCAAGATTTCTAACAATATGATTAAGTCAGGAGCAGTACATGCTTGAAATTTCTCTAAATCTCTTCTTTTGGTAACTATAAACCCCTTCAAAATTTTGGTATTCTGTGCATTTGATCCAGAGTTACTGGGCTCTGTGAGACTTAATCAACAAGACTAATTTTGTTCATGACTAACTGGAATCACATAACCTTCAATGGGTCTAATCTATGACTCAGTTAGGATTCTCTGCATGATATTCTGATAGCTCAAAGGCAGCATGATGAAATCAGAGATATACGGACAAGCAATGGGGAGATCAGCTTTGAAGACTTTTACTTCTTCTTCACAAGGCAGTAGACCCCTTTTATTCTTGCCTGGCACTGGATTTATCAATGTCTCCCTATCCTCAATATGCCATTTCTGTCAGAAAGATAATTCTGCGCCGTTGAAAGATTAAAATAAATATGTTGGTGTTGTTTTTGTCCGTTATATCTAGTTCCACTATGGTACCAAAAAATAGCTGATTATTCACTGTTCATTTCATTTTACTGATGTTTTAAATATCTGCTCCAAGCCTAACATTAGTTCTGTGCAGTATAGGGAGCCACACCTGCAGCCTTGCATACTGGAAACAGAGACTAGGTGCCAGGAATACATCACTCTTTTATGCTCATTTTCGGTAAATCATGTGGCCAATTTTCCATTTGTATTTTACTCAACCTGTCTCTGGCTTTTGATAGCATTGGTCATTCTGTTCTCTGCTTATGGTCTTTGGTTTCTGGTGCTGTGCTGGTTCCCCTTTCATCTTTCTGCGTGTTCTTCTTCCTTATCCACTAATGGTAGTTCTTCTTCCTTGATCCCTTCTCATGCCTTTCAACCAACATTCCTCAAGAATTTATCTGGAGTCTTCTGTTCTCTGTATCACTTTCCTCTTAGCTGACCATTTTTCAATCTGGCACTCTCTAGTGATTTTGAATTATAACTTCCATCAGCCCCAGCCACCATGGCCAATGGTTAGGGATGATTTAGGCTGCACAATGACCCCTCCACTTTCACAAGAGTTTGGGGCACAGGACCTTCACAAAAGTGGAAAAAACATGAATAAATCCCCCCAGCATTTCCCCCCCATTCACTTCTTAGGCTCTCCCCTCCCACTCTCTTGCCTTTTGCCTTGGTGCCCGTTCTCTGCACCTGGGCAAAAGGCAAGGGAAATGGAGAGGAAGGCATGCATGTGCCTTCCTTCTCTGTGCATAGTGCTCCCCTTTCCATTCCCTTGCCTTTTGCCTTAGCACACCTTCTCCATGCCTGAACAAAAGGGAAGGGAAGAGGGGAAAAGTCATGTGTGCACTGTCCTTCTCCATGCATGGTGCTCTTCCCCATTCTCTTGCCTTTTGCCTCAGTGTGCCTTCTCCATGCCCAGGCAAAAAGCAAGGGAATGCAGAGGGGAGGCACACACACACTGTCTTCTGCACGTGGTGCTCCGTCCTCCCATTCCCTTGCCTTTTGCTCAATGTGTGTTCTTCGTGCCTGGGGAAAGGCAAAGGAATGGGGGAAGGCATGAGCACGTCTTCTTTCTCTGTGCATGGTGCCCCTCTCATTCACTTGTCTTTGCTGTGGCATGAAGAAGGAAGGCATGCGTGCCTAGGCAAAATGCAAGGGAATGGGCGGAGGAGAATGCAAGTGGGAGCCACAGGCATCTCCATAAATAATCAAATTCACAAAGGTCAAACCTGCAAATATGGAGGGAAGACTGTTATCCAAAACAGCTGGAGGGGCCCCAATTGGGGAAGACCACAGTGTCAGTGATGTTTTTTGTTCTTTCAGCATCGTTATCCCTTCTATGCCAACCATATGCAGTTGCACTTTCCATCTTCCTACTTTTTCTTCAACATTTCAATGACTGAATGCTCTGTTCTTCCTCAGACTGCATGTCTTTGTCTTATTTTACACCCAACATCTATCTTCCCAAAATCTTTCAATTCCTCTGAAGAACAATATATTTGGTTTTCCCCACTCATTTTTAGTAGTCATTTTAGTCACAATTCCTTCCCCTTGTTTCTATCATGACTTATTTTATGTTATTACTAATAATGAGGATATAGTAATAAAATAAATGATTGGGAAAAAAAGCTAAACATTAAAAGTGAATGGTTGCTCTATGCTTCTTTTTCACATTGGTAATTGCTTCTTTTGTTAGCTTGCATTATATGCCTAGTGTTTCTAACTTCCTAAGCATTTCTCACTCACAAATTTTTTAAATTTATATCCTGCCATTCCATCATAAATAGTACTCAGTGAAGCTAACAATACTGAGCATTCAAAATTTCTAATCAAAACATAAAAGATTATCTGTTTTTAAAAATCAATAAAAAAAGATATAAGCACCAAACTGCATTCCACCAGGTCAAACCTACTTCAGCTAACTGGATGAAAACTAAAAGTCTGAATAAAAACATCTTTGATGATGGAAGAATCGCAAAGATGGAACTAATTCAGCATGGAACAAAGTGTGTTTGGAGGAGTTTTTTGCACTGCGGCTCCCAGAATCCCTCATGCTGGATGGAGATTCTGGTAGTTGCACTCCAAAGGTAATTTTTCTAGGCTTTGATAGGCAGTTTTAGAGTCTGAGAGCAGCATACCCTCCAATATTTTATAGATGAAAGCAAGGACTTGTGTGGCCAAACAATATTAGAGTGTGGTCAACATGGGAATAGTTATTAATGAGGAAGCAGGTAGCTGGGAGGAGCTGTAGCAGTTTACTTTTGCCTAAGCCTACTGGGAAAAGCAAGATGCCAGTCTCCTTTCCTATCCCTCTCCTGAGTAATTGGATGCAAACTGCTTTTGCACTTTGAACTCAGTTTTCAGGAATCGAAGTAATCTGAGGACAAAGGGGGAAAGTGGGAGGATGAGAAAGAAGCTAGGACATTTTGAAAACAGCTAAAAAAGGGAAGACAGAGGATTAATCAGGGCTAACACTGCTAAATTGGAACAGTTGGAGAATATAGAGTAGCCAACAGGGCCCAAGCTACCATTACGTAAAATGTGGTGGCTGCTGTAGGCAGCAGATTTTGGCTATCATGGAAAGACAGCTGATTGTTAATTATTGATTTACTCAAGAGGTACTTGAGTGACATTTGTGCCAAAAGAGCTTGGTTAGGTTTGGATATATGCACCTAAGCCTGGGGAGCAAAGTGTGTTTGGTGCTCTGCCCCAGGCAACAAAATGTCGTCAGAGGTCTTTTACACATTGAGCCATTACAGGAAGATTCAAACCTCTTATAACCCACTGTAAACAGTTAGTCTGGCTCTTGGCAGATAAAATCATGCATATCTGCTCTGATTTGGATGCTATAATTGAGACAGATCTAATGGATATAACGTTGGCCCCCACTTTTCTAGTGATAATGGAGTGGACAGGGAGTGGACAGAATTTTTGGAGGGGTGAGAGTCACTGTGTGTATCTTAGCGCTTTGCCCTTCCTGGCTTAATAAAGGGGCCAGAAGTGGACCGTCTGAGTGGGTAGAGGTAGTGGTCAGTGTCTCCTTATAGGAAGAGTTCTGTCAGGCCTGAAGAAAGCAGTTATAAGACCATTATGAAAAAGCCCTCAAAGGATCCCACTATATTGGATGACTATCAGTCAGTTTCCAATATTCCATTGCTGGGCAATGTACTGGGACATATGGTGCCCTCTCAGCTCTATGGGTTTTGGGATGAAACAGATTATCTAGATCTATTTCAGGGCTGGCTATGGGACAGGGATGGATTTGGCCATCTTGGTAGATGATCTGCACTGGGAACAGGACAAGAATATGTCCCTTTTGGTTCTGCTGGACATTTCAACAGCATCAAACATACTATCCTTTTGGAATGCCTTGCCAGGAGGGGACTGAGCATCACTATTTTACTGTGGCTTAATTCCATCATGGACAGGCAAATCTAGGTGGTGCTGGGAGACTCCTGTTCAAGCTCTTAGTCATTGATCTGTATGGTCCCTCAGGGCTCGTTTCTTTCCTGGTGCTATTCAAAATACACTGAGAGAGATTCTCTAAAGTTTGGTAATATGGTGTCAGCAGTATGCAGATGGCATTCATTTCTATTGTTCCTTTCCATCCCAATCCAAGAAAACTGTTTCGGTTCTGAAAAAGTCTCTGTCATTAGTAATGGACTGGATGAAAGTGAACAAATTGAAACTTAATCCAGACAAGACAGAAGTGCTCCTTTTCAGCCAAAAGGCAGATTAAGGGAATTGGGATTCAGGGGAATGGATGTGGTTGCACTCCTTTTGCAGATTCAGGTCTACAGCTTGGGTGCATTATTGGATTCAGCCCTGCACATGGAAACTTTCTGCAATGGCCAGGAGTCTATTTGTAAAGTTGAAGCTAGTGTGCCAGCTACACTTATTCCTAGAAATCTGGCTATGGTGACACAAGTCTATTCTTAGAAAACTGGCTATGGTGACACAGGTCTTAGTTACATCCCATTTGGATTACTCTGATCACTATGTGTGGCTGGCTCTGAAAAGTATTTAGAAGCTTAATTTGTGTTCATAAAC
The DNA here is from genome assembly GCA_948472985.1 of Iguana delicatissima. Lineage (NCBI taxonomy): Eukaryota > Metazoa > Chordata > Lepidosauria > Squamata > Iguanidae > Iguana > Iguana delicatissima. The sequence continues at coordinate 52,151 of CAOKZL010000267.1, read as the reverse complement.
TTAATTTGGTCCAAATTGCTTATCAGTGATGTATTTAATTCTTTTACTTCAAGTCTCCAGTCTCTACTTTCAAGTCTCAAGTCAAGTCTCAAGTCTTTGCAAGATACTTTCAAGTTAAGTCTCAAGTCTGGGAGCCAACTTTATACCCCAACCCCAAGGTGTATTCCAGAATTTCTGGACAGAGTCAAATAAAGTCAGTTTTAGCAATTTAAGTAGAGTTGGCCCTCCCCTTTTGTGATTTTGCCATCTATACCTTTGGAAGTGGGGAATAGGATCTTTCTTACTCTCCATTTGCAAAGCTGGGGCATTTTCAGAAGTGGAGAATAGGATCCTTCTTACTCCGCATTACTACAGCTCCAAAACCTTTAGAAGGAAGGATCCTTCTTCCTCAAGCCCATTGCCTAACACATTTTCTGTTCCCCTCTGAGATACCTGCCCTCACTATGGGCACAAGTCTTGCCTTCTGCTCTTAGGGAAAGTGTTAGAAAGCTCCTCCTATATGTAGTAGGGACAGGCTGCTGAGCAGACCTCAACAGCACCTCAAGCCCATTGCCTAGCCCATTTGCTGTTCCCTCTGAGAAATGTGCCTACACGTTGGTCTTGAGACAGATCATCATGTGACCAGTAAGTTGTAAGGTTTCTGGATGAATGTGTAACATTACTGAACCAAGGGCAGCAAGTCTGTCATTAAAAATATGTAAGTTTTAAGTTGAGTCAAGTCACTGTGTAATTTTTGCCAAGTCAAGTCCAAGTTGAGTCACTGAAGTGAACTAAGTCTGACTTGAGTCTACATCACTGGAGCTTACAGGCAGAATGTTAACTGGGGGAGCATGCAACTGCCTCATTCCAACTGCTCAATTGGTTGCTAGTCCATTTCTGGGCACAATTCAAAATGTTGATTATGACCTATAAAGCTCTATATGGCTCAGGTCTGAGTTATCAGAAGGACTGTATTCTTCCATGTGGCTCTGTCCATGTTTTTGATATCTTCAGGGGAGATCCTTCTCTCCATCCCAACACCATCACAGGGTGGGAACATCGGAGAGGGTCTTCTTGGTGTCTGCCTCGAACTCTGGAACTTCCTTGCTAGACAGGCAAGACTGATGCCCTTCTTGCCATTCTTCCATAGGCAAGTGAAGATTGTTTTGTTTTAACAGAGCTTTAACAACTAATCACACATGGGGAAGAACTTTCAGAATGTGCTGTATTGCCTCTGGTTGGTGCTTTATTTTTAAAATAGGTAGGCTTTAGAATCAGGTTTAATTCTATTGATAGTTTATTTTATCTTTTTTATGATGTGAATATTTAGCTGTATCTGTTTTAACTTTCATAAACTGCCTTGAGTTCCAGGGCCAGTGAAATGATGGGGTAAAATATAATAAAAAGTCTTTGACTTCATTTTAAACCCAATTACCAAGAAGACCTTCTCTTGTTCTTGTTCAGTTGTTCCTCTGACACTGCCATTGAAAAGGACCTGCAGTGCTTCTATCCAGAGCTTGGGAAAGATACCTTTATGGAGTACAGCTTCTTTAAAAGTGGGAGGCCACGGTGGCGGTGGGACTGTGGATGTTGTATTTCACAAAAATAACTTCTTTGAGCTTCACTTCCACTTCTCATCCTCTGGTGTATGTCTGGCTTTCTGCCAGCTGTGTGTTATTTCCAGTAAGACTGAGTCTGCTTTGCCAAGTAACCCAGACATGAAAGAAGAAACAATCTTTGGAACATCCGTTGTGAGGTCAATGGGCATTATATTTTCCAGAATAATTTGTGTCAGGGTGCATAGGCCATCAGGGGATGTGGCAGCCATTATACTCAACAGAGCCCAAAAAGCCTGGACAAGATGTTTGAAAACATGTCATACTCTGCTATTCCACTTTTTAAAGCTGGCAGCATGAGGAAAGCAGCCCCCACTGAAAGACGTCCAAAGAAATGCAAAGGAGAATCACTGTGATTCAGTGAGGACAAAAGGAGTTGAAGTTTCACAGTGAGGCAGAGTTTCACAGCAAAGTCTGAGTTTCACAAAAGGGGCAAGGAGATGGGTGAGGCATATATTCAGGATGTATTAGTTGTAAAACAAGATTTCCCTCACAAACACACAGCCACACAAACCAGTGTTGAAAATGTAACACAGCAAAGTTAGGTAGCCTTAACATAATGACTCAAGCTAAGGCCCAACTCAATGTATATGAAAGCTGTGTGTATGTAAGCACCTTCAAGTTATCTGTCGACTTTTAAATTTCATAGTGTTTTCTTAGGCAAGGAATACTCAGAGATGATTTTGTCAGTTCTTGCCTCTGAAATATAGCCTATAGCACCTGGTACTCATCATCCAAGTAGTAACCAGGGCTGACCTGCTTAGCTTCCAAAATCAGACAGGATCTGGGGCTTTTATCTCACATTTAAAAATAATTCTTGGTCCATATTACCTTAATTAGACTCTAGATGTAGAATTACATGGTTGACTGTTCTCCTACACATATACCTTACTAAAAATAGAAAACTCTGTGTTTGTGTGTATGTTTATATTTCTCCCCACACAAAAAACTGTATAGACATACCCCACATACAAATAGAAAGTTATAAGTCCTATTGGGTTTTCTAAAGCTTGGATGAAGTAAATGAATGAGATATGGGAATGTGCTAGCCCTCTGTTTGTAATTTCTATTGCCCTCCACATGCAGAGATTGACTTTCTGAAGACAAGAGTCTCCTCTATGTATGGAGATTGTCCACCCAATTCTGAAGCCCATGGGGAATCCCCATGTCCAGAACAGGTTTTATTCAGACTGTGACACTTCATGTGTGTGTACAGGGATATTCTGGGATCTGTTCACTAGCTAAAGATGGCTCACAGCCCAGTTTCTCAGCACCACAAACCCTCTCTTGATGCTTCCACATCCAAGGAAGGAGATGGGAGGGAAAGAAGAAGTATAAGACACCATGCCAGCCTGCCCTCCATTTCCCTTTTCTTCCCTGATCTGGTTTGGTCTCTGGACCCTCCCACCATGCCTTGGCCCCCTCCCACAGACACACAGACACATTTTGATATTTGTGATTTTTCCCCTTTTCAAGAGTCCTGCACCTCTAACCTTACGAACATGGAGGGCCAACTGTACTTGCTTTCCCCCATCATTCCTCTCCATCGCTCTTTCCTTTTATGTCACCTCTCTTTAGAATGTAGGAGTCCAGTACTCACCAGGACTGTAAAGGGCCAGCTGAGTTGACATTAGGCCACCTGAAACTATGTGGAAGCTATACCCTGTCCCCCTAGGGATGCCGGAAATTACTTAGGACTAACTTGACCCTGGCGTGACTTTGTATCAGCACAAAGGCCATGACCCTGGGCTGGCTAAGGTGTGGACATGCATAACTTGGATCCTCCCTTACTCCACCCCCTTTTCAGCTTTTCTGCCAGTTGATCTCAGCTGGCTGAGCAATTGTGCCAGTACATCTCTCTGAAATCAGATAGTAGAAGGGGCTATACCAACAGAATGGCCATTCACCCAGCACAAGAGTCATTTACCTATTCCTGATTCACTACAGTTGGCACAGCTGGAAGTTAGAACTGCACTGCAAGTCTTCAGACAAAGAATGTCTTCTTCTTTTAATTGGTTGTATGCATGCAAGCCAGTCGGAAAACCTTTTGGATGGAAAAACAGGATAAAAGTGGTAATCGTTTTCATCCCTGTCATCCCCCACGTCGAATTTCTATACATTAATAGGCAGACTGCTCCTCTTCTTTTAGAACTAACTAGAATAGTTGTTGTCTGATTTTCTCAGGTCTCAGGGGCTCACTCTGTGTCTCAGGGTCTGCATAAGGGTTCACAGATCTCAGAGCCTGGGCCCCCAGTTTTCAGGATAAAAGGGAAGAATCTCAGGGTGACTCCGTCTCCATGAACTCTATCTGTCTGTCTGTCCATCTACCTGTCTATCATTATGTGTTCTGGCTGCCTTCTGGCTGCAGGATGCTTTGGAGCAAAGCCTGAAAAACTTTCTTTGGTTGGACTATAAGTCCCAAATGTTCTTAAAAGGAATGCTTGCAAATGTGTTCAAAACATAGACACAAATACATTTTCAGGGTGGAGCTTAGAAAACATTATTCTCAGTCAAGCAATATTTACCTTTTCATTAGACTTGGGTCATTTCTGCGCTAGACTGTTATAGTGCTATTAATCAACTTTCAGCATCCTATGGAATTCTGGGGTTTGCAGTTTAGGGAGGGGCCTTTGAAATAGCCTTAAGTGTGTATTATCTGAATCACATGCTCTGAGGGGACTGTGGTTGATGCTTAAAGTGTCATGCTTAATGACATTACCTGGGCCCATGCCCTGTTACATCAACAGGAAGCATCCCTAGGTCTCCTTCCTTCCTTCCTTCCTTCCTTCCTTCCTTCCTTCCTTCCTTCCTTCCTTCCTTCCTTCCCTCCCTCCCTCCCTCTGTCTCACCTGAATCTCTCCTTTTTCCTCTCTGGTCGGGATACAGATCTCAAGCAGATCTAAGGACAGGGGCTAGATGTGAACATTCCCATTAGCTAAGATTTTTACTGTAGTTTCCAGCTAGTAAAATATTAATTTTCCCTCTCCCCCTCCTCTGTATGTGTATGTGTGTCCTTGAATGACAGAGCAACAGTCATTGATGCTTGATCTATAATGCTTAATGGCATCATGAGGATCTTCTCCCTGTGCCACTAGGAGGATCCATCTGCCCCTGTGGCCATCACCATAGAGGCTGTTTCTAGGTTTCAGGGCCTGGGATGATCCTGACTTGCTAACCCTCTGTCTAACGTATCAGAGGAGAACACTGCTTCCTTTTTTTAGAAAAAGCCTTGTAGAAGAAGAGTGGTGAAAATAAGTGACCCAAGTTCACATTGCAGGTCTAAATGAGAATAGTCCTTGTAGGATCAGAAAAGACAAAGCACAACACTTGTCCCAGCTGCAGAAGAAAGTTGTTAACAGTTGTTCAGCAGGGGGATGTAAGGTGCCATTTCTCCTCTCTCAGCTGCAGTTTGGGTTTCCTTATTGTCCATCACAGCATGCATTTCATGTTTCCTGAGAAATGAGAATAGCATTTTGCTTGCACTGTGCTCTGTTTGAGGTTTTTTCAAATATATGTATTTGATGGTGAAAAGCCACTTCCTAGTCCTGGTGGTAAAAACAAGACATAAGGAACAAGAAAAAGTGAAGTTAGAAGAAGGAACTAACCACAGGTAAAACCGACCACACTTGGTCTTCCAGGAGCTGCCTTCCCATGTCATCTCTTGCAGGAAAAGTCAAGCTGCAGGAACTGAGGCAGCCATTTGGTTGCCACTGAGGCTACCAGTTGCCACTGATGGCAACTGAGGGAAGAATTCCAGGGGCAGTGGTCTTTCAATAGGGCTGTTGCTTTCAATCCTCAAATGCAGCAGCCCCCACTCAGAATTACTGCTCTTTTTCTATACCTTCAACTGGTTTCTGACTTATGGCAACCCTAAGGCAACCTATCATGGAGATTTCTGGGGGTGAGAGTGTGTGATTCTTACATGCCGACATTCAGGGCAAAGCCCTTTCAAGACAACTCACAAAAGATTAAACCACAAAACACTTTTAAAATGCAAACAAAACTATTCAACTGCAAACAATAAGCACCTACTGAAAAATACAACTATACACTATTGTTGTCATTGTGTGCCTTCAAGTTGTTTCTGACTTATGGCAATGCTAAGGTAAACCTACCACAGGGTTTTCTGGGGCTGGGAGTGGGTGATGCACCTAAGGTCAACCAGTGGTTTTTCATGGCTGAGTGGGGAATGAAACCCTGGCCTCCAGCGTCATAGTATAATGCTTCAACCACTACACCATGCTAGCTTTCCAACTTGTACTGCTTTTAATAAAACATATTTTGAAACGTATAAAATTGTTACAGTACAACAGGAGGTACGATAGCAGTGAAAATAAGAAATTGTATGTTATTCTGATAATATAAGAACTGTGATGGGTCAGAACAAAGGACTATGTAGTCAATCATTCCATTCCCCCAGTCACCATTCAGCTGTCTATGGAAAACTCACAAGCAGGACATGAATGCAAGAACACCCTCTCACTGAGGCTTACCTGCAACTGATGTTCCAGAAGCAAACTAGTATGCAAGGAAATATATCTGTTTCTTATTTATTTAAACTTTCTAAACATACTCTTAAATTAAAAAGGCTCCCTAAGCAAATTAGTACTTGTACAGTCCTTGTTCTTAGGCTAAATCTAGAAAACACATGGGATTGGGGTGGATAATAACAACAATTGAGGAAGAAGAGGAGAAGGAAGGGGAATTTCTTGTATTCAGGTTTTCACTCTATCTTCCTTGTGGGGAAGCTGATATATTCTTTGATAACCCCCTTCCCTTATCTTTCTTTTGTTCTCTTCTTTCATTTCTGTTTGTGCCTTCTGATCATGAATTCTTCTCCTTTCTCCTGAAGATGAGAAAGGTAGTTCCTCTGAAGCAAGTCTGGTAGACTTGGAGGTAATAGGAAAGGGATTTTCACTGAGAACTGGGTGATGGCAACTCAACAAGCTGTGTCTACTTCTTTTCCCATTCCCTCAGAGCAATGTGTCTCCATCGTGACTAATGATAGCCTTATCTCCCATGAATTTTGTTTCAATTCCATCCAAACTGGCAACCAGCACTGTGTCTCCTGGACACAAATTCCACAGCTTAACTATGCTATCCTGAATCTCCCACCATTCAGCATCAGTGGTTAACCCCAGGTCCTAGCATTATGGGGAAGAGGGGAATGGTCTGCCTCCTGCTTTTGCTACATCACACATGTACATCTGTCTTGTATCTCTGACTGACTGTTTTCCTGTAAGCTGAAAATCACATAATGTTTAAACCTTTGTTATTGTAGAGGAATTGCTCAAGGTTGTTAATCATTCAGGTTGCCTTTGTCTACAAGTTCCTCAATTTTGCCAATAACTTTATGGTCTTTACACTGCATTTTGCTTGTTTATGTGTGTTGTATTTGTAGCTCTGCTTCTTACAGTGGCAGCCACTGCCGTGATAAGCCAGAATACATCAGAGATAACTTGTCATTTAATCAAGCAAAACAGTAAAGCTGCAAGAGAATCAGATTCCTCGTCTTTTCATGAGGTAATATGTGTGCGTGTGTATATATATATATATATATATATATACTTTCATACAAATCTGCCTGCTCTCTGAGGATGTACATACACAACCCTATTTAATCTCCCTTCAGTAGTCATGACTCTGTCCTATAGAATCCTGGGATGAGGTACTTACAGGAGAGTTCTAGTGCACTTTCTGCTTTTTAGCAGACAATTCTAAAATACATGACCAAATCACAAATGCCAGGATTCCATTGGATGGAACATGACATTTAATGTGGTATCAAATTGCTAAGCACATAGCATAAGCCCTTTCTGCAGCATGCTGTCATGACACAGTGGGGACGGGAGAAGGACAGGACTGCAATGATGCTTCTGCATGATATTGCAGCCCCATCCTTCTCCTGTCCCCAGGCAGCGTGATTGTAGATTAAATTGTTAATGGGTTTTCCCATCAATGGCATGTGATTGCACCACAATCCTGCATTACCTGTGCTGTGGAAGCCACAAAAGCACAATGGCTGTGCTTCCTGCCCCAGCACAGCCTGGGAGAGTAGCTGGCTGTGCTGTGGAAGGAAGAGACATGGCCATCATGCTCCCTTCTGCAGGGAGCCAGCTGGTGTGGAAGGGAGCAGTCCTGTCACACTCCCTCCCAGCAAAGCCACTAACAAGATCCCCACCAGATGACTTCATGGAAAGGTAGAGTGGTGCAAAAACAGCTATAGATACACTCAAGAGCAGTGTCAGAGGCCTTGTTTTGAGTATTGCCTCCTCCAGAGGGCAGGCAAATGGCACCTTTGGGTGGGATGTGATTGCGTGGCACTCTGAATGTTGACTGCTGTCCCCAAAGAACCTGACATGCAGCCTAATTTACTAACTTTTGGGCACCAGCTAAAATCAAGTATGTTCATAGAAGTTTTTGACAGGTGGTTGATTCTGTTATTGTTGCAAAAACAATGAGTTGTGTGGCACTGTAAATGTATTGTGACATAACTTTTCATGGAATGGAACCCCCTTCATCAGATGTTTAGTGTGTTCTGCTGAGGTACACATATCCACAAGGCTGGAGTGGTGGTCAGGAACTGTAAAAATGAGAGAAATGAAGTACTTGTAACTCAGAAGAACACTTTGCAGATTAGATAAGCAACACTTCTTGCATCCAATTCATGAAGTTTTTGCCATAATAAATTGTTACCCTTTGGTATTTAAAAAATGTTATTTTTGCTGCAATAGAGTTAACATGGTTATTGTTCTGAAAATGTAATATTGATATTTTTCTGCCTTTATGATGCATTTACTGTTGTTTTTTAAAATGATTTTTAAAGGAAAGATTTAATATAAAGTTAATTGGTGGAAGTAATATTTTGACCATTAGCTACCATGGGGGATTGTTGCACGTTAAACTTTTCAATAAAGAAAAAAAACAAAAAACAAATTGTGAGTGCACCACTAGCAGTACCTAAGCTGTGGTGTTGGGGAAGGAATCACACCATCAAAGTGCTGGGACTTTTTGATTAGCAAGAAAAATGGCCTACCTGCCAATTCTCTCAGACTTTTCTGTTCCTTCTGATATTAGCTATAATACTCAAGAGTAGTTGGATGGAATTAGAGATTTTCCTGGGAACAATTTGTTGTTGTGAGTTGTCCCTATATTATGGAAAATATGTTGAGAGTGACTTGGTCTTGTATGGACAATTTAGACCTGTTTTTGCTGTTGTTGTTGTTGTTGCTGTTGTGTGCCTTAGCTATTTCTGACTTATGGTGCCCTAAGGTGAATCTGTCATGGGATTTTCTGGGGCTGAAAGTACGTGATGTGCTCAAGGTCACCCAATGGGTTTCCATGGCCAAGCGGGGAAGTGGTCTCCAAGGTCGTAATGCAGCGCTCAAACCGCTATGCCATGCTGGCTCTCTTTAGACCCATTAGCTTTACAAAAGACTTGCTCCAGGTTAAGAGAACAAATGCTGGAACTGGTTTGTTGATAGAGACCAACACAGCTGCCAGTATCTTTGAGTTCTCCTTGCAGGGTTGGCTATCATAATGTCTGCATTTCAAAGCTTAGCATTACTCTGCTGTGTATAGCAGTTTTATTAAATCTCAGTATAAGCTGCAATTTACTACAATTAATAGAGGTTAGTTGGGAAGACAGGGTGAATGTTGAGGCTCAGTGGAATGAAGTATGCATGTATGTATGCATGTGCGTGTATCCTCCTAGCTTACTTAAAGTGTGCTGGAATACTTTTAGTGGTATCTTTTCATCATATTTTCTTTGTCAACTCTTTCTACGTTATATCTTTGACTTTTCAAGCTATCAAAATGGCTACCCTTCCACAGAGACCAGTTCTCAATCATTTTGTGGGTTTTGTCACGTCAGTTTTGCAGAAGTATTGAATTTGTTTTGTTTCATTTTTACAATAGAAGTCTGTGGTTGTATTCCATCTTGGTACCTAGACAATTTTCTGGCAGGGGAGGGGACGGGAATCAAGGATTGACTAACTGTCTTGAGTATGCTAATATGGAGGAGAGTGTAGTAGTGTTATGAGAAGTTTCTTTTAAATAGAAATGTTTATTACTTTTAGTTGAGAGCTAGCATGGTATAATGGTTTGAGTATTGAACTGCAATCCTGGAGACCAGAGTTCAATTCCCCGCTGAGCCATGGAAACCCTTTGGGTGACCTTGGGTGTGTCACACACTGTCAGTCCCCAGAAAACTCCTTGATAGGTTTGCTTTAGAGTCACCATAATTTGGAAATGACTTGAAGGCATACAACAACAACAACAGCTTTTACTTGCTTCCATTCTGCTGTCCTGATAGCACCATTGTCACTGCCCTTCTAAATATTACAAGCCTTTGGAGATCCAGATACTGATTCTTCCTATGGAATCTTTTCTGTATAATCATTTCAGAAGGAGCTTCTTACCCTAAGACTTTAAATCCAAGCTTAGATTTGGTGGCAAGAAATGTCTGGGACAATGAGTTTGGGGTTCAAGAACTGTCCATTCAGCTCTCCACTCAAAGGGCTGAAATGTGTAGTACAAAGGGTCCTCAGTATCTACTAGGGTTTGGTTCTAGGTCACCCCAGGGATACCAATATTTGTGGATGCTCAAGACACATTATGTACCATGGTGTAGTAAAATGGTGCTCCTTATATAAAATGGCAAATCAAAGTTTTCCTTTTACATTTTTTTTGAGGGAATATTGTCAAGTCATGGTTGGTTGAATCTATGGATACAGAATCCACAGATATGGAGTGCCAACAATAAATAAAGGCCGTTTCTGCACTACACTGTTATAGCGCTATTATTCCACTTCTAGCATCCTGTGGAATCCTGGGGTTTGTAGTTTCCTGAGGCCAAAGAGCTCTCTGGGTGACAGTTCTAAGTGCTCCTCCCTAAACTGCAAACCCCAGGATTCCATAGGATGTTGAAAGTGGAATCATAGCGCTATAACAGGCTAGTGCGGAAATGGCCAAAGTATGCTTCTTCTCTTATAAAGTTGGAATGGCAGGCATATGCAGCAAGCATTACGCTAATGTCTACCCATCTTCCTTGAGCCTCCTAGAATATATTTGTATGTAAGGGGTGGGCCATCACCAGCCAAGGTCATCAAGGTCAAACTATATGTGTTGGTACATCTTTTCCCCCTTACTCAAAGTTGGGCATGAGACTGTAACCTTGGATGGAGCTTGATAGCAGAGGACAGGGAGTGTTTAACCCTCTGTGACCATGGGAAAAGTTATGTATTGCGAAAAATCTTGGAAAAGTTACATATTTGGAGAAGTCTCAGAATTCCTTCAGAAATGATAGTTTGATGGTGTTGCTCTCCTTTTCTTTCATGGTGTTTCTAGCTTTGACCAAAGTTCAGATGTGACGACTTATAAGAAACACAGTTAAGTGTAACTTATTGCTTCTTGTCTGCATGTAATGAGGGTAGAATAATGGTGCACATCAAGAGTTATTTTATTTTATTTATATCCTGCTTTTCTCCCAGCACAGGACCTGAGGCAGCTTACGAGAAATTAAAACAAAGTACAGCTAAAGTCTAGAGAACCAGTGTGTTGTAGTGGTTTGAGCACTGGACTATAACTTTGGAGACCAGGGCTTGATTCTCTGCTCAGCCATGGAAACCCACTGGGCACCCTTGGGTGCATCACACACTTTCAGCTCCCAGAAAAACTTGTGATAGAGTTGCCTTAGGGTTGCCGTAAGTCAGAAGGCACACAACAACAAACAGCTAAAGCAAATTTAATGAAAAACTTTTAAAAAAAGATTGAATAAACAATTCTATTGCAACATTAAAGTAAAATAAGTTAAAAACACATTAAAACATAGTGAAAAGGATAAAAACATAAAATACCCCATCAAAAGACCCTTCTACCACAGTAAGTTAAAAGCCAGAGCCCTGCCTAAATAAACAGGGGTTTGCCTGTCAATGGAAAGAGGGCAAGCAGGTTGCCAACCTCGCCTTCCACAACTTGGGAATGTAATGTTTTGGTTTTCTGTAGAGTGTCTTGACACAAAGAATGGGCCTTCATTCGAAGACATTTCCTCCATCAGAGAATACTTTGTTACTGGGGGCAGAAAATTACCCAGATACAACATGGATTTTTTTTCCTTTTGTTTCAAAGTTTAAAAAATTCACCGTGAAAATATTTTAGGACACAGAAATTATGTTGGCTAAATTCTCTGTAGAAAAGGAGGTCTGTCAACTCCTCAAAATAAATCTTTCACCTCACCTGAACATGTGTTTTCTGGCTCATGGTGTTTGAACATTAGGGAATACACTTGATTCTGTATTCCCAATCTTGTAGATGGGGGAATTTTAACACTCTGAAATACATTGAAATTCCCACCAGATTTCCAGCTGGAAAATGTCCCCATATCACTCACTCCAGTTTTTCTTTTATCTATCTAGTTGAGATTAACAAGCAACAGTGAAGAAGTACTTTGCAAACACAATAGCAAGTAGAAGGAACAGATTATTTTTAAAAAGTAACTTTCCAAGTTCTACCCTTGTCCATACCCATCCCATTTTTCTATCTTTGAACATCATTTCCTAAAGTTATACTGCTCTTTGCATCTCTGTTACAGATTTTTCATTCTTCTTTGCTATTTTCTTTGCAGACTTTGATGCCTGGCTAGTCTTCTTCCTTCTTGGTGGTGTCCTTCATTCTCTTTCTTGACAATTTTCATGGAGAGACCCAGATGCTTCACATATTCACTTCCTTGCCTCTTCCTTTAATGATAAATTTTGGACACACGTTCCCAAGCCACAGACTGTTAGCAAATATTGAAACTGGTATATGAAATCATCACAAAAAGCTGTACTCAGTGAATTGTGTACTTGGTAAAAGGAGAACTGAATGCTCTGCTACCTAGCCACATGGTTAAGGGGAAAGAGGAAAGAAGCATGGAATGAAACGAAATCAAACCTACAAAAATCACAACACCAGACTGAGGTCCAAGCTATCTAATAGACAACATCTCCACATGTAAGCCTGCCGAGGCCCTGGGCTCTGGAGAGAAGCTTCTCTCAGTGTCATCACCCTCACAGGCATAATCAGTGGGAACACATAATAGGGCCTCTTTGGTAACTCCCCCTACGCTCTGAAATTCCACTTCTAGGAAGGCTAGGATGGCATCCACCTTATTGTCTTTCTGTCAGCAGGCAAAGACTTTTTTTATTATCATACTAACAAGCTTTGGGGAGCTAAAAGTTTTAAAGACAAAGGTTTTAAGGGGATACTGTATTGTTTCAGTTCTACTTTTTAAAAATCTCCTTTTATCATTTTTAATTGTGTGTTATGAGTAGTTTTCAGTGTTGTTAATAGTTTATGTCCATTTTCATCTTGATTTTTATATGTTTTAGCTATATTGCATTTGTTTTAATTTGTAAGCTTCCTTGAGTCCTAATCTGGGGGAAAATGCAGAATGTAAATAGGAAGAAAGAACTGGCAAAATCACCTCTGACTATTCCTTGCCTAAGAAGACCCTTCAAAATCCATGGTGTTGCCATTAGGAGACTTGAAGGCACACACACACAAATAAAGAGAAGGAAGAAGGGGACAATAAATATTAACAGAGGGGGAAACAGAGGCCATTTTCGCACTGGGCTTTTAAAATGATGCAGAGCGACCTCCGACGGAGGTCTTCTGCACCATAGAGTGGACTGGGATGGGCTACTTTTTGTAGTTCCATACCTCAGTCCGGTTCTGCGCAACCGATACTGGTCGCGCAGCGTGCTTTTTTAAAAACCTCTTTTTAGAGGTGTTTAAAAAGCACAGAGCGCGCGACTCCATGCTGCTCCATCGTCGCGCTCCGGAGCAGATTTGCAGGCGTGTGCAAGTGCGTGCGTGCCTGCAGAACTTCCGGGGGCGGGCTTTCGGCTGGTGAGCTTCTCCGGTTAGTGGAGAGCCTCCACCAACCGGAAGCCGCCGTTTTGGACACCAGAGCAGTGTGGAGCGACGAGCTCGCGCTGCTCCTCGTCACGACGGACTCACCCGGACGCTCAGGAAATCCGGTGAGTCCCGTTTTCGCGTGGCTCCTTCCCCACGTCTAGAAAGGGCCAGAATGAGGGAATGGAGCATGAACCCTGGATTAGAGGTTTCTAACATTATTGCCCTCTAGTGTCATGCAGAAACTTATGTTAAGTGTGCTTGCACATCTCTTCATTTCCACTCACAATGCCTCGGATATTGCAGGAGTTGCCACATTGACCATTAAACAAAATGTGAATTCCCTAATATACATTGGAGTTACCTTTTTCTAAGGCCAACCAGAAGGCACAAAAAGCATTACTCTAGTTTTCAGAACTCACTGGCTTCTACATCAGGCAAAGATGGTTTCGTTTTTGTTTTAAAGCATCATTCAGAGGAAAGAAAAGTGATGCTATTGTAAGCAGGGAAATACTAACCACGAGACACTGTGTACGAGAGGTAGATTTTCAAGAACGAAGTGAAGTGATTTAAATAGGCTTCTGTTGATAACACTTGCCTGTCACACCTAAATTTATCACCAGACCTGGCAAAGCAGGATCTTTCTAGGAAGGTCACTAAACTTTGCCAAGAGCTTTTTGGCTTCACTGGACAGGGTCAGAACAGAACTCAAGAGACAAGACTTTGTGACTATGATGGAAAACTGATTTTTTTAAAAAAACAGTTGTTTACAGTCCTTGTTCCTCAACACAGTGATAACCTTCCCAGGCCAACTAAAAAGTACAAAATACATCAGCAAACCTTCGAAGCTTAGAGTCATAAAAGCATAGAGCTGAAGGAGACCACAACAGCCATTGACTCCAACCCCCTGCCATTCAGGAACACACATTCATAGCACCCCCAGCAAATGACCCTCCAGCCTCTGTTTAAAAACCTCCAAAGAAGAGACTCCATCACACTCTGAGGGAGTACAGTCCACTGTCCAATGGCTCTTACTGTCATGAAGTTCTTCTTGATGTTTAGATGAAATCTCTTTTCCTGTAGTTTGAATCCATTGCTCCATGTCCTAGATTCTGGAGCAATAGAAAGCAAGCTTGCTCCATCTTCAACATTACATTCTTTCAAATATTTAAACACGGCTATTATGTCACCTCTTAACCTTCTCTTCATTAGGCTAAACATACCTAGGTCCCTAAGCCATTCCTCATAGGGCTTGATTTCCAGACCCTTCAGCATTTTGGTTGCCCTCCTCTGGATGTGTTCCAGCCTGCCAAGCTTCACTAGCTTCTTCATGAGGCAAGATGTTAAAAATCATAAAGGAGAAGAAAAGTGACAATGTTAGAGTCAGAGGTCTACATTTTGTCTCAGATGTTACTTTAGCTGCCAGTTAAGATGGTCTGGAGGGATCTCAGCGCAGGCAGAAGCCATTCCTCTTCTTGGCCATATGAGGACCACAGACAAAGGGCAATACAAGAAAAGTTGCAAAATTTCAATTCCATTAGCAAAAGAAAATTAACTTCCCCTGAGTTCCAGGCTGCCCCTGTCCTGCCCCTTTTTAGAGAACATTGAATTTCTTCAGAAGTGTCTGTACTGTTACATCTGGAAAAGGTATTAGATGTTGTATAGGTAAAACTTGGCAATTTTTGTCCAAGTGAAAGAATTTTACCATTGCTGGTGGTAGAAACCTCAAAGAGTTTTAAGTCCTTAGTGGTTAGCTCCCTCTTGTTAAAGGTTCCCCTGGTGTGGCTAAATTCAGTACCTTCAAATCTGGGAAACATAACAAGGATAGCCATGTTGGCCTTGCAGCAGAATACCACAAAGTGCAAAATCCACAAAACAGTGATACCTTTATTGTGCTAACTATAAAGCACGAAATATATCATGCAAGCTTTCGAAGATTCACTGGCTTCTTCATCAGGCAAAGATGTCATACAGGAGAAGAAAAGTGACAATGTTAGAGTCACAGGCCTACATTTTGTCTCAGATGTTACTTCTGTTGTCAATATCTCTGTAAAGGGAGGGGTACTGAGCTTTATACCTGCATGAAAACATTCTTGAGATAACATCCAAAGTCAAAAACACTGATCTGCAGGCTTTTGTGATTCTAACAGTATCACTTTTGTTTTCCCTGCTTGATGACTTTTTTTTTTTAAAAAAAAATTGTCTGATAAAGTAGCCAGTGTCTGATAAAATAACCAGTGAGCTTCAAAAGCTAGTGTTACTATTATTATTATTTTGGTACCTTCTGTTTGGCCTATTAAACAAATCACCAATGTAGATTTAAAATGCCTTGAAGATTCTTTTGATCTTGTTTTTGCAAAAATTGTTCTGTGTCTGATTTCTCTGCTATGGAATTTCCTTTGTCCAGTCATCATCATCTGTCTTTCAACACTCCACATAGTGTTCTCACACACTTCTCACTTTCTGCCTCCTGCTACTTTCTGCAACCTTTGGTCTACTCATCTAGTAACCTTCTTGGCAGTGTTGTATTCTCCTTTCTCCTGTGTTTCTTTTATCCACTCTGTTGAGGAGAAATGTGAGAGATAGTAATGAATCACTCAAGCAGTGTAATCAAATTAGCAAGGCAGAAACTGAACAACAACCAGTCCCATGCTGCCCCTCACAGATAAAGATGCACACACAAAGGGTTTAGGAGAGAAAGGAGCAAGTTTAGTCTTTTTGGTAAAACATGTAAAAGTGGCTGGACTTACAAATTACATTTTCATAATCAAATACATGAGGGAAGAAGAGGGACAAAGAGAAAAATGACTACAGTTTTAAATGATTTAGGAAGAGAAAGGTTATGGTGAAACAAAGAGGAAGTCACCATAAACATATATGTTGCCTAAAATCCTATAAAGTACGAATGAACATTTAGCAAGCATAGGCTAACTCTAACATGCGTATATCCTGCATCTATCATTTTCAATTTGTTCCATTACTATTCTTTAACACAGCAGTGGGTCACATGTTGAAAGTGGATTTCATACTATCCTCTGGCTATTTTTGTGCTCCACAAGTGTGCCTAGAGGTCCCTGTCACTATTTCTGCTGCCCTCATGCCAGTGAAAAATAACAAAAATAATATTTTTACCATGAGAGAACTCAGTTCCACAATCAAACAAGAAGAGTATGTGCACCTTATGTGTGGACTAGTTAGCATTCATAGAAATCTGTGATCTACAAATCAGAGTCAACTGGAGGATTTTGAGAGCTGTGGTACAAAACGGTGACTTTTCCAAGATCTGAAGTTTTCTTGCCTAGGTTCAGCTTTGCCTACATTCTGATAGAAGAAGCTCTCCAGAATCTTACCCACAGGTCATTCCAAGCTTTGGTATCTGCCACCTTTTAACTAAGGATGTCAGAAATGAACTTGGAACCTTCATGTAAAACATATACTTGCCACTAGTCCTCCCCAGCTGGGTGGATAACTTAAAATCTGAGCAGGGCTTGAGAGCCAGAGTGGTACAGTGGTTTGAGCATTGGACGACAATGCAGGAGATGATGGTTTGATTCCTTGCTTGGCCATGGAAACACACAGGGTGATTTTTGGTGTGCCACATGCTCTCAGCCTCCAGAAAACCCCTTGATAGGTTTGTCTTAGGATCTTCAGAAGTTAGAAATGATTTGAAGGCACACAACAACAACAGGACTTGATCCTGAATGAACATGCTAACCTGTATTAGAGAGACCTAATTGGATGATGCTGGGGGCAGGCATGAATCTCTCTCAATTTTGCCTATCAGGCTTCTCTGTGCAGCAGCAGATAAGACCTGGGAGTAGAGAGGTGGAATTGCAGAGGGACGGGGATTGAAAGTACTGTTCTACAGTGGCTCTGTTCTTTCCTAGAAGGGCACTTTCTGACGGTGGTGCTGAGGGATTCCTGCTCAACTCCTTGGCCACTGATCTGTGGAGTCCCACAGGGTTCAGAATTGTTGTCTATGCTATTTAACATCTACATGAGATGACTGAGAGAGGTTGTCCAGGGACTGGGGGTCAGATATCACCAGTATGCTAAAGATTCCCAGCTCTATTACTCCTTCCCACCTAATTCCAAGGAAGCTGTTTTTTTTGCTAAACCATTGCCTGGAATGTAATGGACTGGATGAGGCCAACAAATTGAAGCTTAATTCAAATAAAACAGAGGTACTCCTGGTCAGTCAAAAGACAGGTCTGGAAATAGAGATTCAGCTTGTGTAGATGGGGTTACACTCCCCCTGAAAATGCAGATTTGCAGTTTGGGGGTAGTCCTGGATTCAGCTCTGAGTCTTGAGGCCCAGGTTTTAGTAGAGACCAGGAGCACTTTTGCACAGTTAAAACTAGTGCACCAACTGTACCCATTCCTGGAGAAGTTGAATCTGGCCATTGGTACATGCCTTGGTTGCATCCCATTTGGATTGCTGCAATGCACTCCGTCTGGGGCTGCCTTTAAAGTGTTCAGAAACTTCAGTCGGCCCAAAGAACTGCAACCAGCTTGGTATACAGGGAATACATAACTCCCTTGTTACAACAGCTCCACTGGTTGCTGGTCCATTTCTGGGCACAATTCAAAGTGCTGCTCTTGATCTATAAAGCCCTAAATAGCTTGGTTTCAGGTTATTTGAAGGACTGTATCACCCTTTATGGGCCCTTTAGAGCTCTAAGTTTGTCTAGGGGCTCCTCTCTCTGTTCCACCACCACTCATTTGGTGGGAACAAGGGAGAGGGCCTTCTCAGTGGCTGCTCTCAGGCTTTGGAGCTCCCTCTCTGGAGAGGCCAAGTTTCTCATTCTCCTTCCAATGTCAGGTCAAAACATTTTTGTGCCATCAGGCTTTTACATACTGACTAAGGTTGAGCTTTGAATTCTATGTGGTGCTGTTTTTATAGTCCTTTAACAAATTTTTAATGTTTAATGTCTTGACTTTATAAATAGTGAAATTGTTTTTACATCTTGTATTTATAATTTGATTAATGCATTTGTACTGCTTTTAATTTGTGTTGTTTAACAGATGTTGTTAGCTGTCTTAAGTCTCATGATTGGAAGAATGGTAGGACATAAATAAATAAAATACATAATAAATAATATTTTCTTTGACACGTTTGATTGATTTGCACTTTGGAGGATGAAATTCAGTGGCCTATTCAATGAAGGAGGAATGAGGGCCCTTTCTGCATGACGTCGCTGTCTCGTTTCTGCCACAGGATAGCAGCGGTCAGCAGGTCGCTCTTCTGCATGATGTCGTTGCCAGCCCGCTGCCATTGTGTTGCGGAGCATCATGCTCATGCAGTTTTTGCAAAATGGAAAAAATCTGTTTTGCATCTGCAATCGCACAGTGCTCCCATCACTTCTGGCCATGTGGAAGCTACGGAAGTGCTTTGGTGATGCTTCCTTCCATAGAGCAGCAATGCAGAAAGCCCGGCTGCTCTGCAGATGGAAGGCATGGCACCATTGCGTTCTCTTCTGCATGGACCGAGTGAGTGCCGAGGGGAGCATTGCTGATGTGCTCCCTTCTGGACCCGGGACTGCAGTGAGATGACGCAGAAGAGCATCGTTATGTGAAAATGGTCTAAGTATGAAGTATCAAAAAGGTGCCATGAGTTCTTTACCATCTGTGAGTTGATGTATCTCTAAGAGAAGAATATAGTGCAAAGCAATATTCTCTTTTTACTCTCTCCCTGCAATACAGATCCAAGAAAATGCTCAAGATCTCCAGTGTTCCCAGAATTCTCAAAGCATTGGGAATGTTTATGAATCAGCAAGAGATGTGGAAGTTGACGTGCTTGAAAGTGTTGAAATAAAGGCAATGATAAATATTACAGAGAGCATCATCTGTCTTTGGATTTTCAGAGAGACACAGACTAATTGTAACATCTCTCTGGATTCAGACAACCGGTAAGCCAAGGGACAGACTGAAGGAATGTTTTACAAATCCTCACACTAGCTCTAATGCTGAAGACATGAACAACTGGGAGAAGACTGTGTGAACGACCAGAGTTTTACTTGCAATTTCTGTCTTATCAGTTCTATCTGCTGAAGAGCCAAAACACTTTAAAATGGAATAGCAGATCGCCTCTTCTGCAGAAGGAACTGCTAAGGATGATAATGGTGGTGGTGATGGTGATGATGATGATATCCATTTAAGGATAAAGTGTTTTAGCACATTTGCACAAGCTTTCTCTGAAGGACAGCTTTAATCTTTCAGGCATATGTTCAGATGGTGCTTGAAAGGGCCTTACTTCTCTTGTGTATTCAGAGATAATTTTCTGAGTAAAAGGCATAGTAGTTAGTGTTGAGTTGACCCCCTTGGGGCCATGAAGTTCATTTATGACCTCCCAACCTGACCTTCACAGGGTATTGTTGGGATAAAATAGTGGTAGGAGAAAGTATTCACGGACACCACTTTGAAGAAAACCCAGTCGGAAAAGCAGTAGGATAGCTAATTTGGTCCTGACCACAAGTTGAATTTTCTTTTTGTTTGTAGATGTTTTTACCTGCTTCATTTTACTTCTTTTTGTTTTTGGTTTGCTTCCTTCTAATGAAGTGGGGGTTTTTTAATTGAAGCTTTGTTACCTTTGTTACAGGCATGTTATTTCTGTGGAGTTTCCAAAGGTCAGAGAGACGCAGGATGGAAATCATATGCTGTCAATTAAAACTAAAAAGAGTAACTACACAGTCAGGTTTACATTTCATGTAAGAAGTAAGTATGGCATGGAGGCAGAAGATGTAATGGCCATGTGTCCTGCTTTACAGTACTCTGCTTAGAGGGCTGCTGAAGAACAGTCCTATGTTTGAAGGAATGCTCTATTTGAAGGCCCGTGTCCTTTCTAAATCCAATTTGATGAAAAAGGATCCATATGAAGAGAGAAAAGATCCTTGAAACAGCCCACTGGGAGTGAACAACCAGAAAGCAGTCTGAGTAGGCAGCAGTGACATCTCCTGGGTTTCACGTAAGGGTCTCTTTGAATCCCCTCTGCATTTTTTATTCTAGACTTTAAAGAAACTATCCAAGGTACTGAACCCTGTCCCCCAAATATGTTGGCACCTTGGATAGCTCCTTTAAAGTCTGAACAGTGGTTCTTAATCTGGTGTCCAGAGATGCTTGGGGGTCCATGGAGACCTTATAAGGTGTCTTCAAAGCCCTGCTGCTGGATACCAACACTTGCAGCAGCAACAGGGACTTGTCCAAGCTCACCCAGTGTCTGAGCAAAGATTTGAATCCTAGTTTCCAAAAGCCTTTAATAGATAGATAGATAGATAGATAGATAGATAGATAGATAGATAGATAGATATTTAAATAGATATTTGGAAATTTAAATAACTATTTAAATCTTGAGTTAAGTCTTGAGGGTCCCTGGCAACAAAGTATATTGTCAGGCTGTCCCTGGTAAATAAAAGGTTAAGAACCACTGGTTTAGAATAAAACTCGGAGCAGACTCTCAGCACCCCTGATATGGAAGCCTCCAACCAGCCCTGCTAGCTAGGCACACAGGTTACTTGGTCATAGTATATCCCACTATAATTACAGATGTTGTATTTTTATTTAAATGATAGTAATGATTTTTTTACTTCTGGCATTTATAAATATCATGCAAGTATGTCTCCTCTTTTTGGTGATACATGCCTCTGTTTGGGGTGATGCGTGAGTAGAAGGCCAGTCTGATTGTAGTTTTAAGAGGAATGGTGGATGCAGCCAATGCCTAATGCTGAAAGTGCAAAGCATCACAAATTCTGCCCCCTTGGAGGTTTCCTTTTTCGCTATGTAAATATCCTCCCTCTGTTTCTGTTCTGGTATTGTGTGCTGTTTTCCCACATCACTCATTTCATTTCTCAAGCCTGGGCACACGGTCCTTCCCAGTAAAGGGCTCTGGAGTCTGTGAGTGTTCCCAAGACAGCTTGATATTTTCAAGCAGGGAAACAATAGGTTGGCCAGGATCCAAGTACCAAATCCCCAGGCACTCTTTTGGCGAGGGATATTAACTTACCCAAGAAAGAAACAAAAAGGACAACATTTTACTTTGGGAGAAATAAAAGGAAAGAGAAACAAAACGGACAACATTTAACCTTGGGAGAAATAAAAGGAAAGAGAAACCAGAGAGAGAGATGCTGGAAGGCAGAGAAGAAAGAGGGAAAGAGAGAAATCAGAAATATTGAAATCAGAAATATTTGGAAATGAAACACACAGAGGATTTTTCACCCTATGCAAATGAATGAAGCAATTTCTCCACTCACATTTATGGAGGAAGAAAAGCTGCTTATGAATAAATACCTGGAAGGTTCTGGAAGAGGGAGATTCCCCTAAACCACAGGGTATTTTTTCTTTCTTTCCTCATATTAGATAAATAGAAGATTCACTCAACTTTTTTTAAATTGGTGGGTAGGATACGTGCAGCTACTTTGCCCAAAAGTGCCTGGAGGTAAGACCCAACAACAACAACAACACAATCACAGACCTGCCCTTGGGCAGCGGGGTTGGCAGAGAAACATTTTCTCCTCTCTCTCCATGCTAGAAAAGTTGGTCCGTTCGCTTGCATGGGAGGGGAGTGGTGAGTGGCTGCAACAACCTGGTTGGTATCTACACATGGCCTTGTAGATACAGAGAATTCACTGTGAATCCAGACCTTACAGAATTGCTAGATTTTTCTACAGTGAAAGTCTAATAGTAAAATGAAGTGGTTAGGGGAAGCCCTCTAATTGTGGTAATAGACATTTGTACACGAACCTCTCTGCATTCAAAGGGAGTTGATGAATCTCAACTCTGAATTGCTGAGTTTTCCTCCTGTGGATGGTCATTCTATCCGGGCCCATCCTTTCCCTGACATGCCACAGAATTTTCGTAGAACTTGAAGCCCCTGTTCATTTCACCACACTTTCAGTGGCTAGGCTTTGATGTTAAACTCTGCTGCAAGGGCTCTCCAGCTGAACCTGAAATTCAGGGAGATGAATCCAGCAATCCTGTAAGACATCTTGGTACAGAGCTGGTGCAAAAAGCTTTATGTAAGTCATCCTTTCTGGTCCCCATGTTCTCCAAATGTGCTGGACTGCAACTCCCATGGTATCTGACCAGCAATGCCAATGAGCATGCCAGCTGAGGATAATGAGAGTTGTAGTTAGGCACATTGGGATGGCATCAGGTTGAAGGAGGCTGCTTCAGACGTATGAAGGTATTTGTCTACTAATACATAAAAGTCAAAGTTTGTTTGTTTGTCTGTGTCAGGTGAGAAGATCTCATATGATTGGCTGTGTCAGGCGAATATGGGGAAAAGTTACAGATACTGGACAAGAGAGTTTGGAGAATTAGAAACACAGGATCTCAAATCTTTCTAACAAGTATTACCTATGAGAAAATAAAATCCTGGGCAATGCTGGGTATATATGCTAGTTTATTATATATTTCAATTAGTAGACTTTGGTGTTAAGAAACCCTGCTGCAAAGAATCAGCATGTGTTTAGTAGTTTTGTCAGTGTCAAAATACACCACCAGGCAAAAATGCATGTCTGTAAGCATTAACAGATGAAGAAATAGATCAATAAGCAATGCATGTATTGTTTTCAATAGGAAGTCCAAGAAAACCATACTTTATAAATAATGAACATACCATCAGTTGTATATCAGAAGGATACCCCAAACCAGTTATTGAGTGGTTCTCTTGTAGTATCCCTGATGAAAGGTAAGTTGCTCGTTTTTGCAGGTTTGTTACTAGCTTGTGTACTTCTTTTGCATTCTTTTGCATACACTGAGGCATCTTTCTTCTGAGAGAAAGTACTGTAGAATATGTGGAGCTAAAGCAAAGATGATTGATCTGCGGTGTAAGTTAGGAAAATGTATCTGAATGTTTTGGTGTTATTACCTGTCTTTTCAGAACTTCTGAAATCCAATGAGTACATGGGTATAGTGGGAAAGAAACAAAAACTGAGGGTCAAATTAGATAAGATGATCAGCTCAGGGATGTGCTGTCCTCTGAAGTGATAAAAGACACCTGATTATCCTAGCATGAGATTTTCTTACCTTTGCATTTTACAATTAGCTTCCTTTGTTTGGCAGTTGTTCATCAGAAGGTGAACACAAGGCTTATTTGTAAGTCGGATTACTAAGGCACAAAACTCTAAAGGAATCACATTGCTAAAGGGGAAAATGTTTTTTCCACTTTTTAATTACAAACTCAGTGTCTTGCTGCAGTTTGTTGTTGTTGTGTGCCTTAAGGTGTTTCTAAGGCAAACCCATCACCTGGTTTTCTGGGGCTGAGAGTATGTGATGTGCCCACAGTCACCCAATTTGGCCCTTAGCAAATACTTCAGTGCATCTAAAATGTGACCTTCTTGCAAGTTTAAGAGGTAAGAATCCATTTTTTTTAAAAAAAAAATGCATTGGACTAGTTCACACTTCCTGGCTAATATGTGCGTCGAGCGCAGTTGTCCTTCAGAGTATGCCCCTCTCAGCTTTCTGAAATGCAGTTCTTGATTCAAAAATTGCATACAAAATATGTTTAAGATGAAAAGTTATTTACAGAAAGTCATATATTCATAAAAGTTGCCCATACAATGTCATTGTTATAAAATGTAAGGGGAAATAATGTATGAAAATAAATGCAGGAGGGGGGAGAAACTGAAGACTAGGGCAGAAGAGTTTAATACTGAAATGGGAAATGGGGCAGAAGAGTTTAATACTGAATCCATGTGAAACTGATTAGAGCTTGGAAAAGTTACTTTTTTGAAAAAGCTCTCAAAATACCTCAGTCCCCATGCCAAATATAGTACAAATGGTAACTTTTCCAAGCTCTGAAACTGGCAAAAAACAGAAAGAGATTTGTTTATCCATCCCTAGCCAGAATGTATCCATAGATCTGGCAACTGGGGCACTTTCCGCACTACACTGTTATAGTGCTATTAGTCCACTTTCAACACCATGTGGAATTCTGGAGTTTGCAGTTTAGGGAGGGGCATTTAGAATTCTCAGCCAGAGAGCTCTTTGGCCTCAGTAAACTACAAACCCCAGAATTCCACAGGATGTTGAAAGTGAAATAATAGCACTGTAACACTGTAGTGCAGAAATGGCCTGGATAAGGCATGACCAGGGAAGCAAATGGCAACTAAAGAAAGAAGGAAGAGGGTGGGTCAGAGCCCTTTCTATTAGCTCAGCCTGCACAATATGAAAGCTGTGATGATGGAACTGGCCCTTTTTGTCAATGGGCTTCCACTCACATTGGGGCCCAAGAAACAGACTGAACCTTCAGGTGTAACCAGGATAACATCTCCACAGAGTTGCACTAAAGTGATAGACTCTTGAAATTTGTCATTGTTGTTACCTGGTTGGTTGCTTAACTATTCACAAATAGGTGGGGGGTTTTTCATAGACAATGGAGACTAATCTGCAAGTAGTCCACATGTCTATTTTGTGATCTCAGTTACGGTAGCTCTGCTGTTCTTAATATGAGCTAATTTATAGCTAAATGTTAAATGCAGATATTATACAGATATGTTTCCTCTATTTGGAGTTTTCCTTTATGGGTGATTCAAGAAGGTCATTTAGTACAGCTTGCTGAGTCAACATCGTTTCAGACAGTATGTATCTGTGGAATGGGGATCATATCTGTGAATGCCTTTCTGCAGTTGTCTCTGGTGGCCTCCATATTGGTGGAGCAATGAATCAGCTCCAGGTTTTAATCAGAATTTTAAAGGAACTATCCAAAGTTCTGAGTCCTGTTTCCCAAATATGTCCTATACATTGGATAGCACCTTTAATGCTATCCAAAGCTTGGACGGAACTCACTGTCCCACTAGCATTGAGAACTATCTGTTGCCACTGTTCTCTTGTGTTACAAGCAAAAGCAAAATACTTAGCAAGTGACATAGAGAGAGGTTAATTCACACTTTAAACATCATGCATGCTTCCCGAGCATGTAATGTAACACTGTTTTTAAAAAAATATGAAGGAGATAGATATGATTTCAAACAGTTAGTGACATCATGTGATAGTCACATGCCAGGAAACTATAAGCCAATAGCAGGTCCTAAGGAAATATTGGCTGCAGGTCCATACTGGCTGGCCAATAGACTGATCGTAGATCCATGGACATTTAAAAATGGAATTTGTGTTTGTCAATTTCATTGTTCCAAACACAAATCATAACAGCAACAATTAGATGTTCTAATCTTTAACATGTAATTCCTTTAGATTCAATTTGCAATTCTGTTTTACAGCTGTGGAACATATCATTCCCTCTCAAAGAAAGACCTGCATGCAACAAGGAAGGAACATCTTCATTTAAGACAAGACAGCTGGGTATTTGGTTCGCATGTGTGGTGCTGTGCAGCTAATGAGCTAGGCCGAAAATGCACTGAACTCTATACAATAGGTAATGGAACTACAAAGACACTTGTATGTGAAAGATTGCTAGCTCCTCCATTCATGCTAATTGTGCCACTCTTTGATTAAGGTTAATCGTAGTCTTCTGCAAGTTTGTTCTGCAGAAGGACTTCATTTCAGGATTGCCTGTGTAGAGTTCTGCCAGGCTTTTCCATATTTCTTTTTTTTTTCTTTTCCAGGCAGGGACTCAACTTCATTCTTCTTCTCCTTCTTTACACAGGAGGAGGAGAAGTGGAGGAACATTTGCATCATTTGCAAATGCTGGCTGACAGTTTAGCTGGTCTTGCTCTTCCTTGCCTTTCTAGTGGGAGGCACAAATGCTTCCTCCGCCCCCCCCCATGGAGTCAATGGTGGTAGTGACTGTAAAACATTTCATGTTTTTTTCCCTTATTTTTTCTGGATTTCTCTGTTTCATTGGACAGATCTAAATGTAACACCAAGAAGCCCCATGCAAGGATTCTTCCTTAAAGTTGGAGATCCACTGTTCTTACGATGTCAAGCCAGTTATCCCAATTACAACTTTGGAATTAAGTGGTATTTTGAAAACAAACAATTACTGAAGGTAATAAGATGTACTTGCTAATAGATTTGAGTTAGTACATTAAATACTAACTTTTAAAATATTTGACTTTAATGTGAATGTTATATTTTGCAACTTTCCATGCTTCATCACGAAAACAAATTTAGTACAGATATCTGTAAACTTATTGAATTCTATAACAATATTTTATCTCCTATCCCAGGTAGAGTTGCAGTATCCCTTTGCTGCAACTTCCATTGGCCCTAGCCACCATTGTCTATGATGCCGAATGCTGGGAGATGCAGTCCAACAATATTTGGAGTGTATCATTTTGCCCATCCCAATCTATCCTAAGGGACATAGTGTTACCTGCCATCTCACATGCAAAAGCAGGGAACATATTCTTATTTGACCTCACTGCATGCTTGAGGCCCAAGGTGATGGAGAGTCTTGATGTCCTTCTTTCCAGCTCTGAGCAGGCGAGGAGGGGTGCGACTCTATTATTTTTGAGGCTCAAAACGTTCAGAAAGCATTAAAAAGTCTCATCACTCTTTAGGCATCTCCTAAACCCTGGACTACTGTCAAAATGAGACTCCATTCTTCCAGCTCACCAGAAATACAGGAAGTCTTCCACCTGCTTCAGTCATCAAGTGATCCATAGTTGGACAAAACCTTTCTTTTTTTAACCAAAATGCAGAAAAAGTGGGTAAATTTTCAAATTCCCCAGGACTCTAGTAGCCTTGCTGGTACCAAAAATTATGGGAGAGGAAAGAAACAATGAAGTCCAGATTCTGCAGCTAAACTCAGGGACACACTGGACACTTTTTTTTTTTTTTTTTTGCAGAGCTACTCCCACAAGTGATAAAAGACATATGTTTGTCATAGCATATGATTTTGCTCACCTACTTATCTTGCATTTAGTATGTTTTGTTTTATAGGTGGTCATTTGCAAGTAATTTGCAAGTGCTATTGCTAAGGCAAATATACCTCTGAGGAAATCCCAATGTGGGAATACACATTCCCTTTAATGTCTAGTTTAACCCATAGTTTTAAGAAAGAAGTGGCAGACTGAATGCTGGTGCACTCAAATGCTTGCAAATAGTACTAAATGTGCTTGTCAATGCAAGCCCATTTTTGGGGGCCCATATCTATTCTGTTTCTGAGACAAAACACAGGAGTTAAGTTAAAGATAGTTAGTTGGATCCAGACTTGGTCACACGTTGAATCGACCCCAAAAAATAATTTGTTAGTCTCATTTATATTAGACTTTTTAATCAAAGCTAAATCTACATTTATAGAAATCCCATTTATTCAATGATCTGCTCTAGCTGGGATAAGCAAATCAAATTTTTCCCACTGAGACTTCAACTGGTCGCTGATTTCAGTGGCTCTATTACAAATGCACCTTGAGTCTGGGTCCAAAATAATGAATATCTTCTACTATGATTACCATAGTATTTTCCAAAAAAATTCTTTTTTTTCTTAATATTCCTTTATCTTATCAGTGTTCCCCCTGTCTTCCTGTACTGACTGCCATAGCATCCTTTCTTTGTTCTTATTTTTAAAAAACACTTTCTAGCCACTGAGCAGGCAGCTGGGCACATAGAGAATTGTTGTTGTTGTGTGCCTTCAAGTCACTTCTGGCTTACAGAGACCCTAAGGCAAACCTATCACAGTTTTGTTTTGTTTTTTGCAAGATTTGTTCAATGGGGGTTTACCTTTGCTGCCTTCTCAGGTTGCGAGAATGTGACTTGCCCAAGGTCACCCAATGAGTTTCCACGGCCAAGCTGGGATTTGAACACTTATTTCCAGAATCATAGGTCATTTCCGCACTAGACTTTTATAGCGCTATGATTCCACTTGAAACATCCTATGGAATCCTAGGGTTTGCAGTTTCGGGAGGGGCCAATTGGCCCCTCCTGAAACTGCAAACCCCAAGATTCCATAAGATGTTTCAACTGGAATCATAGCGCTATGAAAGTCTAGTGCAGAAATGGCGACAGTCCAGTTCTCAAACCACTATACCACATTGGCTCTCATATGTAGAAGTGCTGATATTCATTTGTTTTATTTTTACTTCTAAAAAATATTAGCCTTTTCCCCAACAAAATGGTGCTTATTTCTCAATAAATCTGAAGAGCAGAAGCGAACTGAATTTCATTCTTGTACTCTTGATGGGGCTTTCATTTAAGTGAGGCCATTTCTGCCCTGCACTGTTATAGTGCTATTACTCCGCTTTCAGCATCCTATGGAATTCTGGAGTTTGCAGTTTAGGGAGGGGCCTTTAGAATTCTCAGCCAGAGAACTCTTTGGCCTCAGTAAACTACAAACCTTAGAATTCCACAGGATGTTGAAAGTGGAATAACAGCACTACAACAGTGTAGTGCAGAAATGGCCTGAGTTTAAAATGTAGATCTGCACATATACAGATTATATCCTTTTTAAAAATCAGGGTTGGTAAATAGGTTTGGGGGGGCATGCAGGAGCAATAAAGGGTTGCCATGTGGCAGAAACTGCTTGAAGGCACAAAACAACAACAAACAACAACAACAACAACAACAACAGGGAACAAAACATGGAATGATAGGAGAAGGGAAAGAAGAGTAAGATGTTATGTACTTCCCAATTAATGTAATGTACCTTGGAGTCTAAAGCCCCACCCTTTAAGATGTATTATTTCACCTTCTCTGGGCAATTTGATAACATACGTGAGGTTATGCTCCTACTAACTATTATTACTTTATTCCAAAAATTAGAACATGTCATTTGAAGGCAGAAGGAATCTGGGCTCATTTTGGATTAAGAATCAATATGCATTTATGTCATCAGTGGATCATTCTAATGCTGGAAATTATACCTGCTATTCTGAAAAATTTGCTGTGAATCAAAGCATTTTTGTTACAGTTTTAGGTAAGCTATACGTCATACAAGATATGTTTTTGTTGACTTGTGTGTGTATGTGATACTGTTTTCAGTATGACAATGTGCTAGCTTTCTTTCCCTTTGAGAGAACCTGGAATTAATGCTAAACTGAACATGGCCAGAAAAATAAAAGCCAATGACAACACCTACCATATCAATTTTTTCCCCAACTGTACCAAAGTTGCAAACACAAGTAACATTTCCAGTCTCCTAACCAAAGTTTACAAGACTTGGAACATAAAGCAGGATACGTGCTCTTCCTTCTTTCCCCATCTCACAGAGACTTACCCTTCCTTCCTCCATTTTTGCCTTATCATGGTGCACATGCACCGGGAACAACATTAATCCAGAAGTAGAGGGTGGAGGTGTTTTGACTATACATACCAGGATCCACTACATTCTGCATGGAGGATTCTGGAAGTTTTAATCCAAAAGTAATTTTTCTAAGCTCACTGCTAAACAGGGTCAGGCTTAATTTGCAACAATGGTAAAAAAATAAATAAATAGTGGTATTTCTGATTGAACTAGCTATGGTTAGTCTTAATTTTAGCACATACTTAACCCCACACCATAACTGGCTCTGAAAAGTAAGTGGGCTTTCATTTACACTCAAAAGATGATGAGAAAGAAGGAGAAAGCATGCAACCATATAGCATATTCTTGCTTTCCAAAGTCTATTTAGGATACTGGGGACATTATTGCACTGGGACTGAAGAGCTCACTTTATCTTCCAATAATCTGGGCCATATTTCAAAGTAATGGTGGGAAAACTATGTTTGTTCAAATGTTGTTGGTGGTAGTGGTGCCTGGTAGCTGCCATGTCAGTAAGCCAGTGAATTTACTTTGGGTTTTAGTCTGAAATCTAAAGGAACTGTCCAAGGTGATGACCCACCTCTTCTGAATAGGCTCAGCAACTTGAATAGCTTCTTTAAAGTTTGGACTAAGCCCCAGAGTAGATTCACTGCCCCATCAGCCACCACTGGTTGGACTCCAACCAGTATGCCTTCCTCTACTCCAACAACATTTGGAGGCCCATGGTTTCTCTGCTTCTTTTAAAGAGAATCCTATGAAATGCTGTAAAATCCAAGTAAGGATTTTGAACTTGTGTTTGTTGAGAGACAAAGAGAAAAAAACCAGCAGAATGCTTTTGGATGTCAGTGGTACTAGAAAAATAACATTTAATGACACACAAGGGACTGCTATTCAGCAAGATGGTATAGCTTACAGTTATCCAGCTATAGCTCTTCGATACCAATTTAACTGCCATGGCTGCATCTGCAAATCCTGGGATTTGGAGTTTGGTGAGGTACTAGGGTTGTTTGGCAGAGAATCCTAATGGTGTAACAGATCCCAGGCTTCCATAAGTGGAGCTTTGGCAGTTGAAATGGCATTAAAGTGCTCTAATTGTGTTGTGTGAAAGAGACCTCACTGCTTACAGCAAATGGTTCTTCTAATACTGTGCAGCAATCAACATGGAAAATAGGGTAGGATGATGTGGGGATAAATACAAAATCTTTGCATCATCAATACTGCAAGCAGGGAAGCACTTTAAAAGCAGCCCCATAGAGGGAAAAATCCTTACAAATGGATCACTCTTTCTCAAGCAAAAGTAATCCCATTGTGGCCAGCGGCTCATCTTCATTTAATTCCCACTTTTTCCCCAAGATTGCAGCTCAAGGTGGTCTATAAGTTAAAACAATTGCAATGTAATTAAAAACATACAAAAAGTCAGCCCTGAGACAGCATTAAAATATTAACCATATTAAAACTATTTAAAACATCTAGTTTTAATATTAAAAAAACAACAGTTAAAACAGTACCATTCAAAACAATTAGCCTTCCTAATAGGTTAAATGCATACACACACCAAATATATAAAATAAATTTCATTGCAGTAAATGTTTTCAAGTAATTACTTAACTATGCTACTATTATATGAAATGTAGTCTTATTCTAATCCTCAAATAATATTTTACTTTATTTGCCAAATGTAAATGCTGCAAATTCCAGTTCTTAGTCATGACTATTATTCTGTTCATACATTTTTGCCTCCTCTTCTATTATTTTGTGATTTGAATCTTTTATGCTTATTTTGTATCACTTATTATCAACATTTCTATTTATTTTATGCAATTGTTATGTAGAACCTGGATATAACTGTATAACAAATTTGACCTCTGTTTGTTTATAGTGAAAAATCATGACCATTTTTTTCTGATATACTTCCAGTCATCAATCTACATTAGAATTCTCCTACCCTGAGCTCCATACACAATACTTATTTGATTTATGGAATTTTCTGCTACTAGTTAAAAGATCTTGCAAGTCTTATATTTGCCCACCCTTGTAGAGCATGGGATAACAGGTGGCAGGCAGTAGGGTGGAGTGAAAAGAAGAAAAGCATCAGTTGTATGCAAACATTCAGACTTTAAGTCCAGGATTTAAAATTATCTATCTGCACCACCGTTAACTATCACAACTAATCTCTGTTACCATATCTCTCTTCCATGCAATTGCCTAATCCAGTCTGAATACCATCTAACTAGCAGTAACTATCTTGGATCAGAAAATTCCATAAATTAAATAAGCATTGTGCAATGGGCTCAGGATAAGAGTTGTATGTAAACATTCAACCATTAACTACATTAACTAAAATTACCTAACGGCCCCACCATTAAATATTACAACTAATCTCTTTTAGGAGATTAGGAGCATTATTTTCTAGCTGCTGTACTTGTGAGTTACCCAGAGGAACTGCTTGGCTGTTGTGGGGAAAAGAACGATCGACTATTAGGTCAAGTGTGGGCAAGTTGTAGCCTATGGCCTTCATGTGGCCCATAGGGCATTTTTTTTGTAGCCTCTAGGATAAAAAAAAGTTGCAAAACATTTAAACATAAAATAAAATAAATTCCCTCAGGTGCCCCAAACTTCTTCCAGATCACTTCCTGTTGTAAAAACTCCTCCACTGGACCTAAAATGCCCTTCCAAAATTACTGGCAGAAATGCCCTCACATCCCACAGAGAGCATTTGGAGGATGAAAAGGTTCTGAATTTTTTCATGGTGGGTGTAATGGGAAGGGAGATGCAGCACTTTAAGGTGTTCCAGGGGGCAGTAAAACCCACTCTCCCTTGCCAGTTGCCCACGTAGGAGCTTTGATCTCATCTCTTCTTACGTTCTCATCAGCAACCGCAACTGAAGAAAAGTTTGGCATTATGTATTTGTACTACACGGTGTAAATGGCTACAAGTAGAAATGTATTCATGCTATATTAAGTTCTAGTGGCTTGAAGCCTGATTTATTGAAAAAATTGCTTCTCACAGACCTTCAGAGGTCCTTCTCAAAGCACTCAATCCAAGGAGGTATGGAGATGGCATGGAAAAAGCTATTTTTGGGATTATAACTTCCAGGATTCCCTAGGCAGCATAGCCAGCAGCTGTATCATGCTGGGAGTTGTAGACCAAAGAAGTATTTTTTTACAGGCTCTGTGTATAGCTACCAGAGAAAGGGCCTTTTCAGTACTAGCACCAATTCTGAAACACTATTCCCAGAAGGCCTATCTGGAGCCAGTGTTATGTTTAAGATTATTTGAGGAACCTCAATGTGTAAGCGTTCTTGTGTTAAAGTTTATCATTTCTAGTTTTAGTTTGTTAGTTACTTACTGCTGTGGCTGATTTTATTCTGTATGTTTTTGAGAGGCTTTCTTGATTTTTAAAAAATAGTTCTTAAAATTTTGCCTCTTAACTCTCCATTCTAAATAAATAAAAAGAGGAAATAAAAGATACATGAAATTTCAGTTTTTTTCAAATAACTGGTAAATTTCTGTGGTTTAATTTTCATATATCTTTGAACAGATAAAGGATTTATCAATATCACTGATTCAAAAGAAGAGTTTGAAGTCGGTATGGAGGAAAAAACTTGCCTCGAAGTTAAATTGAAAGCATACCCACCAATCAGATGTATCTGGAAGTTTTCCCAAATGTCATTTCCTTGTGAGCAAAATTACACAGATGATTACAGGTAATTCCTTTTCTCTGAATGTGATTTTGCTGTAGGTCAAGTCTCAGATCACAGCTGTTTGCAGTTCTTTTCCCCATTTGTAAGTTAATATACTGGACTTTACATCTGTACTGTCATGATCTATGGTTGTTCCAGTTAAATAAAAAAAAGGGATGGACAAACAACCCTTAGCCGTCTTCCTTTTAGACAAAAATGCAGTCCATCTGTACCTTGTACAACATCTCATGTACAGTACAACATCTTGTGTTATACAGTATAGTATCTTGGGTTGTACAACATTTATTCGTTTGATCACTTATTCATAATATAGTAGAAATCTGAGGAAATAGGAAGCCATAGTAAAATTATAGAATCTTAGAGTTGGAAGGACCATCTAATTCAATCCCCTGCCATGGATGAATACACAGCTAAACTAAAGCGCTCCTGAAAGATGCTCATTCAACCTCTGTTTAAAGACCTTTAAAGATGGAATTCCACTACCCTTCAAAGCAGTCTATTCCACTGCCAAACAGTGCTTACACTAAATAAATTCTTCCTAATATTTAGATAGGATTTCTTTCCTTGTAATTCTAGTAAAGCCACTGAGGCCCTTCCTGCAGTGTCCTCCCATCCTGGCATGGGGACAGGATAGGAGCAGAACTGTGATGATGCTTCTACATAACGTCATCATGATCCCTCTCCTTTCCCATCCCCAGGTGGTGCAATTGCAGATTAAATCATTGATGGGTTTTCCCTGTCAGTGACCTGCGACTGCACCATCATCCTGTACATGTCCTGTGGAAGGCCCAGGAGCACGATGGCGGCCCTTCCTGCCTCAGAGCAGTCTAGAAAAGTGCCTGGCTGCACTGCAGAAGGAAAAGGCATGTCCATCACACTCACTTCCACAGGGAGCTGGTCTGGTGCAGAGGGGATTGCTCCTGTCACGCTCCCTTTCCAACTGCCAGGATCACCAGTAGAGGACCACTCAAGAGGTAGGATACAGAAAGGGCCAGATACCCCAAGACAGGAGTTGGGGGAGTGTCTCATGTATCATTTGAGCAGGGACATGCCTACCCAGATCACAAACCCATCCTAAGTTAAGCAGCTCCATGGTGAATTTGTTTAAGTGGGAAATAACTAAGTATCAATCTGATTTAAAGTTGCTTAACTTTGGCTGGATCTCATTGTTTTCAAATCAGTCAAAAACCAGAACTTTCTCACTTTTATATTCTTATATGTTATATTTTGAAGAATACTCTGTTCTTTGCATCTCTTAGGCAGAACTATCCCAAGTCAGTTTGCTGCCTGAGGCAAAGGGCAAAACTGTACCCTGTCCCCTCCATTCCACAAGCGTAAATAGACTGGACTACCAGTTGAATAGTGGTGATGGAATATAATCTTCAACTGCACCCAAGGGCAGCAGGACAGTTCAGAAGGGGTGTGTGTGTGTGTGTGTGTGTGTGTGTGAGCGCGCGCGCATGCGCACACCATCAAGTCACCTATGGACTTATGGTGACTCCATGAATTTCATAGGTTTTTTTTTTTTAAGTCAAGGAGGCATATCCAGGATGGAGAAACTGGAGTATGTGCCCTAGGCACCAAAGCCGGGGACGCAAAAAAGTCGAATTCCCCCCATCGACCCACGTCTGGCCTGCTGCTGCCCACACTGCACCTGCCAGGGTCGTTCTTGGCCTGGTGTGGTGGTGGCAGCAGCAGCAGAAGCCCTCCCTCCCGGGCCTGAACCACCACCATCCCCCTGCCACCTCCAGGGTCGTTCCTGGCCTGATGTGGAGGTGGCAGTGGTGGTGGCAGCAGCAACACCCCTCTCTCCTGAGCCTGGCCTGCTGCCAGCCCCCCACCCCCTCCAGGATCTTCCTCCACCCGGGGTGATGGCGGCGAGAGAAGCAGCACCTAGAGGCGCAACTGCTATGCTTGCCCTAGGTGCTGTTGAACCTAGATATACCACTGGAATACTCAGAAGTGGTTTTGCAAGTTTCTTTCCCTGAAGTACAGCCTATAGCACCTGTTATTTGTTGGCAGTCTCCCATCCATGTACTAACCAGAGCTGGTGCTACTTAGCTTCCAAAATCATACAGGGCCTGGTGCATTTAGGATATTTAGATCTCATGTGAGGCACAAATAAATATGTCACCAACAGAGCAGAATAGCTGTTTGTGTGTGTGTGTGTGTGTGTGTGTGTGTGTGTGTGTGTAAACCCCAAGGGATTGCTGCTGGTGCTAGAGCCTGGAAAAGTAATTTTTGAACTACAGCTCCCAGAATCCTTGAGAAGCATCACTACTTTTGCAGTCCAAAAATATTTCCTTTCCAGGCTCTGATCTTAAGCAGATCTAACCTCATTTTCAGAAAGATGTTGCTCTGTGCCAAAACTGGGTGGTCAGGGGAAATTTCCTATCTGATAGGTGCCTTACTACAATGAGTGACCTCCTATGTTGGGTGACTTCCTCTAGTTTACCTGGCAGCATCACTGGGTAGTTGGTCCAGGAATTGCCAGCTTAAATTGTCCACAGTGCTCCACTGTAGCATCACTCAGGTCACTGTAGGAAATTTAAATGGTAGCTCTTGGATCCAGATCCTTTTTTTCCCTAAGAGGCTTATGGAAGGCCAGGGGTCAGCAGTGGGCTCAACTGGGCTTCTGGGACTCTAGTATCTGTCCAATGGAACATCAGTTTACTGACATTGTGGGAAGAAGGAGGGCTAGTACATGCCTCTATCCATCTACATGATAGACGAGGATTTGTAGTTTTCCATAGGTTGTTCCGTCCTTCAGATTTTGCTGAGGAATGCTGAAAGTTGCAGTCCAGCAGTATCTGGAGGGCTATATGATTTCTACCTCTGGTCTAAAGGAAAGGGTTTAACTTGTACTGTTCTCTCCTCCCTCCCTCCTAAAACAATGATTATATTGACTACTCTAATTCTGGGGCAGCCAGAATGGAGTAGTGGTTTGAGCACTGGACTATGTTTTGATTCCTTAATTGGCCATGAAAACCCACTGGTTGACCTTGGGCACATCACATACTCTTAGCCTCAGAAAACCCTGTGATAGATTTGTCTTAGGGTCTCCATAAGTTGGAAACAACATGAAGGCACACAACCATAACAACTTTTGATACATTATAATTTGTTGTTGTTGTGTGTCCTTATGTTATTTCCAAACTGTGGTGACCCTAAAGTGAGCCTATCACGAGTTTCTCTTGACAAGATGTGTTCCGAGGAGGTTTGCCATTGCTTTCTTCTGAGGCCAAGAGAGTGTGAATCACTCAGTGGGTTTCCATGACTCAGCAAGGATTTGAATCCTGGTTACCTAGAGTCTTAGGCCCTTTTTGCATGGCATTTTTGATGCAAAAAGGCCCCTTGAGCATTGCACAAATGTGAGGAGTGGTCCACATGACACACTCACATTTGCACAACACTCTAGGGCCTGACATGGACCACGCACGCATTTTTCATTTTCGGCTTGAAGCCGAAAATGCTATGCATTGCTCCGGGGCCCCGCATGCACTTATCTTGCATGCGGAGCCTTGGGAGCCGGACCGGTCGTGCTTCCTGTCTCAGTGCAGCCTGGGAAGGTCCCAGGCTGCACTGCAAAAGGAAGAGGTGGGGCTCTTGTGCGAGCAGGAAGCTTGTGTAGAGTTGAAGAAGCAGGGAAGTGAGAGCCTCTCTCTAGAGGCTGCTCACATGAGCACTGCATTCCAGTGCTGAAAATGGGTGAGTTGTGGAAAGGGTCTTAGTCCAGTACTCAAAACACTGCATCTCACTGGTTCTCCAGAGTTCTGGTGCTGATCACAAATTCTTAGATTGAAATGTCCTCAGAGACACTCTGCCCTTTAATTTCTAGTGTATATCTGCCTTCTGGAGCCATTAGCTTCCATCAGGCTTCAGCTAAGTTTTCAGGATTCTATGTGTTGGAAGTAACAGGAAGTGGAACTCAGCTTAGGAAGTCTCAATCCAACAACATCTAGAGGGCTGCATGATTCCTTTCCCTGGCCTACATGTTGATTCTATTAATGCAAGTCCAAAGTGCTAAATAATGGGTTCAATGATGTGTTGGCCCACCGTTAATACATAGGAAGCCAAGACAACTGCTACACAGTCCAGCGTTGGATATCTGTTCCTGTGACTCGGCAAATGGTGGTATAGCAAAATAAATGCTGACCTCTTTATTTTGCTTATTTAAGCACAAGGAGGAAACAGGTCTGTTCTGCAGCAGACCTTGAAAGTACAGATGCCCTCCTGCTGCCTTCTGGCTTCCTATACTCTGAAAGCATTTTCTTTATTTAAAGAACTGTTCCAGAGCATGTGAATATCTTTCACTTTTTCTTCTTCTTTTTTCTGTTTGAAAATGTGCAACTTTATATCTTCCCATGTGTGTTCAGTTTTCTGCTTGAGTTTGTATATACTCTCTGTTTGGAGAGCTTCATGCTCTTCTGTTTAACAAGAAATGTTCTTCAGCATGATAATAGAAGAAAGCTCTCCTCTCTATCCTACTACCCTCACAGGAACATTGGGTAGGAACACAGGAGACGGCCCTTTTGGTGGCTGCACTAAGGCTCTGGAATATCCGTCCCAGAGTGGCTAGATTGGTAGCCTTCCTGCTGTCCTTCTTCGTTTCATCAGATTGTTACCCTGTGACTTGGG
Organism: Iguana delicatissima; assembly: GCA_948472985.1. NCBI lineage: Eukaryota > Metazoa > Chordata > Lepidosauria > Squamata > Iguanidae > Iguana > Iguana delicatissima. The sequence continues at coordinate 14,185 of CAOKZL010000267.1, read as the reverse complement.
GGTCCTGGGAGAGGTGCCCAATCTACCAACAACAACAAGCAAAGATGGGGAAAATTAGCTGGAGCACTCTCTTGGCTAACAAGAGGCAGGGTAACTTGGCGGGGATCTTTTACCCAATGTATACAGCGTCAGGTCAGTGAGGAGGCAAACAGTTCAAATAACAATTAAGATTTATTAGATAGTTATTAAAGAAAAGCACAAACACACTCCTAACTAGAAAAGGAAAATAGAGTTCAAGGGGAATGGGTGATACGCCACCTTTCCTGCAGTCCTGGGGAAGCCGATTGTAGAAGAGGAAACCCGGCGTGGTGGCTGAGGGGAATCCGCTGAACTGAGCGGCAGCAAGGCAGAGTAGAAGTCCAGAGCAATCCGGAGAGAGTTCCAAAGAGCTCTCAGAACTGGGGGTTTTTATCAGGGAAAGAACGACCGTAGGCTAGTCTGGTCTTGGACAAAAACAGTAAGTTTTGGGTTGGAGACAATGCCTCCAAAAGGTCAGAATTTACATGATTGAATTATGTTCCGAATTGACAATAGTATGGCTGGTATGTAGCTGCGGCTAGCTCGGCAGTTAAGTACCTAGCTCGCCAGGGTGCCCTCTCAGGGCAGAGGGTCTCTTTGTTTATTAATGAAGGTGTTTGTTTCGGGAGGTCCCCTAAAGCAGATTTGGCTATTTCTCGCTTGGTTTGGTGGAAGAAGCAAATAGTAGTCATGCCTAGCTTCGCGCTTGTACAGTGGCCTCACAAACACTTGGCTGGTGGCAGAGTAGGGCCAAATTGTGATATCAAAATGATATCTTTGGTTCACCAAAGTCCAGGCCAGTACATGGTGGTAACAAGATCCTTGAGGACTGATTATTCTGGGAGAAAGGGCATTTCAGAATGTGCTGTACTATTTATTGGTTTTCTAATGATCCTGCTTTTTTTGTTTTTTGAAAATTCTGCTTTTAGTTAAATTATACTTTGAACTTTTACATGATGAAAGTTTTTTGGCTGCATCTGCTTTAATCTATGTAAGCCACTTTGAATCCTAGGCCCTTTTCTCACAGCATTTTCCATGAGAAAGGGCCCCTTGAGCATTGTGCAAATGTGAGGAGGGGTCCACAAAACGCACTCACATTTGCACAATACTCCAAGGCCTGGCTGGCACCGCTCATGCACTTTTTCATTTTCAGCTTTAAGCCGAAAATGGTACGCAGTCGCGCATTGCTCTGGGGCCCCGCGCACACTTGCCATGTGTGCGGAGCCTCAGGAGCCGGGCTGGTTGCACTTCCTGTCTCAGTGCAGCCTGGGAAGGTCCCAGGCTGCACTGCGAAAGGAAGAGGCGGGGCTCTCGCACAAGCAGGCAGCTCATGCGGAGCCAAAGGACGCCAGACGCGAGAGCCTCTCTGCGGAGGCTGCTCACACAAGCACCGCACCCCAGCACTGAGAAAAGGTGAGTTGCGGAAAGGGTCCTAGACTGGGAAAAAATGGGATAACAACAACAACAACAACACATGTAACCCAGTGCTGCTACTCTATACCCTTCACTATTTCACAGATGGAAACTAGCACATGTGTGGTCAAGCAACTTTAAAGTGTGGCCAAGATGGTGTCCCTGGCTTCAGTCCAGAATTCTTCTGGCTGCCAGTCAGTCAAGCTTAATAATACAAATCTATTTTTCACAGTATCTTTAAATTCTACAGGAATGTTCCTCAAGTTGTATTTCACCATGATGGTTGATTTAATGTTCTTTAGCTTTAATCTAACTTTTGCTACTAGTAGTTCATGGTCTGTGCCACAATCTAATTGAAGTCTTGTTTTTGCAGAGAGAGTGGGGCTTTTCCATCTTCTGATTCTGACTATATAGTCTAATTGATTTCTATATTGGCCATCAGGTGATGTCCACGTATACAGTCACTTCTTGGGTTGCTTGAAGAATGTGTTTGTAATGAACAAACTTTTTGCCTTTCAAAATTCAGTCAGTTGGTCACCTGTTAAGTTTTCTACTGTCTGATTCTGCTCTGTTTCCTGCTTTTACATTTCAATTGCCTAGGATTAACAAGAAGTCCTGTTTTCTTGTGTGATCACTTTCCTCCTGGACTCCTGCATAGAATCTTTCAAATTCTTCTTCTTCTGCCCCCATAGTTAGAGCATAAAATTGGATTATGGTTATATTGACAGGGTTTCCTTGAAGTCTTATTGACATGATTTGGTCAGACTTTGCATCCTTTGATTGCTTTTGCTATATCTCTCTTCACTATAGATGCCACCCCATTGCTTCTTAGACTTTCATTTCCTGAGTAAAACACTGTGTAATTATCTGATTCAAAAGGTTCCATTCCTATCCACTTTAGCTCACCTACCCCAAGTAATCCAATGTTTATATGTTCCATTTCTTGTTTTACTGTGTTTAGCTTCCCCTAACTCATGTTTCTCACATTCCATGTTCTTATAATATTTGTTGTGCAGCTTTGGACTTTCCTTTCACCTCTGAGCATATCAACAGCTGAACGTCCTTTCAGCCTGAGTCCAGTTGCATCGTTAGGCACAGCACTGCTCATTAGTTGTCCTCTGCTCTACGCCAGTAGCTTGTTGAGTGTCATCTGACCTGGGATTCTCATATTAATAGTTTTCTGGAAAAGGCTATTTCAGCGGATATAACAGGTTGCTTCCATGTCAGTGGCCTGGTAAATCTCCTCTGGACTTTAATCATAATCTTAAAGGAGCAATTTAAGATACAGAACCTTATTCCCCAAATGGATTCAAGGTAGCTCTTTTAAACTTTGGACCAAAAGCAGAGTAGACTTCCTTCCCCAATAACATGGCAGCCCCCAGCTGCTAATGGGTGTTGCATGCCATGCAAGACATACGCGCAGAAGTTTCTTCTTCCATTCTAGTTCTAAAAGTAGAACAGGTTTGTCAAGATCCTGTTTTGTGACCGTATAGGGCTAATGGGTTGGTGAGCCACAAGTTCTGCAGGGCTGGGACTCAAGATTTGAAACCACTGCATTGTTTTCTGCTAGACCAACTTAAACTGCCCAAACAACTGTTGATGCACTTTTTGCAAAATAAATAGAACAGAATGGAAATAAATAGAAATGGTGAACCAATTTAAAAATCAATGTATATTGCAACCATGTATGCTCTTGATGCTATGTGCATTCAAGTTGACTCCAACTTATGGTAACTTTATCATTGGATTTTTGTGGCAAGATTTATTCAGAGGAGGCTTGCCATTGTTTATTTCTATGTCTGAGCAAGTGAGAGTTTCCCAAAGTCACCCAATAGGTTCCATGGCTGAGCAGGAACTCAAACCCTGGTCTCCCACAGTCCTCACCCAATACGCAAACCATTGTGCTACACTGGCTCCCAGTAACATTCATTTATATTTGATAAATGGTTTTTACTGACTTGTGTTTATATAAATATACAAACCATAAAACTACTCCATTCTGCTCACTGCCATATCTACGGTGCAAGACACAACTTCAACGTCCTTGACAAATAGCCACTGAGCCTCTTCTTAAATGCTTCCAATGATGAAGAGGCAATCACTTTCCAAGTCTGTCAAACAGCCCTTAACTGTTAGGACGTCTTGCTGGATGTTAGGAAGTCTCTCTGGATCTTTTTCAGTTGCCAATCATTAGCTCTAGCCTTGCCCTTTAGAAAATATCAGATAACAAGCCTGCTCTATCTCCTGACCACTTGAAGGTCATTACCATGGGCCTCTGTGACTTTCTCTACTCTAGGCAAATCATATGTTAACTCCATCAAATGTCCCTTAAGAGATTCAGTTTTCAGACCTCTCACTACCTTATTCACACTTCTCTGGATGTGCCCCAGTTTACAGAGTCACAGAATCATATTGCTAGAAAGAACTGTGAGGCCACTTTATTCAAGCACCTGCCGTACAGGAATCCAATGCTAAAGCATTCTGAGTGGTAATCATCTAATCTTTGTTTAAAACCTCAGAGGATGAGAGTGTCTTAAAATGTGATATTCCGCGTGGACGCAGTTCTTCATATATAGTCTGACTAGTGCAGAACAGAAAGAAACTATTACTGCTGCTTGTGATCTGGACATGATGTTCTTATTAATGGGGATGTAAGACTGCATTAGCTTTTAACCAGCTGTATTGCATAGCCAACTCATGAGTAAAGATTTATTTTATTTTATTTTATTTTATTTTACTTTATTTTATTTATATTTCCCATTTTTCTTTGTAGAGGATCCAAGATGGTTAGACCCATCGCCAATTTCTGCTTGATTGTCTACAAATTGATTATATTTTTTAAACCTACTTTTCCTTTTTGATTTTAGCATATTTAGGGAAGTGCACATTATGTGTATTTTATCAATCCTTTCCCAATAGAACATCAACAAAATGGCCTTTTTGGGGGGGGGGGTAGTCAGATTCAGCAGAGGACAAGTGGGAATTGTCATCCAAAAATTAATAACTTTCCCAAGTTCTGGATGCATCTTTTTATTCTCATGAGAAAAGCAGCTGGGAAATAGGAGTGATTTCAAGCAGATCCACAGCTGGTAAATTATGAGTTAAAGAGTTCCTCTCTTCCTGCATACACATGGATCAGCTCAACGTAAAGTAAGCCCTGCTGCTTTACCTGGCAAAAGAACAGGACAGATAACTTTGGACAAACAACAAATAATGTGCAGCTGGCCCTGTTAAGCAGCTTCTCCATATTCCAATTAAAGCTAAATTTCACTTGAACTTTCTTCTTTCCTCTCCCTTTTTGAGGGCTTTGATTTCAAGCCACATCACAATGATTCCACTCCACCTACAACTTCCCCTAAACTTTTCCACAAAATGTTCTTAGTGCTCTTTGGTTTTCTGTTCCTTATTTATAAGATAGAAGGTGCCTCTGTGCTCAGCCTATCATCGACTTTCACTTCTCTTTTGTAAACCAACTTATTGGTGTTAATTGTAAGCCTTCCTCTACTTCAAGAGAAGTTGGATAATGTCTCCTGATTGAATCAGTTTCATTAAAGTAAAATCTACAAGTAATTTTTTGTCTCCTATTTTTATTACACTCATACTAGCCTTGTAAATAAGTCTGTGCTACCAAATTACAAATGATCTTTTTGCTGCCTGACTCAGAGCAGCAAACGACACTTCCCACCATTCCCAAAGTCAAGGTGCGTAGCACCCTAGGCCTAGTATTTTGACACCTGAGCCAGAAAATCCAACAAACTTCTTCCTGGCACTAAAAATGCAATAATAATGAATTAAAGAGCTAATCTTTTGCTGACCATTCAAATCTGCTGTCTGAGGAGGTTGTCTCAATTTGGCTTGTGTTTGGGCTACTCCTGTCTGCAAGACAATATTACTGTATCAGGCTATTAAGAGCTGGTGGGGAGGGCACGAAACATTGCATTTCTATGCTGGACATGGAAGAGAAGACTTCCCTTCTCTAGCATCTCACTTGGTTTCTATGGTGGGTGTGAGAATGGAACACTGTGCCCTTCCATCAGCCTGTTTTCTTGATCACACAGAATTCCATGCACTTGGCTTAATGTAATAGCTGATTGCATATGACCAGTACATACTCTCCAATTGTGCCAGTTTGGCAGGGACAGTACCAATAAGCTTTTTTCATAGAATCATAGAATCATAGAAATGTAGAGTTGGAAGAGACCATACGGGCCATCCAGTCCAGCCCCCTGCCATGCAGGAAAACCCTCAAAGCACTCCCGACAAGTGGCCATCCAGCCTCCGCTTAAAAACCTCCAACGAAGGAGACTCCACCACACTCCAAGGCAGCAGATTCCACTACCAGACAGCCCTGACTGTCAGGAAGTTCTTCCTGAGGTTCAGGTGGAATCTCCCCTCCTGTAGCTTGTATCCATTGTTCTTTGTCCTGGTCTCAAGAGCAGGAGAAACAAGCCCACTCCCTCCTCAACATGACATCCCTTCAAATATTTAAACATGCCCCTCTCAACCTTCTCTTCTGCAGACTAAACATACCAAGCTCTCTAAGTCTGTCCTCATAGGGCATAGCTTCCAGCCCCCTCACCATTTTGGTTGCCCTCGTCTGGACCTGCTCCAGCTTATCCATATCCTTCTTGAATTGGGGTGCCCAGAACTGGACACAGTATTCCAGATGAGGTCTAACCAAAGTGGAGTAGAGTGGTACCAATACCCCCCTCGATCTAGACACCATACTCCTATTGATGCAACCAAGAATTGCGTTGGCTTTCTTGGCTGCCGCATCACACTGCTGACTCATGTTCAGCTTGTAGTCTATTAAGACTCCTAGATCCCTTTCACACGTACTGTTAGCCAGCCACGTGTCCCCATCCTATATTTCTGCATACCATTTCTTCTGCCTAAGTGTAGGACCTTACATTTCTCTCTGTTGAAATTCATTTTGTTAGCCTTGGCCCAAAATGAATTTCAACAGAGGAAATGTAAGGTCCTGCACTTAGGCAGAAAATGGTAAGCAGAAATATAGGATGGGGGACATCCCACTTTTTCTGCTGCCCTTTAAAACATGCCAGTTTATACTTCTTCCTCCCACTTTCCCCCTTTGTCCTCAGCTTACTTCAGTTATGCAAACTGAATTTAACACACAAAAGCAGTTTGTACTTAGTTCAACAGAAGGGAGGTACAGGTGAAATTTTATCTGTTCCGGTAGACTCAGGCACAAGCAAACTGCTGCAGCCTCTCTGAAATTATATGTGCTTCTTCAATAATAACTTTTCCCCTCTTGACCACACTCTGATGTTGCGTGGCCACACATATCCTGGCTTTCACTGCTACTAGGTTTCTCTTTGCATACCAGGCTGATTTACAGTAGCAGCATTTTTGCCTTTGGAGATATCACTCAGCACTTGTTTTTAAATAATGCTGTTTTTTTTTTTTTTTTTTTTGGAGGGAAGTTTTATGTTTTAAAATATAAGGTGTAAAAATGTGCTGTATTTATTCACTTCCATGTATCATACATCATTTGTTTTTGATTCCCAAAAGGTATAATATACTACTGTAAAAATACTATGTCATTGGCGCAGCCATGGGACAAGGCAATTGATCTGTTTTGAGCTAATTTACTCTCTTGCTAGAATTGCTTGGAAAGACTATTGATGCAGATTTTTTAAAAAATAATACATCTCAATGCTTGGATGTTTCTCAAGATATATAATGAGTTTTTCCTTGTAGATTTCTGCTCAGTATTGTTGAAGCACTTCTAGTATAATATTTGATGAGAGCCAGATCAAATATCTTTTTTACCACAATTGTCCACTCTCCATCCCTCTCTCTCTCTCACTTTATTTGTATCCCACCGTTTTCCTAAATTGAGAGTTAAGCAGCCGTCTATGTCTGAGAGAATATATTTTTTTAAAAAAATAGTATACTTTAAATTGGGGTGGAAAAATGCCAAGGGTAGGGTGCCTGGACTGCCCCCCCCCAAGATACAGTGACAGGAGGCCATGCCTACTGCTGCACTGCCCAATTTTTAAAATCTTTTGATTATTTTGACTTAAACGCTGTTTTGCCCCTATCCCATACCCCTTATTGTTTTAAGTCCAGGAGAGGCCCTTTTTAAGCCAGACAGTAACATGAAGTTAATAGGAGACAAGGCAAAAATACCCCATACCTCCTATGATACATGAGAACATTTTGTATAACACACATACACATAACGGGTGGGTGGGTGATTGAGATCCAAAACAGCCTTAAGGAACTGCATAGAATCATAGAGTTGGAAGAGACCGCAAGGACCATGCAGTCCAGACTTTGCCATGCAGGAATACATAATCAAAGCACTCCCAACAGATGGCCATCCAGCATCTGTTTAGAACTCCAAAGAAACAGACTCTGAGCCTTTCCAGAGTCAGTTATACACTGTTATAGTGCTATTATTCCACTCTCAACATCCTGTGGAATTCTGGGGTTTGTAGTTTACTGAGGCCAAAAAGCTCTCTGGCTGAGAATTTTAAATGCCCCTCCCTAAACTGCAAACCTCAGGATCCCACAGGATGTTGAAAGTGGAATAATAGCACTATAACAGTGTAGTGTGGAAAGGCCCTCTGCCACACTCTGCTGCACATGTGGCCCATGGATCACTCTTTGCCCAGCCTTGTTTTAAACTGATACAGAAAGGCCAAGATTCTGCATGGTTGAGCATAGCGTAAGGAGGCCATATGTGCGATTCCACTACGGCTCCGTCACCATTCCTAGTTCACTGTTGCATGAAACCCTGTCCCATGTTCATTCCATTGCTGGTAGAGAGAGTTGGGGAGACTAGAAAGGATCATCTGTCCCATAGCTAGATACAAAATGAGGACACTTTGTACATTGAGATCTGCTGTGGTCCTCCAAAGGTCTCATTGTCTCATGTCATTGTCTATCTCTGGCTATAGCCAGACACTTTCCCCATCCCCTCTGCTCTCCATAAGCAACAGGATGGCCATTGTGGTGGTGAGTCCTGGGGGGGGGGGTGGACACTGTAAAGGGAGAAAAAGAATATCAGCCTCTGCAACAACCAAACAAATGCACACACAGGTGAAGGTGGACTTTCACTTGTGTATGTCACTAACATGATGCCAGCCAAAATCTGTGGAGGGATTTCCCTCTGTCTGTTTTTCCCCTCTACAAGTAACTGCAGGCAGACACTTTTCTATGGGTGAGCTATAGGGTGGGCTAGAAACCTGTTCCTTTTCTCTGAGAGTGTTTAGTCTTCTAAGAATACCTTTCTGCTGCATTTTTGTCTTTTTTCTCCCGCTGCTTGGTCTGGATATGTGTCTTGTTCCTTGGCAGGGAAGGGAGCCCAGATGGTGGGTCACAGGCTAATAAGCTGATCTTAAGCAGTTCTGGCTCCTCCAACCTCTCCTGTCTCCTCTGGCAGAATCCTTTGTCTTTTGTTCCCTTGTGTTGTCTTGTACAGGTCTGGCTTCATGTCCACCCTTGCTGTAGCTCTGTGTGTAATCAGCAGGATGAAGGAGGGGCCATTCAGATGCATCCTAGTGCTTCTGAGCAGGAGATGAGACTCATGCCCAGATGAAGGTAAGAGGGAGCCTGGTTATCTGTTGGCTGGAACCAGAGTCCAAGAATATCTGGAAAGCTGCAGGTTCCCCATCACTGGTATATCAGGAGCTTGACTTGCTCTGACAGAAGTGCTGCTGAATCGTCTTCTATCCAGACCTAGAGATGAGGGGCAGGAAAAGTTCTGTCAGCAGCTCTTGCATGTTTGTACTATTGGCAACTGTTTTGTAACTGGTCAATGTTAGTAACATAAATGTCACTGTCCTGTGTTTAATTTCCTTCTACAATCTCCTACAATTTCCTATCTATAATCCCACCCCAAATGGGTGTTCTGTTTATGTACACCTGACTTTCCAGATAGTACTTTGTGGCATCTGATGATGTCCATAGTTAGTTAATGTTGGAAGGATCACAAGTCTCTTTGTTGTTTATGCATTATTCTGTTCTTCAAGCCTTTTTAGAAATAAATCTTGTTCAAATTGGGCACTTTCTTGTTGAAAGGCAAGGTAAATGGGTTGGCTGATATATGAGGCAACTTGAGAAGAGTGGGTGGATGGATGCATGAGAAAGGAAAAAAGGATATGGAAATTGTAACTTCTGCCACCTATCTAGAACAATGACCATTCTGAGTCATCAAGCTTCAGATTCCAAATGAAGTAATTTTGAAGTTCAGCACAATTTCTAACTGTTAGTGTAAAGTGAGTCAGATTCTGGTTAGGCTATCAACCCTGTCCATTCTTTCATACTTCAGGCAGGATTTTGCCTTATTTTTAAAAATTATATTTTAAAGTAGCAGTTAATATCATTAGGCGCATATGCTCTGTGGTAACTAGTGGCTTCTATGTCCCTCAGTGAATCTACTCCATATTTTAGGCTGAAGTTTAAAGGAGTTACCCAAGCTGCTAAACACTATATCTCCTTTAAGGTTTGGACTAAAGCCTAGAATTGATTCAACATCTTACTGACATAGACCATTTCCACACTAGACTGTTATAGTGCTATTGTTCCATTTTCAATATCCTATGGAATCCTCAAAGGCCCCTCCCTAAACTGCAAACCCCAGGATTCTACAAGAGGTTGAAAGTAGAATAATAGCACTATAATAGTCTAGTGCTGAAATGGATATAGATGTCACTTGCCTCCACTGGATGTATGATCTTTTTATCTAGGAAATTTTTCAGAATTCAGAATAAACGGTGGAAAACTTGTTAGTAAACTCAAAGTGGCTAGCTAATATGCACCCTTAAAACCCAGTTTTGCCATGATTCTTGTTGGATCATGAAAATATGCACCCTGAACTTGCTGCAGGATAGAAGAATGCACGTTTATGTTGAACATGCAATAGGCATTTTCGTTTTGATTCTATGCTGCTGTGAAAATGACATTGTCTTCTGTTGTTGATTTCCTAGAGGTACTACATGATGTGGTTGGCTATTCATACCACTTTTGGGTATCCTTCATCTTCATTGTAGCCTTCTCCATTCTAGCGCTCTCCAAATTTGTGGAATTATGACTCCCACCATGCCCAGAGAGCATGGCCAACTAATTGTTGTGTTGTGTGCTTTCAATTCATTTTTGACTTATGGTGACCCTAAGGCCGATCATGGAACTTTCTGGGGCTGAGAGTGTGTATGAAGGTAGTCCTTCCACTCCAGGAAAGGAAAAGATGTGGCCCACCCAAATGTCCCTGGCCTGTAACTCCCATCATACCTCACTAATGACTATGCTGGCTAGAGCTGGTGCCAGCTCGTATTCAATAACATCTAGTGGGCCATCCCCACCCTTTCCGTTCTCTTCATAGAAAAACTAAATAGCTTTGCTATGATGCTATTTTTGGGTTCTTAATTCTTTGAGAGCTGCCTGGTTAACTTTTAAGAAAACAACAAAACCTTTTAATAATAATTTCATCTGAATATATGCTTGAGTGACTCGTCCTTCCTTCCTTTATGAAACAGCATCTCTGCAACATTGTGTGGCCATAAACACCAACCAGGTGAATATGAGTTCTATGCAGAAAACAGTGATTCCTTCGTGAAGACAAAATTAAAACTCTATGTGAAAAGTGAGTAACATGAACATAAAGTTTGGCTCTTTTCATTTCTTTTCTTTCTTACTTTGTGTGCTTGTTTGTTACATTTATACTCATCTTCATCAATTGAATTTGGCTGACCCAAGAAATTTTACTGCCAGAAGCAAAGGACTAGGTGACATTTGCTTCTATTTGCTATACAGAGATTGACTAGACCAACACACTTTGGCATCAGAGATCTTGGGCAGGGGAAGAGGAGCCTCCCACAGCACGTGAGAGCAACATTTAGTTAGTTCAGGGTAGTGAACATAGTTCTTTCTCAGACCTAATTCTGTTCCATGGCATGAAGCATGGAGCTGGTTCATGATGTCTCAGCTCAGAGCTGCTGAGATCATTATCCTCTCTCCCTTACTTTCATTATCCACTCTCCCTCTCATTCAGTCCTACATATGTAGATGGTTGTCCCATAGGCAGTAAGGGCCAGCTTCTGCTGCTACTTGTTCCTTTGGACGAACTCTCTATGATGGTCCGTTTAACTAACTGTATCACAAAATCTTGTTGGTTCTATGTTGCTCGATGAATCCATCCCAGTTTTTAGTTTGTTACTGTTGTTGTTGTTATCGCTATTTCTATCCCACCTTTTTCCGAGTTTGAGACTCAACGCAGCTTACAACAAATTTTTAAGAAACGTATAATTGAAAATCCATAAGATATAAAGTTAAAAAGAGATTGAACAGTCAAACAGTTAAAACCAGATTAAAACGTCTACGCTTGAACACACAGATACATGCCAGCACAACACTTAGCAAAGTTGAGAATATTATTTTGGTGGGATGAGCCTTATATAGTCAAACACCTAAACAGAAAAATCTGAGAAAAGAAAGTAGGAAGAATGCCAGTCTAACTTTTCTTGGAAGGGAGTTTCAGAGGCTGGGAGGGTAGCCACTGAGAAGGCCCTCAAACTGAGAAGTACAACCTTTAAAGGGGGTGTCCAAAATTAATAAGCTATTTTGGGGACTGGATTCATTCCCTTGGATAGCTCCTTTATCTGAGTTGAGACTTGGAACCAGAGCAGACTCACTGTCCCACTGATGTGGAAGCCTCACATGTCCTGTTCCATGTGTTGATGTATTGCTTGGATGCTGCTTTTGGAAGTGGGGAAGTCACGTACCATATTAATAGACTTTATCTCCTGGTTCTGCTAATGCATCTTTCTTGACCTTTAAAGATATGAGCAATTTATTGTTTCTGCCACTTGCAGGGACTTCTTGGGGCAATACTTTATGTAGGTCTGGAGCATAAGCAGTATGTGCTGAGCCTCAGTCTAACGAGTATTTAGTAAGAGTTTCTTCACTATGGTTTCTAATGATTTGTGATCTGCTTGAACATCTAAACAGTGGCAGCTGGTGGCTGGAAGCTTCTATATCAATGGAGTTGTAGATCCTATCCAGTACCAAAACCTACCACTGTATGTAGAGGTGAACAGATGGAACTATTTACATAATATCACTACAGTTTCCTCAATTTCCTTTTCTAATTCTGTATACATTCTTTCTGTTATAGTCATTACTCTTCTAGCAAAAAGTACAAGCAGCTGGTTCTGCATCAATCCTGTCTCAGCACCTCCTTCTAAAACATCACAGGCTTGGGACTTGTGTGTCTCTTCAGATGTTTTTGAACCACAGCTTCCAGCATTCTTCACCATTGCTATGCTGCTTAAAGCAGCTGGTAGCTGCAGTTCAACAATGCCTGGAGGTCCATATAATTCCCACCTCTACTCTAGGGACTGCTTCTAAGCTGGGCTGTAGAATATAAATGTTGGGGCCTTACTGATGTTTTGTTTCATTTTAACTTCTTTGGAATGCTTCCTCTTGGGTTGGTGCCTTTTTCTAGGCTGTATCATTGTGTATTAGCAACCTTAGTGGTCCACAAGCATCAGACAAATGTGTATGAAGTCTGGACAAATAGTGAGCCACCTCAATTAGAAAATGGAGTTCTTTGACACCCTGTGACTTGAGACCCTTTTTCACTGCACAGTTATAGCACTAAATTCCTCTTAAACTTCCATGGCTTTGTCCTATGGAATCTTGGGGTTTATTGTTTGGTAAAGCACTAGAGCTCTCTTATTGAGCATTCCGAACACCCTTCCCTAAACTGCAGCTCCCAGGATTGCATAGAGTGGTGCCATAGCAGTTAAAGTGGAATTATAATCTTATCATTGTGTAGTGTGAAAGTGCCCTTAGGCATCTCCATAATGCCTGTCTTAGAACACTTCCGCACGACACTCTCATAGAGCGATGATTCCACTTTCAACCTCCTATGGAATCCTGGGGTTTGCAGTTCCGGGAGGGGCCGGCGAGCCCCTCACGAAACTGCAAACCCCCGGATTCCATAGGAGGTTGAAAGTGGAATCATCGCGCTATAAGAGTGTCATGTGGAAATGGCCTTACTCTTATCTGGCTGTGATCCAAGCAAATGTATACACAATCAAGGTTAGCTGGAACAGAAGAGGCTCAACTTGTAGAGAGATTTGTTCTAACAAACATTGGAATTATTTCTCTAAAAGTGTTCTGCACTGTTTTGCTATATCTTTATAGGTAAACCAGAAGTAACAATGCATTCAACACCAAGCCATATTTCTTGCATCTCTGAGAGCAATCCTGCACCAACCTGGGTCTGGAGAGAGTGTCCTAGAAAGTATATAAAGTAAATAAAACATTATTTGATTTCAATCTGGTAAATAAAAATGTTAATGGCCCATTTTATGCATGGTAGTGGTTTTGTTTTTGAAAGCCACTATTATACTATCATGTGACTACAGTGCAGCCATATTTTCATGTTAGTTTTTTTAGCTCTTAAAAAAGGGTAATATGTTGTTGCATTGAGAAGAGCACAGCAGTTGCCTAGTTGGGTCAGACTGATGACTCATCTTGCCTTCTTCTCCCATTCAGATACTGAACTTACTATTAGTTGATGAGATGAACCCAGAACCAGGAAACTTAGCGTCAAGACATCCTTAATCCTAAGTTCAATGTGCATCCTAAGAAGCTTCTGAGACTGCTTTGAGCATTCCTCTTAATGTTGGGAACCTGTAGCAGACCACAGTGAAGTCCAACTGTGGTATATTACAGACAATGGCTGTCTACCTCATGGATGCCTCTCATTTCCCAACCTGGT